>JANKKI010000105.1:0-607700 GCA_025175665.1 Cinchona pubescens
ATGTGAGAAAGAATTGACACTCTGATGATTGAAATAGAGACATAAAATATGTTTCTGGTTCTGAATACTTTTCAGAGATATTGAATGGGCATTCCTACATCTGTATTTCAAGGGGTAAAAAAAAAAAAAAAGGAGCACTATTACACATTTTGGTGAACTACTTTTGCATCCTTAATATTTTATTGGTATGTATATATTTGTCATGGACTAGCTCCCTATACAATTTTCCTATTAACTTTGGTGTGCAAACCTTGCCAAATTGCCTCAAAATTGTGGGAAATTGGAATCCTATTGATTTGAAAACTAACGATTCAAGTAAGAATGGAAATTCTTTAGTGAGAGAGTTTGGACTGCGAGAGAGGAAGGGATTTTATTAATAAGGAATGATTAAGTTACAATTGAGACTCAAAACCCTAATTGTAGGAATGCCCATTCAATATCTCTAGATAAGAGATAAGCTGACTGAGGCTTGTACAAGAGTAATTACATAAATACAGTTTCCCCGCACTTACCATATAAGCTAGGCCTGTCTCATATACACATCTAGATGTGTATAAGAGCAGCTTTGAGCCAACAAAGTTTTTGAGAGCCTTGGCTGGAAAAGAAAATTTTAATTTTTGAGCTTGTACAAGTCATCCAAAACAACTTCTTGTACTTTTAGCTTTTTAAATCCGAGCCGAAACTCTTAGTTGCCTTATGGGGAGATTTTCCCAAATTGGAACTCATGTTATTCGACAATCCCCCCTAAATTCCTGAGTCTTGAATTTGCAATTTAAATCCAGAACTTTCATTGATACTGAGATGAGCTCCCTTAACCAGAACTTGTTTTGGATGACTTGTACAAGCTCAAAAATTAAAATTTTCTTTTCCAGCCAAGGCTCTCAAAATACTTTGTTGGCTCAAAGTCCTCCAAACCAAAGAGTCCCCTAACTACAAGTCTGTAATCCGAGGCCTACTTCAATATCTTAGCGAGTGGACATTCCAATAACACTAATACTTGAAGAGCAAATACCCCTTCTTTATTACAGACCTTGAACCCTGAGCTGAGATCCCGACCTGTTTGAGCCTCATACTCTTGAATTTTGAGGCCCTTTCAAACTCTTGCCTAGTGTTTTCTCAGCTTACAAGTGCTAGACTCTTGACATTCCAGATTACTTATAACAGTTTAGCTTTTTTCAAAACTTCCCTCATGATTACTTTTCCTCAAAATCATCCAGAACCCCTCATTTCTCATGCACATTTAATGCCTCTTTATCAAAATAATGTCTTGTCCCAAATACTTTTGGGGAAAATTCATATCTTTAATTTGACCCAACTTGGTTTCCAAGATTCTTTCACTTTTTACTCAATCCAAAGGCCCATTAGCCCAAATTACCATTAGTATTTATGCCTTAATTTAATTTTTTTATTACTTTTTGCCTTCGTTTTTCATAGTGCTTGCGAATGCTGTTGTCCCTGTTGTTACTTTCTACAAATTTTTTCAAAACTTTCACCATTTTTGCCATTTATTGAAGCCATCCCTACCATTTCTTTAAGTTTTCCAGAGTCACCTATTTTGCTCATTCTTACCTTTTTACTTGCACACTTTTTTGATTATCCTTTTGATTTAAAAATCTCCTATTCCTTCACGTACAGATCTGTCTCTTATTCAAGCCTTTTCTAGATGTGTATAAGAGACAGGGGTTTTAATGAGGTATAAGGAGGGAAGAAGGAGAAAGCTCAATCTAGATGTGTATAAGAGATACTGTCTCTTATACATGGTAATGTATCCGAATGGAGTGTGGATGACCTGAATTCGAGGTGATCTTATACAATGGTATGTGTAGAAGAGACATTCTTTAGACACTTTAGGGAGACATCATGTATAAGAGACTCGTCTATACCCATCGAGGTGTTAAAGTTACCAAGATAGGCTGTTAGGCACCTCAGAGACCTGTAGACAATTCTCAAGAATATCTATTTGAAATTGCCATCACCCAAGAATTGAGGTCATTGACCTCCCTTCGGATACATTACCATATACCAAGAGCAGATCAAGACAGGCCTTAGGCTTCCTATTTGAGAATTTTTTGTCTTCTAATTAGGGGTTTATACGACCTGTCTCTTATACACATGGAGATTCGTATAAGGGTCAAATTATATGAATAAGATATTTAAAGTTAGAAAGATTTAGGATGATGTTAAAAAGCAAATATCGCGGGTCTCCCCTTTAGATGATGAGCCGTCCTAGTCTCGCCGTATTGCTGATCTAGAGGTTATAAGATCAGGATGTGTATCCACATCATAGGATCCTGTTCCTATATGCTTGGAACATCATCTAGTAAGGGATCGAGGCTCCTAGAATCTTATCAAAGAGCCTATACTGCTGAATGTAGCCATAGAATATTCTAATGATGCAAAAGTTAATGAATGCCAACCTTAGGCTGCACTTATAGGGTTAGCCTATGATTCGAGTCATGATATCTTGGCTTGGGCTGGTATCTCCGGGCCATAGTATACACAAGAACCGACCACATGAACGGTTGACCTCGGAAAGAGAATTGGACAATGGTATGTGACCTGTCTCTTAAATTTTGAGGCAATTTAAAAAGCTTACTGTTGTAACCTCTACTACTACCTTCTTCCCTTCTATTCTTAGCACAATAACCTGAGTAGTTGGATAAACCTCAAGAAATCTAGCACTTCAATACATCACTTCCCAAAATGATTGCTCATACCCTTGGGCTGAAATGCCGTCATTTGTGCTTCCCAAGAATCCTAATGTGATTGAATAGCGTCCCCCTTTAGGCGAAAAGAAGTGAACCCCAAAAGAAAAAAGAAGAGCTTTGGTCTCACAAGACCTACCCTGGGCTTATCAGGTAGTGAGCCCTGTTATCATATTACTTCCACCACAGGAAGTACAAGGTTCAGACCGAGCCCCCTTTTAGACATCAACAACCAATCTCAATACCCTAGGGTGGCTCAGGAACAAGCTAAAGCCATCACCTTGTCCAGGACAAAGAATATGTCAAATACTTGACTTCTCAGCAAAGAATAGATGAGATGCATGTCTCAACAATGAATGCAAGTCTTTTTCTTTTTATTTTTGTCACCACATTTTATTCATCAATTCACCATTTGATTGATATGTCATTTGTTTGAATTTATGCATTCATAGTGGCTAATTGTCTACTTATGAAGGGTATCAGATGCCGAATTGCCTAACTTTGGCAAGAAATTACCCATCTGAACTGAAAAGATTCGAATCTAAAGGATTATGCATGTCTCCCCATAAGCTGTCTCTTATACACATCTAGATGTGTATAAGAAGTACCTTTGCCATTTCCCAAGGTCCCTAGGACAAGACTCAGGAATTTAGGGGGGATTGCACTGAATAGCTTGGTTGGCTGGAACTATCTCAACTTGACCCCCTATCTGAGCCTTCCTAAAATGCCTCTTTGCTGCTGAAGACCAAACCAGGACATCTCATACCTTAGGCACTACTATTGTAAAAATAGTAGGATTTTTTTTAAAGTTCTTGACTTTGATAAAATACAACACCTTTTAGGCTCATACTTTATTGAGGTCTTGTACCTTTTACACATCTTTGCTCCTCAACCCTGCTTCACTTATGCAAAACAAAGCATGAAAAATTCTAAGCATAAAACTTAAACTTAAACCATGCTAAAATTTTTCTAAGTGTATAAGTATAAAACTTAAAACACTTTACATTTATGGGGTATCAAACATTGTTCTTAGAAGTTTCATATAAATTAATAAGACTCACCATTCAATTCCCAATGTTATAAGAGACACTCTATTAGCTCAGTTTCTCTTTGAGAAGCTCATGGCTTCTAGCACCTTGACGTGTCCAGGGCAGCTCATCTAAAGTGAGCACCGTAGGTCTCAACCTTCCTAATATTTGTGCTCTTTTTTATTTATATTTTCTCTGTCTCGCTGTCTAATTATACACACTCTAGCATGTGTATAAGAGACCAAGGTGGTCCGTCCTCAAAAAGACGTACCACCTTGGTCTCACCCTCTAGCACTCATGTTCTTCGTTTATATTTGCTTTTCTCGAGTCTTGATCCTAACCATTTTAGCAC
The DNA here is from genome assembly GCA_025175665.1 of Cinchona pubescens. Lineage (NCBI taxonomy): Eukaryota > Viridiplantae > Streptophyta > Magnoliopsida > Gentianales > Rubiaceae > Cinchona > Cinchona pubescens. The sequence goes on from JANKKI010000105.1 coordinate 4,086, forward strand.
CTCGGCGAGTCTAGGACGGCAGAGTTACTTAGAAAAGATCATTTTATTGTAACAAGGGGATTATCACTTACCCTAGGTAATACTTGTAAGGTTAACAATGTTCCACATTTGAGGAACAGGATCCCTGTCCATATGCACAAGCTTATAGCTGGAGATGCCAGAAGATATGTCCTCTCCAAATTCATCATAGGAACATAGATATGTATCAGAAGCAGCTGTTCTATCAGAAATCTACCTGACAAATACACTCGCAGATGTGTATAAGAGACAGCCTTAAATATAGATGCTTCACTTTAGAATTGTAATTTTTAGACATTACTTGTTTATATTTTGCTTCTCGAATAGAAGTGTCAAGCCTCCTTTCTTCCATCAAGTCTAGGTTAATCATTAAATTTTTATCATTTTGCTCCGCATTATGTACGACTATGCGAGATGATGGCAAACCCATTTCTGCTAGAATAACGGCTTCTGATCCATATATAAGGCTAAATGGTGTATGTCCATTAGGTGTCTGAGATGTGGTTCTATAAGCCTAGAGAACACTTGGTAGCTTGTCAATCCAAGAACCTTTAGCTCACTTCAATCGAGTCTTAAGACCCATATGAAGAGTTCTATTACACATCTCATTTTGTCCATTTGCCTCACAATGAGCCACCGAAGTAAAATACGCAGATTGTTTTATTCCCAGTCCAGCACAGAAACTTGCAAAGGGTTCTTCTTCAAATTGCTTTTCATTGTCTGAGATGAGGACCGAGAGAATTCCAAACTGACATACGATATTTTTCTAGAAAAAAATTTAATTGATATTCCAAAAATAGTTGCTAGCAATTCGGCTTTGATCCGTTGCCTGAGTAGTCAATTGCCCACCAAAAATTCAACTTTTCCAATTCCTTTAGGCAAAAGACCAAGCAAATCTATTTCCCATTATGCAAACACTAAAGACTTTGGATGGGAACCATGTCTGACCTAGGTCTTTGAGGTACTAAACCATGTATTTGACACCTATAACACACTCGAACAAGGTCATTCGTATCAGAGTGTGGTCGGCTAGTAGTATCCCAGTGGTACATTGAGCTAAATTCCTCGGACCTACATGACTACCACAAATTCTTTCATGAATTAAGAGACAGAAGATATTTTCGTTCAGATGGTCATAGACATCTGAGCAACTGGCATAAAATATGACATTTGATACAAAATTCCATTAACCAAGATATACTTGGTTGTCCAGATATTTAAGTCGTTGTGCCTCGATTGGATTTTCTGGTAATATATTTTTCTCAAGTTATTGCATTATAAGCTCCATCCTGTCTCTTATACACATCTTATATGATCTAGATGTCTGTACAACCAAGACTATTAAACTCTGAACTTGCAAATCGATGTCCCTTATACACATCTAGATGTGTATAAGATCAGAGTCTCAATGTATAAGTACTATGATCTTTGTTCAGAGTTCGAATGATCATCCCAGCAACATATCCATATTCACATGAAGCTCCATCAACATGAAATTCCCAAATTGGATAATTCTTTAGCTCAGGTTTCTTTGGCACGCGCTCCAAAGACGTTACTAACTCCAACTTCTACAAACTCTGTAATTTTCAGCAATAAAATCTGAAAGGACATGTGTTTTGATGGTTGTCTAAGATATGAACTCAATGTCAAATTCAAATAGCTCTATTGACTATTTTAGCATTCTTCTCGAGACATCCAGCTTGGTCAAAATATTTTTCAAAGAAAAATTGTCAACACAAATATTTTATGCCTTTAAAATTTGGGTCTTAGCTTTCAAGAGGTGATCAAAGCAAAGGCTACTATTTTCATCAATGGATAATTCTTTTCTAGTCCCCGAAGCACCTGTCTCTTGTACAAATATATAGGAAGCTGATTCCACTTTCTAGTTTCTCAAAGAATACTGAGCTAATAGACAGGTCTAAAGTGGAAATGTATAAATATAACGGTAAATCTTTCTAAGGAGAGACGAGTTTTGGTTTATTTCTTAGATATTCCTTGAGCTCATCAAATGCCTTTTAAGCTTCAGCAGTCTACTAAAAATCATCCACCTTCTTTATGAGCTGGTAGATTAGTGATCCTTTTTTGGATTTTTAACAGGAATCAGTTCAATGATACTAGTCTTCCAGTTAACTTTTGTACCTCTTTCACTGATGTTGGAGGTTTCATATCAATAATTGCCTTAACTTTTTTTAGATTTGCATCAATTCCTTGGTGAAATATTATGAAGCCCAAAAATTTTCGTGAGGTGACCCTTAATGCTGTCTCTTATACATTATAGCTTATATAAAATACAGGAATTATAAGAGACTTATACACGTTATCTTAATGTACAAAAAGTTGTCCTTTCCTCTTTTCTATCTCAAATCATAGAACATTGGCATATTCGCCACGAAAGTCAAGTTTAGTTACAAGTACAGGATTATTACATAGCCAAGTTAGATATAGCACTTCTCTAATTATTTTGGCTACTAAAAGCTTATCCACCTCTACTTGATAACTAAATTACACTTTGGTGAAGAGGCACTTCTTTTGCTTGATTGGATTATATGTTGGATCGATGCCCAGCTTATGTTCAATAATTTTTTGAGGAATGCATGGCATGTCCTCCACCCAAGCGAAAACTTCGTTGTATTCCTAGGCTGTCTCTTATTCGGATCTACAGCCATCTCTTCAATCGGGACATCATCCTCTAGCTCCATTTTTACCTTTCCATTTCCTTTTGGTTTATGTAGCAGAAGTAACTTAGGTGCGGCTGAAGTGAAAGGTTAATCAAATTTTTTGATGTAAGCCTTATATATTACTAACATGGTTTGAGATTTAGATCATAGTGACATCATATAGCAAGCGTGTTATCGTGTCTGATTTCTAATTACTGTGCCTTTCGGCGATCCTTGCATTAATTTAATTGCCAATGTGAAATACTAAAGGCAAGATTCTATAAGTATACTGAGTGGGTGGCCATCTTGAATGGTTCTTTCAATTCCAATTTTGAGGAGGTTGCATACCTCGATCACGTCCGTGATGTCCATGAAAAGTACAATATTTTGATGTCTCTCTAATCGAGACCATGCATCGAGAGATACTACTAGCCTGTCTCTTATACACATCTAGATGTGTATAAGAGACAGGCTCATAAAGCTCTCTTTTAGTCCTATTGGACTCTTTTCCTCATATATCGTTAGACTTTCTTTCCTCGTATATGGCAGCTTTTTGTCCATTTCGCATTGAAGGCTCCAGGTCCGAACACCACTACAAAAGGCAACAATCGTAAGTTTCTTATCTCTTAATTTGCGAGTGCCTCTTCATAAAAATGATCCATATATTGGCTAGATGTGTATAAGAGACAGGTAGAAAGACACATCACACTTGATAAACATTAGGCAAAACAAAGATCATAGTCTGTCTCCAACTTGAGTTGGAACTGTCTCTTATACAAAGGCTCTATGTGTTAATAGATATTTGTAAGGTCTCTGTCTACCCAAAAAAGAAGATAAGTCATGAGTTACCAAATTATTTTTCTTAAGAACTATCTAAATTTTCTTTTCAACACTCTACTCCTCAAGCTATTTAGAAAGAGCTAAGGAAGGGCCTACTCGTTCCACTGATTTGGACCTCTGTGGACCTAGTCTTTCATGAATTGATAGTCTATTCGGTCAACTAGTTACTATCTAAGAATCTTAGGTCAATCCAAAGATTGAGAACCATCCCGATCCTGTCTCTTATACACAACTTGTGGTCGCTCTGGCTATTTTTCCTATTCAGATGGAATTCGATTCACTTGTCTCTACACGAAAGCTCGAAAAGATTCGAAGTGATTAAGAATATATTGCAAAATGCTGTTCTGCTTCGAAATGATCCAAAGAAGTTCTAGCTTCCTCCTGACCGGCATTCTCAAGAAGAATGTGGTAATTATCACCTTCAGCTACTTTACTATTTGCATGTCATGTTGCTACTAGGTTCTTCATTTTTCAAGTTTTAAATCGGTAAAAATAGCTCACATTTTGATTTTAACCTATTAGACTGCCAAAATTTGCAAAGTTGAGATGACATTTTCTAGAAAATAGAATGAACGAATAGAAAATAAGAGATCACTAATCTACCAGCTCATAAAGAAGGTGGAATTCTACGGTGAGAGAGTTTGACAGACAGAAGATAGGGAAAGGGAATGTATTAATGAGGAATGGTTAAGTTACAATTGAGACTCAAGGACCCCTATTGATAGATGATAATTGGGGATGTCGGCACCATGATATGTGCCAATTAGGCACGGAGATAATTAGAGAAGTGTCTTTAATGAGCTTATCATATAAATATTTTACATAAGCATATAATGCCATGTAGGCAGCTAATAGTTGTATCACCACATTCCAAACATAATTTGTGTACTTTCCTGACCACTCCTAAAAGAAAAGATAGAAAAAAGGAAATGACAACTTTTTGTACATTAAGTTAACGTGTAAGTCTTGGTTAGGGACTCCTTAAGACAGTCCTTCATTTTCTGCCATATTAACTAGTCTACTTATCCTATTCATCATCTAGTTGGGTATAAGGACAGCCCCGTATCTACATCCATTGAGACACTGATATTATATGCATATATTTGTAGGAACGAATATAAAAATATTTAATTCAGTGGGGTACAAATAATAATAGTATCTTTTTTAATCCTTTATATTTATCTATACAAATTTCTAGGTTAAAATTTTTGGGGTAATTGTAAAATACAACCTAAATTATCTTCGATTCGGGATTTGTCTCCTAAACTATTAATTGCAGCAATTTACCCCCTTCAGCTATCAATTCATTGAAAATTGATCCAATCACATTAATTTTGACCAATTCTTTGGGGTAAAAGACTAAAAAATCAATAAAAAAGTCTACTTTCAAAAATATACATAATACCTTCTTTTTTCCTCTCCCAAATCCCCTTTCTTCCCTTTCTATATTTTTTCCTTTTACTCCACTCTCTCTAACAGGTGGTTGCCACTAGCCATATCTCCCAACTTCTCTCCCTTCACATATTCACCATCTCCAATCCTTCCTCATATCTCCTTCTAACACTTTACCAGATCTCTCACCCCTTCTCCAAATTCTCTCTCTACCTACTTTGACTTTCTATTATCTACCATTGTCCCTCTACCCTCATACTCTTCCCTACACCCATTCTTTCCCTTTTTATTTCACATTGGCATTAAATTAATGCTGAAGGATCGGTCAATGGTAGATTATAGAAAGTAGAAGTAGGTAGAGGCCAATTAGCGGACCCTTGTGCCCAGATGCTGTAAAGTGTTAGATTTTGTCATCTCTTTGTTTTTTTTTTTTATTTAACTTTTACAGACCTTCCCATCCCTATTTCCCACTTCCTCATCACAAGTGTCAATCTACCGAGACATTAATTGAACTAGAAATCGCAACCTAGCAGGTGGTTAGACAAGCTAAGAGCCCACAGGCTGTTTTTCTCCTGCTTATTTTCTGGCACTTCCTTTCTTTTTTCTTGTCATGTATGATTCTTCTTGGTTGGTTATATGATTTTAACTTGATTTTGAAAAGAGGAAGTGCTAGATTGTTGTTGTAAAAAATTCATCATCCCTGAACCTAGTTTATTAAGAAATCATGTAAATGTGTATAATACAGTCATTGTTTTGAATTTAATGGAAAGACTGTAGCCTTCAATGCCTGTTAAACTCCATACACATCTAGATGTGTATAAGAGACATATTACAGCATAAATTAGGTTACAGGGGGTTTGAATATTGAAGAAGAAAGAATAGCCATGGTTTCACTCATAACCACCATGCTCTATTATATTTTGAATAATTTTATGATTGGTGTTAAAAGTAAGTTGCTTTAGTGTTAAATTATACAAACCACAAAGGAACAAGAAAGAGAGCATCATGATTTAAGAGAATTTGAAAGACAGAAAGAATTCAATTTTATTGAGTAAATGACTTACAATTGGTTACCTATCTATACACACAATTCTAATGGCTATAAATGGCTAGTTATAACAACTACAAATAGCTAGTTATAATGGAGTTTAACAATTAGTATAACAGCTAGTTATAAAGTTAATATAATGGCTAGTTACTATCTTCTACACTTCCTTGATTTGGGCCTAATTACTAGCTTTCACACTTACTTGATTTATGCCTATGGACTTGATTAAATTAATTTGAATTTAAATCTTCAATATCTTCAACATCCCCCCTCAAGTTGGACTTGTAAAAATTGTACAAGTGCAACTTGGTAGTAATGAAGTGAATTTATTGCACAGTTGGAAGCTTGGTGAGAATATCGGCTAAGCGGTCTTCACTTTTCACATAAGGTAGTGAAATTGTCTTATCCATGAGCTTTTCTCTTATAAAATGACAATCAATCTCAATGTGCTTCGTTCTTTCATGGAAGACCGGATTAGGGGCAATATGAGCAGCCAATTTGTTATCACAATAGAGTGGAACTGGAATGTCTATTTTAAAATTCATTTCTCCAAGCAAAGCTTTGATCCACAACAATTTAGTTATTGCAAAAAACACGGCTCTATACTCGGCTTTGGCATTTGACTTGGCAACAACACTTAGCTTTTTGCTTTTTCAAGTCACAAAATTTCCTCCGACAAATGTCATGTATCTGGTGGTGAATTTTTTTTCTTTTAAGTCTCTTGCTCAATCGGCGTCTAAGTAAGCATGACCTTGATGATTGCCATTACGTTTCATGATAATTCCTTAGCTAGGAGCATTCTTGAGGTAGCAAAGAATCCTTTCCACCATCTTCATGTGCTTTTTTATGAGCCACCATGTATTGACTAACCGGTGTATCGAATAAGAGATGTCAGGCATTGTTATGGTTAAGTAAATTAACTTACCTACTAATTTTTTACAAGTCCGAGTGTCTTCTAAAGGTTCTTCCAATGCAGTTTCTTCATCAAAGTCAGTGTGTTCTTTCTTCTTCTTCTTTCTTTTCGATATCTCAATGGATGTAGATACGGGGTTCACTCCAAGTTTACCTATATCTTTCGAAAGATCAAGTGAGTATTTTGAGACAGAAATAGTCCACTTCTTGAAATAAACCAAATCTATCTTAAGGAAATACCTTAGTATGCCAAATATTTAATGTCAAATGATGTTTTTAGGAACATTTTAACGTCTTGAATTCCTTGAATATTATCATCAGTGATACACGTCGAATAATGTCATCGACATAAATGAGAACAATAGTAGTACCATGAGAACCAAACTTAACAAAAAGTCAATGGTTGGAGTTTGAATCCATTTTGTTTTAATGCATTGTTTAATCTAGAATACCATACCCAAGGAGATTGTTTCAATCCAATTTAGCCTTTTTAAATTTACATACATATTAACTATGTAGCTTAAGTTGATATCCTTTGGATATATGCATGTAAACCTCTTTTTCTAAGTGACCTTGTAGAAATACATTTTTGACATCCATTTAGAAAAGAGTCCAATCATAGTTAGTAGTTAAAGACAATAGTATTCTAATCATGTTCATTTTAGCTACGGTTGCAAATGATTTTTCATAATCTAGTTCTATGTTTGTGTAAATCGTTTTTCCATAACCTAACTTTTTACTTATCTAAGGTTCTATCACTATGGAATTTAGTCTTATAAATCCATTTGCAACCTACGACCTTTTTTCCTAAGGATAGTTTGGCAATGTCCCATGTTATTATTCTTGCCAAGGCATAAGAGATTCTTTTTTTATGGCTTGATACCAAATAAGTTGATCTTTAGTTTGATTAGATGGTTTTAGACACCTTAATTCTCTCTACTGTAGTTATATTATCAATATATTGACTTATTAATATGATTAAGGGAGTAATAAATTCCATAGTGATAGAACCTTGCCTAGTTACTATGGCAGAATACATAAGGATGGTTCCATTCGGAGATAGGCCTATGGTTTCTTTAACATCTTCTTAGTTGTGAGAGTAGTTCTATAATTTATGGTAGTGGTGTCGTTTGTGGATCACTAGGCTTATTAGAGTCATCTATAGGTTCGGTGGTGTGCTCATGTGTACTCTCTAAGGTTTTATTTGGTTCTTCTTTACTATAAGAGTCTTCTTCACATGAAGGGGTTTAGTTTGTTTGGGGTGGAAAATGATCTTGATTTTGGTGATCATCTTAAGACGGTTGATGTAAAGGTCTAAATAGTGGCATATAGTCATATTTGTCCCATAAACAGGAAGTGCATAATCTACGACTTCATCAGTTATGTCTTCTTTGTTAAAGTAAGGTATGTTTTCTAAGAAGGTGACATTTCTTGAAATAAATTTTTTATTAGTTAAGGGTTAAAATGTATATATCCTTTAGTATCCACAAAATATCCTAAGAATATGTATGTAGTGCTTCAATGGCTTAATTTATCTCTACAGTGACTATGTATATACACATAATAAACACAACCTAATACTCTTAAATAAGTTAAATTCAGTTTGTGATCATATGCGATCTCAATTAGTGACATTTTTCAAGAGTTCAAAATGTGTTATATTAATTAAGTGTATGGCCGTACTAATTGCATCAGTTCAAAATTCTTTTAGAATATTACAGTAAAGCATCATAGATCTAGTTACATCTAAGATGTGTCTATTCTTTCTTTCTACAAATCATTTTTGTTCCTTAGAGTATTGATTTGATGAATACTACCCGTTTTAGGAAAATTTCTTTAAATTCATTGTTAATAGCCATACTATTTTCCATTGTCCGCTCTAAGTATTTTAATTGTTGAATTAAATTGATTTTTTAATTAATGAGGTGAATAACTTAACAAAATATTCATATGTAGATGGATTTAGTTCTCATTAAGTATACCCATTTATATTTTAATTTATAAATTATAAAACTAATAAAATATCTATAATCATTATGAGATAAATTTGGTACACACCAAATGTTCAAATGAACTAAACTAAGCATATTTTCATATTCACTTTGAGAGCTTACAAAATGTAACCTAATTTATTTGCCCAAAATACAAGAAGAACATGTTTTGAAATCATGAAATTACATTAGGCACTAGTTGACTCAAAACATTGTTAGGTGGATGAACTAATCTAGCATGACATAATTCTTCAAGGTTTTGAATTTCTTCACTACTAAATACTCCAATTGTGCTTTCTAAAAGTTAAAATTCATCTTTTAATCTTCCCTGACCAAGACAGTGTACCAGCTGGTATGTCTGAGAAAATCTCAAATGTGATTGGTCAGGGAAATTGCTTAAGATGTGTAACTTAAAGAAAAAATTAGATACAAAGTATGTAATGAGAAAATTTATCTACACATCAATGAATTAGATGTGTTGAGGCCGAAATATCATTAGTATAAATGAAATATTGTTAAATTTGACCATTAATCCAGGGACTTTAATACCGAAAATATAACGTTAAATTCTAAAATGAGACAGGTTTAAACAGTAAGAGATACATTAAAATTAACCCGTTTGTTTACTGTGACTGCATCTATTTTGTAATTCAATATCAATGCAATTAAAGTTGCCCAATCTCTAAGTTCGCAAATCTTGTGTTTCCTAAGGTTCACCTATTTCAAACGTCAAGCTCAAATAAAAATCAAAAGATGTCGACCAATATTTGCACGAAAATAAAAAACAAAATGAAGGAATTTAGAGAAAATTCATCTCTAATAAGCTTTTTCCCCCTCCGTCTATTGTCAACGTTCTGTTGATCTAACATAAATAAAACACGTAAGTTATGGAAAAACAATTTGTACTTGATTGTCCATAGTTCGAGAAACATTTATCCCATTCCATTCAATTGAATACATGTAGATCTATGTGCATATACATATGATTTATTTGTAATTATAATTGCAATTTACCTCATTTAAATCTTGATGGTTATACTTGGTCCCCTGAAGTATTAATTAGAAATATAACTACGTTAATTAAGATCTCAATTTGTCTGAAGACTGAAGTTTAAATGTTAAAAGGTCTTATTCTATTTTACAAGGTTTATAGTGATCATTGACCAACTAATTGTATTTTAATAGTTTCTCAACTTAATTAATGGAAGGAACCTGTTTGGATTGGATGTCCACTTTACTACATATAGGAAAGTCATATTTTATTCAAATAGAAGTTTTTCATTAATTTTTGAGTAACTACTAGGATATCTAGTAGTTATTTAATGATTGAAATAAATTTTGCCCTTATAGTTGATTTTCACGTTACACCATATACTTATTTTTGGATATATTGTACCCCAAACTTTTAGATTCATCACACTCCAATTCAAATTTTAACGCCATTATTAGAATTGACGGATGTTAGATATATGAATACTATGCACTTGTTTTGGTGCGTATTGCACCAGTAGAAGTGGTTATGAATAATTCGACTAGGAACCCCCTAACTTATGATCAATTCTCATTATGCATCCCCAATTCTAAATTTTGGATTCATTTCACCCCTAACTCTTAGTTTCGTCCAACTTTGGTCCAATTTTTAGAATGCTAAAAAATTTGATGAATATTTCACTTTAAGTGCATGGTGTGTATGGTTTCATAAATTGGTCAAAAGGAGTAAAAAGAGGATCAATCTAATGGTGAAAAGTAGGACTCCGCAATGAGCAGTCCTTGGCGCCGATCAGCCTCCGATGAAACAATTATCATGTTGCAATCGATTATCACGAAAACAGTTAAAGAGGAGAACTAGTTATGAAGGTGGCTAGATGGAAACTTTACATCTTGATTAATCAATCTAGAGACATTTCAAGAATTCAGCTATTTTTTTTTTTTTTTATGGTGATTTTCTCTTTTCTTGTTCTTTCCGCGTTATAATCTATTAATGTGCGACAAATAAATAGTTTAGGCTATCAAGTCATGCACGTCTCGGTTCCACCAACCTAAATTAATCATTTTTCACTTTGATTTATGGTATAATTTCATTAACTTTCCCGAGATATATGCTAATATCAGCTAATAATATTTTTGAACTTTCAAAAATTTCACAAACTTATACTAACTTTTTATTTTTTGTAACATGCCAGCCCCATTCAAACTGAAATTACTAAAAGATTTATTTTAGAATAGGGAAGTTAATTTTATTCTAATTTTATCCCTTTATTGACACACTAGTTAATTTAGTATCAAACTTTAATCAATTAGAATAGATAGAAAAGCAAAGGTATACTATGATAATTTCATTTATTAATCATTAATTAATTAATTTTTTATCGAATTCTAATTCTATGTTTTGTTACAATGCTTTGCGTTCAATTTTAATGTGGGAGGATTTAACTACAAATTTAGCATTTAATTTTATTAATTCAAATATAATGGCCCAAAATTAAGATCCTCCTAAATTTGTCTACAAAAAAATCATAGTACAATTTTGTCTAATTTAGAATGCTAAATATGTGGTTAAATCCTTCCAAATTAAAATGAATTTGCAAAGCATTGAAAATATAACAAAAATAGAACTAAAATTTGATACAAAATTAATTTAATTTCCATTTATTATTAAATTAATCTAGTATAGCATACCTTTCTCCAATCAATTTAATTGATTAAATTTTGATACTAAACTAACTAGTGCGTTAGACGATTAGTGTTAAAATTAGAATAAAATTAGCTTCTTTATTCTAAAATGAATGGTATAATAATGTATTTTTGAATTGAGCTTCCATGTTAAAAGAAATAGACAACTGGCGAATGTTTGTGAGATTTTTAAAAGTTTATAGATATTTTGTTTTATTAGCATGAAACTCAGAGGATGTTTATGAAATTATCCTTTGTTTTATTTGTTTAACTAAAATATGATTGAACTAAAAAATAACGAAATACAAATGAAATCAAAGGACAACAAAACAAACTATTTTTTTTTTAAACTAGTTATTAGCGTGGTTTGATAATCACATATTACAACATTTAATATGTGCCGTAGCATTGCAAAAGACAATATAACGCTAGGGATAAGTACTAGATATTTAAGGTATTCGTCTCTTATAGGCGAAGGAACCTACTTAGATCACCTACATTTAATTGGAGGAATTTAAAGAAGGAAAAAGAAGAAATTTTTAAGGAAGATTTGTTAGGACAAAATATTTGGGACTTACAAGAAGAATCTGACACCTTATGGAATGACATGGCAACTAGAGTGAGAACAGTGACTAAGGAGATACTTGGAGATATATTAGAGGTTATGCTTTTTCTGAACAAAGAATCTTGGTGGTGGGATGAAGGTTTATAAGATAAAATCAAAGTTAAGAGGGCTAAATATAAGGTTCTATATAACTGTAGAAGTGATGAAAATATTGAGAAATATAAACTTGCTAAAAAGGAGGCAAAAAAGCTGTAAGTGAAGCGAGGGATAGGGCTTTTGAAGATTTTTACCAAAAATTAGAATACTTTTAAGGAAGGGGAGCGAGATATTTATAAAATTACAAAAAAAAGAGTCCATACGACGAAAGATTTAACCCAAGTCAAGTGCATCAATGATGAAAATAATAAGGTGCTAGTAAGAGATGAGAAAATTAAGGAAAGATGGGAGAGATACTTTCGGCCTATTCAATGAAGACAATGGAGACAATATCATTCTAGGAGAATTAGCTAAGCCTGAGAAGTCTAGAAACGTAATGTATTATCTAAGGATCTATAGTATCAAGAAAAGCGATTGGCCCGATGATATCCCAATCGAGGTATAGAAATGCTTAGGAAAGAAAGGCATTAACGTATCTTGATCAACTGATTTCCTGTCTCTTATACACATCTAGATGCCTGACCAGTGGAAGAAGAGTTCTCTCATACCTATATTCAAAAATAAATGGGATATACAAAATTGTGCGAATTACAGAGGTATTAAGTTAATGAACCATACTATAAAACTTTGGGAGAGGGTGATAGAAAGAAGGTTAAGTCTTTGAAATGAGATTAAGATGTCAAATAATTAGTTTGGTTTTATGCCAGGGAGATCGACTATTGAAGCCATACATCTCTTAAGAAAACTTATCGAGAGATACCGGGATAAAGAAAAAGATTTAAATATGATTTTTATTGATCTTGAAAAGGCATACTATAGAGTCCCTAGAGAAGTTATGTGGAGAGTTTTAGAAAAAAACATGAGTTAGAATAGCATACATGGAATCAATAAAGGAGATATATATGTATGTGGTTACAAGTGTGAGAATACTAGGAGGTTTGACACGAGAGTTCCCGATAAATATAGATTTACACCAAGGTTCATCTCTAAGTCCTTATCTATTTGCGTTGGTCATAGATAAACTTACAAGGCACATACAGGAGAAAATAACATGGTGTATGTTATTTGCAGATGACATTGTGTTAGTAGATGAAACAAAAGATAGGATTAATGCTAAACTTGAGGTTTGAAGAGAGACACTTGAGGCAAAAGGGTTTAGAATTAGTAGATCAAAAATAGAATATATGGAATTTAAATTTAGCAAGAGTGCACGTGGGAATAGAATAAGGGCTATAAGATTTCTAACTGATCTCCACATAACTGAAAATTTATAATAGTATCTGTTCTTCAGAGTCTTGGTGGTATAGATCGAGATATTACACATCGGATACAAGCGGGATGGACTAAATGGAGAATGGCATCGGAAATATTATGTGACCGTAAAATTCCTTTACGACTTAAGGGTAAATTCTATAGAACGGCAATTAGGCCAGCGATGCTCTATGGGTCTGAGCGTTGGGCAGTGAATCACACAGATGACCAAAAGATGAGAGTAGCAGAAATGTGAATGTTAAGATGGATGTGTGGGTATACTAGGATGGACAAGATACGGAATGAGCATATTCGTAAGAAGATTGGAATGGCATCTATTGATGAGAAGATGAGAGAAACACGCTTATAAGTGGTTAAGTCATGTGTTAAGACGACCAGTAGAATCGCCTAGTCAGGCAAGTAGATTTTAGAGAGAATAGTCAACATAAGAGGGGTAGAGAAATACTGAAAAAAACTTGGTGAGTAACTTGTAGGAAAGATATAGCCATCTAAGAATTGAAGAGGATATAGTACATGACAGAACGCAATAGCATGCGTTCAAGATTCATGCAGTTGACCCTACTTAGTGGGATTAAAGTTTGGTTTATTAGTTTGTTTATCTATCGATAATCTGTGATGGTATTTATAAAACATCTCGCCAACTTTCAAAAATTACGATAATCCTCCTCCCAATTAGATAGCATTTGTATGAGTAAATCTGCAAGTACTCTTCAATTGTTGGTATGAAATTCAGAAATTTTTGAGTAAATTATCCAAATAGTCCTTCAATTTTTCATTAAAGTCAAAATAGTCCATCAACTTCAATTTTAGCTGATTTTAAGAGATAACTAAATATTTCCTACTAGAAAAGAAATGTTATACACATCTAGATGTGTATAAGAGACAGCGTAATGATGAGTGGTCATCGGTGTGATTGTGGCGCACAATGGAAAAACTAGTGTTTGGAGAGGCATAATCAAATAGAAACTAGATTGACACAAACATTTAGTTGAATAATTAAATTAGTGAAATTTCAAGTTGTGGGATCATTTCGGTTCTAATTAAAACACCACTTGACTATTTAAGTGAAGTGCCTGAAAATTTTGTGTAATCATAAAGTACATTATAAAGTTTCAATTTACTTATTATGCTCTTGATGCACATTTTACTTCTTTGGATTTCAATATAACTACACTATAGAATCTTTAATGGGGTCAAAAGTACAATGGGTGAGTAAATTTCTATGTAAGTAATTCACTTGGTAAAATAACTGTCTCACAAGTCCAAATAAGTAACTTATTATGAAACCAACTTTTTTTAAACTTCCTGATAAATTAACATAAAACTTTAGGAAAATTCCACACATGAACCATATATCTCGTTGTAGTTTAAAAAAATTGTATAATATATTTCCTTTCTTTCCTAAGAAATTTGGAGTAGAAATTTGGAAGATGAGAGACATGATTTAGTTTATGTGAAACTTTGGGACCAAAAATATCATCATGTCTCAAATCTTCCAAACCTTCTACTAGACACAGGATAATGTGTATAAGAATAGCATAACTTCACCATTAATTTTATGAGAAAGATTAATTTTTGTTGGTTTAGATAAGAGAAACTAAAAATAGAAGGTAATTTTTAGAATTTATCAGATAAGGAACTAATATGTTTGTTAGAGTGAAAGTATAAGAAATCAAAGATTATGTCATTTTTATGTTAGTTGTCCTAATAGAGTTAAAACTTAGAAGATGAGGGACATGATTTATTTTTAGTCCCTAAAGTTTGGTCCAGTGATAATATCAACTGGACCAAACTTTAGGGACTAAAAGTATTATTTATCCTATTTTAAAAAGCTATACTATATAAATTTTTAAATATAGTAGAATGGTTCTCTAACGAAACTGTATGACTTCCCAAAATTTTAAGCTCCCAAAATAGCATTACTGTGTAACATGTTTCGCTTTTTTTACCATTAGGTTGACCTTTTCTAGTCCTTGAAGAAGAAATCTCTTTTGAGAATTGAACGAATAAACTTATAGTTACCTGACCATGTTCAACAAATAATTTTACTGCATGTTTTGAATTTGAGTTATTATGAAATGCTAAATTTCACTAAAAGTAAATGCAGTCATTCATTTTTATTTTAATCCTCAAGTTGCCATATCCTTGGGAGAAGAGAAATCACGAAAACAAACCTGTAAATCTATTTTATTACAGTCGAAATTGTTCTTCAATTTAAATTTTATACGATTTAGACCTCAATTAAATACTTATAGCCAATTGGTCCCAGTAAAATATAAGTTTTTTGTATTTTAGGCAGTGGTAACCAAGGGCAGAGCGTAAAATCACACAAGTTACTAATTCTGGTTAAAACTGTAGAAAATGTAAAAAACTTACGTCTTAGGTTGTGCAATCAAATAGGAATCAAATTGACTATAAATATTTATTTAACAAACAAAATCCGATAAAATTTAAGTTGAGAGATTATTTTTATTTTAATAACATAGTTAGAGAATTATTTAGGTGATTTACCTGCAGAGAACGTTAGGAAACGAAAATTGACTCAACCGCATGTGTTAAAAGTAATCAAAACGCATAAAAAAAATTAATTAAAGAGGTCTGTGTTTTTCTGGTAGTACTACTATTATGCTAATTCATATGGCCCTAAGCTATGGAGAATTCCAAATTGCAAAAGCGCATGGCCATTGGGGACACCTTTAATTGGTGGCTGTTTTAGTCTTCCATGGTGTGCCGTGACCGCTGCGTTGAAGCCCTTATTTTCTTTTGACTTCATCATTGATATCTCAACAGACCATTTGGTTTTACTCTTCTAGTCAATTTTTATACATCAAGTAATTTAACTTGTCACCTTTTACATTTCTTTTCTAGTAGAAAAGGTCGGTATTGCATTATTGGCCTGAAATATATGTCTGACTTTCTAGCATCTTAATTATTTCACCACACTTTACAAAACAACTTTATGTGGATATTCAGTTATCAGTTACATAAAAGGAGTGTGGGTTCTACAAATAAAAGAAGCGACTCTCTGCTTGGTAGTTATTTACTGGTCATCTAGTATTAACAAATTTTGTTTTCTTTTAAGAAGGGGAAGGATGAAGTAGGGAAGGAGAATGAAATGGACGAAAATCAAACTATCAATCTTAAACATACACAAATGGATAACATATAGTTGACAACCAATATTATATAGTAAATAATGCAAATTATTGCAAACCAAACAGACCCATTATTGTGGCATGTACCATTATGGTACGTGACATGAGCACGAGTATAGAATACAGTAGTTTTATGATTCGTAATACGAAGAGATATCTTTAATTGGTACTGTACGAGACAGCGGTTATTTTCTAGTGCAACTATAGTAGAAATTATGATTCGTAATATGAGGATTATGTTTAGCTGGTATCTTAGCAGTACGACAGTAGTGTAGTTGCACTAGAAAAATTTAGGTATGTACTTGATTATTGTTAAAGTTATCATCAGGTATACAAATAAGTAATTACATAATTGTAATAAAATTTTAGTCGTATTAAAATTTTAAGCATGTTCGCTTTCCCATGGGTAAATGCGTTTTGAGATGCTAAAGTGTGTTTTGGTACGTGAATGTATTGTACAAGTACCAATAATGAATTCGGAGGAGGGAGAGGCATTTTAAGTAGCCCTGATCAGATCTATGGATTACCTGGGACTTTCGGAGACTTGGTAAGCAATGGAGAGCAAAACGGTATAGTGGAACTACAATTCCACTCGAATTCTAATAAACTCTCTTCCTTCGAACACTCCCTCACCAGTAACACTATCATGCACATGCATACTAAGAATACACATGCAAACACATAGTCACGAGCACCAAAAGAATTGAATCTGAGAGATTGAAATTGATGATAATTGTGAGTTTGATTTAGTAAAAAATTTTGGGTCGTGAATACAAGTTGAATAGAAATTTTATTGTTTTTCTGCCCACAAAGTATTTGTAAAAACATTGACGATAATTGACGGCGAATAGAAGGATTCTGCTATGAACTTCTTGGGTTGGATTGGCACCAACTCAGATTTTGGACTCTGTGGGAGGAAAGTTGTCCGGTCAATCTAATGCTGGCTTGAGATGGCAGCTCACTGAAAATGATTTATTGGTGAATGGGAGTTGGTACTGTATATATCTATGTTTGTTGTGTGCTTCTGATTATAATTGTGTGTGTCGCACTCCCCATACATTGCAGTAAAATTATTTGTTGAAGCTGGTATTGAATATTTAATTTTGATGGTGATATAAAAGCAAGAGAAACGGGAGAAATGAGAAAAGTGGTAGGAGACACAGTAAAAACTTGGTTGTGGTACTTGTAGTAATTGGTCGTTTGAAAGTAAGGGTGTTTTTGTCTATCCAAGTAAATTTGTTCTAGATGGATACAATATGCTCCGATAATAACACTAATAAACAAACAAACAAACCAACTAAACCTTAATCCTTCGAGGTAGGATCGGTTACATGAATCTTGTTATACCATTGTGCTCTGTCATGAACTATATCTTCCTCAATTTTTAAATGGGCTATATCTTTTTTACAAGTTACTCACCAAATCTTTTTTGGTCTTCCCCTACCCCTCTTATGTTGACTATTCTCTTTAAAATCTACTCGTCTAATACGCGCTTCTACCGATCGTCTTAACACATGACCTAACCACCTTAAACGAAAATTTTTCTGATTTTCTCATCAATAGATGCTACTCCAATCTTCTCACAAATATGCTCATTGCGTATCTTGTCCATCCCAATGTACTCACGCCTGTCTCTTATACACATCTTGGAACCATTAGGTACACTTTTGTTCATGTGTGCAATTCAATGCCCAACACTCAAACCCATAAAGTATCATTGGCCTAATTATTGTTCTATAAAATTTACCCTTAAGTCAAAAAATACTTTTGCGGTCGCATAAGTATTCCCAATGAACCCGCTTGTCCCGATACGTAACATCTCGATCTATACCACCACATCAAGAGATACTCATAATTAAAATTTTAATATATGAGTATCTCTTGATCTCCGATACTAACTCTTGTTCTATTCCTACGTACAATCTTGCTAAATTTAAATTTCATATATTCTGTTTTTAATTTATTTTCAATAAATAACTTAATCGTCAGTTTATAGTAGTCTCTTAGATGTAGAATTTAGCAACCAATAGAAGAAGTTGTGACTTATGGATACATTCACACTTTTTTTTTTTTTTGCAAACATGGATGCATTCGCTCACACCAACTTACATACTCCCCAAATTGTAGGCTTCAAGTCGCTTATCAATACGAGTGCAAAAGACCATGTAAGCTTAGGGTTTGATTGATTACTTTACTTAACGTCGAAATTAATTTATTAAGAGTTTTTTTAATTTAACATATTTGATAACAGAATTTTCTTATCACTTAATACATTAAGCATTACTTAATTTATGTTTAGAATTTTAAGTAAAAAGATTTTTACTTAATCTTCTGAATTTTAGATAAATGTAGAAACATAGAGTCTTGCACACACACTCTCACTCACTCGGACACACTTTCTCTCACTTACCCATACACTCTTACACAAACACATCCTTTCACACACACACAAACACACATTATCTCAAAATGCATACATAGTCTCTCATATATACATATTGTCTCTCACACACACATACACACTTCATCTCTCACACACACTCTTCACACTCTTACATACGCATATTGACACACTTTTAATATGCACATCGTCTCACACTCCTTCATACACATTATTTCTCTGTCACATACTTTCACACACACACTACACTCTCTTCCTAACAACCAAACATACACTCTTTCACACACATAAAATAATTATTTGTAATAAATTAACATATGTTTGAAGTGAGATATTTGATTCAGAAGTTGAATTTAATTAATTATCAAACAGATATAACTTTATCAATTAAACAATTAATACTTTTAAAATTGTAAATTAAAATTTGAATTTAGAATTCGGACTTGCGTTATCAAATAGCCCCTTCGTATTTTTTCATAACTACCTCATGACGTGACATTTTTCAATAACTTATAGCACTAACTACACTACTCATCGTACTATCACAAGATACCAGCCTGTCTCTTATACACATCTAGATGTGTATAAGAGACAGAATCACTGAACTTTTAAAAGTGTAGATTTAAGATCACTCCATTTATTTCAACGTCAAAAAATAGAAATATGAATATAATTTGGGGGTTAAACTAGTTTAAATACTTGAATTTCATCACAAAAAAAAAAAATTCAAATCACCAATATCACCCCCTCCTCCACCTCTTCCACCACAACCACCTGACAGTCCCCCTTGCAAACACAATATATAGCCACCCCAAAATCACCATAGCTCCCTCCCTCGGCACTCCCAAACTACCCCTGCCATTACACAAGCCATGTTGAAGTGAGAGGGGACAATTGTCCCTCTTCCTACCCCGTAACTTTGAAAAATTATAAAATAGGCGAAGAAAATTTATGAAAATTTTATTTTTATTCTATAACCGTACCCCTTAAAGTTTGTTAGTTTTTTTTCTTTTTCTTTACTTAGCCCTTCTAAAATTTGAATTTCTTAAATTATACAATTAAAAATAATTGCATATTCGAATTAAGAATAAGTCTCAATTGAAAACAACAAAAAAAACAATTTTTATGAAAGATTTCTTATGTTTGGTATATAAAATAGACATAATTTTCATTATAATTTCATTGTTTCAAGTATATATTGTATAAAAATTAAAAATTATGTTATTTTCAATATATAAAATTGTCTATTCAACAACAACTTACTTTATACAAAATTAAAACAACCGTCTCATCAAACCCTACAATTATATTTAAAATTATTATTGTACAAACAAGTTACTTTTATTTAAAAGAATACTAAATATCTTTCAAAGTCATTGCTCTCTCTAATGTCAGGTTCTCTCTCCATTGCTTTCCGAGATCCCCTCTTGTTGCCTCCCAAAACCCCCCTCAACCCTTCCAACTCTCCCCTCGATACCGCCTAACTGCCCCGGCAAGACTGATAAGCTAGTCTCTTCCTTAAAGCCGACACTTCCAGCCTACCACGGCTATTGAGCCTTGCGTTGACGAGCAAATCCAGCAAGCCTTAATCGTTTTAAGAGTGTACAATTCGCCACCTATTTTTCAGCTAGACCAACTCATGGTCAGTGAAGAGAAAAGGTTTCTAATTCTAAGATTTTGGCTTAAACCCAAGTACATAACTAACAGGAAAGAAAAAAGATATGTCATAGACATATTGTGTAGTCTATAAATTTTGTATTATCCAAAACCCTTGTTGGAAGTGTTTTTAGATTTAAATGAGTCATGATTTTCCAAACCCTTGCTGGAAGTGTTTATAGGAGAAGAAAACATAGAGGAGATGATGAGAAATATTTTCAAATTACAAATTTAATCCCCAAGTTTTGTAGGTATTCTATTTTAGTCCTCATTTAATTTTTTTTTTCCCTTAGTGTTTTGCTCTATTTACCCTGAAAAATATAATTTTTGGTGTACCTAATGGTTCCAAATAGACGGAGTAACTCTAAATCTACCACATAAGCGAGAAATGTGTAACGAGGTCCAGTAAAAGATGGAAAAATTGTTGTTGCCCACTTTGGCGTCAACATATATGCAATTCTTCAAGTCGTTAGAGTATATGACCTGTAATTGATAAATGTGACCAACGGTTGAAAACAAGGATTCTGTAGTTGTCATTTTAGAGTACTCATGTATGAATCAAATTTAGAGGATGAGATGCTCAATTTTAGTGAAGTGGCAAATTTTGTTTCTCTTTTTAGTTACCCTTTCTTCTTCCTATATGTTACTTGATGATGTCAAAATAATACACTCAATGATAATATTATATGCGACTTCGAGCTCGAGTCCACTAGGAGTATTTTAATAATTTTATCCTTGTAGTTCAAATAGGCCTAAATGGATCAAGTGTTATATATTAATCAATGGATCGATCCGACCTATCGGTTTAGATGGCATTGGGACTGTCTCTTATACACATCTAGATTACGCAATGAGCATATTCTGTCTGGTTATACACATCTAGATGTGTATAAGAGACAGGGTTCTGACACTGGTCGAACCTATCCGAAAACAAAGACCGGCCCTAATTTAGAACAATCGCGAACTAACCTTAACTTAAATTTTTGAATCATCGTTACTAATTTACCTGAACCACAGCCATTATCACCCAATAGCCATCATCATGTGCTATCACCACCACCATTATCTTCAATACACCACTATTAACCACAATCACCATACAGTACACCACCACTATCAACTATGGTCACCGTAATTGAACCATCACCAAACCAAAACAAAATGCCATTGATAACTAGGCAAACTCCACCACCAACATAAAATACCATCTCCACAATCGTCCTCATCACCACAACCAAAAACCCTACCACCACGCAAAACACCATCACCGTAAAATCACTTGCGGGCGATGGGAAAAAAGAAAGCAAGAGAAAAAAATTGAACTCAAATACCCATATATTGATGTAGGAAATAGCAAAGCAATAAGGAGAGAAAATCAAGAGTGAGTGGTTGAAGAAGGGAATGGAGAAAGGGAAGATGAGTTAGGAGGTTAACCATTACAGAAAGTGTGAGGAAAAAAATGAAGTTTATAAGGTATATTTAATTTAAATAACTTTGTGCTATATGTTATTTGGAAGAATTTGAACAATTTGGTTTTCAAAAAGGTTTTATAGAATGAAAACGTACATATAATTCTAGTAATGCAATAAAATTATATTGTTTTAATTATTCAGGTTTGCCCCATGGTCTTAATAGTACAATCCTAACTCTCACTCCTAAATTATTTGTCCCACTTATATGAAGGAGTGCATTCCTATAGCTTATTGTAATTAGTGAAAATGTAAACTCAATGTGTGTGCAACATAAAAAATATATATTTATTTAAACACTAATTTATATATATAATAACTTGACATTATTTTAAAATTAATAAGTATATTTTTAGATTATTTTCAAAATCAAACTATTAGTAGATACTATTTTAAATATTTTTAAGCAAATAAATTAAATAACATTAATAGTTACAAAAAAATTAAAAATTTAGTAAATATCTAAAAGAGTTCAAATCACCATACCAAACCTCTTCCTTTATATATAGTTATATGTCTTATACAAATGTTATTTTAAAGTGTTGATAGAAAGGATGTAAAGATGTATTGGTAGAACTAAACAATAATATTCATAGTGAAAAATGCATATTTAATGTGTGTAACATTAAAAATATATATTTATTAGAAATTAATTTATACATACAATAACTTGACATTATTTTGACATTAATAAGTATATTTTTAGATTATTTTCAAAATCAAACTATTAATAGATGGGTAGATATTTAGGTAGATACTATTTTAAATATTTTTAAACAAATAAATTAAATAACATTGGTAGTTACAAAAAAATTAAAATTCTAATAAATATATAAAGAGTCCAAACCACCATACCAAGTCTCTTCCTTTATATATAGTTAGATTGGATTAGATAATAAATATACTTTTAGATTATTTTTAAATCAAACTATTCATTGATGGGTAATTGTTTAGGTAGTTACTATTTTAAATATTTTTAAACAAATATATAAATTAAATGACATTAATAATTACAAAAAAATAAAATTTTAATAAATATAAAAAGAGTCCAAACTACATCATACCAAATCTCTTCCTTTATATATCTTTAGATAATGCCTTTATTAAGGGTAGGAGATTTACAAATAATGTGTTACTTCAACATGAACTGGTAAAAAAATCACTATAGAAATGGAGGTAAATCAAGACTCGTGATGAAAGTGTTAGAATATTTAGTTGGTTAACTTTGTGACCGCACAATATTCTAAATAATAATTCATATAATATATTACATTAAATAATAATAAATTACTATATAAATATATATTTGGATGATTAAGGGATTTAAAACAACAATGTAAGAAAATAGAAACATATTCTATGTGTATAACATTAATGTGATATTAGACTTATCTGTAGGAGGAGATTTCATAATGAGAAGGAGTTTCTAAAATTTCCCGAAGTCTTAGTCCCTTTATCCACTATAATTCACGTCTGTACATTCACCCATCACTCATTATGGACATAACAAGGAGTTAGGATTAGGAAGATGTGATTTATGTCGTTTAAGGGACTTAGACTTCTTGGGAAGATCAATTTATGTCATTTAATCGATTAATCAAATAATTTTTGAATTCAATGGATTGTCTTTTATAAATTTACTCATTAGTCGTATAAAGTATGTCTCTTTGACATCTTTTCTATGATTTACAGGACAAATTCAAAGTTCTATCATGTCTAACATGTTGTATTTAGAGCAAGGTTGAAGTTTAAGACTTGAAAATCTATTATGTTGTTTAATATCAATTTGATACACTTCAATTTTGTGTAATTGATATTGTTTATGTGCTTGATGAAAATAAATTTGAGTCCATTAAAAGAAAGGTTGCGAGCGGCATTCAGTTGCCTTGACCGCTATTGTTTGCCAAATTCGATTATACACAATATAGATAGCATAAGTGTATTTGATTTGAATTTGGATTTGGCATCCTATTAAGCAATTTAAGGGCCACAATAAGCATGTATACACTACAGGCTTCTGTATGATCTTTAAGGCAATATTCTTAAATTGCCTATGATTTTGGATCTACAATAGAATTGCCTCACTGTTTATTGGGGCATTCTTTTATATGGCAACTAACAGTGAACAACACTAACAAAGAAAATGGCTGATTTTGATAATTCAAGTACTTGGCTATTTTTATTTTATTTTATTTATTTATTTTAAAATAAGGGGCTCACATGTATCAATGTTGTTTAATGGATTTGTGTGAACTGTTATACTTGAAAGCTTAATTGCCAATAATTGGGATTAGGTTTGAAAATTTCTTTGGAATCTGCCTAACCAGTTCAAATTCCTGTTTATGCTTGGATAAGAATTAGTGAAGCAAGTTAGCATGGAACTACTATACAAGTATAAAGTGTATATTACAGATTTGGTAATTTGAATATATATATATATATATATATATATAAAGGGAAAATGGGTTTGGACATAAATTAATTTTTAGTTTTGAATCACTTACATGTAGTGGTCAAAATTTATTTGTACAATTTGCTGATATTCTTCATGTTTGACCAATGTCTACTAAAAAAAGATTTCGGCATCAAGTTAATGCTAACCTGAATCGTGGATTAAACTTCATCTTATTATATAACACTTAACTCGTATTGTGAAAGTTATGTAATTAAACTCGGTTGACGCTATACAATAATTAGATGTGAATACTAGTTGATCCTTGAAATCTATACATATGGCATTTAATATAGCTAGGCCCAATATTGCAAAAAACTTTCATTATATATATTGCCTGATTGCAAAAGTCTTTCATGGTCCACATAAAGTTTGATATACCATGTTCTATGATATTTTGTATATCATTATGTATATATTTTGTTGGTGTATCTAGTATTTAAATGTGCTAATTTTGAGATAATATATACTCAAATAGTATTATCATGAAAGACTTGCATATTATGGAACTCAAAAAAAATGTGCATTTGAACTATTTGAGATAAAAGTATTCTCATGCAAGATTGAAATTATTCAATATGGGCTATATAAATAATTTTATATGATCTAAATTAAATAACTTTTATACAATATAAAAGTGATGATTAATTATATATCACCAAACTGACCTAATACATAAATAAATTTATTAATGAATTATTTACTTTAATGGATAATCATGGTTATAAAATTATAATTTGCCCAAAAGTATTATATTTTCTATAATCATAAATGAGTTATTATATTTACCCGAGGGTATATAACTTCTCTCTCTTAAAGTGTATTATTATTACTCACTTGTAGAGTTGCCCAAACAAACATAGTTCTCCATTATAGTTTTAAGTGAATAATTACTCCTCATTTATAGAATGAATCGCTATCATGTCATTATTCAACTTAAAGGTGCAATACAATGATGCGATGGATTACTCGCCTAATTTTGATATGATCTTTGGAGAATTACATATAGAGTGAATCACTGGTGTGTCGTTATTCAACAAAAAGTGGGGTACAATGATGCAATATATCACTTGTCTGTTGATACTATTTTGGTAAAACTACTTGAATTGGTTTGGTAAATAAGATAACTCCAAATTGGGCAATTTTCCTATGCCTAAAAGTGAGGATTATTTCTTTAATTTTTTGTTCTAGTTTACTAGTTTAAATTTGATATTTGGATTAATAATGTAATTGTTCAAATTTCATAATATGTAATTCATATCATCATGTCTTGACCTTTGTTAAACAAGTCTTGTTTATCCACTTACTTATATTCCAATGATTATTGTTTATTCTTATGATGACTAAATGTATATTTTCTCTTCACAATTAGGATGCACATTTTTTAAAGTAGTATGTTTTGAGAATGATTATATATTCTCAATAAGTGTAAATTTTTATGCTAATATATTGGATGAATGCATGTAACTAGTCGAAGTATTTTATTTTTATATAATACTTATTAAGTCTTGTATTCTGATTAATGTTTATATCCTAATATTGCTAAAATCAAAATTCTCATGAAAGTAGTTGTGAAATTGTTGTGAATTTTAGATAGTACCTTTGATAGCTTTTAAGTTTAACACTTAATTATTAACTATTATTGAGTGTGTGTGATCTTATATATTAAAATAAGAGTCAAATTCTTAATAGACATTTCATATCCATAATATTCTTAATCTTGAGTAATTTCTAATGCATTTCATTATTAACTCTCTCATGAAAGTTTTAACTATTCAAACTTTTACAATACAAATATTAATATTCAATTATTAATTATAATATATTTTAATGTGTTTGAAATGAGAGAGGGAGGTTAAAATATATAGAGAGATTCGACACATAAAATTCATGTTGTAATTCATAAATGTAGAAATGAAAACAAGGAAAATTATCCTTTCATAAAGTAATATGACTATAAGGATAAGTGTAGTTGAGACTAAAGATAATCTTGTATTAAGAAAAAACTCAAAAGTCTCTTTATGTATATTACGATTTTTATAATACTAGATGAATTTATTCTTATCAAACAATTGATCAATTTTTAAATTCGAAGAAAACATATTGATTCTGAACAAAAATAAAAACATCTATAAAGTGAAAATAACGTAATATGCATACACAAATAGATAAGTGGTGAGCTACTACTCATTGAAAGATTGAGTAAATTCTACACTTCCTTTGTATAAATTTATTTTCATTATGCATGTATATGATAAAACTCTTTATTTTGGCATAAGAGATATATATATATATATATATATATATATATATATGAGAAATATTGTATTGGTAAATTATAAAGATATAAAGTTTCTTACTTTTATCCATTGCAAAGTTTTTGTATAGATTACGTTAGAAAGTAGACTAAATAAGAATCTAAACTGATGCTAAAAGGAGTTTTGTATACTTGTCATAAAATAAAATTCTGTGTATTATTCTTTATCTTTCACATTTTCAGTTAAGAGATATTTATTTATCTCATTGCTTGATAATCATTCAAAAATATTTTATCTCTATTCTTGGTTAATAAACTAAAAAACACTTTAGATATGTATAAGAGACAGTAGAGATATATGAAAGTGGAAGAGGTACAAAATATAATAAAAATTGATATACAGAATGAGATGAATTAAATATTCTTAATGTGTGGCTTCCTCATTAAGAAGCATTGTTAATAATTATTACTAGCACATTTTGGTGGACTGGTTGTAACAAGGAAAATTTATGGAAATAAATGATTTATGACTTAAAGTATAAATTTATCCTTATAAAGTGAACTTTTAAAAAAATGCATATGTATATTTGAACATGATTCCATTCATAATTGTTTAAAATTGTATTTTTGCTACGGAATGGATAGACATCAAGTTCAAAATCTTAATATGTATGATTCAACTAATTTAAGGGTATATTACCCATATCTAAGGAAGCTGAATGAAATGTAATAAGTGATTGTTTTCCAAAATTATTAACTCGAATGAATTAAACTTTTATTATCTTTATCACACTCTAAAATTTGTTGATACTAGAAATGTAAGTGTTTCTTTTAAGAATATCGAGTAAGTAATTTAACTCAAATTGTGGAGTTGAAAGGCAAAGAGAATCATTGAGGCTATCTGCTATTACATATTGAGATATAAAATTTATCAAAAATAAATTTGACATTTTGATAATTATCTCAATATAACTCCATTGAGAGATCACATGAAAAAACGCTATATTATATAGTTAAACCCACTAAACTAAGTTGTTTAGAGAATGGTAGGAGTTAGAAAATTTTCAAAGAAAATAATGCAATTTCTAGTTTTATGGTTGTATACTTACACAAGTCTAATTACATTTTTAGACAAAGATAACTTTACCATATTTTCTCAAGTCATGAGTAGAAAAAACTCTACGCTTTAGTATTATGCCACAAAAGGATATATTGAGTTAATTGTCAAAAATAAAGCTAAAAACCTCAATAATATTCTTAAAATAGTCTCCATTATAAAATTCTTATGACTCACAAAAGAAAAATGAGAGTCTCACACAGTAATATTGAGTGATATTGAGATAAGATTTTGGTGAATAGTTCAACTAAAATTAAAGGTATTAATTACCAACAAAATTTTTATGTAGTGTAATTCAAAAGATTTTATTGCTAAAAGTCATGGGTCAATAGCTCATTTTGATTAAGATCTATATTAAGTGAATGTGAAAATAACTGTTAAAAGTAAAGTATACATGTGCCAATCTAATAATTATTTGAAAAGAGAGCTTATTTGGCTGCAAGTTAAAGAATTTTATGTTTAGACCGATTTGATATTCTCATTAATAGTATATTATTTTCTAACATCATTCTTCATTTTGTTTAACAAGAAAGAAGTTTATCAATTGGTGTACATTAAGATTAGTCAGAGTATTGTATAAACTCATATATGTAATAGATTTCTTACAAATGTTTGGTGAATAAACAATTCCTATAAAAAACTATTATGTGAAGAATGTATATAATACTATTTATATAATTGGCATTTATAGAGATAGGATATGAATGATAATTGAACTATCTCATAAAGCTTTCACTAAATAATCTTTTTAAAAATAAAAAAAAAGAAATTGAGGATAAAATGTTGCTTTTTGTGAAATTATTCACATTATGCATTGGAAATATATCAATCTATAGATGCTATAGAATTGTGTCACAACCACTGCCTATACAATGTGATATTTAATTCAATGTGGTTAAATCAATTTAAATTCTTATCTTAATTTCAATACTTTTTTATTAACAATGTAAGGAAAAGTGGTATTTAAGATAAACAAATCGACATAAAGTTTCAATAATTGGAAATAATATTCAAGGAGTAATAGTTGCTAATGAATATTTAAAATTTGAAATTGTTGGTGTTACAACTTAAGAATACAGGCTAAGTTGTATTTGATCATATAACTCATACGAGACTCATTAACTCATTTTAAATTTGTGGTTATTTTCTAACTGCTTAAGAATATTTGGGTCCATAATGTTGTGTTGGAACTTTCCGCTGCGGTTTTCTTTGACGAACAATAAGTGCTTTTATTGATTTAACCACATTGAATTAAATATCACATTGTTCTATAAAGAATTTTGAATTATAAGGTGTTCATATGAGCAATACCCATTAGTGAAGGCATTGGCACCAAAGAGATTATGCGAACTTATTATTTCCATAGGGTTTTTTCTACTATTGATTAAATATTTGGGTATATAAATGTTCAAATATTATTTTTCGTTTCCTTGTGCACATTGTTATGGGATGTAGTAGAGGATTAATATTTCTTATTAGTGATTCATAATTTTCACTATCATTATTTCCTCACTAAATTTATCTACATCAAGTTGTTGGGATAGTGATACATGGAAGGGAATACATTCATCAACTTGACATACAACTACTATTATCCATTCTGGTACTTCACAGGATAAATATTGTTGGAAATTACTGTTGCCTCTCTTTGATTCCATTCTATGAATTTTGCAAGGTCACTTGTCTAAGTGGGATAATGTTAAAATATTTAATTGGTGGATTTCATGACCAAACAAATATTCTAAATAATAATTAACATAATATCAAATATTTAATAATGACAAATTACTATATAAATATCTTAGCTCACCATAGTCTCTCTATACACTCTCATAGATGTCTATACATTCACCTATCACTCAGTACAGACATAATAGAGAATTTGGATTAGAAAGATCAAGTTATGTCGTTTAATCAATTAATTAAACAATCTTGGAGCATCAATGGATTGTCTTTCATAAATTCACTCATCATCAGTGTAAGGTACATCCTAATTCCATCTTCTATGATTTACAAGTCTAAATTCCACATCCTATCATGTCTACCGAAAAGTAGATATAATGAAAGCAGATATTATGATGATCC
The DNA here is from genome assembly GCA_025175665.1 of Cinchona pubescens. NCBI lineage: Eukaryota > Viridiplantae > Streptophyta > Magnoliopsida > Gentianales > Rubiaceae > Cinchona > Cinchona pubescens. The sequence continues at coordinate 34,202 of JANKKI010000105.1, forward strand.
TATTAAGTTTGATTTTATGGTTGAAGCTACGGTTCCTATGGGGTTCCCTTATTACTTTATTACTTGGATTAAGAACTTAAAAATGACTATTACAAGACTTTCTATCAATCTGAATGAATCTCTTGCGGACTATTTTTCTAGTAAGAAAGGACTTCAAGAGGGTATGGGTAATGGATCTCTTGTGGAGTATTTTTCTAGTAAAATGGGACTTTAATAGGATGATCGCATATTGCTTTATCTCTTTGTCATTGTTATGGAAGTATTTAATTAGTTGATGGAGAAAATTCAAATGAATGATTTTGATTTTGTCCTAGATGTTCTAAGGTTGTTTTATCACATTTTTTATTGATGATTTATTTCTTAGGGTTGCTCCCACAACTAAGTTAATGAAAATGATTCAAGATTTATTGAGGAATTTACAAATTTATCTAGCTTGAAATCAAACTTAACTAAGTCTAATATGTTGGTGCTAGAATAGAGGATGATATGTTGAGAATAATTGGTGAAACTATACATATGCCTGTGCGAAGATTTCCTTTTTGGAGTGCCTTAATTTGTTCAAGCCTTTCAACTCAAGATTGTTAGACCAATTTTGGATAAAATGCTAAAATCGATATAGAATTGGTCAGTTAGAAAACTATCATATAGAAAGGGGTTGATATTAATTATGTAATTGTTAATAGTTACATAGGCACATTGACCGTGTCACGAATCCTTCAAAGGCTATCATTGGAAGGAAGACATATGTTATCTTGTTTTTCTCTTGGTATGGAAACAACTAGAAACAACTGTCATCACCAGACAAAATTGACTCAAAAGATCCCCATTCATGAATAAATTCATGAGAATGTGATATCTCCTTAGAATCGACTTTCTTTATTGGTGAAGTATATTTTCTCTTCCAAAAATGTTTATCAGGAAATTGGAGAGTTTATCGAAGTCTTTTTTATTCTGGTTTTGATTTGAAGTTTACCAAAACAAAAGTAACCTAGAAGGAGTTATGCTTGAGCTTTGGGATTGAAAGATCACAGAATTTGGAAAAAAGTCATGAACCTGTGACACTTATTGATTTTTTTCATAAAAAAGAATTCATACAATGAATAAAATGGGTGCATATTGAGTGTGTTTGTGTGTTAAAAGTATCTTAAATTCATTAGTACTAGTAATCAGTTGCAAGAGTATTTGAATATTTGATAAAACGAAAGAGGTTGAGACCTCTGCCATATGAGTGTATATAGGCAGTGGTTGGAGATGGTATGGACATTTTACTTTGGCATGACCATTGACGCCTGGGCTTTTACCGATTGTTTTCTCCTAATATTATGCAAATTTTTGCTAGCAAGAAAGGTGAATGGTGCTGACCTAAGGTAGAAGAAGGGAAGCTTTAGAACTTATTAGAGATACTCCCTCTAACTGATTACTACAACTTATACTTTAAGATACTTTCATCAGGAAAAAAAGACTCTTCGTGAGTTTTTGGGGTCAAATGAATCAACTATGTTGAAACTGAAGCCAACTAATGCTAAAGAAATTTGATATAAACTCGTATGGATGAAACACTATGTTCTCATATATGCATTTCATTTTGTGGCTGGTGTAATAGGAGAAGATTGACTACTAAGGATAGATTACTTGCTTGGGGGATGAATGTTGATGTGAAGTATCTTTGTATTAGTCTATAAGTGAAAATTTGAATCATTTGTTTTTTGTTGCCCTTATTCTATCGATGTTCAGGAGGCAACTCAAAGAAAATGTTTGGTATATAATTAAACTGATGAACTGGAGAATGAACCAAAATGAATGGATGCAGATTGTTGGGTTTATAAGTAGGTTAGTTGTCTCATATTGGTTTAAAAGAGAAATAAAGAACACTTAATATATAGGATATGCCCAATACCTACTGGTTTGAGATTTTAGGTCAATTTCTTGGATATAACATATATATTTGGTCTCTTTTGGTGGACTCTCTATCATGGTTTTTCTTCCCAATAATGGTATCAGAGCTTCTGATTACGAGTCTGGGTTATTCATTTGCAAGTGACTGTTATCTTCTTGGTTTTGACCAATAGTTGTCTATTCTTGGTGCTAGACGGTGGGCAAGGGGGTTGTGGCCGGGAGTCCAGTTTGTTTGGAATCAAATTGAAGAAGAGTGGGTCTATATGTGCTGATAAAGATTTGGACTTGCGTGGAGTATTAAGGTGGGTTTGAGTGAAAAGGTTAGTTTCAATATGGAAGACTAACCATGAAGAGGAAGATTATTGGGTTTATGGATAGGTTAGTTGTCCCACACTTGTTTAAGAGAGAAATAAAGAGAAATATATATATAGGATAGGCCCAACATTTAGAAGATTTCAGCTGTCCCTTAATCAAGTAAATCTAGGCTCTACCTTATATAGTGGGCACTTTTAGATAAGCTTTCTTACGAATTTTCTTCCCAACACAAATTGTGCAACAACTTTTACTAATGTAGTAAGTAGAACTGCTAATGCTACTACTACATCATATATGGAAGTAGGGAATTCGAGTAATTTCAGAAGCATCTTACTCTTCCTCCTGAAGTTGCAACTCATCACATTGTTGAAGATATGAGAGGGATTGTTATATAGGATGGAAGGAAAGAGTTGTTAGAAGACTACCTGAGAGTTGGTCTATCTATAGAACTTGATTTGCTAGATTCAATTTTCTTGTAACTTGTTTAGTTGCTAGGTTCTGAATAGTTGTTCTAAGTCGCTGAGTGTTATGGTGTAAGAGAAGTCCCCTATTTAGAAGGTGCTACAATTTTCCATCCTTATTGATATAAAACTTCACTTGTGAAAAATATTTATACAAATTGAATCAAAAGAAATTTTTACAAATTACTTGTTATAATAGATGTCTATTTATGAATTTGACAAGTCTTAGTGGAAATTTATCTACATCCAAAATAGTGTAATAAGTATAGAGACATCTTATAATATAACTCATATGTTATTGTACTCCTATAAATACACATACTATATGAGGAAAAAAATAGACTATCTGGTCTTTCATGAATTTCTCTCTCTCTTTCTCGCAACTAATTCCATATATTTTGTTTTAGTTTTCATATATTTTGTTTAACTTTTATAACACTTTATCAGCATAATTACAATCTAGTAGAACTTGAAGATATTTTAGGTATTTTCTTATCTTAATACCTATTTATTATTTATTTTGGTTATTACTTTGAATCATGTCAAATCTTACCAAACTCGAATTCTGACCCTTGACATAACAAGCAAGAGTTGTCTTCCTTAGATTTTGAATGTTGAAATTTATTTAGATTCTATGGGTCATGAAGACACCATCAAAAGAAAAATGCTGCATCCAACTAGTACAAGGTAAAATCAATGATTTTTCTTCTCTAATCACATCCATAAAGGATTAAAAATGAGTATCTCATAGTAAAAGATCCTGCAGATCTATAGAAAATTCTAAAAGATCGATTTGTATAACTAGAAACAGTAATTCTTCCCGAAACTCATTACAAAAGGATGCAAATAAGAGATGTAAGATCCAAAAAATGATTAACATCCACGACCACGACCACTACCACGTCCATGTATCACATCCACTTATACACATCGGCATTTATATTTTTCATCAATAGAAAAATATTCTCTACTTTTTATGCTTTGTATGTACGCAGCAGATAATATCGTGAAAAAGATTTTACAAGATATTCTCAACTAATTTCATGTCTTCTTGTGATTGAATTAAATAATGAATTATTGATGAAAAATATAAATCCCGTCGTGGCCGTGGATGTGAACATGGACGTGGTCGTGGTCGTGGTCGTGGTCGTGGTCGTGGTCGTGGCCGTGGAAAAGGCCGTAATATTTTTCCATACCACCAGAAGTGGATTAGTCGTAAAGACACTAAAAATGAGAAGGAAAGGACTGGTCAAAATAATCCCACTAAAAATACTAAAGATTTGTGTTACTGATTTGGCGTGATAGGACATTGGTCATGTACCTATCGTATTATTAAGCATCTTGTTAACCTTTATCCAACATCCATCAAATGAAAAGAGAAAAATGTGGAAGCAAATATGACTTATCAAAATATGGACTCTTGACAAATTTTACTAATAAGAGACAGAAATGAGGTCAAATTATGATACTGGTGACTTGAATGACCTTCTTGACATAATACATCTGGATGCAACATACTTTTTTGAAAGTTATAAGTAAAGAGTTGGCAAGGAATAAAATATGTAGAATTTTTTAAAGTTTATTCAGTAGTTTTTTTCTAGTTTAAATTGCAACTTTTATTTTGATGTAATTTACAGAATGAAATATTTATTTTGATGTAAGTTAATTTTCTTTTACTGAAGAATATGAGCATTTCTCATTCAATGATTGGATTCAAAAACAATAGTGTAGATTTATGTCTTTTTGACATCAATAAACTTCCATACTAAAAATAATAAATATTTTCTTATTTAATAAGGGTAATGCTAATGTTAATACAACATCGGATAGTACTTAATTAATTGATGGTTTTGGAAGAGCCACTATATTATTACCTAGAAGAACAAAATTCAATATAAATAACGAATTATTTTCTACTAAATCTCAAAGAAATTCATTAAGTTTTAAATAGAAAAAAGTAGACAAACTTTTCCAAAACACCTTATAAATGAAAAAAATATTGAGTAACCATATATCATAAAAAATAATAAATGAAAAGAAATATGTTTTGGAAAAGTTGTCTACTTTTTTCTGATTTGTACTATACATATATTAGTAAAATTGAATCACATATTATAGTAAACTAAAAGTTTACTGATTCAAATACTTTTACAATTTGGAATGACCGGTTTGGCCATCCCAGGACCAATATGATGCGTGAAATAATTCGAAATTCACATGAATAATTATTGAAGAACCTAAAGATTCCTTAATTTAGTGAATTCTTTTGTGCTGCTTGTTCTCAAGGAAAATTAATTATTAGACCATCACCAACTAAAATCAGGATTAAATCTCCAGTATTTTTGGAATGTATTCAAGGTGATATTTGTGGACTCATTCACTGGTCATGTGGACCATTTAGATATTTTATGATTTTTATATATGCATCTACTAAATGGTCACATGTGTGTTTATTATCATCTCATAATCAACTGGCGTTTGCTAGATTTCCTGCTCAAACAATTTGAATTAAGAGCATGATTTCTAGATTATGCAATCAAGAAAATTTGTCTTGATAATGCTAGTGCATTTACATCTATACATTTAATAATTTTTATATATCAATTGATATAATTATCAAACATTCCGAAACACATATTTATACTCAAAATCGTTTAGCAAAGTCATTCATAAAGTGCCTACTTATGCATAGGAACATGCTATTTTGCATACTACAGCACTTGTACGTATCTGGCCAACAAGTTATTTGAAATTCTCTTCATTTTAATTGGCTTTTGGTTAGGAGCCTAATATATCCCATCCAAGAATTTTTTGGTTGTGCCATTTATGTTCCAATTGCTCTATCACAATACATAAAGATGGGTTCTTAAAGAATGTTAGGAATATATGTTGGGTATCAGTCTCCCTTTATATTTAAATATCTTGAACCATTGATAGGGGACTTATTTATGGCATGTTTTATCGACTATCATTTTCAATGATGAAAATATTTCCCAACATTAGGAGGAAAAGATAAACAATTGGATAGAAAAATTAAATGGAATCAAATATCATTTTCGTATTTTGATCCTTGTACAAAACAATATGAATTAGAAGTTCAAAACACAATTCATTTGCAAAATATTGTGAATCAACTGCCAGATTCATTTACTAACCTAAAACAAGTTACTAAATCTCATATACCAGTTGAAAATGCTCCAACTAGAATTGTTGTTCTAGTAGCGCAACCTATCAGTGAAAATGATAGTAAACTATGCATATAGCGTGGTGGACTAATTGGTTCAAAAGCTAAGAATCCTCGTAAGAGGAAATGAGTACATATTCAATATGGTCCTTGGTGAAACACAGTTAGATCTAGATTTGTTAGCGTGAGAATGTAGAGGGAATGAGGAGATAATAATTGTCGATAAAGAAAGTGATGTATTGTATTGAGTTTGGGGCCCATTGGTTATGCCTTCCTTGGCCTCGTTTTGGCCTTTTATGGTGTAATGTGGGCTGAACCTCTATTTATAGATATTTGGTCAAGGGTCTAAGGGTTCATACCCCATGCTAGAACTGACCTAAGTGTAGCTGAATTCGCATGTCCGAACTCGATCGTGAAGTTCTAATTACTTGTCGATAATTACATTTTTGCCCTCAATGAATTGTATTAGACTAGCCACCTCAAAATACATTATAAGGTGAAAGTTCATGTGCATCATCTACAGTCTGGTATTGGACATCACACGGGGAGGAAGCACCTCAAAACGATATTAGGTGCTGCGTACATATCTAAATGTTATGGCATTCCTGATAGTGACTTTGTTTGACTGATGCTCTTTGTATGCTTTTGATTTGTGTATAAAGTAATTATTTTTTCGTTGATTTTGGCCAACTTTTGGTTGCATCTTTACTTGCTGATCGGCTTAGTTGATTGTCATAATCAATCAGCCAAATTTTTTATTCAAGTTCTAATTCGATCCTTTTTTAATCACTTACTCTCTCTCTCTCTCTTCTGTCTCTTAGCCTCTTGTAATATCATTTGGAGCTTATAGCCTCTTTTATATTATTTTTGGGCTCAAAGGCCTCATTTCTACAGCTTTTATGTTCGAAGCCCCTTTCTCGGGCTAATGATCATAATTGATATTATGTCTCTGTACATATCTAGTTTTTTACCTCTTAATACACTTCGACGAAGTATAGTCATATCTTCTCTTGGGCCACCAATCATTGATCGATGTTCTGCCAATATTTTCTGGCCAGGGATTGCAATCGATATTTTTCTTTTATTTTGAGTCATCGATCATAATCAATATTTTGCCTCTATTTTGGGCCACTGATTGTAATCGATGTTATACATCCATTTTGGGCTACCGATTGAAATCGATATTTTGCCTCTATTTTGGACTACCAATCATAATTGATATTTTACCTCTCTTCTTGGAGCCATAAATTGTAATCAACGTTCTACCTCTATTTTTATCTGGTTTTTGAAACTCTTAATGCCTTTCGGCAAGTTCATACTATATATTTTCTTGAGCAGCCAATCTTTGATTGATGTTCTACCTCTATTTTCTAGCCACTGATTGTAATCGATGTTTTACCTCTATTTGAGCCACCAATCCATCTAAATCTACACAAGAAGATTGCTGTAATCCAATCATTGAATGAGACTGTCTCTTATGAAAATCCGTAGCAAACAAGACTTTCTGGATTTTGGTGCCAAAAATAATCCGCGGGTAAAACCGTGGATAATAATTTGCTGCGGATAAAAAGGCCGTGGATAATAATTTGCTGCGGATTATAAAATCCGGCAAAATTTGATGGGAATTTGCGGAAATATACATGCGGATATTTTGCGCTGTAATTCCGCATCAAAATTTCGTCATTTTGCAAGGGTTCTTTGATGGGGATATTGCTGCGGAAATTATCCCTGTGTAAATTTCCGCAGCAAAATCCCTAGCAAATATCCCCAGCAAATTCCCCATATAATTTCTGCAGCAAAATCCCTATATAATTTCCGTAGGAAAATCCCTAGCAAATATCCCCAGCAAATTGTGTATATAATTTTCGCAGCAAAATCCCCATATATTTTTCGCATTAAAATCCCCAAATAATTTTCATAGAAAATTTTTGTTAGTATTGTTTGGTTTTTTCATCCCCCTGTACCATCATGGACCATTCCAGCAATTTCATACAAAAAACAATTCGCATTGATCATCATGTCACATTCGAGCAATTTCATCTCAAAAAACAATTCGACGAAACAAATTCAAATACAATACATATATAGCATTTAGTTATCTAAGTAAACTGTCCTTATACAATCTATCATCCGAGCTACCATCTGCATCAAGGTTGGTGGGAACGGGTGGTGAGAGGATCCGGAAGAACGCCTAATCGCCTCCGNTGCTATAAGATGCAGAGATGTACAACAACCAATGAAACCAAGTAAGATATTGATTAATTCAAATACAAAATCACATAGCAATAATATAAGGATTCTTGAAAAATTACATGAATATGCAAGACAAATTCACATGGCACCAATGTAAGCAATATTGGAAAAATAACATGAACAAATCCCTCATTCAAACCATAAAAGAATATAAATGCAAAAAATAATTATTCTTGTACAAAAATTATTCTTCTTATATAACTATTAGGATACTTATGGATCTACTATTCTTCGCCTTCGCCTTCCTCTTCCTCTTCCTCTTCCTCTTCCTCTTCCTCTTCCTCTTCCTCTTCCCTTAACTGCCTCCTACCTAAATCAACTTCTTCACCATCATGTTCATCATCGTGCAGTTGGTCGATTGGGTCTTCCTCTGCCTAATTGAAAGTGCAAGTTGAAAATTTGTTTTTTTTATTTCTAATGTTTGTTAGATGTGTATAAGAGACAGGCTTATTTTTAATAACACGGGGAGGAATCACTTTTGCCAAAATAATTTCCAGGGATAAGGGCATTAATAAACTTGTGTTGCCATTGCAGCAAAAACAAATGGGTCAAACTTTGCGTATTTTCGATTTTTTTTCACCTCAATAATTCCATACTTGTCATGAACTTTCACCTTAAATTATTTTGAGGTGCTTCCTCCCCGTGTGATGTCCAATACCAGTATCTAGGTTTAAAACCTTTCCTCAGAATATGAACATTCACCATATCAGGGACATGGTGTCGCTCATTTTTGCACTTCACACAAGGACATCTAATAATTCCCTCAGTTAAATATTTTGGTTGTTGACAAGCAAAATTTATAAACCCAGCCAAACCCTCCAAAAATTCTTCCACATATCCCCGGCGATTTGGAAGAAGCCTATTATACATCCACCTTCGATGCTCGGAACAAATCAATTTTGCCTAACCAATTTAATGACTTACTTAGTCTCTTGTTAAACAATTAATTTCTAGACAAATATAAGAATATAATTTCATCAAAATTTTCCACTTGCTTATTATAGTAAAAATTTAGTATATGATAGTATAGGTGTTAAATATTGTCATTATATACAAATCTATTGTGTATAACATACAAAAATCCTCGACAAATTATGGATAACAAACAGTTGAAAAAAAAATTTTTAAATAACACAACAAAAATTTATACGATATTATAATAATGTCTTATGTGTTGTTTCTAAATAAATTAATTTTCGTACTAATAGAAATTCATAAAAATTATACACATCTAGATGTGTATAAGAGAATTAGGGATCATTATTTTATTTCAGCTATATTTCTGCAAAAATCTATACGATAACAATGTGTATAAAAGACAAATAAAAATAAAGATAATTATAAAAATAAAAATAAAGCGCAAAAATTATAGCAAAATCCTACAGAAATTAGGGATAAAAAAAATGAAAATAACATAGCAAAAATCCTACAACATTTATTGACAACAAATAGCTGCAAAAAAAATAAAAAAACTGAAAATAACAAAATAAACCACCCACAAAAATTATGGATAACAAGAATTAAAAAAAAAATAGATAAAAGAACAAAAATTGAAATGGTAGATCAATCAATCACCTTGGAAATGGTTGAGGATGTGCACGGTTGCAGCTAGAGGAGATGGTGGTGGACAAATCGAATCCAAGATGAACACCAAGTTCACGCGTCTTCTTCAAGAGGAAGGATGGAGCAAAATTGCTTGAGGAGAGAAAGAAATGAGGAAGAAGGGATGAAATTTAGGTTTGGAAATAATGGATGGTAGTTGGAAGGAAGGTGGAGGGTGAATGGTGGTGGTGGTGCAGAAATGGAGAGGAAAAGTAATTTTTCCCGATTAGATCTGTCCAAAATGTCTTTGGGTTTCGCAGTAAATTGAATTTTCTGCGGAATTTTCCGCAGAATTTCATGACAAATTTGTCTGCGAAATTAACTTTAAATTCATGCACAATTTTGTTACGGACCTTAATTTTTGCTTCGAAATTAATACTGCGCAATTTCTTGTAATAATTAATACTATCATTATATTACAATGCCTTTGTTATTGATGACTTGAAAATATTTATTTCTTTTAATTACAGAAGGTTGAGAGGCTGTCTCTTTGCGTAAAATCCGTATATAATTCTGGGAAAAATCCGCACAAAATTCCGCATGAAATTTGCAATTTTCTTGTAGTGAATGTTATTCATCTATTTTGGGGTTTATACCACTTAAGCGCTTCGACGGGTCATCATGCTCATTCATGGGACCACTGATCGTAATTGATGTTAAGCCTCTATTTTAGGCTCTTCGACCACTGAAGCACTTCAGTCGGTCTTTTTGTCCTCCTTTTGATTTTTAATTGCCTTTCGACCTCTTAGGCTCATTGGCCTCTAGGACTTATCGGGCTCATCTCAATGCCTCTCGGCCCCTTGGGCTTAACGGGCTTATTTGTTTCTCTATTTTGGGCCACCAATCATAAGTTTCGCTGTTATACCTCTATTTTGGGCTCTTTAATCACTTAAGCACTTCGGTGGGTCTAGTCTTTAACTTGTAATTCAAGCCATTTTTGTTTAACTGTCCATCTTCTTGCCTTGAACAAGGAAGAATTTGTCCTTGAGTGTCTTCTTAGCTTTAGCCTCAACATGTGAGACCACCCAATCATGATCCTACTTTTTGGATGAAGCATCAATTTGTCTAATTTATCAATCGTTATAATTGATGAACTCTGTTTATGGAGTTTCTCTCCTACTCTTGCTCGGCCGTCATAGATAGCAGAGCAGATGTTTCTTCAAAAACTTAGTTAATCAATTGTCACAATTAGTTGACGTCTTGCTCTATTTGGCTTCACTGATTGGAGTTAGGAGTTGTCTTCCCCACACTCAAATTTGATCGACCATGGTTGTTTAGATAATGTATTGATGATATTTAATCTATCTTCCAACTTCATACAATTAATAGAGGTCGAAGTCCGTTTCTCCAAACTCTAGTTTTTTGATGCAAAAAATTTGTTTGGTGTTGATCATTGACATGGGTTGGAGATCAGAATTCATTTTCTCCGAATTCCAATTTGGTCGACCATGGCTTAGTAAATTTGCATGACTTTTTGAATAATTGTTATTGAGCTCAGCAAGCCGATCGAGATTTTCATCGGCAATCCGAAATGCAAGTTGCTACTTGTCTATGTACATACTGAGTTCTAAAGTTGTTCTTTGAATCTTGATTCTATTCCAATCTTTGTTTGAAGTGGAACCATCATAATTACTAGTCATCAGACCGTTTAAGCCGTGTTCACCTCTTGGCTACTTTGTTTGATCTTCAAATCTCCAGGAGATTTGGCTGATCAACTCAAATTAGAAGGAAGTTTGGAGTTGAGCTTGTGTTGTTCGAGTAATTTGAGCAGATCATCTTTACTTTCATGAGCTCGACTTTTTGCATGTAACTTTATATACTCTGGCCTCAGCCATCATCTTTCAAATTTTTGTTGGCTGTAATTGTTCATTTTTTTTATCACATTCATTGAAGTAATGGAGATCCAAGCTTGTATTTTCCAAATTGATACCAAAGTGTTGTTCGGCTTGATAATGGTATCCAAAATTCTTTGCATACTTGCAAATTGCCTTACTATAGGCTTTAATATGCACTTGGATGTCCAAACATCATCTACAGGCATCATAAAAATATATAGGATGAGTATGTATTTGGTTGGCTTTATGCCTACATTATTTTGTGATACAAATTGTAATTTGTGTATTTAATGAAATTGAATGTTGGTCAGCTCACATGCATTGAACTCAAAAAAACTTTTGTTCTACTGACCTCAACTGTAAAGGTTGATAAATGATAATATAGTATTTCATTCATAATATAAAACTTATGGAAATTCATGCATTCCTTTACTAAACTTAAAAGTTGAAATGTGCTCATGAAATACTTATCTTTTGACGTGGAAATCATTGTTCAACTTCTCATTTTGGTTAATTGATATGATCGAATGGCCGACCAAGTGCATAGGAGTTTATCAAGTGCCTTCTTCAGTTTCTTGGAAAAGATGATTTGGACACCAAATTTTGATGCTGAGACTTCGGAATTATCTGACTAGCTTCATAGAATTATTGGACTTTGGAGTTCACCTTCTTCGAATTCCAATTTAAGATCGGTCTTACATCCATGGTTCAAAGTCGCGGTCGCGGTAACGGTCGCGGAACGTATCGTTCCACATCGGTCTCGGTGTATCGGTCGCGTATCGGGCAATATACATATTTCATTATCCATGAATTTGTATAAATTTCTGCCACTATCAAGGTAATGTTAGTCTTTCTTTCTGCTGTTCATCATTTTCTCTATTGCTACAGGAGCCGATCTTCCCTGTTGCAGGAATGGAGCCAGAAAGATTATTCCGACTTATATCGAGAACCCGTAGAATAGGAAGATTGACTAAACTTCCAGTGATAGATCCACCGAAGCCAACATTTCGTAGGTGCAAGTAGACAAGTTTTGGCATGTTCGAAAATGAGGGCATAGTCTCCTCATGAAAATTGTTGCCTGATAGAATCAGATGTTCCAGTGACAGCTAGATTGTGCCTAAGAACAGTCGGAATTTTCGTAGCGGAAGCGTCGGAAGACAGCATCTAAGAGCCTCCAACTTTGTCAAAAGATAAGAACTTCTCATCTCTTATGTGACTATCTAGATTGTATAGGAGACTTTAAGTAACGCAATTCCGGAAAAGATCCAATGGACGCTGGACAACTGCCCAGAAAGTCGATTGTGAGAAGAGTACTCGAGTTGAGCAATTGCCGAGTCGACTCGGCCGACTCTTCCGAGTCGACTCGGCCGACTCTTCCGAGTCGACTCGGCCGAGTCAACGTTTCGTCCACACAAAGCGTCGAGGATCGTCCGAATCTTTCCGCTCCGATGCCTGTTCCGACGTCTCCGCTACGCCTCGGTTCCGACTCGGAGCGGTAGCCTCCGTTCCGGTTCCGACTCGGCCGAGTCAACTCAGACATCGGCCGAGTCTTTGAACCATGCTTACATCATGATAAGAGACAGGTTTCATGATCAGCCTTTACTCAGCAAATTTACATGACATGCTTGAAGAATTCTCTCTCTACACTTTTGTTAACTTTAGGGTTCATCTCCGAACGACAATCACTTGGTTCGATAGATATGGAACCAATTTTTTTCAACATTAACTGTTTTGCTTCAGATCAGTGAAATTCATCAATTTCAACCCCTTCATTCTTTTCTTTTGAGTTCATCAAGCTCTTCTTTTCTTACACCTTTATTGAGCTAAGTTTTGTTGTTGATCCTTGGACTTAAGTTTATTTTGTAAACCTTCCCATTGATTAATTGTTCTGGTTATACTCTGGAGTCTTCCAATTAATTGGCTATTATAATTTTGAAAACCCCAGATAGCTTAATGACCTTTGATCTATGTCTTGATCACTCATAAATCAACAAAAATGTTCGAAACCAAATTAAATCTGCTCGTCCCGACAAAAATGTTTGAAACAACATAAAGCTGGTTATCCCATTTGACTTTGGAACATAACCGATTTTAACTTTGATGGCTAAATTGAGCTTAGATCCAGCTTTGTGGAGTTGGATTTTTGTGAAATCTTCACTCTATAGCTTAGATCCAGCTTTGTAGAGTTCCCAAGAAATGATAAAAACATGACTTTTTGTATCAATTCCCACAAATTGCACTAGTGATAAAACACAATAAGAGAGAGTAAAGTTAGAGAGAAGGGAAAGAATAATTGTGCAGAAAGAGTGTGATGTTTTTCTTGTATTGAATTTGGTGTGAATAAATTGAGGCCCTTTACAATTGAGAAGTAAACCCCTATTTATAGGCATTTGGTTTTGGGACCAAGCCCCTGATCCATTCTTGATTGATCAGTCCCTCGTTCGGGGTCACATGCCTGATTTGATTTCAATGGTCATCCGTTCAACATAAGTGCCCAACTGTATCTATGACATTCTCGGTTGTCTTACATATTTTCCCTTAAAGAGCTATATTGACTATTATCTTGACAACTAGTCCATGTCAATACATTACGGGTGTGCTAACTTATCCATCATCAATAGTCTCCTCGGTCTGATAGTGAAAATAGTTTCAGGATCAGGCTGATATTGCGTTGTAGTATCTATTTGAGGCTCATTATCTTTCTGATCAATAATGCTTCGACTTTCCTTGACTTGAGTTATCTTACCGATGCTCTTTGTATGTTTTGACACTAAGTTTTCACTTCAGTCCCAAATAATTATTTTTGGGTCAATTTTAACCAACTTAACCTTTTCTAATATCAATATAGTAGACATCACTTTCTCTCTCTCTCTATACTTTTATTTTTATTTTTATTTTTATTTTTGATTTTACAACGCAATATCAGCCTGATCCTTACACTTTTTTTCGATGATCGGGAGTCTATTCTTTCTGGGTTCGGCCACCCAAATCGCTGTGATCAACCACTTTCGGGGATTGGCCATCAGTGTTCGGACATTGTTAATTGGCTTTGATGATCGGTCATTTTCGGTCCCAAGATCGATCATCAGTGTTCGGCCATCAATGATTAGCTTCAATGATCGGCCACTTTTGGCAATCGTCCATCAATGTTCAGTCAATATTGATCAACTTTAATGATCGGCCACTATAAGTGATCGGCTATCGGTGTTCAGGCATTGTTGATCGACCATTTTTCTTTTTGGATTCGGCCATCTTCATTGTCAGCTCATGCAACTAAAAAGAAATAGGACAAATAAATGTGATTAATCAATTTTAAAAGTATGCTTTAAATACACATAAACAAAGTTGCAATCGCATATGTTAAATTCTGATGTCTTTTTGAAAAATGATCAACTCATACAGTTGAGGTCAACATATGCGTGATTTATCACATCAAAGAATAGTTATACCACAAAAAATAATGGTAATATTTTTGAAGGAATTACAACGAAAAATGATCTCCATAGATCTACCAAAAAATTATGGTAATATTTTTTAACTATCAAGTTGAATCAAATAGTCTCATGTTCGGCCAAAATAACATGGGATATGTACCGATGTGTATCTGAGATCCTAGAGAGTAGAATTAAGTTTTTGGGTGATTTTGGTGTAATCTTCACTATATAAACTTAGATCCAGCTTCGTAAAGTTGGATTTTTGTGTAATATTCACTTTAAAACTCTAGCTTCATAAAGTTCCCACTAAATGATAGAAAACATGATATTTTGTATCGATTCTCACAGATGGCGTCATTGATGAAACATGATTACATCTAGATTTTTTGTGGTGAAAGAGTAGAGAAATATATCAGAATAAGGAAATAATAATTGTGGAGAGAGAAAGTAATGTATTGCATTGAGTTGGGGGTCCATTCGTTATACCTCCCTTGCCCTCATTTTGGCCTTTTATGGTACAATGGTAGGTGAACCCCTATATATATAGACATTTAGTCATGGGTCCAAGGGTTCATAACCCATGCCTGAATTGACCTCGATGGAGCCAAATTCACATGTGTCCAAACTCAATCTGTGAAGTCTAAACTACTTGTATGCTAATTACATATTTGTACTCAATGAGCTACATTGGACTAGCCACGTATTAACACATTATAGGTATGCTAATTTGTGTATCATCAGTCATCTAATAGAGGCAGGTACTCTTAAAGAGACTCTAGATATAAATAATCATAAAACTCCATAAGCGGATCAGTACCTGAATCGAACGAAAATGAAGAGATCTCAAAACTTTGTCTCTACTGGAAAAAGATAAAACGAAAAAGATATTGTTGACAACAGTTTTGTTTATAATGTACCAGCTAATCATTGTAATGTTTATCTATCGAAATATGTTGATATAGAGATGATTGGAAAAAATAGAAAAATACAATTCAAGTAGAATTAAATTCACTCTCAAAACATGAAGTTCTTGGACTTGTAGTCCAAATACCTAAAAGTGTAAAACTGGTGGAATACAAATGGATATTTGTGCGAAAATGAAATGAGAAGAATGAAATTGTAAGTTACAATGCATGTCTTGTTATACAAGAACTTTTGCAAAGACTCGACATTGATCAAGAAGAGACGTATTCACCTATGGTGAATGCAATCACCATTAGATATCTTATTCATTTTTTTAGTTCATGAGAAACTTAAAATGCATCTAATGGATGTTGTGACAGCCTATTTATATGGCTCTCTTGATAAAGAAATGTATATGAAAATCCCTGAAGAATTTAACATGCCTAAAGCATGTAAAGTTTCTTGGAAAATTATTTAATAAAATTAAGTAAATTCTTGTATAGATTAAAGCAATTTGGGCGTATGTGGTATAATTGCTTTCGAGAGTATCTCTTGAATGACATTACAAAAATGATCTAAGGAGACTCATGATGATGTGTATAAGTTAGCACTAAATCAATTAACATTGTATAATGACTAGTTATGTTGATGATATAAATATTATTGATCACATTGACGAATGTCAATTACAATGAATTGTTCAAAGAAAGAATTTGATATGACAAAAGATAGGCATAACATAATCTCTTATACACATTTACAATCTGATGTGTATATTGAGACAGGTATAAGTTGATTGATGAACTTTTGGATATTGTATTAATGCGATTCTATATACATACAACACGTCTATTGAGAACCCTAAAAATAAAAATAAAATATTGAAGTACTAATGATCATTTCCATCTTCAAGAGAATGATGAAGAATTTCTTGGTCCTCGAAGTAGCATATCTAAGTGCTATATAGGTGTGGTTCAAGAGTAAGGCAGCTAAAGCCACTGCTTTAGGCCCCCAAAAGTTTAGGCCCCAAAATTTCTGACTCTCTTATTATTATCGTAATAATAATTATACAAACAAAAAAAAAAACTTTTGTTGTTAGAAAAAATCTAACCAAAGCTCCAAAACTCCCTATTAATCTAGGCCTCAAAATTTTAGGCCATACTACAATTGTAATAATAATTATAATTACTTTATTTAATTTAAAATCCATATATAAGAGACTCTTTTTTGAAATTAGAAGAAATTAGTGAATATCCAAAAGTTAAAAGTGAGGCCAATTGTTTAGCAATATATGAGTTTGAAATTTTTTAATTTTTATGGTATGATATATTGTCTTCTATTAACTCAATTAGCAAAAATTTATAATAGAAAGATATGTGTATTGATATTGTTATTAAATCAACTAAGATTTTTTTTCCTTTTTTTAAATATAGAGAAGATGAATTTGTAATGGCTATGATATTTGCTAAAGAAATTGCATTTGAAAGAATATAAATCTAAATTTCATGAGAAACATGTGACTCGTATTGTAAAATATTTTGATTAAAATATTGATAATGAAATAACAAGGTCTCATGAAGAATCATTTAGAATTTATTATTCCATTTACATAATAGACAATGCAATTTCCTCACTTTAAAATAGATTTGAATAATTTACAATATATGAAAATATTTTTCATTTTCTATTTTGTAGTGAAAATTTTAGATCACTAGAAATCAAAAATTGCAAGACCACTACCTTCATTTTGAAAAGTCCTTAAAACTTCATATTCATTCTGATATTGTCGATTTAGTTTTATTTTGAAACTAAAAGTTTTAAGAAAAATTGTAGAAGTAGAAGATAAGACTTCAATTCTTATACCTAAAAGTTGATTCCTTTCCTAATACATGTATGACCTATACTATAACTTTAATTGTTCCTATTTTTGTTGCTATAGCAGAAAGAAGTTTTTCAAAATGAAAATTAATAAAATCAACAATGTCTTGAGAAAGATTAAATGGGTTAGCCGCGTTATCAATTGAAAAATAATTATTAGAAGAAATTTATTTCTAAAAGTCTATTTAGTATTTTATATTACAAAAGGATAGAAACGTAAATTTTGTATGATGAGTTATATTTATTTTATTAAGGAAAAAAGGCCTTGTATTGAAATTGGCTTTAGGTCCCCAAAATTGGTGTGCCGCCCTTGGTGTTGTAAGAGTACTAATGTATCTTACTAATAATACATGACCTGATATAACATTTGTTGTATATTTGGTAGCAAGATTTAGTTCTTTTCCAACACGAAGACACTGAAATAGTGTTAAACATATATTTAAACACCTCCAAGAGACTATTGATATAGATTTACTTTATTCAAGTGAATCTAGATTACAGTTTTGGCTATACAGATACTGGATATTTATCTAAGCCACATAAAGTTCAATTTCAAACGAGTTATTTGTTCACATGTGGAGATATAGCTATATCATGTCATTCAACAAAACAAACTTTAGCCGCTACTTTTTCAAATTTTGTAGAATTAATTGCAATACATAAGACAAGTAGAGAGCTTATGTATTTGACTAATGTCATTAACCCAACATATCTAAAAGATATGTGATTTAAAATTAAGAAAGAAACTGCCGACATTCTTATATGAAGAAAATGCTGCATGCATAGCCTAGTTCAAAAGAGGTTATATTAAAGGAGATAGAACGAAACATATTTCCCTATAATTTTTCTACACTCATGATCTTCAAAAAAATTGTGATATTGATATTCAACATATTCTCAAATATTGTTATTGATAATGCTTTTGTTTATAAATTCACTAAATTATAGGATAAGCGTAACTTATATTAAATATGTGTGATTATTAAATGCATAAAAAGAGAACTAAAAGTAAAGTAAGAATTGTAAAATAAGAATTATGTTCTTTTAAGAGAAATAAAATAGGTGTGGATCACATTTTTCACCCTATTTTTACTCATCCTTTTAGCTTAACAATAATCAAAAATATAAGTTCAACATTATACTTGTTTTTTAGTACACCACACAGAAATCAAATTCTTTTCAAAATATTATGGACAATGAATCTTTTTTATCATTACAAAGTCTAAACAACAACATTAAAGACAAAAAAAATGGCATTGGTAGAAGGAATGTGAAGATGTTGACAATATCTATGAAAGATAATGTCTTTGTTTAATCAAATTTAGATGGCCTTGGGGCTTTTAATTAATTTTATGCATCCTTTGTTTTTTTTTTTTCTTTTTTGTATCAAAAATAGAAAAGGATTTCAAAATTATTCTCTCAAAAGAATCTAAAAGTTTTATAAGTGATAAGTCTTATTTTTTTTATTTAAAGATAATTTCTACTATTATTTAATTTAATTCCTAATTCTAAAAAAAAATTATTTACATACTTGTATAATTTCTAAAATTCATCCTGAAAAAATGAATACCTTATGGAACTCTCGATTTTGTTCCAAAATCTTATTCTAACAACAAAATAATCATTAAAATTGAAAGTATATTTTAAAATTGTGTGCTTTTAAAAGGCTAATGTTATTTTTTTTTATCAGAATACAATGTTTGGATGCTAAATAAGAACAGATTTTTCAGTTTCGAGGGTCGGATTCATAATCATTCAATTTTGGGAAGCACATTAGGATATCAAATTTTAGTTTTGAGGAACAAATTGATATTCTTAGATTTTGGAGGACTAAATTGAAATATTTTTTCAATTTGAAGGGTCAAATCGAGATCTTTCAATTAAAAAGACCATATTGAGATTTTTAGTTAGTTTGAATGGTCAAAATGGTATTTTAACTCTTTGAAATTAAAATAATTTTGTTTTCCTTGTTTTTTTTTATTTGTCAAACAAATAAAACTTGTTCAAGTATAAATAAAATACATAAATTTATTTTTCTAGTAAATTTTATTTTTTATTATTGCTTGATTTCTAAAATCCATCCCAATAAAATAATTTCCTATTCTTCTTTAATTACTAAAACTTGTTCCTAATATTCTATTGTAGAAGGTAATTTACTTCAATCAAATTTATTTCCTAATATGAAGTCGTAAAAGTAGGTTTTAAGTATTTATTTTTTTACTCTTTGAAGAGTATTTACATAAATAATCTAAATAATTACAAAAGGCATTCAAATTGGGGAACATAACAAACTAATTAAATTTTATAGTAAGGATTATTTCGAAAAGAAAATCTAAATCACTAAATCATATTGACTCTTTTAATATAGTATAGATATAAAGAATAGCTCCCAATTTAGTTTGATGTCATTTTATGTATTTTTGTTTTTACCATTTTAATATTAATCACCCGTTGTAACTATCTTATTAACTTTTTTCCCTAATTTATTTATTTTTATATTTAAAAGTCACATACATTAGTGTTTGTCATAACCACTAATACTAATAATCCACCTTGCAGTTTATGTAATCTCTAACACATAAAACAAAAGGTATTGCTGTTTGCGGCGTTGATTAGTTTCTGTGGCAAATCCGTTTTTCAACCATGACAGCTCTGACAAAGTCAGCCTACATTATTCCCCGAGTCAATCTTTACTTCGTTTTACTGTCATATCAATATACTTGAGAGCCGTAATTTTATACATTTTAATACTATTTATAAATTCTGTGAATTAAATTTTAGAAAATTTATGATATCAGTTGATGTAAATAAATTTTTTTAAAATTTAATTTTGACCACAAAATCTACAAATATAGTCAAAAACTGAATTTACCTAAATATTTTCCTATACAAATTCTTATGGGAAATTCTCGGGTCTGGAAATGTTATTCTAATCCTGTCTCTTATTACATTTAAAAGGGTATAAGGCTTTTTATACTGAGAAAAACGATTAGTTGTAAAATTATATAAAGCAGCTTTTATTAAAATATATAATCTCCAACTACTTTCAAGTTTCAACTACAAAATGTTAATTTATATACGAGGTAATTTTGATTTTGTTTCTTGTTCAACAAATTATAGAATTACAAGCACAACAACCCACAAATTTTGAGGCAAATTATAGAAAAATTTAATTGTCCCTTCAGAAACTATCATGTTGTATTTTAAAAAGAGTTAATGTGCATTTTATACCTTTAAATTATTATATTTTTGTACTTTACACCATAAAATACCAATTTTAGCAATCAACCACCTCAAACTTCTAAATTTTCGCACATTACAATAATTATTCAAAGATAGACCATAAAATGACTCATATACTCTCACTAATATCCTTTCTTAAACCACACACCATACACTATTACAACACTCTTGCATTTTTGGAAATGAATCCGATGCAAATTTGGGTTCAAATTTCGAGTTAATGAAATTCAAGGATTTAGGGATGACTGCACTATAGTCCTTTTTTTTGGAAGTAAAATGGCTTGAAAAAACCTTAAATTGTAGGCTGTTTATCTACATATTTACTGGTTTTGCCGAAGAAGAATTACATTCTCCGGAGAAGATAATATCAGAAAATCGTTATTGATAAATAATTACTGATATCAATGTCATTAGATTTCAACTTCTAAATCTTAGATTTTCTTTTCCCCTTTAATATCACAAGAAAGAATCGCAATTGAGTAAGTTATTAGGAATATATGGGTTATTTTTTTATTCACTATTAAATAATTAGTGAAATGTACAAAAATTTAGAAATTGGAGGTGCTTAATTACCAAAATTAAGACTTTAGAATGTAAAGTGTAAAAGTTAAATAGTTTAAAAGTGCAAAGTGTAATTAATCATTTTAAAAATTTATACAATATAATATTTTATATTTTAAAATTTATACACCATAAGTAATAAATTACAATGAGATAATTTTCTAACGTAATTGTAGAACTTCCCGTTGTTATATTACAACCACCGCTTATACTTGGAACCTCAATCATGCTTGTTCTACTAAAGCCTCATGGCGGTTTTGATATCTAATAATATAGGAAAGAAATTGAATGTAATAATTGCACTATTATAAAACTATGTGTTTGGTAAAATTGAGAAATACAATTGAGATGTGTATGGAAGGTTGACGTCCTTTGTTTGTACAGAGAATTTCTGTTTCCAATTTATCTCTTATACACATCTAGATGTATAAGATATAAGAACAGGATATATATGTTCTTGATTTTGAAACCATAATATGATTTATAAGTGTTTAAATTCTAATAAAACAAAATCTATATCTCCATATAAAATAATATCTCGAGTCTAAACTGGGGAATAAATGATTAAAAATGCAGGAATCACTAAAGTGGATGCTTGGATAACTTTGAATGCACATACTTAAGTAGACCTGATTTTTTACTCTACTTGTAGATCCTGTGGTATAGATTAAACCTTAGAGAATCTATGATATCAATTGATGTAAGCAAAATTCTTTAAATTTAATTTTGGCCATAAACTCTACAAGTGGGCCAAAAACCAAATCTACATAAGTATTTTCCAACCTTGAAAGTTGTACTTGCTTCCACTCAATTATGTTGAGACTTCAAATAACCATAATCAATTATTGATGTGTGATATTTTTTAGGCAAGTGTCATGTAAAACAAATATCCTTGCAGCGAAAAGAGGATAATAATAATAGGGTTGTTATTCCTAATGAGAACTTTATGGATTGCCCTTAAATCACATAAAATTAAAATATTTTATTTGGCTACTTTATTCGCATAGTTGTTACAATTATTTTGTTCTTGTTTTAAAGTACACTAATCCTAATTTTTTAGCATAAGAATTCTGGGTAAAGACAGTTGAAACGAAGTAAAGAAAAAGAAAGAAAAGGATTTTTTTTTTAATATAAAAGGAAAGAAAAGTACTTCTTGGTGCAAACATTAGTATAATTAGAGGAATATTATCTGTAATTTCCAAATAAATCATATTCAAAGGGACCATCATCTGAAAACTAGGATCTTGTAAGCATGCTAAGGTATTTTGTGGTAATATTTAAGAACAATTCTACAACCAGTGTAAGTAACCATATTAATATACATACTTTAGAATTTTATAGCAATGTTTTTAAACCTCGACTGGATTGGGCGGTTCAATCGGTTGAACTGTAAATCGGAAGAGGCTCCAGTCCGGTCCAAATGTATGCCCGTTGGCCAATAAAAACTCTCAAAAAGAACCGGATAAAACCGGTGAATCGGTATAAACCCGATTCAACCGGTACAATCCGGGTTTGATTTTTGGTCTTAAAAATAAGAAAAAAAAGAGTCAAAATCCCAAATCTCAGCAGCAGCATCATGACTCCACTCCAGCAGTAGCACTCAAAGACAAAATATTTTCTCCTTCCCAAAGTCTCAAACCCTCAAAAGCTCAAACTCAAATCAAGCCACCACTTTCAATCTCCTTCATCATCCTCCACATATTTTAGCTCACCATACTACTATGTTTATATTCTTCTATTTTGATTTTTTTTTATTTCATAAAATTTTCCTGCATATTTTTACTTTTTTATTTTGGAAATATTATTATCTATTTTTTTTTTCTCTAGTTTTCCATTTTAGTTTTTTTTTTCTCGTTTTTTCCCCCTTTTTTTTTCTCTAGTTTACATTCTAGTTTCCCCTTTTTTTTCATTTATATTTGCTGTAAAAAAAACCTTAGGAAGTTCAAAAATATTATATTAAATGGAGATGATATTAAATAGATCTAAAGGCTTTTTATTTGATATTTATATGAAATTTTTTTATTTCATCTTGAGTAGGTTGGTTTTGAAATTGGACAAGATGTGATATTAAATTAAGTGATTTTTTTTTGGAGATTTTTAATTATTTTGTATAGGTTTTATTTTTTGATTGAGACATTTAGAGTGCTTTGTGAATGAGCACTAGAATACTCAAAAGAATATTGTTACTTTTAGCTTTTCTAGATCTTATATAAAATGTATTTTAAGTTATGGTAACAAATCTATTTTTTTATTTAAAAAAAAAAAACAATTAACTCGCTTGACCCAGTCGAGTCAACCGGTTCGACCGGTTGACCCGCGACCCGGACAGGGCACCGGGTCAATACCCGGTTTGGGTTTAAAAACATTGGTTTATAATACAATACAATACTATATTTTCTAAAAGCTTATATTGTGCAGATATGTCAAACTACAGCATAGTTTCCTCAGATAGATTGTAGAATTAGCGACATAATAATATGTAGTTTGTATCATGATTAAACGCAAAATTTGAAGTCAATTGCTTTCTGTCTTTAAAGAGCTTTAAGAACCAAAGTTGAATATCTCCATTTGTACTACCTGGTTCATCTTTTATTTCATTATTCAGGGTGGAATCTTGGAGCAGATAACTAACACTTAAATCTTTTATAGAATTAAATTGATAGAAAAGAAACTTTTAAGTTAATAAATAAGGGTAGATATCAACCTGTCAATTAACCAATCAAAGAGAAGTGTGTGTACCTGATCTTTCTTTCCTGTCTCTTCTAATTTTTCGATCTTTTCTTTTTTCTTCTTTTGTTATCATTTAAATTCCGTTTTTATAACCTTGACATGGGATCAGAAATTTGTCAATTCTTGGAACCTAAATAATATTTTAACTACTAACTTTTATATCCTTCAAGGATATTTGTTTTACATGACACTTCAAATTTTTTGTTGAGTGTAATGGTTTCAAAAGGAAGGATCGATGGTATGAATCGAACAATTCTTAAGGACGTATCTGGAATGATCATGTGTTTTCATGATAATTAAGACAAGAACTTATGCCTTCCTATACATGGCAATATATATTGTTTAGATTTGGATCCTGCTCAGTTTTTTCTCTCCATTTCTTGTCCATTTCCCTTTATCTGAATAATTAAATTCTTTGTCCTTTCTCTATAATTAAATTTTAAAAAAAAATAATCTAAAAATACTATTATTTCTATCTCATTGAGTAGATCATAATATTATATTCAAAATTTAATTCATTCGAAAAAAATTTTACCATTAAATTATGTATCACATTTGGATACATAATTATGAACAGTTTTTTCTTCATTTTTTGCAAGCATTTATATAAACCATGATTTCAATTATGAACAGTTTTGCTTTTAAAAACATTTTTAAATTTTATCTTTTAAGAGTAAATGGATGCTGCTCCTCCTACTTTATGGATACTATTGGTGAAATGAGCAGTAAAATATTTTCCTCACTATTTACCCTAAATGGATTGAATTTCTGTCTTTGTATTGATGTGTGCCACATGCTTCTCTCGTTCTCTCTTTTTATCAATTATCTCTATTCAGTTACATGTAAATCACTTAATTACCATAGAATAATCCTGTCATTCAGGAATTATTTAATATTAGTGGAAAGGGATTTTTTTAAAAATAGAAAATTAAAAAAAAAAAGTTGTGGAAATTTAAAAAAAAAAAAAAAAGAGGTAGTGTGGAGTAGAGAGTGGGAAGGAAATTATGAGCCCCAATTATTTGAATAGAAGGGCATAATAGGCAATTTAAAAAATAACAAACACCAAAATCTCCCCCTGTCCCTTTATATATAGTATAGATATTAGTGGAAAGGGATTTTTTTTTTTTTTTAAAAAAATAGAGGTAATGGGGAGTAGAGAATGGAAAGGAAGTTATGAGTAGTTATGTGAATACAAGGGTATAATGGGCAAATTAAAACATGACAGACACCAAAATCTCCTCCTCTCCCTTTATATATAGTATATAAATACTAGTGGAAAGGATTTTTTTTTTATTTTTAAAAATTGACAATTTCAAAAAAAAAAATTTGTGGTTGCACTTTTCGCCGTCTCCATACAGCTTGTAGGGATTAGAGAGTGGGAAGGAAAGTTATAAATAGTTATTTAAATAGAAGCGTATAACGGATATTAAAAAAAGACAAATACTATAATTTCCTCCTCTCCCTTTATATATAGTATAGATAAATACTTAAAAATTCAACTTTGTATGCTGGTATGACGCTATTTCTTTGCTCTTCCAGTATTTTTAATATTTAGATAGTGCACAAACAAAGAAAATTAATTCGTTCAGTCAAATAGTACCAAAATCTTTCTTAACTAATTCAGATTTTTGCATGTCGCTAACAAGAATCACGAAAGCCGTACAATTTTTACAAAGTTACAAAGTAATAAATTCATTGATGTATCACTCAATTTGTAAAATAATAAATAAAATTTGATCAAATATTTAAAATCAAAATCGATGATTCAATATAATTTTGACAAATACTATTAAATTGTTAATTTTCTAAATCATTTTCCTTGTAAAAGTCTTTAGAATTATGAATTGGTTTATCATTTCACCAACAGTTGCGTGCAGCATCACTCGTGTTTGTTGTGGCCAAGATGTACCAACAATAGTTCCACAAAATTGTGATGCCAAATTTATACGAGTGGCTCTAAATATTTTTCAGCATAATCCGAATTCGATCCCACAGGGTTCTTTAAAGGGTGTTAGGACAAAACTCATCCATATAATGTTAAGAAAAATAAAATAAAATAAAAAGTAGCATAGAATTTTTGTTGTTAGTGTCTTAATTCTTCACACTACTAATATATTTATAAATTTGAAATTTTGAACTAATCAATGGATATGTCTTTTAGTTAGGCAGACATAACTATTTATGAAAATTGATTACTATTTCAATTATTACAACTTTTTGTTCAATTTTTTGAATAATGCATTTTTTTATAAAATTATCAAATATTAAAATTCTTCTTTGAATTTGTATGATTTGATCTAAAATTCTACGAAAGAATATTGAGAGTGTTAGTGTATGCCCTAAAACCAATATGTTATTTTAAGGATAAATTACACATTTATATTTAAGTATATTTTGTAATATGGTATTTTTTGAATACAATATATATATGTGAAATCATAAAGAGTTATGATGTAATTATTATTTTATTCGTATACATTCCTGATCATAGTGTATAACACTAGTAGATTAGTACATAAGTGTATATGGATGTTTATTGAGAATAAGTGCATCGGATTGACCCGTTAAGAGTATTCCACACGGATTATTATTTAAATGCCAATAGATTAATCTCTTTGTGATAGTAGTGTAATGATCTTTTGACTTGAGATCATGAGTTTATCTTGTTGTGGATTATTATATTTTGACTCTATAAGTCGTTACTCTTAATGAATCGCACATACTTGAACAGTACAGCTGTCTCTTATACAATCTAGATAATATAAGATATGACCAATAAAAGATTCATTGCTCCTTGTCTAATAGGAGAGTATATCCCAATATGACCATTTCTTGAAATACGATTCGAAAATCTTGGCGCAATTATAGTGAAAATAGAATTAAGAGTGTCTTGAATTCTATTTCAACTGAGTTGTATTTTGAAAAGAAGTAAATTTGATTAATTCGATAAGAGTTGGCATTATATATGTACTCTTGAATTAATCGGGATATAAGTTAGTGAAATGATAAAAATTACACAGAAACTAATCACGGATGGGTGATGTCGAATCACGTGACATATTTCAACACTTGGGTAGTCACGATACTTTGCTAGAAACCAATCTTGATCTATAAGTGTAATTAATTAATTGAAAAATTAATGATAAATTAATGGTGTTTAATTTATCTAATACAAATTAATTTAGAATTATAACTTATACTTATTGTCAACGTGATTGGGAACCTAAAAGGTCACACACTTAAGGATAATTAGTTCAAGATTAAAATGATTTGATAAGTATGAGATACTTATGGATTAATTTATGAGATAAATTAATTTTTGGGTTTAATTGTAATAAGTTATAAATTTTAGAAGTTAATATGTAATAACATATTAAAAGTTCTAATGATTTTATAATTATTCACATGCTCATGACCCAAGCTAATTAGGATTATTGTGATTCTTTAAACCCAATTTGATTGAAATTCTAAACTATTATATGTATATATATATCTATATACACATCTTCATATGTATAAGATACAGATGTATAAAATAGAGCAAGTTCATTTTACTGCTTCTTGATTTGAATACACATGGTAAAATTACCATTGGCCTGACGTGACATACATATGAATATGGGAAAAAATAATTTAGGAACTAGCACTCTGTAGTTTGAGTCAATCAATTTTATGAAGATTCTTGATTTAATTATATGTGTGGATACTATTAGAGGCCGAAAACTTGTGTGGCTTGTGGATAGACGTCCCAAACACATTAAAAATTTTACTTGTATTTTTAAAAAATTTCCCTTTCCACTATATATTATGACAGGATTAATCTACAGTAATTAAGTCTATTTTTAATTAAGTTATCTACTTATACACATCTAGACAACTATTTATAACTTTCCTTCCCACTCTCTAGCCACCCTTAAGCTGTAATTTATAATGTAGTTTACAACTCTCATGAATGTGAATTATACACATCTAGATGTGTATAAGAGACAGCCACTTTACGAAAAATATTGGAAATTTTTTTAACAAAAAGGGGGAACGAATGAATTTGATTCACGGGTCAATCATCTTGATTGCATTTAATTTGTCACTTTTAGCAACAATTATAGATGTTGTTTTATTTTTATTTTTATTTTTATTTTTATTTTTATTTTTATTTTTATAATTATTATTTTTTCTTTTCGCTAAAATATTTAAAGGGTTAAATAACTTTTAGCTACACTTATTTAATATTTTCATATTAAAGGTTTTTCTAAATTTTGGTTTTTGAAACCTCCAACTAATTTTTGACAATTGATGTTTAAACTAATTATTAATATTTAGAAACTTTCTTTATTTTAATTTGATTAAAATATAGAAAGTATGAAACTTTTGAAAATATTTATTTAATTCCCTTCAAGGGATTATTTTCTAACGAGAATTGAAAAAAATAATTTTTCTCTATAAAATATTTTCATAAATAATTTAAAAATTGATAATTTCAATGAGATTGAAATTATGAAGTATAGTGATTCGTGATTAAATACTAAATATGGATTTATACTTTTATTTAATTATTGAATTATTTAATAGCATGATGGATGATTATGGACTTAATACCAATGTGATTGTGTTTGATTTATACACATCTAGATGTGTATAAGAGTACGTATTTTCACTTCTGATTAGATCTTATAAGAGACATATTAGATTTGAGGTAATTGAGTTTCTCAACTCAATCTCCTCGATTCAGTATCGAGAAATTCTTAACCAATCATGTAATATTACATAGATTGGATGTAGGTTAAGGATATGATTGAACATCTAAAATATTTAGATAGAATTACATTTGTAATGTACGATCTCTTATGATTCTAGACGGCGAAAAGTGCAACCACAAAGGAAATATTTCAGACAGGTTGAAGATTACCCTTAGAATTTGACCACCTAGTTTTCTTTGTGACTCAAGGAAACTAATTTAGTAAAAATCCATAATCATCCATAGTTTTATACATGTTTTATTTATTATATACTGATATGATAATATTGCATGTAATTTTGATAAGACCTAATAAAATAAATAAAATAAAATCTCTCAAATTAATATTAAGTCAATAAATAAGTTGTCTTCTATTATTATAGCAACAAACGAGAGTTTTTCTTATATTTAACTTGTTGGGCTAATCCAAGGTTACTCTACGTTGGACATGTTTGAGCTATAAGATGAGATCTCTAAATAATATGTATAACTTAATAGAGCCATATAATTTGTTGGGCACACTCAATGTTATATGTCTTTGAGGCAATCAGGTTAGAGTCACATAAGATGCGCTATCAAAGAGTTGATATCTAACTATCTAAAAATTACAAAGAGTTGTAATTTGTAAGAGTTACTTACCTTTCAAAATTATTTTGATTTGTTGGGTACACCCAAGATCAAAATAATTAGATGGGATTTTAATCCACTAGGGGTTATATGATAGCTCCCGAATCAATATGTGAGGGTTATTAATTTGAATTAAAATAGTAGGAGTAAAACCAAATTAAAAGGAAGTTCATATTATATTTTGGTTTTGTTTATGCATGAATAACAAATTCTTATACTATTTTTATTTATATGTTGTAGAATATGAGTAATAACGTCAATTTACGTCTCAATCACGTATGCACTTATTCTCAATAAACATCCAAATTTTGGATGGCATCATAACTTGAGAATTGTTCTCAAACACAAAAAGATTGGCTATGTTCTCGATCAACCTATTCTGATGTCCCAGAGATGATGCGATAATTATCCTTATAGCTGTCTCTCGTAAGTAAATAGAGGACAATAATACAACCTCTTGTATCATGTTGGCCGCTATGAATTCTGAATTGTAGAAATAGCACGAAAACATGAATGCTCATTCTATGATTCTTCATCTCAATGCGTTGTTTGATGAAAAGTCAAGGAATGAGAGGTTTGAGACGTCTAAAGAGCTATTCCGTTGTAAAATGGCAAAGAGTACTTCAGTAGCGGTTCATGTACTGAAAATGATCGGACTAATTGAAAAATTAGAACGATTGGAATTTAAGCAAAATCACGAGTTAAATGTTAAAGTATCCCCAAAAATTAATTTTTCAATAGCTTTTCACAGTTCGTTATGAATTATAACATGAATAAGTTATTTACAACTCTTACTCAACTGTTGAATATGCTAAAAACTGTTGAGACAACTATTAAAAAGAAAGAAAATAGGTGATGGTTGTTGATTCTTCTAATAAGAAGAAAAAGAAATGCAAGATTGGTTTTGTAAAAGTCAAGTTTGGGTTAAAAGTCCAACACGTGATCAAGAAAGATAAGGCCAATGGTACTTGTTACCATTGTGGAAACGAATGGTACAGAAAAATGAACTGCAAAGCTTATATTGATACCTTGAAGTAGAAGAGAGTTAATGAAACTTCTACTTCAGGTATGTTTATGATTGAAATCAATATTTTTACTTCTAAATCAGATTCCTGGGTATTAGATACCCGATCAGTATCTTCATTTTTTGCAAGCATTTATATAAACCATGATTTCAATTATGAACAGTTTTGCTTTTAAAAACATTTTTAAATTTTATCTTTTAAGAGTAAATGGATGCTGCTCCTCCTACTTTATGGATACTATTGGTGAAATGAGCAGTAAAATATTTTCCTCACTATTTACCCTAAATGGATTGAATTTCTCTTCTTTACATTTTGATGTGTGCCATTTTTTTCTCTCGTTCATTTTTTTTAAATCTCTATTCGATTACATGTAAATCACTTAATTACCATATAATAAAAGAAATTTTGATGAATTATTTAATATTAGTGGAAAGGGATTTTTTTAAAAATAGAAAATTAAAAAAAAAAAGTAATGGAAATTTAAAAAAAAAAAAAAAAGAGGTAGTGTGGAGTAGAATTGGGATTTTAATTATGAACTAATTATCTCTTAAGGGCATAATAGGCAATATAAAAATAACAAACACCAAAATCTCCCCTGTCCCTTTATATATAGTATAGATATTAGTGGAAAGGGATTTTTGTGTAAAAGAGATAGAGGTAATGGGGAGTAGAGAATGGAAAGGAAGTTATGAGTAGTTATGTGAATACAAGGGTATAATGGGCAAATTAAAACATGACAGACACCAAAATCTCCTCCTCTCCCTTTATATATAGTATATAAATACTAGTGGAAAGGATTTTTTTTTTATTTTTAAAAATTGACAATTTCAAAAAAAAAAAATAGTGAAATTTTTAAAAAATAAAAGAAAAAATACAGCTTGTAGGGAGTAGAGAGTGGGAAGGAAAGTTATAAATAGTTATTTACGAATAGAAGCGTATAACGGATATTATAAAAAGACAAATACTATAATTTCCTCCTCTCCCTTTATATATAGTATAGATAAATACTTAAAAATTCAACTTTGTATGATATGACGCTATTTTGCTCTTCCAGTATTTTTAATATTTAATAGTGCACAAACAAAGAAAATTAATTCGTTCAGTCAAATAGTACCAAAATCTTTCTTAACTAATTCAGATTTTTGCATGTCGCTAACAAGAATCACGAAAGCCGTACAATTTTTACAAAGTTACAAAGTAATAAATTCATTGATGTATCACTCAATTTGTAAAATAATAAATAAAATTTGATCAAATATTTAAAATCAAAATCGATGATTCAATATAATTTTGACAAATAATATTAAATTGTTAATTTTCTAAATCATTTTCCTTGTAAAAGTCTTATTAATTATGAATTGGTTTATCATTTCACCAACAGTTGCGTGCAGCATCACTCGTGTTTGTTGTGGCCAAAATGTACGACAACAATAGTTCCACAAAATTGTGATGCCAAATTTATACGAGTGGCTCTAAATATTTTTCAGCATAATCCGAATTCGATCCCACAGGGTTCTTTAAAGGGTGTTAGGACAAAACTCATAGAATCAGAAGTGAAATAGTTTTATTGTGATTTTAAAGTGTGAAATATTACTATATTTTAAGTGATTTTACACCTACTAGTTTGTTGTAAGGTTATGGTAAATCGCTTTTAGTATATAACAAAATCACCCAAAATCTTTAGGTAACAACTCTTAGCAATTTTCTCAAGAATAAATTTTAAAAAATGATGTTAAGAAAAATAAAATAAAATAAAAAGTAGCATAGAATTTTTGTTGTTAGTGTCTTAATTCTTCACACTACTAATATATTTATAAATTTGAAATTTTGAACTAATCAATGGATATGTCTTTTAGTTAGGCAGACATAACTATTTATGAAAATTGATTACTATTTCAATTATTACAACTTTTTGTTCAATTTTTAGATGTCATATGAATAATGCATTTTTTTATAAAATTATCAAATATTAAAATTCTTCTTTGAATTTGTATGATTTGATCTAAAATTCTACGAAAGAATATTGAGAGTGTTAGTGTATGCCCTAAAACTAATTTATTTTAAGGATAAATTACACATTTATATTTAAGTATATTTTGTAATATGGTATTTTTTGAATACAATATATATATGTGAAATCATAAAGAGTTATGATGTAATTATATTTTATTCGTATACATTCCTGATCATAGTGTATAACACTAGTAGATTAGTACATAAGTGTATATGGATGTTTATTGAGAATAAGTGCATCGGATTGACCCGTTAAGAGTATTCCACACGGATTATTATTTAAATGCCAATAGATTAATCTCTTTGTGATAGTAGTGTAATGATCTTTTGACTTGAGATCATGAGTTTATCTTGTTGTGGATTATTATATTTTGACTCTATAAGTCGTTACTCTTAATGAATCATTATACTGTAGAGTTCAGGTATAATATGAATAATGATAATATAAGATATGACCAATAAAAGATTCATTGCTCCTTATAATAGGAGAGTATATCCCAATATGACCATTTCTTGAAATACGATTCGAAAATCTTGGCGCAAAGTGAAAATAGAATTAAGAGTGTCTTGAATTCTATTTCAACTGAGTTGTATTTTGAAAAGAAGTAAATTTGATTAATTCGATAAGAGTTGGCACAATATATGTACTCTTGAATTAATCGGGATGATAACATTAACAGTATGTTAATTTACAGAAACTAATCACTTATGGGTGATGTCGAATCACGTGACATATTTCAATACACATCTAGTCACGATACTTTGCTAGAAACCAATCTTGATTATAAGTGTAATTAATTAATTGAAAAATTAATGATAAATTAATGGTGTTTAATTTATCTAATACAAATTAATTTAGAATTATAACTTATACTTATTGTCAACGTGATTGGGAACCTAAAAGGTCACACACTTAAGGATAGAAGATTAGTTCAAGATTAAAATGATTTGATAAGTATGAGATACTTATGGATTAATTTATGAGATAAATTAATTTTTGGGTTTAATTGTAATAAGTTATAAATTTTAGAAGTTAATATGTAATACATATTAAAAGTTCTAATGATTTTATAATTATTCACATGCTCATGACCCAAGCTAATTAGGATTATTGTGATTCTTTAAACCCAATTTGATTGAAATTCTAAACTATTATATGTATATATATATATATATATATTATATTCATATGTATGTGATTCATATGTATAAAATAGAGCAAGAAGTAGTACGGCTTCTTGATTTGAAAATATTCTAAATTTCTTTTCAGAATCGTTTTTTTTTTCAAAAAAATATTGCAAGATCAGGAACTAGCACTCTGTAGTTTGAGTCAATCAATTTTATGAAGATTCTTGATTTAATTATATGTGTGGATACTATTAGAGGCCGAAAACTTGTGTGGCTTGTGGATCGACATCCCAAACACAACATTAAAAATTTTACTGTAATTTTAAGGTATAATCTCTATATTTTTCTTGTAATACGCATAAATCAATCAAAGTGATCCGTGATAGGAAAGTAAAATCTTATATTCCACTGTGTTACTAGTAAGATCCAGCAAGTTATACATATGAGGGTGGCTCTGATACCTGTCTCTTATACACATCTAGATGTGTATAAGAGACAGGGTTTATACATCTAAATAGTGAGGAAAATATTTTACTGCTCATTTCATTGGAAATTTTTTTAAAAAAGGGAACCAAGGTATCAATATAAGCTTTGCAGTTCATTTTTCTGTACCATTCGTTTCCACAATGGTAACAAGTACCATTGGCCTTATCTTTCTTGATCACGTGTTGGTTTTAACCCAAACTTGACTTTTACAAAACCAATCTTTCATTTCGCTTTATTACTTTAGATGTGTATAAGAGACAGATATTAAATAAGTGTAGCNAATTATTAATATTTAGAAACTTTCTTTATTTTAATTTGATTAAAATATACATCTAAGTATGAAACTTGTGAAAATATTTATCATAATTCTAATAGATTTCAATTAAGTAATTTGTTAATTTCTAAATTATTATTGAAAATATTAAATAAGAATGTAACACTAACAAATTAATAAAAAAAAATTTAGAAATTATTTCCAATATAATTTTTGAAATTCTATTATTGAAGGGATTATTTTCTAACGAGAATTGAAAAAAATAATTTTTCTCTATAAAATATTTTCATAAATAATTTAAAAATTGATAATTTCAATGAGATTGAAATTATGAAGTATAGTGATTCGTGATTAAATACTAAATATGGATTTATACTTTTATTTAATTATTGAATTATTTAATAGCATGATGGATGATTATGGACTTAATACCAATGTGATTGTGTTTGATTTATTTGGTTCAAATTCAATGCTTGTAAATTTTTTAAATAGGGCATGTGTGTCTTGCCTGTCTCTTATTATACTGAATGTAATTCTTTTCTCAACTCAATCTCCTCGAATCTAAATCGAGATTTCTTAACCAATCATGTAATATTACATAGATGTAGGTTAAGGATATGATTGAACATCTAAAATATTTAGATAGAATTACATTTGTAATGTACGAGATGATGGAGACGGCGAAAAGTGCAACCACAAAGGAAATTTTCAAGAGTTGAAGATTACCCTTAGAATTTGACCACCTAGTTTTCTTTGTGACTCAATCAAACTAATTTAGTAAAAATCCATAATCATCCATAGTTTTATACATGTTTTATTTATTATATACTGATATGATAATATTGCATGTAATTTTGATAAGACCTAATAAAATAAATAAAATAAAATCTCTCAAATTAATATTAAGTCAATAAATAAGTTGTCTTCTATTATTATAGCAACAAACGAGAGTTTTTCTTATATTTAACTTGTTGGGCTAATCCAACATAGGTTACTCTACGTTGGACATGTTTGAGCTATAAGATGAGATCTCTAAATAATATGTATAACTTAATAGAGCCATATAATTTGTTGGGCACACTCAATGTTATATGTCTTTGAGGCAAAGGTTAGAGTCACATAAGATGCGCTATCAAAGAGTTGATATCTAACTATCTAAAAATTACAAAGAGTTGTAATTTGTAAGAGTTACTTACCTTTCAAAATTATTTTGATTTGTTGGGTACACCCAAGATCAAAATAATTAGATGGGATTTTAATGTGTCTAAGGGGTTATATGATAGCTCCCGAATCAATATGTGAGGGTTATTAATTTGAATTAAAATAGTAGGAGTAAAACCAAATTAAAAGGAAGTTCATATTATATTTTGGTTTTGTTTATGCATGAATAACAAATTCTTATACTATTTTTATTTATATGTTGTAGAATATGAGTAATAACGTCAATTTACGTCTCATTTTATATGATAACAAACTCACAGGGCCAAAATCTTTTCGGACTGGCATCATAACTTGAGAATTGTTCTCAAACACAAAAAGATTGGCTATGTTCTCGATCAACCTATTCCTGATGTCCCAGCAGATGATGCTGATGAAGCAATTTAGAATGCTTATCGTAAGTAAATAGAGGACAATAATACAACCTCTTGTATCATGTTGGCCGCTATGAATTCTGAATTGTAGAAATAGCACGAAAACATGAATGCTCATTCTATGATTCTTCATCTCAATGCGTTGTTTGATGAAAAGTCAAGGAATGAGAGGTTTGAGACGTCTAAAGAGCTATTCCGTTGTAAAATGGCAAAGAGTACTTCAGTAGCGGTTCATGTACTGAAAATGATCGGACTAATTGAAAAATTAGAACGATTGGAATTTAAGCAAAATCACGAGTTAAATGTTGACCTGATCTTGCAATATTTGCCTGATAGCTTTTCACAGTTCGTTATGAATTATAACATGAATAAGTTATTTACAACTCTTACTCAACTGTTGAATGATATGCTAAAAACTGTTGAGACAACTATTAAAAAGAAAGAAAATAGGTGATGGTTGTTGATTCTTCTAATAAGAAGAAAAAGAAATGCAAGATTGGTTTTGTAAAAGTCAAGTTTGGGTTAAAACCAACACGTGATCAAGAAAGATAAGGCCAATGGTACTTGTTACCATTGTGGAAACGAATGGTACAGAAAAATGAACTGCAAAGCTTATATTGATACCTTGAAGTAGAAGAGAGTTAATGAAACTTCTACTTCAGGTATGTTTATGATTGAAATCAATATTTTTACTTCTAAATCAGATTCTTGGGTATTAGATACCCGATCAGTATCTTCATTTTTTGCAAGCATTTATATAAACCATGATTTCAATTATGAACAGTTTTGCTTTTAAAAACATTTTTAAATTTTATCTTTTAAGAGTAAATGGATGCTGCTCCTCCTACTTTATGGATACTATTGGTGAAATGAGCAGTAAAATATTTTCCTCACTATTTACCCTAAATGTGGCCAACGGGCATACATTTGGACCGGACTGGAGCCTGTCTCTTATACACATCTAGATGTGTATAAGAGACAGATTTATAACTGTCCCTTTATCTAATATACACATCTATTAGTGTAAAGGGATTTTTTTTTTTTTTTAAAAAAATAGAGGTAATGGGGAGTAGAGAATGGAAAGGAAGTTATGAGTAGTTATGTGAATACAAGGGTATAATGGGCAAATTAAAACATGACAGACACCAAAATCTCCTCCTCTCCCTTTATATATAGTATATAAATACTAGTGGATTCTAAGGATTTTTTTTTTATTTTTAAAAATTGACAATTTCAAAAAAAAAAAATAGTGAAATTTTTAAAAAATAAAAGAAAAAATACAGCTTGTAGGGAGTAGAGAGTGGGAAGGAAAGTTATAAATAGTTATTTAAATAGAAGCGTATAACGGATATTAAAAAAAGACAAATACTATAATTTCCTCCTCTCCCTTTATATATAGTATAGATAAATACTTAAAAATTCAACTTTGTATGCTGGTATGACGCTATTTTGCTCTTCCAGTATTTTTAATATTTAGATAGTGCACAAACAAAGAAAATTAATTCGTTCAGTCAAATAGTACCAAAATCTTTCTTAACTAATTCAGATTTTTGCATGTCGCTAACAAGAATCACGAAAGCCGTACAATTTTTACAAAGTTACAAAGTAATAAATTCATTGATGTATCACTCAATTTGTAAAATAATAAATAAAATTTGATCAAATATTTAAAATCAAAATCGATGATTCAATATAATTTTGACAAAAATTAATATTAAATTGTTAATTTTCTAAATCATTTTCCTTGTAAAAGTCTTATTAATTATGAATTGGTTTATCATTTCACCAACAGTTGCGTGCAGCATCACTCGTGTTTGTTGTGGCCAAAATGTACCAACAATAGTTCCACAAAATTGTGATGCCAAATTTATACGAGTGGCTCTTTTTATTTTTCAGCATAATCCGAATTCGATCCCACAGGGTTCTTTAAAGGGTGTTAGGACAAAACTCATAGAATCAGAAGTGAAATAGTTTTATTGTGATTTTAAAGTGTGAAATATTACTATATTTTAAGTGATTTTACACCTACTAGTTTGTTGTAAGGTTATGGTAAATCGCTTTTAGTATATAACAAAATACACATCTAATCTTTAGGTAACAACTCTTATACACTTCTGTATTTAATCACGAATCACTATGATGTTAAGAAAAATAAAATAAAATAAAAAGTAGCATAGAATTTTTGTTGTTAGTGTCTTAATTCTTCACACTACCTTGACTTTTCATCACATGAACCGCATTACAAGTCAAAATAATTTTAGAATGATTACTCAATTTCTACAAAGAACATATTAGAAACGTTCAACAATGCCCTGTCTCTTATTTTCATCTTTTATGAATAAATTACACATGTATCTTATAAGCATATCTATATGTAATATGGTAGACAAAAAATACAATATTATGTAATGAAATCATAACGGGAGTTATGATGTAATTATATTTTATTCGTATACATTCCTGATCATAGTGTATAACACTAGTAGATTAGTACATAAGTGTATATGGATGTTTATTGAGAATAAGTGCATCGGATTGACCCGTTAAGAGTATTCCACACGGATTATTATTTAAATGCCAATAGATTAATCTCTTACTTTGTGATAGTAGTGTAATGATCTTTTGACTTGAGATCATGAGTTTATCTTGTTGTGGATTATTATATTTTGACTCTATAAGTCGTTACTCTTAATGAATCGCACATACTTCGATTATACCTCAAGATAATATCTGTCTCTGATACACATCTAGATGTGACCAATAAAAGATTCATTGCTCCTTATAATAGGAGAGTATATCCCAATATGACCATTTCTTGAAATACGATTCGAAAATCTTGGCGCAAAGTGAAAATAGAATTAAGAGTG
Source organism: Cinchona pubescens (assembly GCA_025175665.1). Taxonomy (NCBI): domain Eukaryota; kingdom Viridiplantae; phylum Streptophyta; class Magnoliopsida; order Gentianales; family Rubiaceae; genus Cinchona; species Cinchona pubescens. Next base: position 73,244 of record JANKKI010000105.1, read on the forward strand.
TCTTGAATTCTATTTCAACTGAGTTGTATTTTGAAAAGAAGTAAATTTGATTAATTCGATAAGAGTTGGCATTATATATGTACTCTTGAATTAATCGGGATATAAGTTAGTGAAATGATAAAAATTACAGAAACTAATGTATAATCTTAATGTCGAATCATTGACATATATCAAGTCACTTGGCTACATAAGATCCTGATAATTAAACAATCATAGAGCTATATTAGAGATATACTCATAATTGTTTTAATTGAAAAATTAATGATAAATTAATGGTGTATAATTTATCTAATACAAATTAATTTAGAATTATAACTTATACTTATTGTCAACGTGATTGGGAACCTAAAAGGTCACACACTTAAGGATAATTAGTTCAAGATTAAAATGATTTGATAAGTATGAGATACTTATGGATTAATTTATGAGATAAATTAATTTTTGGGTTTAATTGTAATAAGTTATAAATTTTAGAAGTTAATATGTAATACATATTAAAAGTTCTAATGATTTTATAATTATTCACATGCTCATGACCCAAGCTAATTAGGATTATTGTGATTCTTTAAACCCAATTTGATTGAAATTCTAAACTATTATATGTATATATATATATATATATTATATTCATATGTATGTGATTCATATGTATAAAATAGAGCAAGAAGTAGTACAACTTCTTGATATGAATAGCCATCAAAATTTACTTACGATAAGCATTCATAAATTCTGAAAAAAATAACTTTAGGAACTAATACTCTGTAGTTTGAGTCAATCAATTTTATGAAGATTCTTGATTTAATTATATGTGTGGATACTATTAGAGGCCGAAAACTTGTGTGGCTTGTGGATCGACGTCCCAAACACATTAAAAATTTTACTGTAATTTTAAGGTATAATCTCTATATTTTTCTTGTAATACGCATAAATCAATCAAAGTGATCCGTGATAGGAAAGTAAAATTTTAAATTCCACTGTGTTACTAGTTCTTTACTTTCTTAGTAAAGAACTATTCAATACTATTTAAATAACTGTCTCTTATACACATCTAGATGTGTATAAAGACAGTTGTTCAAACTATATAAATTTTGAATTTAATTTACGAAAAATATTATAAAAATTTTTTTAAAAAAAAGGGGGAAACATGAAATTTAATCCACGGGTCAATCATCTTGATTGCATTTAGATTTGTCACTTTTAGCAACAATTGAGATGTTGTTTTATTTTTATTTTTATTTTTATTTTTATAATAGTTTTATTTTTTCTTTTCGCTAAAATATTTAAAGGGTTAAATAACTTTTAGCTACACTTATTTAATATTTTCATATTAAAGGTTTTTCTAAATTTTGGTTTTTGAAACCTCCAACTAATTTTTGACAATTGATGTTTAAACTAATTATTAATATTTAGAAACTTTCTTTATTTTAATTTGATTAAAATATAGAAAGTATGAAACTTTTGAAAATATTTATTTAATTCTAATAGATTAGAATTAAGTAATTTGTTTACATTTTAGAAATTTATTATTTTTCAATAAGAATGGAATTTAACAAATGCTCAAAAAAAATTTAGAAATTATTTCCAATATAATTTTGAAATTCTATTATTGAAGGGATTATTTTCTAACGAGAATTGAAAAAAATAATTTTTCTCTATAAAATATTTTCATAAATAATTTAAAAATTGATAATTTCAATGAGATTGAAATTATGAAGTATAGTGATTCGTGATTAAATACTAAATATGGATTTATACTTTTATTTAATTATTGAATTATTTAATAGCATGATGGATGATTATGGACTTAATACCAATGTGATTGTGTTTGATTTATTTGGTTCAAATTCAATGCTTGTACATTTTTTAAATAGGGCATGTGTACTTGCCTTTCTCTATTATACTGAATGTAATTCTTTTCTCAACTCAATCTCCTCGAATCTAAATCGAGATTTCTTAACCAATCATGTAATATTACATAGATGTAGGTTAAGGATATTATTGAACATCTAAAATATTTATATAGAATTACATTTGTAATGTACGAGATGATGGAGACGGCGAAAAGTGCAACCACAAAGGAAATTTTCAAGAGTTGAAGATTACCCTTAGAATTTGACCACCTAGTTTTCTTTGTGACTCAAGGAAACTAATTTAGTAAAAATCCATAATCATCCATAGTTTTATACATGTTTTATTTATTATATACTGATATGATAATATTGCATGTAATTTTGATAAGACCTAATAAAATAAATATCAAATAAAATCTCTCAAATTAATATTAAGTCAATAAATAAGTTGTCTTCTATTATTATAGCAACAAACGAGAGTTTTTCTTATATTTAACTTGTTGGGCTAATCCAAGGTTACTCTACGTTGGACATGTTTGAGCTATAAGATGAGATCTCTAAATAATATGTATAACTTAATAGAGCCATATAATTTGTTGGGCACACTCAATGTTATATGTCTTTGAGGCAAAGGTTAGAGTCACATAAGATGCGCTATCAAAGAGTTGATATCTAACTATCTAAAAATTACAAAGAGTTGTAATTTGTAAGAGTTACTTACCTTTCAAAATTATTTTGATTTGTTGGGTACACCCAAGATCAAAATAATTAGATGGGATTTTAATCCACTAGGGGTTATATGATAGCTCCCGAATCAATATGTGAGGGTTATTAATTTGAATTAAAATAGTAGGAGTAAAACCAAATTAAAAGGAAGTTCATATTATATTTTGGTTTTGTTTATGCATGAAGAATAACAAATTCTTACACATATTTTTATTTATAGCATGTAGAATATGAGTAATAATTTCTAATTTACGTCTCATTTTGTATGATAACAAATTCACAGATTTAAAATTTTGATGGCATCATAACTTGAGAATTGTTCTCAAACACAAAAAGATTGGCTATGTTCTCGATCAACCTATTCTGATGTCCCAGAGATGATGCTTGATGAAGCAATTTAGAATGCTTATCATAAGTAAATAGAGGACAATAATACAACCTCTTGTATCATGTTGGCCGCTATGAATTCTGAATTGTAGAAATAGCACGAAAACATGAATGCTCATTCTATGATTCTTCATCTCAATGCGTTGTTTGATGAAAAGTCAAGGAATGAGAGGTTTGAGACGTCTAAAGAGCTATTCCGTTGTAAAATGGCAAAGAGTACTTCAGTAGCGGTTCATGTACTGAAAATGATCGGACTAATTGAAAAATTAGAACGATTGGAATTTAAGCAAAATCACGAGTTCCCCGATCATTTTCTAAATGTTGACCTGATCTTGCAATATTTGCCTGATAGCTTTTCACAGTTCGTTATGAATTATAACATGAATAAGTTATTTACAACTCTTACTCAACTGTTGAATATGCTAAAAACTGTTGAGACAACTATTAAAAAGAAAGAAAATAGGTGATGGTTGTTGATTCTTCTAATAAGAAGAAAAAGAAATGCAAGATTGGTTTTGTAAAAGTCAAGTTTGGGTTAAAACCAACACGTGATCAAGAAAGATAAGGCCAATTCAACTTGTTACCATTGTAAGAGAATGGTACAGATACATGAACTAGAAGCTTATATTGATACCAGTATAGGAGTTAATGAAACTTCTACTTCAGGTATGTTTATGATTGAAATCAATATTTTTACTTCTAAATCGATTCTGGGTATTAGATACCCGATCAGTATCTTCATTTTTTGCAAGCATTTATATAAACCATGATTTCAATTATGAACAGTTTTGCTTTTAAAAACATTTTTATATTAAAAAAAAAAAAAAAAAAGTTGTGGAAATTTAAAAAAAAAAAAAAAAGAGGTATACTGGATATAAAGGGTGGGAAGGAAATTATGAGCAATTATTTGAATAGAAGGGCATAATAGGCAATTTAAAAAATAACAAACACCAAAATCTCCCCCTGTCCCTTTATATATAGTATAGATATTAGTGGAAAGGGATTTTTTTTTTTTTTAAAAAAAATAGAGGTAATGGGGAGTAGAGAATGGAAAGGAAGTTATGACAGTAGTTATGTGAATACAAGGGTATAATGGGCAAATTAAAACATGACAGACACCAAAATCTCCTCCTCTCTCTTTATATATAGTATATAAATACTAGTGGAAAGGATTTTTTTTTTATTTTTAAAAATTGACAATTTCAAAAAAAAAAAATAGTGAAATTTTTAAAAAATAAAAGAAAAAATACAGCTTGTAGGGAGTAGAGAGTGGGAAGGAAAGTTATAAATAGTTATTTAAATAGAAGCGTATAACGGATATTAAAAAAAGACAAATACTATAATTTCCTATGTGTATTTATATATAGTATAGATAAATACTTAAAGATTCAACTTTGTATGCTGGTATGACGCTATTTTGCTCTTCCAGTATTTTTAATATTAAGAATAGTGCACAAGCAAAGAAAATTAATTCGTTCAGTCAAATAGTACCAAAATCTTTCTTAACTAATTCAGTTTGCATACACGCTAACAAGAATCACGAAAGCCGTACAATTTTTACAAAGTTACAAAGCATCTTAATAAATTCATTGATGTATCGCTCAATTTGTAAAATAATAAATAAAATTTGATCAAATATTTAAAATCAAAATCGATGATTCAATATAATTTTGACAAATAATATTAAATTGTTAATTTTCTACATCATTAACCTTGTAAAAGTCTTATTAATTATGTAATTGGTTTATCATTTCACCAACAGTTGCGTGCAGCATCACTCGTGTTTGTTGTGGCCAAAATGTACCAACAATAGTTCCACAAAATTGTGATGCCAAATTTATACGAGTGGCTCTAAATATTTTTCAGCATAATCCGAATTCGATCCCACAGGGTTCTTTAAAGGGTGTTAGGACAAAACTCATAGAATCAGAAGTGAAATAGTTTTATTGTGATTTTAAAGTGTGAAATATTACTATATTTTAAGTGATTTTACACCTACTAGTTTGTTGTAAGGTTATGGTAAATCGCTTTTAGTATATAACAAAATCACCCAAAATCTTTAGGTAACAACTCTTAGCATTATTTTCTCAAGAATAAATTTTAAAAAATGATGTTAAGAAAAATAAAATAAAATAAAAAGTAGCATAGAATTTTTGTTGTATAAGTGTCTTAATTCTTCACACTACTAATATATTTATAAATTTGAAATTTTGAACTAATCAATGGATATGTCTTTTAGTTAGGCAGACATAACTATTTATGAAAATTGATTACTATTTCAAATATTACAATGTTCAATTTTTTGAATAATGCATTTGAAGTACTCTTATCAAATATTAAAATTCTTCTTTGAATTTGTATGATTTGATCTAAAATTCTACGAAAGAATATTGAGAGTGTTAGTGTATGCCCTAAAACTAATTTATTTTAAGGATAAATTACACATTTATATTTAAGTATATTTTGTAATATGGTATTTTTTGAATACAATATATATATGTGAAATCATAAAGAGTTATGATGTAATTATATTTTATTCGTATACATTCCTGATCATAGTGTATAACACTAGTAGATTAGTAGGATACATATCAGTACATAAGTGTATATGGATGTTTATTGAGAATAAGTGCATCGGATTGACCCGTTAAGAGTATTCCACACGGATTATTATTTAAATGCCAATAGATTAATCTCTTTGTGATAGTAGTGTAATGATCTTTTGACTTGAGATCATGAGTTTATCTTGTTGTGGATTATTATATTTTGACTCTATAAGTCGTTACTCTTAATGAATCGCACATACTGTAGAGTTCAGGTATAATATGAATAATGATAATATAAGATATGACCAATAAAAGATTCATTGCTCCTTATAATAGGAGAGTATATCCCAATATGACCATTTCTTGAAATACGATTCGAAAATCTTGGCGCAAAGTGAAAATAGAATTAAGAGTGTCTTGAATTCTATTTCAACTGAGTTGTATTTTGAAAAGAAGTAAATTTGATTAATTCGATAAGAGTTGGCATTATATATGTACTCTTGAATTAATCGGGATATAAGTTAGTGAAATGATAAAAATTACACAGAAACGCCTTATAATCACGGATGGGTGATGTCGAATCACGTGACATATTTCAACACTTGGGTAGTCACGATACTTTGCTAGAAACCAATCTTGATCTATAAGTGTAATTAATTAATTGAAAAATTAATGATAAATTAATGGTGTTTAATTTATCTAATACAAATTAATTTAGAATTATAACTTATACTTATTGTCAAGATGATTGGGAACCTAAAAGGTCACACACTTAAGGATAATTAGTTCAAGATTAAAATGATTTGATAAGTATGAGATACTTATGGATTAATTTATGAGATAAATTAATTTTTGGGTTTAATTGTAATAAGTTATAAATTTTAGAAGTTAATATGTAATACATATTAAAAGTTCTAATGATTTTATAATTATTCACATGCTCATGACCCAAGCTAATTAGGATTATTGTGATTCTTTAAACCCAATTTGATTGAAATTCTAAACTATTATATATATATATATATATATTATATTCATATGTATGTGATTCATATGTACACATCTAGATGTGTATAAGAGACAGATTTATCTTGTAATACGCATAAATCAATCAAAGTGATCCGTGATAGGAAAGTAAAATTTTAAATTCCACTGTCTCTTACTAGTTCTTTACTTTCTTACTGTGGTATCAGAGCCACCCTTAATTAATTTATAATGTAGTTGTATTTAGTTGTCATGAATATTGAATTGTTCAAACTATATAAATTTTGAATTTAATTTACGAAAAATATTGGAAATTTTTTTTTAAAAAAAAGGGGGAACCATGAATTAGAGACAGTCTATGATTCACGGGTCAATCATCTTGATTGCATTTAATTTGTCACTTTTAGCAACAATTGAGATGTTGTTTTATTTTTATTTTTATTTTTATTTTTATTTTTATTTTTATTTTTATAATTATTATTTTTTCTTTTCGCTAAAATATTTAAAGGGTTAAATAACTTTTAGCTACACTTATTTAATATTTTCATATTAAAGGTTTTTCTAAATTTTGGTTTTTGAAACCTCCAACTAATTTTTGACAATTGATGTTTAAACTAATTATTAATATTTAGAAACTGTCTCTTTATTTTAATTTGATTAAAATATAGAAAGTATGAAACTTTTGAAAATAAATATTTAATTCTAATGAGATTAGAATTAAGTAATTTGTTTACATTTTAGAAATTTATTATTTTTCAATAAGAATGGAATTTAACAAATGCTCAAAAAAAATTTAGAAATTATTTCCAATATAATTTTTGAAATTCTATTATTGAAGGGATTATTTTCTAACGAGAATTGAAAAAAAATAATTTTTCTCTATAAAATATTTTCATAAATAATTTAAAAATTGATAATTTCAATGAGATTGAAATTATGAAGTATAGTGATTCGTGATTAAATACTAAATATGGATTTATACTTTTATTTAATTATTGAATTATTTAATAGCATGATGGATGATTATGGACTTAATACCAATGTGATTGTGTTTGATTTATTTGGTTCAAATTCAATGCTTGTAAATTTTTTAAATAGGGCATGTGGGATCGAATTCGGATATTATAATGAATTAATTGAATTAGTTAACTCAATCTCCTTTAATCTAAATCGAGATTTCTTAACCAATCATGTAATATTACATAGATGTAGGTTAAGGATATGATTGAACATCTAAAATATTTAGATAGAATTACATTTGTAATGTACGAGATGATGGAGACGGCGAAAAGTGCAACCACAAAGGAAATTTTCAAGAGTTGAAGATTACCCTTAGAATTTGACCACCTAGTTTTCTTTGTGACTCTAAGGAAACTAATTTAGTAAAAATCCATAATCATCCATAGTTTTATACATGTTTTATTTATTATATACTGATATGATAATATTGCATGTAATTTTGATAAGACCTAATAAAATAAATAAAATAAAATCTCTCAAATTAATATTAAGTCAATAAATAAGTTGTCTTCTATTATTATAGCAACAAACGAGAGTTTTTCTTATATTTAACTTGTTGGGCTAATCCAAGGTTACTCTACGTTGGACATGTTTGAGCTATAAGATGAGATCTCTAAATAATATGTATAACTTAATAGAGCCATATAATTTGTTGGGCACACTCAATGTTATATGTCTTTGAGGCAAAGGTTAGAGTCACATAAGATGCGCTATCAAAGAGTTGATATCTAACTATCTAAAAATTACAAAGAGTTGTAATTTGTAAGAGTTACTTACCTTTCAAAATTATTTTGATTTGGGTGTACACCCAATTTCAAAATAATTAAATGGGATTTTAATCCACTATGGGATTACATTCTTATTTCTCCCGAATCAATATGTGAGGGTTATTAATTTGAATTAAAATAGTAGGAGTAAAACCAAATTAAAAGGAAGTTCATATTATATTTTGGTTTTGTTTATACATGAATAACAAATTCTTATACTATTTTTATTTATATGTTGTAGAATATGAGTATAACACAATTTACTTAAATAAGCATTCTAACAAACTTCATCAGCATCAATTTGTCTCTTAATGGCATCATAACTTGAGAATTGTTCTCAAACACAAAAAGATTGGCTATGTTCTCGATCAACCTATTCCTGATGTCCCAGCAGATGATGCTGATGAAGCAATTTAGAATGCTTATCGTAAGTAAATAGAGGACAATAATACAACCTCTTGTATCATGTTGGCCGCTATGAATTCTGAATTGTAGAAATAGCACGAAAACATGAATGCTCATTCTATGATTCTTCATCTCAATGCGTTGTTTGATGAAAAGTCAAGGAATGAGAGGTTTGAGACGTGGGACATCAGGGTCTAAAGATACTCATTCCGATTGTAAAATATACTCTTAGTACACAGTAGCGGTTCATGTACTGAAAATGATCGGACTAATTGAAAAATTAGAACGATTGGAATTTAAGCAAAATCACGAGTTAAATGTTGACCTGATCTTGCAATATTTGCCTGATAGCTTTTCACAGTTCGTTATGAATTATAACATGAATAAGTTATTTACAACTCTTACTCAACTGTTGAATATGCTAACATCTAGTTGAGACAACTATTAAACAGAAAGAAAATAGGTGATGGTTGTTGATTCTTCTAATAAGAAGAAAAAGAAATGCAAGATTGGTTTTGTAAAAGTCAAGTTTTAGGTTAAAACCAACACGTGATCTATATGTGTATCTAGATGAATTTTAGATCTTAATCATACAAATTTACTTCTAAATCGATTCTGGGTATTAGATACCCGATCAAGATCTTCATTTTTTGCAAGCATTTATATAAACCATGATTTCAATTATGAACAGTTTTGCTTTTAAAAACATTTTTAAATTTTATCTTTTAAGAGTAAATACACATGCCGCTCCTCCTACTTTATGGATACTATTGGTGAAATGAGCAGTAAAATATTTTCCTCACTATTTACCCTAAATGGATTGAATTTCTGTCTTTGTATTGATGTGTGCCACATGCTTCTCTCGTTCTCTCTTTTTATCAATTATCTCTATTCAGTTACATGTAAATCACTTAATTACCATAGAATAATCCTGTCATTCAGTAATTATTTAAAAATATTAATAAAAAGGGTATCTCAATTTTGCTAAAAGTGACAAATTAAAAAAAAAAAGATGCATTGAAATTTAAAAAAAAAAAAAAAGAGGTAGTGTGGAGTAGAGAGTGGGAAGGAAATTATGAGCAATTATTTGAATAGAAGGGCATAATAGGCAATTTAAAAAATAACAAACACCAAAATCTCCCCCTGTCCCTTTATATATAGTATAGATATTAGTGGAAAGGGATTTTTTTTTTAAAAAAATAGAGGTAATGGGGAGTAGAGAATGGAAAGGAAGTTATGAGTAGTTATGTGAATACAAGGGTATAATGGGCAAATTAAAACACATCTAGACACCAAAATCTCCTCCTCTCTCTTTATATATAGTATATAAATACTAGTGGAAAGGATTTTTTTTTTATTTTTAAAAATTGACAATTTCAAAAAAAAAAAATAGTGAAATTTTAAAAATAAAAGAAAAAATACAGCTTGTAGGGAGTAGAGAGTGGGAAGGAAAGTTATAAATAGTTATTTAAATAGAAGCGTATAACGGATATTAAAAAAAGACAAATACTATAATTTCCTCCTCTCCCTTTATATATAGTATAGATAAATACTTAAAAATTCAACTTTGTATGCTGGTATGACGCTATTTTGCTCTTCCAGTATTTTTAATATTTAGATAGTGCACAAGCATAAGAAAATTAATTCGTTCAGTCAAATAGTACCAAAATCTTTCTTAACTAATTCAGATTTTTGCATGTCGCTAACAAGAATCACGAAAGCCGTACAATTTTTACAAAGTTACAAAGTAATAAATTCATTGATGTATCGCTCAATTTGTAAAATAATAAATAAAATTTGATCAAATATTTAAAATCAAAATCGATGATTCAATATAATTTTGACAAATAATATTAAATTGTTAATTTTCTAAATCATTTTCCTTGTAAAAGTCTTATTAATTATGAATTGGTTTATCATTTCACCAACAGTTGCGTGCAGCATCACTCGTGTTTGTTGTGGCCAAAATGTACCAACAATAGTTCCACAAAATTGTGATGCCAAATTTATACGAGTGGCTCTAAATATTTTTCAGCATAATCCGAATTCGATCCCACAGGGTTCTTTAAAGGGTGTTAGGACAAAACTCATAGAATCAGAAGTGAAATAGTTTTATTGTGATTTTAAAGTGTGAAATATTACTATATTTTAAGTGATTTTACACCTACTAGTTTGTTGTAAGGTTATGGTAAATCGCTTTTAGTATATAACAAAATCACCCAAAATCTTTAGGTAACAACTCTTAGCAATTTTCTCAAGAATAAATTTTAAAAATTGATAGCGCAAAATAAAATAAAATAAAAAGTAGCATAGAATTTTTGTTGTTAGTGTCTTAATTCTTCACACTACTAATATATTTATAAATTTGAAATTTTGAACTAATCAATGGATATGTCTTTTAGTTAGGCAGACATAACTATTTATGAAAATTGATTACTATTTCAATTATTACAAGAGACAGCACTAACACTTTCAATATTCTGCATTTCAATAAAATGTGAAAATATAAAGGCATATTTGAATTTAATATGATTTGATCTAAAATTCTACGAAAGAATATTGAGAGTGTTAGTGTATGCCCTAAAACTAATTTATTTTAAGGATAAATTACACATTTATATTTAAGTATATTTTCACAGTAATATGGTATTTTTTGAATACAATATATATATGTGAAATCATAAAGAGTTATGATGTAATTATATTTTATTCGTATACATTCCTGATCATAGTGTATAACACTAGTAGATTAGTACATAAGTGTATATGGATGTTTATTGAGAATAAGTGCATCGGATTGACCCGTTAAGAGTATTCCACACGGATTATTATTTAAATGCCAATAGATTAATCTCTTTGTGATAGTAGTGTAATGATCTTTTGACTTGAGATCATGAGTTTATCTTGTTGTGGATTATTATATTTTGACTCTATAAGTCGTTACTCTTAATGAATCGCACATCTTGTAGAGTTCAGGTATAATATGAATAATGATAATATAAGATATGACCAATAAAAGATTCATTGCTCCTTATAATAGGAGAGTATATCCCAATATGACCATTTCTTGAAATACGATTCGAAAATCTTGGCGCAAAGTGAAAATAGAATTAAGAGTGTCTTGAATTCTATTTCAACTGATTTTGTTGTATTTTGAAAAGAAGTAAATTTGATTAATTCGATAAGAGTTGGCATTATATATGTACTCTTGAATTAATCGGGATATAAGTTAGTGAAATGATAAAAATTAACAGAAACTAATCACGGAACTGTGATGTGAATCACGTGACATATTTCAACACTAAATGTAGTCACGATACTTTGCTAGAAACCAATCTTGATCTATAAGTGTAATTAATTAATTGAAAAATTAATGATAAATTAATGGTGTTTAATTTATCTAATACAAATTAATTTAGAATTATAACTTATACTTATTGTCAACGTGATTGGGAACCTAAAAGGTCACACACTTAAGGATAATTAGTTCAAGATTAAAATGATTTGATAAGTATGAGATACTTATGGATTAATTTATGAGATAAATTAATTTTTGGGTTTAATTGTAATAAGTTATAAATTTTAGAAGTTAATATGTAATACATATTAAAAGTTCTAATGATTTTATAATTATTCACATGCTCATTTCGACCCAAGCTAATTAGGATTATTGTGATTCTTTAAACCAATTTGATTGATATGAGTCAACTATTATCTATATATATATCTATATATTATATTCATATGTATGTGATTCATATGTATAAAATAGAGCAAGAAGTAGTACGGCTTCTTGATTTGAAAAGCCATCAAAATTTCTTTTGAGAAACGTGAAATTCATGTTTTTGGGAAAAAAATAATTTAGGAACTAGCACTCTGTAGTTTGAGTCAATCAATTTTATGAAGATTCTTGATTTAATTATATGTGTGGATACTATTAGAGGCCGAAAACTTGTGTGGCTTGTGGATCGACGTCCCAAACACATTAAAAATTTTACTGTAATTTTAAGGTATAATCTCTATATTTTTCTTGTAATACGCATAGATGTGTCAAAGAGATCCGTGATAGGAAAGTACCCGTGAATCAAATTCCTGACAAATTAAATGCAATCAAGAAATCTTGTCAAGTATACAACAATTAGATGTTGTTTTCTTTTTATTTTTATTTTTATTTTTATTTTTATTTTTATTTTTATAATTATTATTTTTTCTTTTCGCTAAAATATTTAAAGGGTTAAATAACTTTTAGCTACACTTATTTAATATTTTCATATTAAAGGTTTTTCTAAATTTTGGTTTTTGAAACCTCCAACTAATTTTTGACAATTGATGTTTAAACTAATTATTAATATTTAGAAACTTTCTTTATTTTAATTTGATTAAAATATAGAAAGTATGAAACTTTTGAAAATATTTATTTAATTCTAATGAGATTAGAATTAAGTAATTTGTTTACATTTTAGAAATTTATTATACTTTTCAATAAGAATGGAATTTAACAAATGCTCAAAAAAAATTTAGAAATTATTTCCAATATAATTTTTGAAATTCTATTATTGAAGGGACATTTTCTAACGAGAATTGAAAAACATAATTTTAAATCTATAAAATATTTTCATAAATAATTTAAAATTGATAATTTCAATGAGATTGAAATTATGAAGTATAGTGATTCGTGATTAAATACTAAATATGGATTTATACTTTTATTTAATTATTGAATTATTTAATAGCATGATGGATGATTATGGACTTAATACCAATGTGATTGTGTTTATTTATTTGGTTCAAATTCAATGCTTGTACATAACTGAATAGGGATGTAATTATAAAAATTGTATTCAATAAATACTAGAACACTCTCAGTTACTTAACTCAATCTCCTCGAATCTAAATCGAGATTTCTTAACCAATCATGTAATATTACATAGATGTAGGTTAAGGATATGATTGAACATCTAAAATATTTAGATAGAATTACAATATTTGTAATGTACGAGATGATGGAGACGGCGAAAAGTGCAACCACAAAGGAAATTTTCAAGAGTTGAAGATTACCCTTAGAATTTGACCACCTAGTTTTCTTTGTGACTCAAGGAAACTAATTTAGTAAAAATCCATAATCATCCATAGTTTTATACATGTTTTATTTATTATATACTGATATGATAATATTGCATGTAATTTTGATAAGACCTAATAAAATAAATAAAATAAAATCTCTCAAATTAATATTAAGTCAATAAATAAGTTGTCTTCTATTATTATAGCAACAAACGAGAGTTTTTCTTATATTTAACTTGTTGGGCTAATCCAAGGTTACTCTACGTTGGACATGTTTGAGCTATAAGATGAGATCTCTAAATAATATGTATAACTTAATAGAGCCATATAATTTGTTGGGCACACTCAATGTTATATGTCTTTGAGGCAAAGGTTAGAGTCACATAAGATGCGCTATCAAAGAGTTGATATCTAACTATCGGGTAAAAATTACAAAGAGTTGTAATTTGTAAGAGTTACTTACCTTTCAAAATTATTTTGATTTGTTGGGTACACTTAAGATCAAAATAATTAGATGGGATTTTAATCCACTAGGGGTTATATGATAGCTCCCGAATCAATATGTGAGGGTTATTAATTTGAATTAAAATAGTAGGAGTAAAACCAAATTAAAAGGAAGTTCATATTATATTTTGGTTTTGTTTATGCATGAATAACAAATTCTTATACTATTTTTATTTATATGTTGTAGAATATGAGTAATAACGTCAATTTACGTCTCATTTTATATGATAACAAACTCACAGGGCCAAAATTTTCGGACTGGCATCATAACTTGAGAATTGTTCTCAAACACAAAAAGATTGGCTATATCTCGATCAACCTATTCCTGATGTCCCAGCAGATGATGCTGATGAAGCAATTTAGAATGCTTATCGTAAGTAAATAGAGGACAATAATACAACCTCTTGTATCATGTTGGCCGAATAAAAGACTATGAATTCTGAATTGTAGAAATAGCACGAAAACATGAATGCTCATTCTATGATTCTTCATCTCAATGCGTTGTTTGATGAAAAGTCAAGGAATGAGAGGTTTGAGACGTCTAAAGAGCTATTCCGTTGTAAAATGGCAAAGAGTACTTGATGGCGGTTCATGTATCTGAAAATGATCGGACTAATTGAAAAATTAGAACGATTGGAATTTAAGCAAAATCACGAGTTAAATGTTGACTGATCTTGCAATATTTGCACGATAGCTTTTCACAGTTCGTTATGAATTATAACATGAATAAGTTGATACAAGAGGTTGTATTATTGTCCTGCTAAAAACATCCTAGATAACTATTAAAAAGATTGAAAATTAGGTGATGGTTGTTGATTCTTATAATGAGACTGTCTCTTATACAACATCTAGATTTGTATAAGAGACAGTTTGGGTTAAAACCAACTTTTATCTCATAAATTAATCCATAAGTACTTTTACCATTCGTTGATTGAGTAAGACCATGTGATACCTTGAAGTAGAAGAGAGTTAATGAAACTTCTACTTCAGGTATGTTTATGATTGAAATCAATATTTTTACTTCTAAATCAGATTCCTGGGTATTAGATACCCGATCAGTATCTCATATTTGTAAAAATATCAAGGACTAAAGAGAAGTAGAATGTTGGCTAAGGGAGAAGTGGACCTACATGTGAAAAATGGAGCAAATGTAGTTGCGTTAGCCATAGGAACTTATTATTTTTCTTTGCCTAATGGTCTTGTTTTAGAAGTTAAAAACTATTATTACATTTCATCTCTTATTAGAAGAAATATTGTTTTTATTCCGTATTTAGACACTGATGATTTTGTCATTATGCAAATGAATAAATGTTATTCTTTTTCACGTGATAGCATGTGTATGGAACTGCTTCTTTGAATAATGATTTTTATACTCTAGCATGAAAAATTCAGTTCTCAATATAAATCCAAAAGGTCCAAAATTGATAATTTAAAATAATCTTTCTTTTAGCATTGTAGATTGGTCATATAAATGATTAATCGCATTTTTAAATTACACAATAATAATTATTTGGGATCATTTTTTATTATGAATCATATGATATATGTGAAGCTTTGATAAAATGACCAAATCATCCTTAACTGAAAAAGATGATAGATCTAGTGAATTGTTGGGGCTAATACATACTAATGTTTGTGGTCCTATGTTAATTCATGTTAGAGGAGATTTTTCATACTTCATTACTTTTATGGATGATCATTCTAGATATGGTTATGTATAGTTCCATACACCTGTCTCTTATACACATCTAGATGTGTATAAGAGACAGGTATTATATACACATCTTCCTGCAAATTCTCATTAATTTTTCGATCGATCGAGGTGGGAATACTTGAACCAAGACCTGTCTCTTATATTATCTTAAGACGAATGAGATTCTAGATCAATGGATTCCTTCTTATACACCACAACTAAATGGTGTATTTGAGAAACATAATCGGACTCTATTGGATATGGTTCGATCAATGATGAGTCTTGCACACCTTCCAAAATCGTTTTGGGGCTATACTCTTAATACTGCCTCCCATTTACGAATGTGTATGTTCCATCAAAAGTTGTTGATTTCACTCCGTATGAGATATGATTTGGAAATAAACCTAAACTTTCATACTTCAAGGTTTGGGGTTGCTTTACTTATGTGAAGAGGGTAGAATCTAATAAAATTGATGTGTAAAGAGGATAAATGCCTATTTGTGGTATCCAAAGGAGATGTTTGGATACTATTTCTATAATCCCATTGAACAAAAAGAGTTTATTCTTGAAAGGGTAAGTGGGAGCAAAATAGATCTTAAAAAAATTCAAGAAACGCAATATGGTATTGATCAACAAATAGAATAAGAGTTTCAATTACATGATGATGTTGATAGAGGATGAATCTAATGATAGGTTTAATCCTGTAGGAATACCAAGATACGTTGTACCGATTTCCAAAGAAATATGAATTTCTTGTAAGTGGGCACAATGAAGTATTAGTCATTACGAATTATGAACTTATGTCTTACAAAAAAATATTATCAGAGAAAGACTCTCAAAAGTGACTAAAAGCCACGAAATTTGAAATCAATTCCATGTATGACAATAAGGTATGGGCTTTAGTCGATTCAACTGAAAGGATTAATTAAGAAAGGTGCAAGTAAGTCTTTATAGATCCTACTATCGACATGAATAGTAATGTGATTACTTATAAGGTGCGATTGGTAGCAAAAGGTTATACACAAAGACAAGGAGTTGACTTTGATGAAACTTTCTCACCAGTTGCAATGTTGTAATCTATTCAAATTTTACTTGCGATAGCTGCATATTATGATTATGAGATTTGGCAAATAGATATAAAAACTACTTTTCTTAATGAGAATTTGCAGGAAGATGTGTATATAATACAACCTGAAGGGTTTATATCCATAGATCCTAACAAAGTATGCACGTTACAAAGGTATATTTATGGACTAAAGCAAGATTCAGGAGTTGGAACATCCATTTTGATGAGACAATCAAAGAGTTTAATTTTATCAAAAATGTGGATGAACCATGTGTATACAAGAAGGTTAGTGAGTGCTATTAATTTTTTGATACTTTATGTGAATGACATATTTTTGATAGGAAATGACATGCCTATACTTCAAAGTATAAAGGTATGGTTGTCCAGAAATTTTTTTATGGGAGATTTGGGAGAGTCAACCTATATTTTGGGACATGAAGATCTTGAGAGATAGATCAAAGAGGTTGTTTGGTCTTACTCAATCAACGTACATAGATAAGATGCTAAAGAAATTTAGCATAGATCAATCAAAGAAGGGTTACTGACAAATGTCTCATGGTGTGTACCTTCTAAAGACATGTGTCCTAAGACAGATGTCGAAAGAGATTGCATGAAAAGGATCCTATATACTTCAACTATAGGTTCTATAATGTATACTATGTTATGTACTAGACCCGATGGGTCTCCTATACTCTAAGTGTTACGAGCATGTTTCAATCTAACCAAGGGAGTGTCATTGGATAGCAGTCAAGAATATTGTTAAGTACTTAAGAAGGACTAAAGATTTATTCTTGTTCTATGGTAGGTAAGAATTGACAGTTCACGGATATACAATGCTAGCTCTCAATCTGACAAGGATGATAGCAGGTTGTAATCTGGATATGTATTTACTCTTAATGGTGGTGCAATCAGTTATACAAAAGTTTCAAATAGGACACTACGGCTGATTCTACAACAAAAACCGAATACATTGCAGTTTCAGAAGTAGTAAAAGAGGCAGTTTGGATCAAGAAGTTTGTGGCTGAACTTGGAATGGTTCCTTCCATTAGTGATCCTACACTCTTGTATTGTGATAACAATGGAGCTATTGCACAAGCAAATGAACCCACGTTTCATCAGTGATCTAAATATATATTACGGCGCTATCATTTTATTAGAGAGATCATTGATTGAAAGAAGTAAAGATCAGAGAAGATCCCCATGGATGATAACATCGCTAATCCGTTCACTAAAGTCTTATCCCATAAGAAACATGAGAGTCATGTTAACTCATTCGGTCTTAAGGACATGAATGATTAGACTTTAGTGCAAGTGAGAGTTTGTTGGTGTATGTCCTAAATTCAACTTACTTTAGAGATAAATTACACTTTTATATTTATGTATCTTCTATAATATAACATTTTTTGAATAAAATATATATATGTGAAATCACAAAGAGTTATGATGTAATTATATTTTATTTATGTATATCTCTAATCATAGTATATGACACTAGTAGATTAACACATAAGTGTATGTGGATGCTTATTAAGAATAAGTGCATCGGATTGACCCGTTAAGAGTATTCCACACGGATTATTATTTTAATGCCAATGGATTAATCTCTTTGTGATAGTAGTGTAATGATCCTTTGACTTGAGATCATGAGTTTATCTTGACTGTGGATTATTATATTTTGCCTCTATAAGTCTTATAGTTACTCTTAATGAGCCGCACATACTATAGAGTTCAGGTATAATATGAATCATGATAATATAAGATATGACCAATAAATGATTCACCACTCCTTATAATAGGAGAATATATCCCAGTTTAGCGACTTATTGAAATATGATTCGAAAATCTTTGCGCAAAGTGGAAATAGAATTAAAAGTGTTTTAAATTCTATTTTAAGTGAGTTGTATTTTGGAAAGAAATAAATTTGATTAATTTGATAAGAGTTGGCATTATATCTGTACTCTTGAATTAATCGAGATATAAGTTGGTGAAAAGATAAAAATTACACGAAAACTAATCACGGATGGGTGATGTCGAACCACTTGACATATCTTAACACTTGGGTGGTCACGATACTTTGCTAGAAACCATTCTTGATCTATAAGTATAAATTAATGATAAATTAAAGGTGTTTAATTTATCTAATCCAAATTAATTTAAGATTATAATTTATACTTATTGCCAACGTAATTAGGAACCTAAAGGGTCACACACTTAAGAATAATTAGTTCAGGATTAAAATGATTTGATAAGTATGAGATACTTATGGATTAATTTATGAGATAAATTAATTTTTGAATTTAATTGTAATAAATTATAAATTTTAAAAATTAATATGTAATACACATTAAAAATTTTAATGGTTTTATAATTATTCACAAGCTCATGACCCAAATTAATTAGGATTATTGTGTTAAATCCAATTTAATTGGGATTCTAAACTATTATATAAGAATTGGGTTAATTTTGTGAAGATTGGGATAACTTTGGTATGGTTCCCAATGATGTCACATTTGGATTTGAGGTAGTTGGATTTGAATTAAGGAAATTTTGCTTAAGTATTTCCCTATAAGAGAGACTTGAGAAATTTGAAGTTAATGGTGAAAAATTATTTCCCATAAGCGTATAGCCCATCCTAATATGCCCAATATTTACAGAAGATGCTTCTGTTGGAGAAGATTATTATATTATATTCATATGTACATAATATGTGATACATATGTATAAAAGAGAGCAATAAGTAGTACGGCTTCTACATTTGAAAAGCCGTCAAAATTTCTTTTGAGAAACGTGAAATTCACGTTTTTGGAAAAAAAAAATAATTTAGAAATTAACATTCTATGGTTTGAGTCAATCAATTTTATGAAAATTCTTGATTTAATTATATGTGTGGATATCATTAGAGGCCGAATACTTGTGTGATTTGTGGATCAACATCCCAAACATATTAAAAATTTTACTATAATTTTAAGATATAATCTCTATATTTTTCTTGTATTACGTATAAATTAATTAAAATAATCTATGATAAAAAAATAAAATTTTAAATTCTACAATATTACTTATTATTTGCTTTCTTACATAGAGATGGGGTGGATAATGGCATCTCATCTAATTTTAGTGTAGGCTTCCTAAGATGTTGTATGAATGTTGCTCATAGTGATTGATCGAACATTGATCAACCAGAAATTTCTTTTGGACAGTTTTGTGCTCTAGAGAAATACTTTGGATTGGAGGGATATGGAAGTACAGAGAAGGGGTAGTCTTTCAAAGCACCTAATTCAGAAGAAATTTTTTTTTGTATGGATTAAGATATGCAGTAGGATCGTATATCTTGTGATTCATATTATTTTATATCTATTAATTTATTAATTGTTTTAAAAAAAGTTAATAGATATAAAATAATATAGACCACAAAATATACCGTCTCACTATACATCTTAGTCTATATATAAATTTTTCAACTCGTAGTGCCACCCGAGAGATCCACAAGTCAGAAGCTTACAATTTAAATGTTTTTCATTATGGCAATCTAAACTTTTATGTCATATTTTCATCTCCTGAGATGTAGGCATGATGCATCAATTAAGGTTTCATTCAGTATAATAGAGAATTCGTTCCTTTTAGAATGGTTAAAGAAGTGACCATGTCACTTATAAAAAAATTCAAAAAAAAAAAATTGGAGAAATTAAATTCTACATTTGGATCAAAGAATTTGATATTAGGAAAGATTTAAAGTCCATTAATTTGCTGAATTAATTTTTAAGGCTAAAACTAGTGAATTTTAAATTAAACCAAATAAAAAGGTGCATTTCAAATAACTTTTTATTTAAGTGAATTTGAAATTCACTTATTTTAATCATAAGATCAATTTTGAGTTTTCCAAAAGTTTCAATAATTAGATAAATTTCAAATTCTTTTATAAATCTATCTATCCAAACTTAACGTTAATGGTAATTAACTTTTCAGTTTACTTCTAGAAATTGGACAAGCAAAATACTGTTCTTGTCTAGTTTGTTAAATCGGCAAAAAATCTCTTTCATTATTGCAACTCTCTCCAAAGGGGAATTTTTATATAGATCGAATTTATGGCATAATGTCATAGACTCTTTGGCCTAAAATATTCTACATCAACTCACATCACATCATTTATTGATATAGAGTGTTTTGGACTAAAAAATCTATAACACTATACCATAAATCAGATCTATATAAAAATTTTCCCTCTTCTTATAAACACTTTATCAAACAACTCACAAAAAGTCGAAGAGGGTTAATCTTTTATAGGATAATGCAAGAAAAAAATATTAAAAGTGGTATTATGAATTATGGGAAAAACTACACAAACATTCACTGAACTGAACAATTAAATATAATTGGTGACAAATCTAGCGAGTTCAAGTTCAAATCATAACTCTATCATTGCAAAAAACATTAAATCGCTATTTTTTGGAAATATTTACAATGAATAACCACCATATATAGATCTTTTGGAGGGTAGAACCTAGCTACATTTTTTTTTTTTTTTTTTTTTTAAGTACCTAACATGCAATGAAATTGTGCCAACCGCTTAATGGTTACTCTTATTGGTTACTCGTATTTTATCGTTAGGTCGTGATCCAATTAACATTCTTAGCCATATGATTAAAACAAAATGCGTAGGAATTATTGGAGATTGATTAGCAATAACTAATAAGGTTAGAGGAGAAAATAATCTAGACCAATAATTTATCGTTTATCTTATGTCTACATGAATGAGAAAAAGAAAACAAATCAAAACAAGGAGGGGGGCGGGGGGGACAACGAGAAGAAAAGCAAAAAGGAAAAGGTTGCTTACCAAAAAAAAAAAAAAACGAGAAGAAAAGGAAAAGGACTAATGTGGTGCCGAATCCCATATTCGTCCATTTGGGCCCGATAAAGGAAAATTAAAATCCAAGCCTTTCATCCACGTGGTAAAAATGGTGAAAATGGATAAATTAATGTCAAAAATACACATGCTAAGAGACATTAGAATCTGCGTGTATTTGTTTGCTCTCACTCTCTCAATACAAGTGCTTTTGGGCAAGTGTGGATAACCATCACAATATACAAGACTGACAATTTACTCCGACAGGGCTAGGCTCTTATTCATAAATCGGTGAGGATCTAAAACACCTTATAAAAATAAAATTTTAGTTCTTTACAAAATCATCGCTCTTCATAATATAATTTATTGTATATATTTACTATATATAAAATCTGAAAATAAATAAATTTATTTTTTTCGTCTGATTAATAAATTTAAATTTTTATTTGATTTTGACCTATTCTATATAGTGTATTCAAATGTTTCCAACAAATTGAGTGTTATAACAATTTTTAATATATTTGATTTTAAAAATATTGGTCTACTCATCAAAACAAAATATTTGATATAATCTGAACAATTTTAGGAATTTTTGTTATTTAATTGTAAATGATCATTGGAAGGAATTGGAGAGAAATGTAATGGAGAACATCCCAACCCTTCTAGCGGAATGGCTCTATTTGTCTCTTATACACATCTATTGTGTATATTTCAAATAATATGTTGTAATAATTTCCTAAGCATATTTCCAACAACTTTTTTATCTCACGTATATCACATCGCAAAAGTTGTTGTAATACAGCCATCTAGAATAATATTCCTAATTGGTTATATGAAAATTTCGTATTGTTTCCATCAGTATAAATGAGTTGTAAAATGATTTATAAATTCACAAATTCAAAACAACTTTGCCAAAATCAATCCACATGGAAAATTATGGTAAATCACCAAACCTTAGATTTTAGATACTTGGCAAAATTTTGCTCCTTCTGTAGTGACACATCAATGGTTTTGTCACTTTGTCACTTCATATCAATGCACTGAAATCAGTTTTATATTAATAAATAATTTTATTGTTGTTGGAAAACCTAGACAGAGCAACAATTGAAACTAAAACAGAATTATCGAGGCATGTAATTACTGTTCTTGAAAGTAATTTTGCCTCCTAGGGGATCATAATCTACTGATGCAAATGAGATCACTAGGCGGTCACTCTCCAAGATTCAACGGCAGTCTTGGTCTCGTGCACTCGCAAGCAAGGTTTCAAGTTCAACACAGGACTACTCAGTACCAAGAAAGAGAATGAGAAAAAGTAGAAGAAGAAAACTTGTTTAGTATGTTTTGAAGAGTACCTCAAGACTTTTATTTATAGTGAGTAGTTCGACCAAAGGTTGAGAGTGATCCGTCTGACTTGGGAAAGAAGATATTTTTTGAATTTTTTTATACTGGACCGGGTCGGACAGGCGTGCGCGTGTCTGACATAGGATAATTCTTTCAAACACCAACCATACATAGTCTAGATTTCTAACTAGTATTACTCAATGGCAAAACGCCAAATACATATAAAGATGAAGAAATTCAACACAAAGTTTCAATATGGGACAAATAGTTTCACAAGGGAAATCAAATTTATTAAAATTGTATTTAAGAGGCAAAATCCAACAACAGTTTCATCGACAAAATCATACCACAATTTGTGAAATCTATACAATATAAAATCTGCAAAGTACGTAATTTGCAATATATGATCTTTCAAAACATATAATATGATTATAGAATATTCCAGAATATTTTATACGTACAACAAAAGTATATAATTTAGAGGAATTCTACAGCCCCGTTAAGAGAAATATTCCCTTGACTTTAAGGACTTGTATAACACAAGCTTTTAAAACACATAATGTTGTACTGTACAAGGCCTTAAAGCACAAAAGAATGGTTCTCTTAACGAAACTGTAGAATTTCCTTATAATTTATAAAGTTTCAATTCAAAACTTAATTTCTGGCCAATTGCATTAAATTTGTAGCAAAAGAAAGTGGCTATTAGTCTCTAGCTAGCCTTTAATATATTACGATATAGTTGTTTTACCACAAACATTTTCGATAGGGAATTTAATCCGAGCATTTTAAATTATACCATGGTGGTCTTCAACCACATATTTTGTCATGGATCAAATAATGAAAAGAACGCTCAGTTAACGTCTCTATTACTTCCAAGACAAAATGAGAATCCTACCCCTTTTTTCATCAAAAAAAAAAAAAATTAGGCATGTAGACCTGAGCGAGATGGATGCTAACCATATCGAACTATGCATGCCCCGTATGGTGAAGAAAAATGCAGAGATTCTCATTTTCTTTTCCCATTAAATTAGTAGGCATATAACTAAAATATATTTTTGGATTAATTGCAAACAACCCCATGAACTTAATTTAGTTTATTGACAAAATGCCCCATGAACTATCAATTGTAGCGATATACTATCCTAAACTATTAATTTTTCTCACATTACTCAAATTAGTTTTAAAACAGAGTGAAAGTAGCAAATTTGTCCTAATCAATAACATTAAAATTCCATACATACCCTTACTTCTCTATCATATCCCCTCATTTCCCTATCATCCCTTCTCTCTCCCTCTACCCCATTCCTCACCACGACCCAACCCTTCTCCCTCATCACAGCCCTCCTTTTCCTCCACCTCCTCTATCCCATCCCTCTCTTCCCCTTCCTTATCCTCATCCTCAATTCTCCTAACCCTACTGTCTAATGCTATCTTCCATGTCCATCCCTTCCTATGGAATCCTCATTCTTTACCACAGACTTGTTGAAAATATTAACCTAAGAAAAGAAATAATAACAGAATAATCACCAAAAATTAAAATAATAATAATAATAATTCAAATGTTAGAGTAGCATGATTAGGTTCGAGGCATGCTAAATAGCGCACTCCATAGGAATGATACGCTCTCTATTGTACCAAATTGATGTGGCAATCTTTCTCTAAGATACAACAACCTTCAAGGACATTTTGATGCAGCAAAACAATACTCACGAATTGAAAATGCCTTTGTACTCAATTTATTAGGAAATATAATTTATTATTGTGATTATATGTGATTGTAGGAATAATAAAAATATAGATTTAGATAGGAAGCAAAGTAAGTAATGTAAGATTGTAGTAGTATATTTTGTCAGATGATTTTTCTTAGAGGAGAAATCTCTTATTTATAGTATTTTTAGGACATAAGAAATAGCTATTAGAAGAGAGAGATTTTAAATATTACTTCCCTGATTTTGTGATGGATACATTATTAGAGTAATTAGAAACATATACTTCCCTGATTTTGTGATATACATTATTAGAGTAATTAGAAACATATATTCTCCTAAATTTATGAGTTAGTTGTAGTCTAGAATCTGTATCTTAAGTCGGGAGTTGGAAGACTCCTTCCAAATTGTGTAAATCAGTGGGCTCCACAAGAGTTCCACTCTCAATTAATTCTGAATTATTATTAATCCTGCTACTTCCCTCTCCTGGCTTATCTCCAATTCCTTTAACCCACGGTTAGTCCTTCTCTTCTACTCCCAGCTCATTCCCTTTTCTCATCCCCCTCGCCTTTGCCCCTTCCTTCCCCTTTCTCATTTTTCTCTCTCATGCTTTTCTTGCCCTATCTTCTAGTTCCCAACCCACTGCTAGCCCTTCTCCCCCTTCTCTATTCCCTTTCTCTTCTTCTTCCTTTCCTTGGTCCCACCCTTCCCCTTCCTCATGATCCTCCTCTCCTTGGCCCTTCTACTTCATCCTC
Organism: Cinchona pubescens; assembly: GCA_025175665.1. Taxonomy (NCBI): domain Eukaryota; kingdom Viridiplantae; phylum Streptophyta; class Magnoliopsida; order Gentianales; family Rubiaceae; genus Cinchona; species Cinchona pubescens. The sequence continues at coordinate 98,901 of JANKKI010000105.1, forward strand.
TCCTAGCCTTTTGCCTTAATTCCCCTATCCCATAGCCCAACACTCCTTCCTCATCCTCCCTGCAAACACAGCTCCTCTGTCTTCGTCGAGCTCATCAGTAGGGATGCTTATTGGGTTTGACGTGGGTTCAAAATATTGTTTGTTCTTTAGTTGTGTATTTAAAATTTTTTTATGCATATAATGATTTTTTGATGCCCATGTGGGATTTGATTGCTTGGTGGAGTAATTGTTTTTTGGACTTCATTAGTTTCTTTCATTGATAACGGTGGTTGTAATGGCTAGTTATCAATGGTGGGGTGGCAAAAAATTTGTTGATCCGAAGACCCACCCGCTCCATCTCGATCTAAGTCCAAAAATGTAGGTACTTGACTCTCCATTGGGTCAGGTACCAACATTTTCCAAATACAAATATGGATTAGAAAATTCAAAATTCACGAGTATTTGACGTTAGGATATATAAGTCATTTAGTAACGAAACTTTAATTTCTATTGAAATTTTCCTTTACTATTGATATCTGCCACATATTTCAATCTTTCTTTCTGTACACTACACCTTATAAAAGTCTTTACCTTATACTCTTATCTATAGAATGTGAGTTAAGTTAGATTTTGTATAAATACCCATTTTAAAGAAAGTTGTGGGGAATCCACTTTTCTATTTGAGAGCACTGAGGGACTTATGTCTCACGTGACATCATTGAAAGAGAATAAAGGGTCTGTCTTTAATATGGTGATAATGGATTGTGAGAAAAGTAAGGATTTTTGGGTTGAGGAGAAAACGGGAGTTGGGTTTGATAGATTAGTTATTGTATATTTGTTATATTGATGATAGGGGCTAATAAAGAAAGAGATTTTATGAGGTACTAATGAAGAGGAAGAGGAAGAGGAACTAAAAGCTCCATATAACGAGTTGTTGTGTGAGAATTTTTTTTTTTTTTTTTTTTTTTGTTATTGAATAAGTAATGGTAAGGTTTCTACATGTTCCGACCCTCATTTAGCAAGTAACAAAATTCGGGTATCCAAAGATATGAGTGGCGCAAATTAGGGGTAAAAAATTAACGATCCACAAAGTGCGGGGTGAATCAGTCAAAAGGCTTGAGGAGTAGGTACTTGTCTCGTACCCTTCCCTAGATGTTTGAGATGCAAGAGAGTGGCGAGGAAGGAAAAAGGAAAGGAAAAATTGAGTATATTAATGGGGGTATTTTAGGTAATACACTTATTTTGAGGATATTATGGCATTTTTATTTGAAAATAAATTGGTCAACTATCTTTTTTGGAGCAATTTGCTATCAGATTTATATTACATGACAGTACATTATTACAATTAATAGTTCAGGGGCACATTGTAATATAATAAAGTTCAAGGGGTTCTTTACAATTAACCCTACATTGTTTTTTAAACGAAGTGAAATATGTATTTTAAATGAGAAGAATTGTGATCAAATATAAGGCTATTCGAGATCCGTTTGGATTGTTGTGATCAAATATTTTGTAATTATTATTCAAATACATTTTTCAACCACCTTTTCTTTCACTTGGTTGTTATATCACAGCTTAAAAATTGCTACATTAATTCTTTCAAATAATATTCTAAATAATGATACTCCAAACGTGTTGAAGAATTTTCAAAATATGAAATGGTACAAAGTTACATGAAAGGTTATAAGTAGTATCTATTTAATCTAATAGATGTGTCTATTCACACAAGTCATGGATTAGTGAATAAATATGCCTCATCTTGAAGAGATATAAATATTTTTATAAATACCAATCATATAATAAGAAAAAAAGGAAGAAGGTCGTAATAAAGATATATGGTTAATCTCTTATTCTTCTAGTTTCTCTTATAAAATAAGCCAAATTTGTCAAAGGTTTGAGTGCTTAGTGGATTAATTTCATTAGTGCAAAACATAGTCAATCACTAGGCTTTATTGTATCCTAAAAGTTATTTGCAAGACTCTTTTGGACACCAATTATGGTAGGGGCAAATTAAACCAAAAGGAAAGTGACAATATAACACACCTTGACGCCATCTCTTGTTCCTTGAACTATGCGGTTTTACAGTGCACATTTACATTTTTATTAATTTTGTTCTAACAATCTTAAGGCTTAATTTTGTCCACGGAAGTTGGATCTTTGAGAAAATAAAAGAGATGGCAATGGCACATTGATGGAAGAAATTAGAGAAAAATAGTTGGAAATGAACAATTCCTACCTGCAACAGTCGTGGGAACTTTTATACATTCATGGTGATAATAATTTCCTAAAAGGTATGCCTAATACATTTTAAGACATGTTAAAATGATAATATTGGAAAGAGTATTCAAAGAATCATTTCCTACTAATTATGGGATAATGATATATACATGAATTTCAAAAAGGCATGTCTAAATACTTTTGAATATTTATGAACATGTTACTTGTGTAGAAAATATAATTGAGCAGTTTGGATGCAAGATCCATGAATAAAAATCACAAGTAAGAAAATTAATTTTATGTAATTATTGTATACATGATAGTATAATTGGTAAATATCTATTATATATTTGTTTGACATGTTATATAAAGAATTTGCATTTGGAATGTGGAAGTGCATTCATGAAAATAATATGTTGGATCTAAGAATATAGAGTTCATTTGAAATTTTTGAATTGATTTTCTTGTAGTTCTCGAATTAATGGTTAATAGAATAGAATGACTCCAAAATGAAAGTTAGCTTGTATGAAAAAGAGTAAAATATACTTTTATTAATACTAAGGAGTAGTTCTAGCTAAGAAGTGTGAGAACCATGATTAAAGAAAACTTTTGGTCCAAGATCTCTTTGTAAAATCTTCATAAAGAAAGATTTTTTAGAGAATATTTGAATGCAAATTGGATTTTAGATATTCTTATATAATATGAAGACGATAAATATACGATAAGAGTTGTGCCTTTTGTATGAATGGTCTGTGTCCTTTTATAAAGTGTTGTGACTTTTAATTAAACATATGTATTCTTAATTAAAAGAAGATAACTAGTAAATTTAAATACTTTAATGTGTCATTTCAGTTAAAAAAAAAAAAAAAAACCCATTATTCTACCCAACAATTATGCATTGTAGAGCATATATTCAAGTTCACAGTGGTAAGTTGAGGCACATAAAATAAGACAAAGCTATGCAAAAGAATTATTTTTTGATATATAAAGTGATCACTATTACTTTTACGGGATCTACTAACAAAATGAATAGCAAAATGTTTTGCACAAGATCTTGAGAACCAAAGGAGATAGGGTAAAGCCCATATCATAAAATTACCAATAGTAGAATCTCGACTTAACAGGGACATACATAAACAAAGGCCTTTAATTCAAGAGGCAAAACCAAGAGTATAATCTGCAAGTAGTATAATATATTTGATATCTATCCCCAATAAAGTGCTTGGTTACCATAGGTTTGAAGGAGGATGAGTAATATGCTCTTAATAGACTAATATTCAAATAAAATGTTAGTTATGGAAACACTGTTGGTGATGTCCACCTATGTGAGTGGAAGTATGGCAGTTTTTAGGAGTTTAAGGGCATTAATGCTCTTCTAGTACAAGAGGATACTGACACATTGTCAGAATAGTATCAGCAAATACTAAATTACTCAAATTATAGAAGTTAGAATGTGAAATAGATACAACTTGGCAATAAAGATTGCTGATTCAAAAATTATTACATTTATCATGTTATTGAGACTTGTTGAAAATTTGCTTCACTAAATAAAGGTTCAAATTGTAAGATACCTTTACTATGTACTAATTTCTAAATTTGTCAAGATCATACTATTTTGAAATATAGTGGAGGATTATTGGAGAATTTTAAAATTACAAAATGGTACAAAGTTACATGAAAGGTTATGAGTAGTATCCATTCATTCTAATAGATATATCTATTCATTCTAATAGATATGTCTATTCACAAAAGCCATGAATTAATGAATAGATATGTCTTACCTTGAACAGACAAAATATGTCTTATTTATAAATACCAATCATGTCGTAAGAAGAAAAGGAAGAAGAAAGTAATAAAGATATATGGTTATTCCCTTATTCTTCTATTTTCTCCTATAAAATAAGACAAACTTATCAAAAGTTTGAGTGTTTAATGGATTGATTTCGTTAGTGCAAAACGTAGTCAATCACTAGACTTCATTGTATTATAAAGGTTATTTGTTAAACGTTTTTACACATTAATTATGATAGGGACAAATTAAATCTTAAAGAAAGTAACAATGTAACATGTATTGAAGTCACCTCTTGTTCCAATTATGTAGTTTTATAGTATACATTTATATATTTTTGTTAATTTTGTTCTAACAAAACAGATCCAAAGTACTTGAAAGGCTTAAAATTCTTCCAAGTTGGAGAGAAGGCTATAAAAAAACGTTAAATTTGACTACTTTTTTGGGTAAAAAAATTTGACTACCTCTGTCCTTAGGCAAATACTTAGATATACCCAATTTTTGACCATATTGTAAACCTTGTGGTGTGGATTAAATCTTACAAAATTTATGATATCAGCTGAAATAAATAAGATTATTTAAAATTTAATCTAACCGTAAGATCAATAAGTGAGATCAAAATCGGATCTGTGATGTCATAATGTGTTTCGGTGTCCTTGAGCTTTTTACGACTTTACCAATGCCCCATTAATATTTTATTTTCTTTTTGTGACTAATTCGAGCTTGTTCTGACTTTATCCAAGTTTGTCCTTTTGTCTCAACCGTTGATCTATTACTATTTCACCAGTCACATTGGAAAATACCTGAAAACCATTTACTCCATTATGCAAATTTCAACCACTGTCCATTATTCAATATTCAGGCCCACAAAACTAAATTCAAACATGAAAAAGAGAAATAGAGAAGGGAGACCAAATGTGTCAAAATAAATGAAAAAACACTTTAAGACATGGTACACAAACCATAACAATTTAACAAACAATCCTATTGGTACGAGTTTTGAAAAATCAAAGAACAAGGCTATTAAAATACTGGGTTTCATCTAATCTCAGGGCAAAAATGCCAAGGGTGTAAATGGACATAATGCGCCAACTCATTACTCTTAACCAAATCTTCATGCCATTAAAATAATCATTAGATTTTACCAATGACCATTATTAATAATTCTCCTAATTAATCACCAAAACCCATACCACTAAGTAACTAAATACAAAAGGAATTTACCCTAAGAACAGTTATTTTAACTTTTGTAATATATAATGAATTTACCTTTTTTTGTTATCAATGTCTCTTCAACTTTTATTTTGTAGCCAAGATAGTCATTTTATATAAAATTTATCAAAAAAAAGAAAAAGATTTTATGAGAGTGGCTCCGCTATAAAAAGACTTTCTTGCCTAAAAAATAAAAGTTAAAGGACTATTCTGACTAAAAAAAAGGTTGAGGAACTATTTTGATTAAAGTGAAAAAATTGAGGGACTATTTTGGTGATTTTCCCATACATAAATCCCACAAAATATATTTCTAATTAAATACAAATAGCCAAAAAGATTAAAAATAAACGATAAGACCTAAGTTATAATATGTAACACATGAAAATGAAAGGAAGAAAATAATTACTAATAAATACTAGTAAAATATACAATAAATAGAAAAGGTATGAAGGAGGTCGGTTCCTTGCACCCAACGTAACTCTTGGTTTTGCCTCGGACTTTGGCTCGGCAGCATTTGTTTATGTATGACTTTGAAAGGATAAGAACAACAAAATTGATAAATGATCCTCTACATGTATCTTTCTTCCCTCACTCCGCCTCCACTTTCTTAACCTCCCCTTCTCTCTTCACGAAATCACAACACAGCATACACACTAAAAGTAAATAAAGTCTGCTCTTCTTTAGGCATTTAGCTAGAACTTGAATACAAGACTCTTCAAGCTGGCGATCGAAAATCAAGAATTCAAGCCAAAAAACAGACGTATAATGGTATTATTATTACTATTTCTAGAAAGTGTCTGATAAACATAAGGGATTTCCCCTGTTTTTGCTCTGTCTTTGGCTGATTTTTTTTGTGGTTTTTGATAGGGAGCTGGAGGGCCTGATGAGGAGGATATAATTTGGCCACCATGGTTGAAGCCTTTGTTGAGCGAACAGTTCTTTATTCAATGCAAAATGCATGCTGATTCTCACAAAAGTGAATGCAATATGTATTGTTTGGACTGTATGAATGGGGCTCTCTGTTCTCTCTGTTTAGCCCATCACAAAGACCATCGTGCTATTCAGGTCTTGAATTCTTGAATCAATTTCATTTCATTTGGTCTTTCTGTTTTTCCTCTTTTTTCACCCAATTTTGGCATCTGGGATTCCCTCATTTTTGTCAAAATTGCAGCCTTTGCATTAGTCCCTCTCATGTTTTTTTTACCAGTATTAGTATCAAAAACTTTATTCCCAAATCCATCTATTTTCCACCTGTTTTTTAGTATTCTCCAAATTCTTTACAACCCCTTTTCAGTTTTTCCTTGGTCTTATTCAAAAATGGCATTCCTTTTTCACTGCTTATGAATGTATTATTGTATTGAATTTGCCATTTTTTTTTTTTGGGAACAGATAAGGAGGTCATCATACCATGATGTGATCAGAGTGAATGAGATTCAGAAGTATTTGGATATCTCCTCAGTTCAGACCTACATTATCAACAGTGCTAAAGTTGTTTTCTTGAATGAAAGGCCTCAGCCTAGGCCTGGCAAAGGTGTCACCAATACTTGTGAAGTTTGTGAGAGGAGCCTTCTTGATTCCTTCAGATTCTGTTCTCTTGGCTGCAAGGTATTAAAATGTCCCTCAATTTCAATTAAATCCAATTCTAATTTTTTTGCAACCAAATTGGCTATCAAGATTAATATTGGATAATTTTCGTTGGGAAAGAAATGAATGAACATTGGAGGCTATTTGACATTAATGATAATAATTCAAGATTTTGGTAACTAATGATAGACTAAAAAATTGAATGGTCATTGATTTTTTTTATTTTTTATTTTTCTGGGTTGGTCTTTGGACTTGATTTTTTCAGAATGTGGGGTATCCAAGAATTTAGAAGAAGCAGAAGAAGAACCATTCTGTAACCTTTAGAAGAGGGCAATGATAGCAGCAGCATCTGATTCTGAGGTCTCCTATAGTAGCAGCAGCAGCAGCCATGGTTATACAGGTTCAAAGCTTTAGTCCATCAACGCCCCCTCCAACTGCTGTTAATTACAGAACAGCCAAAAGAAGAAAGGGAATTCCTCACAGAGCCCCACACTTAGGAGTAGTTATTGAATATTAGTTTCTACTTTTATGTCCAAATTACCTCAACCATCCCCTCATCAACCCATACAACTTTTTAGTTATCAGAAGCAAATGGTCCCTGTGGAAAGCGCTGCCTTTTTAAACACTAGCGCTTTTATAAGAAAAAGGCCGATGTTTGGGTGAAGTTTACCTTTATGTACATAGAAGCAGCTGCTAATAGAAATATGATGAAATAGGAGGGTCTCAAGTGGGGAATAAGAACAATGTGGAGGACTATATGGTGAAAAAGAAGAAGAAGAAGAAGTTAGAACTTTTAAGCTTATCATAGAATATGAAATACAGTAGTAATACAGTAGCTTTAATTAAAGTGAGTGATTATACATAAGTTTTTTTTTATTACATAAAGAAGTAATTTTACTTTCTTATATACTTTGGTGAAGGTGTAAATATGGTTTTGTACTAGGGCTAGTAATGGGATAACAATATTGTACCCTCTTTCCATAATAGTTATGCTGTTTTATATATATGAAATCTGAAATACTAAAATGTTTATTAAAAAATTTTGTGGGCTCTCCTATTTTTTTTTTTTTTGGGAACAGTGCTGATTGTTATTTTGGGAAAGTTCTTTTTGACGGTCGTAGGTTAGCTTGAAGTTAGTGGGTCCCATGGTGGACGCGTCGTGGTATTGGAGAAAGGAAGGCATTATCAATTCCATTACGTGTCGCATTCTTATTGGAGGTGGTAAAAGCAAGGGGTCTTGGTTTGCGGAATCATGAATTAGGTCAGCCGCCCTTGGTTATAATGCGGTTTCTTGGTGGAGGGGTTTCTATCGTTTTGATGGGGTAGGATTTATTACTGGCCGTGAGATTGGATTCAACGGTGCTGATCTCTTGGGCTCATCCTTGAGGGATGGGTTTCATTCCAGCTTTTCTTTGTCTGAACTTTCAACCAATATTTAGATGTACGGGTTTACTTTTCTAAACAATTTGGAGTTATTCATTTTAGAAAAATAGGTTGTTCATTCTTTTAAAAAATTCGGGTTATTCATTTAATAAAATTGACTATTTATTTTAAATAGAGGGCTTTTATTAATTTAAGAACAACTATTGACATGCTTAATAAATACTCATCAACAAATTAAATAATTTTGGAATTTTAGTGATTTTTGTTTTTTGGTTTTTTTATGCTATAAAGCATTTTTGCATATAATTGAAATGGCCCTTCAAGTGGATTTGGATTGTGGATGAGGGAATGGTTAATGTTTGATACAATGTGACACATTGCTAAAGTCAATGACCTATGCTATCTTTTTTTAGGAAAAAAAATTATTTCTTTTCTTATCGTTTGGTAACTTTTATTATCTAAACTCCAATATATTTTGTTGTCTGACCTATGTTATCTATCCTTTTTTTTGTAAATGATGTACTTTTTGGATGGATCTCGATAAGTAAATTATGTATTCAGTTAACAAGGCAAAGAGGACTCGTAATTTTAATATTTGAAAAAAAAATGTAGGGGTATTAACAAGTTAAAATCCTAAATCTATACGTGTGAATCTGTAGATTTGAATTTAATGAAGAATTTTCATTATAGGTCTTTGACAAAAATTGAATAATTGATGAAATGTTTAAAAAAAAGAAGAAGCAAATAGATAAAACTAAACGAATGATTTCAAATAGCATTTTTATTTGCATAAATTGAATTGAAACATATCAATTTAAGATAAAAAAAAAATCTTTAACAAGTTATTGAATTTTAAATCTTTCACTAAAATTCCATCATGAGAATGCATGCATTTTGGTAATAATAGTTTGAAGGAAATTGTACATTGTCATTGTTAATTGAGTTGTTGGGCTTTGGGGCATGTGAAACATGCACCATAACATGAATATTGAGATCTTGACAAATGCCTTTGGAAGGCTCAAATTACACATGTGATGGGATTGTGACATAGGGTAGGGTTCCCTCTCTCAATATTGGAAATTTTTTTAAATGAATTTAATTTGAATAAATTTTTTTATTTATATTCATTCACATAATTCTGAATACGTTTATTTTAACGAATTAGAGTGATATAGATAAATATAGATCAATAGATCCATTTCACCTACAGTAAGAATTTTCCCTCAATACTGTCCGTTTCTAGATGAATCATCTGTTGCACAATGAGTCATTGGTGCAAATTGAGTCACTCTTGTCTTTTGGTTGGTGATGTTTCATATCGTTGAATACTTCTCATTGTGATTTTAATTTTTCCTCATTCTATCTTATTTTAAATGTCATACTTTCTATTTTAAATATTTTAAAATATTTATCATATTAACAAAATTAAAAAAAATATATTCTATCTCTTTTTCCAGTATTATTTTCTCTTTTCTTTTTGTCAATGTTTTATCCAAATTGAAAATTGAAAATTTGGGAGGTAAAATTGAAAAGAAAAACACTAATATCACAATCAAGGCACTATTGTTAAGAAGTTACATTTTCAATTTTACAAGACTAAAAATATGAGACGGAGAGAGTCTCAATTTAAGAATTAGGATATAGTTTAGTAAGTTTTATGACTTTCAATAGGTAAAGTAGAATTATTCATTTCCAATTGTGAAATATTTTATTTTATGAATAATCATTTGCAAAATCGTAATTTAAAATCACTTATCAAGATTAGAATTTTACGTAACAAAATCTTATTAAATCATCAAATCTGGATTATATATATTTTGTTAAATTTCTTTCCTTCTTTTACAAATTTAGTGATTCGTTAGTAGTTTTAAATGGCTGGTCTTAAAAAAATGCACTATTATTTTATTAACCTTGGATCAACTAATTTTAGGTAGAAGTATAATTAGTATTACGGTTCAATGTACCATGTGCATATTTCAAAATCTAGCAATTCATTACCTCGTTTACTTACCTACCAAATCTTGAATTGAACAAATGAAGCTGTACATTCTGTCTATTTACACATGTTTTTGTTAAAAAAAGAGACGAATTGATATGGTTGCTCACAAATTTGTTATTTTTGTAATTATGTGAAAGGACCACAAAATCCACACTTCATTCCAATTATAACCCGAGAGGAAATCCAATAGTTGTAAAATTAAATAAAATGATGTGATATTATGATCTTTTGTGATCCGAAAAGTCGAGAAGACTAATATTAACAACTAGGGGGTGTTTTAGTTTGTCTATTTCTCATTTCTAAATTTAATTGTTTTTTACATTTCATATAATGAATTCGTCTTAAATATGCACTGATACATTGTTCTCCCAAAAAAGAGGATAATCTAATCTCCTCCTAAACTTTATCCAACCAAAAACAAGAAGTCTTAAATCTCATTTTTATTTGTCCACGTAGTAGAGTTGGCGGGGAGATACCTCATAAGACATTCTTTACTGTAAGGCTTAAAGTTCAAATTCTAAATCTTGCAGAAATTTAGACAGGCGCCAAAGCATTCTTGCATAATCTGGAGGGTCCTCTCTCAATCTAGTCCCTTAATAATGCTCAATTGGGTCTCTCCTCGTAGAGTAAGTTAGATTAAGATGTTACTGATTTGACAAAAAAAAAAAAAGAAAAAAAAACTTCCAAATTTCTACCGCATTAAGGGTAAAGTTAGGAAAAAATATTTAAACAAAAAAATGTTGTTTAAGAGTTACTTTAGAAATCTAATAAAGCATTAATTATTTTCTACTATATATTTGCCTTATCTCTTTTCAATTTTATTAGTTACTCAACTTATAATTAATATTGAAACTCCTTTAATTTATTACTAGTGTAAGAGTAATTTAGTTATATAGGATCAATTTTGTCTAAAATTTATACTATTTAATGACAATCTTAATCTTTGTGTTAAAATCTAAATTGACATTTAAAAATAAAATGGACGTAGTATTTCCTACCACTCCCATTGCATATATTTTGGTATACAGCAGAATGAAAGTGAGCTCCTCCTCATTTCTGTTATAATCCTGGTATATCTTGTTAGGATTATTTGCCACAAATTCTTTGCCATCCAAATTCCAGTATCAATTTTACGTTAAATGACATTTTCAAGTTGATAAGCATACGTTGTTAAATCGATTCTCTCTTAATTGACTTTTTGGACGTCTCGAATTTTAATTTTTTTGCTAGAGTTTTGGTTGATGCTTCTTCTTCCGTCCTTTCTTCCTTTTCACTTTCTTGAAAGCTAAATTGTACTTTGTAGATAAAATGACAAGTCTGCCCTTTCATTGTTCGTGCAGTAGAGGATTAACCATTTGGTTGGGTATCAAACGTAAAATTCTTACATATATCTAATCCATATTAATTCACATCATTATGACTTAACATGAATCAAGAGATCTATCATAAACTCGATCCATATTAGAATTTCTCGTTTCAAATTCCAATGGTACAAAGAATCTTTCAAAAGTTACAGTCTAACATGTCAGTTACGAAATTTTTATTTTGAACTTGAATAGTTACTCCGGCACCGGTGGTATCTTTTATATGGAGTAAATTATTCACTCAGTAAAAAATAATAACCCTTCTATGTTTTAGAAAGTGGACTTTTCACTCCACATGCAAGACCCTTATTAATTCTGGAATAACTATTAGACATGCTAAATAGTTGCTCTATTCTAAAATAAAACTTCTAATCAAGTAATAACCAAATTCATCGATACTCAAAAGATAAAGGATAAAATTAGTCTTTTTTCTTACTTAAATATTTTTTCCTAACTTTACCCTTAATGCGGTAGAAATTATGGAAGTAGTGTGCAACTAGAGAATGTTAACGTATAACGGTAATTTAATCGCTTTAAATTGTCTTTTTATTAGATTAATGTAGTTTAAAAAATCACACTTAAAATAAATTGAGGTATTATATTAATGTTTGGCAATGAAAGATATGATTAAAATTTGCAATTTGGGAGGTTATTTGCTAAGTGAAGGCCAATTGGCAATGGCAACGCTGTTAAAACAATTATGTTGAAGGAGTTATTTCTTTAATTTTAAAATTTTAAATTATATAATATTTTTAAAAAATATTTAATGTATATCGTATAAATTTTTAAAAGCGAAACGGTATATTACCATAAAGTAGGACTGAAGACTTTTCCTAAAAGAAGTAATGGTTGCTTATGGCATACATTCACTAACAAGAAGCGGTTGGCAAAAATATTACGCCAGTAAAAAAGATGTACGAAGAATTTTTAGAAAGACGACCGAATCCACCTCTCGTCTCTCTATATTTTCAAACATTATCACAATGGATCTTGTCTTTTGAGTTTCGGATAAATAACATTATTGAAAGACACCTAAAAAACCATTATACAAAGACCATTTTGCAAAACACCTTGAAAAATATATTCTTCGCTTTGTGGCATTAGATTATGATTATATTAAAACACATTACTTTATCGATAGACTTCATTCCGTTCTAAAATTGATAAACTTGTATCTCATCCATCTCAGGGCATCTATACAATAAATTTAACATCACTTTTAAAAATTTAAACTACTGACTTATTACTAAATTTAAAAAAAAAAATGAAATTCAACTATATATGTATAAAATTAGAAGATCCCAATTTAATAAAATTTTAATGTATGAAATAATTTTGATAAATAACATTGAATTATTATCTTATAAATGATTTTTCCTTCCGCTAGTAATTGCAAATTTGGTTCAACCCCTATCTATCTGTATTATAACGAGGGCTGTAAGTGCAATCTAAAAATATTTGTAAACAAAATCTAACAATCTTTGAAATAGTCCCTTCTGAATTATATGACCAACAGAGGAAGTGCATTACATAAAGAAAAGTTCCTTTGTACTTTTTATAACCTGCTCCAAATTTGACTATGATAGTAGGTCTTTCAAGTAAAGGAGGAGAAAATACGATGCACAAAGTGTAACAACTCCCAAAAAGTAAAGATCCGAAGCTGACATGTGGATGATTATTTCCTTAACCGTTTTTTCGGGTATTTACATTTGTTCCATTTCAATTTATTTATTTTTTTTTTAATTCTGCTTCGTATTGCCGAATGCCTAATTGAGGGCATTATAGTTGTAGCACGTAACTTGCCTTGTCTCTTTCAAAAGTTTCAAGTAGACCCTCTCTTTTTTTTCTTTTTTTCTTTTTTTTGCCTTGAAATCACAAAATCGTGACACCTTTATTTTATTTTATTTTTAAGTCTTTGAAAACTCAAAATGGTCAAAATTGAGTGAGCAACGAAGAAAATCTCAGGTGTCACGATGACTAGGCATCAAAGTGTGCCACCGCATCAAGATTCAAGAATGGTGGTGGGACTTCAGAATTTGTGGCATCGATTCCTTTGTAGAACATTCTATTTACTTTTTTTAAACAATAAAAGTCTAATATATTTCTATCTAATTATATCTGCAACTAAGAGAAGGGAAAGACTCAATAAGATTAAGAAATAAAAAATTTAAATTCTATTTTTAAAAATATAATGTGAGAATTCGAATTCTAATTTTATAAACAAAATATTTAACAAATAACTCACCTAAAATAAATTAGTTTTCAAGAACATTCTACATATGGAGGAGGATTCTTTTTATTTCTTATAGCATTTGCTTATGGATGTTAGACTTTATCCCTCATTTTGTATTATGAAATAAATATTTTAGAATACTGAACGAATGAAAATAATAAAATTTTTTAATTTTTAGTTATCTAATCTCATAATAAATAATATATGAGAAAGATTTAAGTAGATCTGGTTTATAGTTTCACTTGTAGATTCTGTGGTGTAAATTAAATGTTATGAAATTTGTGACATCAGCTGATGTAAATAAGATTTTATAAAATTTAATTTTGATCGCAAGATCTACAAGTGGAGTTCAAGACTGAATTTGTGATAGTATTTTCCATAATATATATTTATTTCTTTATCACGATTAAATTTGTAGATGAACCAAATCTATAATAAATTTTTTAATATAAATAAATCCTACATAAATGAGGTTCATTTTAGAAATTTTTGTCCGTATCCCTAAACTTAAATGTGGAAAGATGGCGGTAGAATAACAGCAACACGTACTACGGCAGTATGTATGACTCAGCACATGAGCAACTTATCAACAATATTATAAGGTTAAATATAAATCACAAATCGATTTTGACCCTATTTATAGAATTTGTGATGTGGATTAAATCTTAAAAAATTTATGATATCAGTTGATGTAAATAAATATTTTGACAGACCCGATCTTTGACCCTATTTATAGAATACTGTCTTGTGATGTGGATTAAACCTTAGAAAATTTATGATATCAGCTGATGTAAGTAAGATTTTTTAAAATTTAATCCTAACTACAGGGTTTACAGACAGGCCAAAAACCGGATGTACCTAAATATTTTCCTATTCATAATGCTCAAATTGATTATCATATGTTCTTGTTTTGTTTTCTCTTAATCAATTTTTTTGGGTTAATAACAATTTTCTCCCTCAAATTAGTGTATTCTTTATACATTTATGTGTATAAGAGACATAATTGCTGTCTCTTATACACATTATGTTATAATTAAAAATTTTATACACAATAAGATAATCTAGTTAAATGACTAAAATACCCTTAGTATGATATTTGATTTTTCATGTATTTAATTTTGATGTTCAATAATTATCAAAGAATTAGGAAAAAATAAAATATAATAACAAACTAATATTATAATAAAATTTTTTATTATAATAAATACAATAACAAAAGAATTAGGGAGTGAAAATGTGCGAAAATGTTGGCCAATTATATTATATTTGACATTGTAATTTACACAGATTAATTAGTATTAAAATTGTAAAATACTAAGAGACATCAACAAAATCACAAAGTTTTACAAAAAAATATATATATTGTCTCACAATATCTTTAAAGAAGAATTTTCAATAGAAAATAAATCCATTTGAAAATTGTTCTACCATTATAATTAAATGTTCAAATTCAAAATAATAAAAAATAAAATAAAAAATTTAAAATTTAATCTTATATATATTGATATGGATTATATTAAAATATTACGTATATAGTTTATTTTTCATTATTTTTAAATCACATCACTATCAAATTTTAAATACCTAAAACATCAAAACATAATGCTAAGGGTATTTAAATCATTTAACTATATTATTTTGTTGATTTTAAAATTTTTAAAGAATGAATAATGTGGTTGGAAGGTAAAGTGTATTTTTTATAATTTAGGAGATAAATTGTAATTATTCACTTAATTTAGGGAGGTAAAATGTTATTAATCCCTTTTTCTTTTTCGTTTTTCGTTTTTCGTTTAACATTAATGATTGTTTGTGTCCAAGATTCTAGGATCTCGGAACACCTTTTTTTTTTTTTGTTGGGGTGGGGAATTGGTGGAAAATTCTTGATGGACGGTCCATGCACTATGCCATGGACCTATGCCATGAATCTCTTGATTCAGAATCAGTCATATCACTCAAGTGGATCGAATCCATGCAATAGTGCATAAACTCCTTGTTCCACCTAAGAATTTCTCGGGAATTGGTTTATGATTTCAAACTCAAGTTCACATTGTCACAGGGTAGTGTTGCATGCGTTTTTCTTGTCGAGCCTATAAATTAAGTCAACTAAACTGTAAGCTAACTCAAAATATGAGCTACTCCTCTAAGTATTTAGTGTTCATTTTGTTCACCGATAAATTTATTCTCGAACAATTTATCTCGAAATGATAATTTTGAGATGCATCATCCTTTAATAATAATTTTATATTTGATTTGTTTATAATATTAGGACAGAATATTTTGATAATATTATCATTTTTTATTTTCCTCCTGTCTCTTATATACAGGAGAATTGTATATTGAAATATTTTCTTACTATTACCCAACATTCTTAATTACTTTAAAATTTTATAGTTTTTTAAATCATACAATGTCGTGTTTAAAAATAAATAAATTAATAAAACTATTGAAATACATACATATATTAGTAAAGAATGATAAAAGATGTAATAGTAGTATTATGTTGAATTAATCTTGAAAATTTACTAGTACTCACATTCATGAATTAAAACAAATATAACGTTTTGATATAACTATATTTTTCATTTAGTTAATAGTATTTTACTGTACTTAAAAGTATATGTATAATAAAAAAGAAATATTTAAATAAAATATAATAAAAATAAGGTATGCTACTTCATAAAATAAAAAATTAAATAAATGAACAAGTATGAATCATGTAATAAAATATGTATTTTTCACCTAAAATAAAAATAATATAATAATAATTAGTTTTGATTTAGCAAAAAAAAAAAAACCTATTATCATTCATGAATCAAACGGACCCTTAAGGCAAAAGAATAGTTAAACAAATGAATAACCATTTCTCCGATGTAGTTTTAATTAGCTGATGGTGGTTTTATTCCCTCCATTTTGGTACAAATATAAATTAGAAAACATTTAACAAATATATAAAATAGTATAACACCAAGTAATTACAGACATGTGATTTAACTCTTATAGTCAAAAAAAAAAAAAAAAAAAATGAGAATAAGTTTGAAGTATTATCTTCATCAATATAGTGCCAAAAGTCACATTAGTACATATTTTTCCCTTTTCTGGAAAAGAGAAAATCTAATTTGCTTTTATGTTTTAATACAAGATTGATATTTGCTGTCATTAAATGAAAGTTCTTATTGAAACACATATTTCGGGCCCGATATGGAGTTATTTAAGGTAATAAGAACTGACATTAAAGATGTAAAATATTAACAAATTTTAAATTAATTAACACATGTCTTTTAATCTGTGTTTCTGAATTTATTTCTTTTATCTATTATCATTTTCGAATCTACTAATATCCATAGCAGATTACAACTAGGACATTTATTTTGAAACTCGGATGGTAATATTCACCATAATAGTTGTTCGTCTTTAGGCAGCTAATAATAATAATGATGATGATGATGATAATAATAATAATAATAATAGTCTTTAGGCCAGAGACTTTCTCATTTAATATCTAGATGTGTATAATTTATTTTGTCATAATTTATCTTTTTTTAGTCAAACAAATCAATTTTATAAAAAAATTTTTAATATAAATTTATTGATTTTTAATAAAAAAATTTCACTGAAAATGAAATTTATATAAAATATTGATACATATAAATTTTAAATTTTAAAAGAACTAAAGGAATCTATACAAATTTAGTTTTAAACTTGGAACATTGAGAAAAAAGACAAACAATAATAATATAAATAGGAAAGAGAGAGAATGCTAATATTAGTGTATTAAACTATGATACTTGTACCCCATGAGAATGAAATTAAAAAAAAAAAAAAAAAATTACACAAATTTTTTTTTTCAAAAGTAGTGATAATCTATAAAAAATTAGGCAAAGAATTTACAAAATAATATAAGAGGTGAAGGGTTGAAGGAAACTATGAGTAGAAAGAAGTTATAGTTAGTTACACATATAGTAAGAGTAAAAATGATAAAACAAAAAATAACGGACTCCTAACCCTCTCCTCTCTTTTTATATATAATATAGATTATTATGCTAAAATACATACAAAATATGAAACAAAAATTGATACAAGCGGTAACACGGAAAATTCTGCAACAACTTCGTGTTGAGGACATAGAATTTTTTATTTTATTTTTTAATAAAGGTGGTTTAACGAATCCAATTTTATGGAATACCATTCAACACATGTTGCCAATGTCTTTATTAACATTTACTCTGTCTACATTTCATTCTGAGTTTCACCTACATCATGTGTTACGAAGGTTCTTCTATTTTCAAATGAGGATAAATTACAAGTAACATATTGTGGCTTGAAAAATATTAAAATTATCTCTTTATAATCTGTAAAATTTTAATTTTTCGTAGATTAAAGTGACATTGTTAAATATTTGGTTAAGTGACCGTTAAAAGGTTGATTTTTTATTTTAAGAGTTAATTTAGTCATTTTAAATTTCTAAACAATGTTAGTTGTATATTTTAATATAAAACACAACCCTCTCTTCTAGCAGAGGGTGTTTTTGGGCAGGCTTAAGGGTTTTTTTTTTTTTTTTTGCACAAATCTTTAAAATATTTAACAATTCATCTTTTTTTTTTTTTAAAAAAAAAATCCAAACCACAGGGTTTGACAAATTATAAATTTACAAATTATACAAGAAAAATCTAAATGTTAACGAAACATCCAGAATTGTTCATTGTAATTTACCTATTCGGGGAAGTACTGAAAATATCTTGAGCGTATTACTTTCCTTTGGTCAATCTTGACTTCTGAATTTTGACCAGAAGAAACAGTATTTTGACTTTAACTCTATAAATGTGATGAAGGTCCTGAGCGGATTATAGGTTGCAATATCTATAAACAGGGATGGTTTTCTCATTATATTTCCCCATTCTGAGCTCAAAATGTTCTTTGATTCTCTTTAAAAATCACAAATATATATATATACATTTCTAGATATCCAAAATTATTGAATACTTAAAATCGCAAAAGAAAAACGCAAACATGATTTTTGCTTTGGCTGAAAATTTAAACTAATTATTGTCGTACAATCACGTGCTTCTAATTAAACGAAGGTTGTCACTTAATTAAAAGTAGCGTAGTACTTAAATGTCTGATTTATAAAGTGGTTTTGAATATTTGGCACCGTTTGTGGGAATTCAACAAGAAGCCATCTTGAATCTTGACCTATGGCTCTCAGCACGCAAAGCATCCACCACAACAATTCAAATAAGGGAAAGAAGTTATATCCGAACGCCAGTCGAATCGATCAATTAAATTATTTGATCGATTGGAGGGGCAAGCTAGGGATCCCGGTCCCAAGCTAATGAGAAAGATATAGAGATACAATTGCTAAGGCAACAAGAATGCCATGTTGCAAGAGTATACTCATTAAACATCAGCATCAGCAACAAGGTAGTAAAGGTGGAAGAGAATATTCGCTTACTTCTGGATGCAACCTCCGGGTTGTCCATTCTACACATCATAGCCTCTCAGGTGAGAAACACTCTTGTGCAATCTATAGAGGTAATCAAGGAGGAAGATAAATAACTCCAATCGGGCCCGCTCCTACAAGAATGTGAAGGCTGGTCTGCCCGGCATGAGTCTAGAAGAGAAGCCTCCTCTAGGCCAAGTAAAGCCAAACCAAAGAGCATATTCACAAGCGAGGCGGCCCTAGTAGCAAGGGAGAGGGGAAGACCTCGTGAAAGGGAGCAAATTTTGGAGCACATATTCGAACGATATAAATTTTCTAAGTTTTCGCCTATGTAATGGCTTAATATTTTGTTTAGAATAGCGATCCTACCCGCTACCCAACCTCCAAGTACAAAACATCCTCAAGGATATCATGACTCTCCGAGGTCACTTATTCCCTCTATAGAACATCCTCCGGGATACCATGACTCTCCAGAGTCATTTATTCCCTCCGAGGAACATCTTTCGGGATACCATGACTCTCCGGGGTCGAAAATAAGCTTATCTTTGGAGAATTAGTTCCTTGGTTAAGTAAGCTCAAAAGAATGACCATAGCCTTTTCGGCGGCGAGAATAGTAAAATTTTCCTAGGAGATTTGTGCCTAAGGTTGCTTTAGTGCCAACACTAAGGTTTTACTTAGGAGATTTGTGCCTAGGATGACCCCTGCGGGTTCGAAAATAAGCTTATCTTTGGAGAAATAGTTCCATGGTTTAAGTAAGGTCAAAAGAACGACTATAGCCCTTCTAGGAACGAGAAGAGTAAAATTTTTCTCGGAGATTTGTGCCTAAGGTAGCCTTAGTGCCAACACTAAGGTTTTACTTAAGAGATTTGTGCTTAGGATGACCCCTCCGGGGGCGAAAATAAGCTTATCTTTGGAAAAGTAGTTCCTTGGTTAAATAGGCTCAAAAAAGCGACCATAGCCTATCCGGGGGCGAGAAGAGTAAAATTTTCCAAGGAGATTTGCGCCTAAGGTAATCTTAGTACAAATACTAAGGTTTTACTTAGGATATTTTTACCTAGGCCGACCCTTCCGCGGGCGAAAATAAACTTCTCCTTGAAGAAATAGTTCCATGGTTAAGTATGCCACCATAGTCTTGCCGGGGGCGATGATAAATTTTTCATATAAGAGGTACGATTATAGTTATTTTGGTTCGGTGTAAAACCCATGGTTTATCTTCCAGGGGTGAGAAACTTATTTTCTTCCAAGAAAACATGGAGATGAAAGCTCAACCTTACAAACTTAGTCACTTGAAAAAATATTCAAGTATTTGGGGGAGGGGGAAGGCATATCTGGAAATTCTTGAAGGAAAAATAAAAGTACATACTATCAAAGGAAAGTCGGGATATCGTATAAACAAAAGAAAAGCATAGCAAATGTACAGTTGGTACAAGGAAGGCCCCAACTCAGAGTCAAGAAACAAATGCAAGTAACGTCAGTACTAAGGAAAACAAGTAACATGATACTAGCCGAAAATGAAGCTCATACATATAAGAGATCCAAGCTCTAAGTCATCAAAAAAGGAAAAAAAAACCAAGCTGAGTGCTAAGATAGCTACCCCATCCTTAGGTGGAAACTCAGAAAAGCTAGAGTAAAGGGTAGTAGGAGGCGCCGCGTCTTGCTCTGTGCTTCATTCAAGTCTAAGTTTGGACATCTTCTTCACAAAAGTTGAAGTCAAGTCATATCCTTTGTCGAAGTACCCAATGCTACTATTTTCTGACAAAGAAGCTTCGAAATTACTGCTACCACGATAGTCTACCAAATGCTTTTCCACGCGATCTTGGTAGTCTTGAGCATCAAGGAATTCAAAGATGGCAGAATCTCTACTCTTCTTTTCTACAGATTTAAGCTCCTCCTTTTGTAACATACGAAGCCTCTTCACTTCACTTCTTATGAGTTGCGTGAATCTCATTAATCTCATTTTTATGAGAGGTTTGAAGTTCTTGGTTCTCTTTCCTCAATTTGGTGATCTCTTGGAGGTTCTCTTGATTGTGCTTAGATGCGGCGCACATGGCTTGAAAGTGTGTTTCTTTTGCTTCTTCTAACTTCTTAAGCTTAGTTTCCAAAGCCAAAATTTGAGAAATATTGTATTCTTGAGATTTGTTCAAGTGGTAGGAAAGATCGCCAATCTAAGGACCATAAGGAGAAAACAATGTTATCCATATGTATAATAAAAAATACTTAGTCATTTTTATGAAAAGAAGAAGGAGCAATTTACATGAACAATAGCTGTTTAAACATAATGTCGGCATAGGCGACACAAGTAAAGCTCAAGGATTTTTCGGCTCTATCCCTCCGCAACTTGGGCAATGCTAGTACCTCCACCAATGAAAGACTCACTTCTTTCAAAGAGGAATCCTCATAGACCTCCCAAGAAGCAGTATAGATCATGCGGGAAGAAGTAGAGCCCTCAACCCGATGGATAGCTTGTTCTTGAGGTAGATATGAATCAAGAACTAGTGGGGTTGAAAGTTCTTGAGTAGAAGCCTTAACTTGAGCTAATGGTGCCGAAGTAGCCTCTTTGGAAGGCATCGACTTCTTTTTAGGTGGAGAATTCGGCCGACCTTGATCCTCTCATTCTTGAAAGGGCCCCATGATCCCAAAGATAGATTTTTTGGGAGGTTGAGATGAGCTTTCACGCTTTTCTTGTCTTCTCTTCAAAGCACGCTCGCAAATAGTAACTTTCAAAGCATCCACTACAAGATCAAGAAGAACAAGTTAAGCTCAAATGGAGTCATTAATACAAAATGAAGATGAGTAAAAAATTAGTGCGAAAAAAACTAAGTAAAATGCACCTGTCTCATGGTAACCTAGAGAAATGAGGATAAAGGTCGGCCGAACTCAACCCCGCCGACACTAACACTTGTTCAATAACCATTTTTTGCCAAGCAAGCGGTTCGGCCTCCATAAGCATAGTAAGATTCCTACTCTCTCCCCCACTAAGAGAAGAAAGTTTGTTGATTTTTGAAACCTTTAAATTAGAACTCCAAGTGGGAAAGTTCCATTCAGGCAACCTTTGAATCAAGAAGTAATGAATTCTCTAATCAATTAGTTTGGGGTGAGCTTCTTCGGTCAACTTTTTGTTAAACCGCCAACTAAAGGTATATCCCACTCCGCTTGACGCAAGTCAAAAAAACTCCTTGAAGGTTCCTATTGAAGGTTTTACCCCAAGAGCGGTACAAGTGATCAAATATGCATTGATGTTGCGGATGGATTTGGCGTGTAATTGTCCAAGCCCCACTTGGTAATGCTCCAACACCTTGTGAAAAAGTAACGGCAGTGGGAATCTAAATCATGCTTCTAGTTGCCAAATACATGGACACATATCCGGAAGAGTTTATGCAAGGTCTATGGACGAGAGAAGGAACCTTCACCTTGTAAAAATTAGGAATGTGATACTTCTCCATCCATTACCTAATCAACTCCAAATTAACAATCGAAGGAAACAATTGAGAGTATATATACTTGGGGTCATTAATAACACCCTTAGCTTTCTTTTCTCCTTCATGCTTGGGAGAAACTTGGATCATTTTCCTCTTGAATGGAGGAGGAACCATAACTTCTTTATTAAAAGACTCATGCCCATGTTGAAATAAATCTTCTTCAATTGAATTTTCCCGCTCAAGGTGATGCTCTCTAGTCCAATGCATTTGACGATGTCCCGATGGCACAATTGTGGATGGACTGGTAGTTCTACATAAATTCACCCTCACCTTGGAAGATGAAGCGTCACTAATCAAGGGTCTATCATCCACAAACATACTTTGCCAAAATTTGCTTGTTTTTGGTCTCATATCAAGGTTATCTTGAAGAAAATCCAAATCCAAAAGTTCATGCAACAGGCTAACCTCTTTACTCGGGATTTCACTCAGCTCATGAAAGACATGCTTAAGAATGTCCAATGCTCAATCGGAGAGTATTCCCAATAATCACCAACCATATTCGAAATATTGCCCAACTCATCAACACTTCTTCCTTGTACATTGTCAATACCATTACCATCTTTGGTGATCCCACGAGTCATTAAGTTATCAACAAGAAAATCATTCAAATATTGGGCGCTATTCCCCCTTTCTTGTGCTAACTTTGGTATCTCATCCAAACCATCAAGGTAACACCCCCGGACACAATTAAGTTCACCATCATCATCAACTTATGTCCTTAGGTCCAAATCAAATTAATGAGATTTTACTACATCATAAATGGATTTTTTCTTACCATGAATCCCTTTACCTCTTTTACATATGTTTTGACTCAAGACTGCGGGCAAACCCACAACCAAATTCCTCTCAAGTCCATTCGATGTTAAATTTTTTATTCTCGTGGAAGGACAAGAGATAGTATCCATTAAATTTCCCTTTTGATCATGTGAGTTCTCAACATCGACACCAACATTCCCCATAAGCGAAGGAGCAACTTTTGTCACCAAAGGTACTAACAATTTGGGATCAAGTGGATCACTCACAAATGGGATGTTTTATAATTTCTTGGATGGAGTAGTTAGCAATGACGCTGTAGCGACACCAACTACATTAGCAGCATTTTGAGTTTGGGCAGCAATAACCACAATATTTCCACTTCCCATGGGTGTAGAAATGTGACTCTGGGAAGCAATGGCAGTGTCGGCGACAACTTCCCGTGCAACAGTAGCAGCAATGACACGTTCTGAAGCTGCAGCAACATCAACAAAAGTTTCCCAAGCAGCAGCGGTATCAACGGAATGTCTCATAGCATCAAAATTACCCATGGAAGGATCCCAAGTGACAGCAGTAGCATCAATTTTGAAGTCCAGTGCAGCTGCTGTGTTTTCCCTTTGAGTAGATATGGCTAATGGAGGATAAGGAGCAGCAGCTACGCCAATAGCACGATTGGGAGAAGCAGCAACGTTTGTGGTTGCACGAACTACTGCTGCACAATTTTTCCCCTGAGTTGCAGTATAGTTGATATCAATCTTCCCAACAATGGAGACAGCAATAGCATTTTCTTGAACAACTACCAAGTTATTGGTTCATAAAGCAGCTTCAGCAGAGGAGACAACAAAGCCAGCTTGATTTTCCTCCACTCTGAGATTAAATGTTGCAGCAACAGAGTCACCTCCTTGGTCAGCTATGTCCACTTGGTAATGGGGAGAAATTACAACATTTTTTCCAACAACCTTGTAAGGGATGGAGACCTCAATTTGTGGGTTTGAAGAAGAAGGTCTGGCCATAGGATGTATTCCCAAAATCCCAATTTTTCTATTATTTGTTTTCGTAGCTGCTTGCGGCTCATTATTGTTCAAGGAAAGTCAGTGTTTTCATTTCGGCCGAGGTGTAATAATTTTCTATGGGATCAACCGAGTGCATCCACACAACCTCATTATCATCCATCTTCTTTCTCTTATTCTTTTCTTTACTTTTGTATTTCTTTTCCTTCTTTCTATTTCTTTTTTATCTTTCTCTCTCATCTTCTCCATAACCATTTCCAAGCCAAGAAAATTCTTATCCGGATTGTGGTCACCCAAATTTATGATATACCCACTATATTTATTCTCAGTATCAGTTTTGAATCACAAGAAAGTGATGAATATGAAGGTTCATACAAGTACACATGAGGTGTTTGATGAAATGTTCAAGAGAAAAAATGAAGAGAGAGAAAGTAAAATAAGTGCAAAGTATACTTACTTGATCCAAGTTTTGGGAAAAATGCAAGATAGTCTTGATATCTTATATATGGATTTGGATATTGGGTTTAATGGGTAAGAATAGAGTGTTGGAGTTTTGGTGTAGGAGGAGTTAAGGGTGGAGGGTTTTAGGTGAAATGTAAAATGTTAAGTATGGGGGTAAGGTTGGAGTGTTTAAGGTGGCGTATTAAGTATTGGATGCATGGGTTGAGAGTAGAGTATTGGGTTTTGGCGTACGGATGGAGTATTAAGGGTTGAGTATTGGGTTGAGGATGGAGTGTTGGGTTTTGGAGTAAGGGTGGAGTGTCAAGAGTTTAGGGTAGAGTATTGGGTTTTGGCGTAAGGGTGGAGTATTAAGGGTTGAGGGTGGAGTGTTGGGTTTTGGCGTAAGGGTGGAGTGTTAAGTGTTGAGTGTTGGGTTGAGGATGGAGTGTTGGATTTTGGCGTAAGAGTGGAGTGTTAAAGGTTGAGTGTTGGGTATTGGCTGGTGTTTTAAGTAAAAATAATTATTTTGAGATACAAAATACAAGTATCACCGAACCTCAAAAATGAGCAAATGAGTACAACTACTCAATTTATGAAGGAGGTGTGCAAGTACAAAAGGGGTTGGGGCAAGGGTGTTGTCAACTTTTTTCCCCAAGAGTGAAATTCAAATTTTTGAATCCTTGGTTCCAGCCAAAATCTTATTGACTCCGGTCAAACTCTTATTGGCTCCGGCTAAGATATTCTTTTGGCTCCATTCAATATTCAAGTCAGATATTACTGTACTACTCTCAAACTATGCAAACTCGACTTGAGAGTGGGGGGCAAGTGATGATGCCTAAAAATATTATCCAATAGCTCGCGGACACTTGACCAGTCTGTCAAAGTCGTCAAACATACGAGAGGATATTTTGGAGATTTTTATTTAAAATCAAGACATGAAGATATTCAATATATTAAAGGCTCTTATGGGCCTAATAATTATTCCTAAGCCCATGTACCAGTCAAACCCATTCTGGAAGAGTATAAATAATAAGCTGGAAGGTAAACAAAAGGATTGAAATTTCATTCTCTAAAATCCACACTTTGCCAATGTAAAGCTCTCATTTTACTATTTTTCTTCCTATCACCAATTCTAACTTAAGCGTTAGAGCAGTTTCCTGGGAGGCATATCCCCGCCGCTCTTGTTCTGGTTGCAGATTTCCTAGAACGTGAGTACACGCTTGCGATTTACCATAACTTTGGAGTATCGAGATGACTAAGGGCTTAAACTAGAATATTTTATTGTAGTGCTATAGTTTTTCACGTATCAACACATTTATAAAAGGTTAGAAAAGTGTATAAAAAATCATATCAACACCTGAAAAATCAAAAGAATGAAAAATATTTAAGTTCCTCCCAGGTTGCACTAGAGATCCGCAAAAAAATTCATATTTACTTTTCCCTCTTTTCTAGAAGAAGAGAGAGAGAGAGAGAGAAATCAAAAGAATGAAGAGAATTTAACCAAGCAAATGTTAAACTAATTCAATTACATTTGCTTATGAACTTTATCTTATTCACATCTAGAGTTGTATCTGTCTCTTTAAAGGCTAATGCGTACATAAACGTTTGGATTATACAATTTTGTTAGCTTTTCAATTTTTTTTTAATGTTCATTGAAGCGTTGTGAATCTTTGATTTTTTAAAATTTTTTTTTTCAAAAAAGAATTTAATCTTAAAATAAATGTTTCATATACAAGCAAATTTGAAATTATTGGTTGTGTTACTTGTGTAGCCAAATGAAACTTTTCTTCTAACAGCATCAAATGGCTAATCGTTTCAACATTTGGAGCAATTCATTGAGCAAACAATAATAATAGTCACAAAATTACATATTAAGAACTTTGGTTATTTTTTTTAAAATAAAAAAAAATTATTTTTAGTTTTTTGTCACCTATTTATTAGATTCGCAAAATTAGTCACTCAACTGATAAAGCGGTAACTTTGAATAACTCCATCTATTTCAAACATTATGAAATATGGAACATTATTTTTTGAAGTGGTATAATTGCAGGTTCGCAAATAATAGAGGAAACTTCAATATTAATAAATTAGAAAAGATTCTTTTTAATTTACCCATGTGTATTAATATGAACATGTAGGATTATGTAGTAAATTCTTGTACATTTCAAGAGAGTGTCTTTTTACATGGAGCCCAAAATCATATACATTGACTAAATACGCTAAGGATCTTATATTCCATATTCTATGCCATCCTTCGTCACACCACCTAATGAACTGTTAAGATTACTCCATTAAAATCACATCACCTAATTGATTGTTCGTTAGGTAGTGTGACAAAGAATAACATAGGATGTGAGACAGAAGATCTTGTGCTGACTAAATAAGTTCCTAAAAAGAGAGTTTAATTTGTTTCAATCCTGATTTTTAGTAGTTAATACACATGATTCAGAAAATTATCAAATTCTCTATGTGGAATAAATTGCAGGGGACTTATAACACATGATATATATCGTATAACAGAAACATATATACAGATGTTTTCAAATATTCTTTCAAAAGTATCTGGTTTACTAGCTTAAGAAATAAGGAGATGTTTGGTTTATGAGTATGAGGGGAAAGAATGAGAATCAAGATTAATGATACTCATAGATGTTGTTCAGTTAATTACTATAGAAATCATTCTATAGGAATGAAAAAAGTGTTAGAAAATGTCCACTTTCATTCCTCACTTATGACTTGAGTTTCAAATTGATTAACTTATCAAAATAACGAAATCCATTCCTTATTCAAACTAAACAGGTAAATAGGAATGACATAAGCCTATATCGATAGTAGGATTTATGATTTTTATTCCGGTTCTGATTCTTGAATGCAAGCCAAATACATCCTAAGAAGTAGGATAGGAAGGAATACTGTGTGTGTGTGCATATATTCCATGAAGGGAATGGGAGATATATTAATACACATGAGTGATGTATATTAATTTGGATCATAGGATCTAAGGTATTATACTTTGGATCAAGTCTATTTAAGAATTTTTCTCTTTTCTACATAAAATTAAACTAACAGGTGGTCGGATTAGCTTTGTGTTCAATTTGTTAACATACGTAAATATGTTAGGTGTATATTTGGTATATGTTAAGTAAATAATTAGTGTCTATTAGATCCCTTAATCTTGGGTCTCTAATAGTGGGTCTTGATGAATACTCTACTAAAAAGACTTTCCTTGTAATGTAACTATAAAGCCTATATAATGGCTAGTCTTGTAACATTGTTTGAGTGTGTAAATATACAACATTTTTACATCTTCTTTCATGGCATTAGAGCCCTACTTTGGGGGTTGACTCATTTCAATTCTCCGGCCATTGATAATTATTGTTTTCTTGACCCAGTCTAAAATTACTCTAGCTATAGCCCTTTTTCTAGTCATTTAGTTTCTGATCACCTAAACCACCAATCTCTTCCCGAGAGTCTCTTGTTCGATTTGGTATAAACTTCATCACCAGATCTCTATTCACGCACCCATGCATGTTTGAAACTCGATTGATCACACTTTCATCCCTGGCAATAGTAACGTGCTCTATCATGCCACGGACATGTCATCAACTACGTGTCAAAATTGTCCCGCATCTAATTTAAGTCAACAGGCCATGTGTACTACCACGTTATTTGCCACGTGTCAGCCACGTCATCCATTGGGTCTTGTCCTTGCCACGTCATAGATCTTCCACATGGGTGACACTCAGATGCCATATTAGATCCACCTCAGCTTGGTTTATTTTGTTCTGCCCATTTTGGTTTGGCCGATTTATTTTCGGTTCACTAGTCAAAAATATTTTCTATCCGGTTCATCTATAATTTGACTAGTTTATTTTTGATTTTATTCTATTCCCTACTATTTTCGGCATTTTGGATCTATTTGTGACTTCGGTTTTTCCAAAAGTCGTCTCTAAGTGCTATTTCTTCATACTTCTAACTTCCATACTTTGTTTTCTCATATATTCTTGTTCTAATGGCTTCTTATAGTTCTATAATACATCATTTATCCACTCAAACCCCAGTAACTCCTGATAATCTTGCATTGATTATCAAACAGGTACTCTTTAAAATCCTTCCCTCTTATTCTAATATAAACTCGGTTATTCCAAGTTATAGTTAGTATCTTGATTCAGTGTTTCTAAATCACATAACATGTGACTCTTTAATTTTTTCTTCAAACCATCACTCGATACACACATGCACCGTCTATTCAAACTTCTTATGGATCACTCTTGCATGTTATCACATGGGCACTATTTTTACGTCTTCTCTTTCTCTACCATTTACCTTTCATGTCCCTAAATTAACTTTAAATCTCAGCCAATTAGTTGAACTTGGAATTGATGTTTTCTTTTCTATTACTGGTTCTTATTTACAAGATCGTCAAATTGGACAACTCCTTGGTACAGGTCGCAAAGTCGGGCATCTCTTTGAGTTAGATAGTCTTAAACTCCTATTATCTTTTCAGGTGTATTCTATAGCCTTTACTTCTTCCATTCTTTCCTCGAGTCTCTGGCATTCCCGCCTCGGTCATGTCTCCTTAGGTCAACTTAAAATGTTTGTTTCTAGTAGTCATTTAGGATCTGTATAAAACAACTCTGTTGATTGTATTTTTTGTCAACTTGCTAAAAATCATGCACTACTATTTTCTACCAGTGATTCTCCACACATTTTGATTTAATACACTCAAAAATCTGGGGGTCTCCAATACCAACTATGGGCTGTCTAGGTACTTTATTTTTATTGATGATTTTACCAGGTTCACATGACTTTTGCTCATTAAAAATAAATTTGAATTACCACAAATTTATCATGATTTTGCTACCATGATCAAAACATAGTTTTCTCATCTCATCAAAAGCCTTCAAACTGATAATACCATGGAATACAAGGAAACCTCTTTCCTTAATTTTCTTTGTCAACAGGGCACTGTTTTATATCGTTCATATCCTGGTACTTCCTAACAAAATGGTCATGCTAAACATAAACTCGGCACACTCTTGACACAACTCGTGATCTTTTACTCTCTTCCTCTTGTCTTGAGCGCTTTTGGGTGAAATTGCTCTTATTACTGTTTATACTATTAATCGAGTTCTTTTCTTAATCAGTCTTCTTCTAGCATCTCTATAATTCCCCTCCAAACTATAGAAACTTAAAAGTTTTTAGTTGTGCTTGTTTTGTATTTTTACAACCCCAAGAATAAATATCAAATTAGAATCCCGAGCTAGATTGTGTTGTTTTATAAGATATGGCATTGAGTATAGGAGCTATCATTGTTGGGATCCTCAATCCAAACGGTTACGAGTCTCATATCATGTTATTTTTGGAGACAATAAATATTTTCCTGGATGTCCAAATTTAATCTCTCCCATCTTCTTTACCCCCTCTGTTTGCTTATCCCATACCCGATCTTTTTCCATATCCTTTACCTACCATAAGTTTTTCTAATCCCTTTCATGAGATATCTACTCCAAATGATCATGATGTAATCCCTGAGGATCAAAGTCTAGCTGATGGTTCAAGCACTTCTACTCTTCTTGAGTCCCTCACAACACCGTCATTCTTGCCAAACATCGACAACTAGGGTAAGAAAACCTTCTACTCGTTTTTGTGATTTTTAATCCTTTCTCAACATGAACCTCAATTTTATTGCAAAGCTCGTTCTAACCCTATATGGCAACAAGCTATGTCTGATGAGTTACAAGCTCTATGAGAAAACTCATATATGGGACTTGGTTTACCTTCTTCCAAGTAAATCTCTTATCGGGTACAAGTGGGTTTACAAAATCAAAACTCACTTCGATGGTACTGTAGATTGCTACAAAGCTCGTCTTGTGGCAAAGGGTTTCACATAGGAGTATAGCACTGACTGTGAAGAAACCTTTACTCTTGTTGCTCATCTTACATCTGTTAGAAGTTTACCTGCTGTTGTTGTTGTACGATAGTGGGAATTATTTCAAATTGATGTCAAAAATGACTTTTTAAATGGAAATCTTTTAGAAAAAGTGTATATGCAGCCACCACCTAGATATTCTACTAAACTTGGCAAGGTTTGTGAATTTTGCAAGGTGCTTTATGGTCTAAAACAAGCACCAAGATTTTGGTTCTCTAAATTTAGCCGCACTATTGAACATTTTGGTTTTAAAAGAAATTCCTATGATTCTGCTCTTTTTGTTCATCGGTCTGATCATGGTATCATTATTCTACTTCTCTACGTTGGATGATATGATCATCACTGGAGATGACCTCCCTGACATTATTGAACTCAAGTTGCATTTGAATCATCATTTTGAAATGAAAGATCTAGGTTTGCTAAATTACTTCCTAGATCCTGTGGTATCTTCTTCATCTAATGGTGCTACCTTACGCAGGCCAAGTATGTATAAAATCTTATTAGTCGTGTTGGGTTACTGGACAACAAGATTTCATCTAGCCCTATCGAGGCTAACAGTCATCTCATTCCTGAGGATGGTTCACCTTTCCATAACCCAACTCTTTATAGATAGTTAGTCAGTAGTTTTGTATATCTTACTATTACTCGTCTTGACATTGCCCATGCCATTCATATTGTTAGCCACTTTATGGTTAATTCTCGAAATTCTCACTTTGCAACAGTTCTTTGTATTGTTCAATATCTTCAAGGCACTCTGTATTATGGTCTTCTATTTTCTTCTCGCTCATCTCTCGAAATAAATGCATATTCTGTTGTTGATTGGGTTATATGTTAGAGATCCTACTGAGAGACGCTCCACTATAGGGTTCTGCTTCTTTTTAGGTAACTTTCTTATATCGTAGCGCAGTAAGAAGCAAACTATTATTTCTCGTTCTAGTAGAGATGCTGAATATCTTACTATCGCTGATGCCACTCAAGAAGTTATTGGGCTTCATGGTTACTGTCTGATATGGGTGTCCTTCCTGATTCTCTCACGACACTCCATTGTGATAATCAAAATGCTATCCAAATTGCCCACAATAATGTTTTTCATGAACGGATCAAGCACATTGAGACTAACTATCATTTTGTTTGTCATCACATTACGGAAAGAACCGTGAAGCTTCTCTCTACTCAATCCTCTGATCAAACTGCTGACATTTTCACCAAGACACATCCTCTTGACAGATTCTTTGACTTAGTTTCCAAATTCAAGTTGGTCTCTGCACAACCACCTTGACTTTCAAGGAGGATGTGAACATATGTAAATAAGTTAGATGTATATTTTGTATATGTTAAGTGAAGAATAATTAGTGTCCATTAGATCCCTTAATCCTATATCCCTAATGGTGGATCTTGATTAGTGAGACTTTCCTTATAATGTAACTATAAAACTTATATAATAGCTAGTCTTGTAACATTATTTGAGTGTGTGAATATACAACATTTTCACATCTTATTTCACAATTAATGGCTTTAACTCCATCAAATACCGGAGGTACATCTGTTAATTTTTTGTATCATTTCTATGTATTAATGTTTGGAGAAGGCCGGTTTCAAAGGCAAGCAAAACGGGGGCTGCAGGATGAAGATAACTATGTTGATTGGCTGTTCATGATTGGTCTTTTTGATAGAGATAGATAAACAAAACAAAGACGCTATTTATGTTGATGAAAATATCTTCTAATAATTTAGTGTAGCCATATTGAATAGTCTAATGTCATTGTCACAGTTCAAAATAGTGTGAACTGTTTTGAAATGGCCAAAATACACTTCTATGTTATGACGAGGACACGGAAGACAGGAATACTTTGATCATTTATTAAGTTTTTGCAATGTTCTGAAAACTGGACTGGACATTGAATCGGTGGCCTATCCGGTTCGCGGTTCAATCGATCCGACCGGTTGAGTCGGTCGGTTCACTAATTTAGGTGTTTTTTTCTACTAAAGTGTGGTATAATTTAAAATGACCTAAAATATATTTATATAAAATCTAAAATAGAAGAAAAATACTATTTTTGGAGAATTATAGTTCTAATACCCAAAAATACTAATCAACTTTCTAATAAGAAAAATAAAATTTATACAAAAATAAGTATAAATAAGATCAAAAAATAATAATTTAATAGTTTAGGCATTGGTGTGTTCAATATTTTGTTATTTTGGAGTTTATTTAACGATTTTTTAATTTTTCTCTTTATTTAAATTATTTTTTATTTTAAAATTTAAAAAAACACCAAAACTGGTTTGAACCGATTTTTTATTAGTTCTGTCCGATTTTTTATACAAACTGGATATATAGTTGGACCAGAAGGCAAGACAATGGCTTTTTCGGTTCGCGATCTGACTGGTAGAACCGGTCGGTCCGGTCCTGTTTTCAAAACATTAAGAGACAGAGGATACCTCTAATTGAGATCTAGATAATATTTAATTGATTAGGGTATCGATGTGTGTCATCTTATGCTCTTGGCCCACCGTCCTTTTAACATTAAAAAAAAAATTAGTTAGATAAATTCGATCTTAATTTTTATCTATAAAGTTTGTGGTTAAAATTAAATTTTATAAAATTTTACTTACATTAGTAGATGTTATTTATTTCATATGGTAATTCTCACTACATAATCTACAAATGGAGTAAAGACCAAATTTACCTAAATATTTTTTCAAAAAAAACACACACAGAGGTATATATATATATATATATATATATATATATATATATATATATATATATTAAATTAAGTGGAATAAACTATTGGCATTTACTTGAGCTAATAAATAAGCTAGACCTTGATGAAATCATACATAATGGACATTAGGTACAGACAGAAATGCCTAATGAAAGAGAACAAAATATCCTTAATTAAGGGTAAGCAACCACCAACTTAATATGGAAGTTTGCTAGAGAGCTGCTCGAAGCAAGCATTATGAAGAGGATAGTAGGTCACCACATCTGAACATTATTGTGTCAAACAAAAGTAGTTATGGGTATTATTAATGCTAAGGCAAACAAACATAGTATCCACATTATGGTTCCTTGAAATAGTAAAAGATTGGTTTATAATGGGACAACTAATAGATTCAACATGAACCCGAAATCTTCGTAGTTTCTAATTTTTATATTCAATTGTCAATTTTTGCTAGAAGCTTATCAAGAGTCAAAAGAATTGTCCAATACGTAAAAACACTTAAAAAGCATGTTGTCAAATTAATGTTTCCATTATATAAGAATTAATAACCAAGTAACAATTTAACTTGTCACACTAAATTATGAATTTGTTCCTCACCATATTAACCTGCCTCCTCTTGAAGGAATAAGAAATTAAATACTACTAATCTAAAGAATGAAGAACCTTATGAATTACGATAGCAAAATTACCTACGTGGATTCAATGTCACTTCAGAAAGTAAAAACAAAAGAACAATACATAATGCTTTTGCTGGTTTGCATTGAGAGAGACAGTATATATGTCTTTCGAAAAATAGTTAGGTAGATCCTGTTATAAAAATTTGTGATCAAAATTAAATATTATAAATCATATTTACATCAACTGATGTCATTTATTTTATAAAAATTAATTCACAGTACAAAATTTACAAATAAGACATAAAATATATCTACCTAAATATTTTCCTATTTCTTTACTCAATACTAAATGCACATTATCTAGTATACTTGAATGAGAGTTTCATCTTATTTAATCTCAAATAGAAAATACACTGTTACTATAAAATATGAAAAGGTCAATTTTAGGTCCCAATTTTATTATTATTATTGTTATTATTATTATGTCTAGTGGTGGCCACATAAGAGCACAAAAGCGGCTCAAAACTAGAGAAGTGGAATAGGTGTGGATCTCACTCTTCTCTTTCTACGTGGTGTAGTTGTGTTTGATTAGTTACTTTCCAGTGTTATATTTACCATTTCCTTTGTCTTTTTTATTTGGCAAATATTGTTGTTGATGTGTAAAAATATTAGCACAAAACTTTAATGTTTAAGTCCGAATTCTTAATTATTCCAATTCTTCAATGCAATAGTAAAGGCGCGTGTACCTACGATATAACTAATCTGTGATAAGAACAAGAGCGGTGAGGCTTTATCTCCTAAGAAAAGTTTCGGCACTCAAATTAGAATTTGTGCGAGAAAAATATTGAGAGTAAATGAAAGTTTGAAATGACAAAATGAGAAGTTGTATGAATGTTGTGTCCTGTGATTTACCTTGCCATCTTACTATTTATACTAATCATTGATGGCTTTAGACTGTTCATAGATTTAGGAATAATAATTTGAGTTTAGGTAAAATTATCAAAATACCCTTATGTATTTCACTTGACTGCTTTAACTAACTGCATGAACTATTAAATGGTATATTTAGATATCATCAATTATATTTGGCTTGTCAATTACGACATGTGTTTCACATCATTCCATAATCCATACCCCAAATTGATGCGAAAAAACTAAAATATATTTGATTTAATAGACTCTAGACACATAAAATGTGAATCTTACATGTAATCTTATTAGACACATAAATTGTATGCTTTATATATATATTATGGAACTTATATTTTGTGGATCAAGTGATCAATTAGACTAAACCCACAAGTATTTGTTATTTTATGCAGTCTTTGACTCTTCTCTTTCACATTAAAAAAGCAAGAATTAAATCAAGTTGCCTAAGCCATGATGTCATTTGGTTTACTAACTCTTTATGAGCTGATATATAAAACTGAGAAACCTATTTCATGCCCATAATATGCTGAAGTCTCCATTTCTTTATATTTAGTTGTGGGACCTCCATAAATCCATTGGTTAGGATTGATGGCTGTTGGTCTTCTGTCCGTTCACCAACATTACCTGCTTTTGTAGGAAAATACTTAGGAAGATCCGATTATGGATCCTACCTGTAGATCTTGTGATATGCATTAAATTTTTAAAAATTTTACTTACATCAACTGATATCATAGATTATCTAAAATTTAATCCATACCACAAGGTTTACAAGTGGGACCAAAGATCGGGTCTACCTAAGTATTTGTCGCTTTTGTATATCAAAATAGTATTGCCCCGTGGGGGCTGTTCTAAAGCATAGTTACTAAAAATGCAGTATGTTACGAAATACGATATGAGTCCGGGTAAGGGTATTCATCTTGACCCGTCGATTTGAAAAATCGTTGATCCGATTTGACCCGAACAACAAAAAGAGGATACTCAAATGGCATTCTAAAAGCGGGTCGAGTCACTCAGGTTGAGAGTCGGGTAGCGGGTCACATTTTTGTGACCCATCGGGTACCCGACCCGGTCCATTACAGAGGTAATTTTGTAAATTTGATTGTTCTAATAAAGTTTCATTAGAAATTAATATTTATTATGGTTATTGGCAGTCTCTCACCTCTTCTTTTTCAGTTCCTTGTCTTTCCTTCCTCTTCCTCCTCAATCATCTTTTCCTTCCTCTTCCTCACACCATCATTTCTCGAACTCTCATCTGTTGAGATGTATTTTGTGATTTAAGTATTGTTGCTATTCGGATGTAATATTGGGATGTATTTTATGATTTAAATTGAATTGTTGTTGACTTAATTGTGAAATTAACTTGTCTAACTATTATTATTTAAATTTTTGTATTTTGTTAATAGTGGGGTCGGGTACATGGTCAACCCAACCCTTTTTGTTGGTACTCGGTAGGTTGGGTACTTTTTTTACCTAATGGACCAGGTACCCGGTCCATGAACACCCTTAAGTTCGGGAATATAATTCACCAATTTTTAAAGTATCAGATACGTAAAAATAGCCTTAATCGATACGTTATGATATGTCACTTCTTACAAAAAAATTGTTACATTATAATGTCTATAGGTATAAGAAAGTAGTATGTAGTATTAAATTTCTAATAAATGTTAAACTTTTAATGACTAGAGAAAAGAAAATGTTCAACTTTCAAGAACTATTATCCTCAATTCAATACTAAATAGTTCTAATTGGGTAAATTTAGAGAGTATTTTTTATTTTCTCAATAAATAAGGATTCGCTACCTTTGACGTTTCGAAATGTGAATCGCAACGTTTTGAGACACAAATGAATCATATTTTGATACGCATAAATCGATACGCAGTTCATAGAGGTGGAAAAAGTTTTCAATAACTATGTTCTAAAGTTATTTCCTTGTGCCAAGTTTTCTTTTTCTTTTTTTCTTTTCTTTTTTTTAAAAGTTTTTGCCACAAATCTTCCACCTCATTCTCTGTATTGAAAAATATTTGGATACATGGTAAAGTCATCTAACATCATATTGTGTACATAATTTTTTCTGTAACTGTGAGATCTATAAATGAGGTTATAAATCAAATTTATTTAAAATATTTCTTCGTTTGTATTAATTTATTATCTCACCTTTTGAATACGTTATACATACATAATGTGTTTTAATTTTATAAATATTATTATATCAAAAAATATATATATTAAACATATAAAGCGTGAAATAAGAAATTTGTATCAAAACCAAAGTGAAAAAGTACGACACAAAATCATGAGACCTTTCTGTTCTCCGGACCGTCTTGTATCAGTAGGCATGATTTTGTGCTGTTCATTCATTAGGTTGGAGTGTAACTGAATGCTCTGTGTCTTATTTATTAATTTTTATTTGAACTACTTTCTACTATTAAGGTTTTTGAACCAGACCATGTCAGAATTGACAGTCATGTTCTTTAGAGGGATTTATAATAATTTTTGCTTCCATTCACTTGAAAGTATTTAGGGTTACCTATACTGAGTTATTTTCTTGTTTTCCGAGTTTTTTGTATTTTAACATTTCAAGAAAGAACAAGTTCTGTATTTTGGCAAAAAGCATAAAAAGTAAAAACTCATTTTAGGTACTATATCCGTCCACGAATTTGAGAAAAGTGTATTGTTCTTTGTACAATTCAATTTTTTATTTCAATTACCGATCATAACTAGTAATTCATTGTGAATCGAATAAAAATACTCTATTTTAAATGAAAGTTT
The DNA here is from genome assembly GCA_025175665.1 of Cinchona pubescens. Lineage (NCBI taxonomy): Eukaryota > Viridiplantae > Streptophyta > Magnoliopsida > Gentianales > Rubiaceae > Cinchona > Cinchona pubescens. The sequence continues at coordinate 136,758 of JANKKI010000105.1, forward strand.
TATTTATCTAAAATTTAGTATTTCTTAATTTTAAAAAAAATAAATCTTCACCTCAAATAAAAAACTATCATTAATTTAAGAATCACTAACATTATGCGCTGTTGATGTAATTATTACATCATTTGATATGGTATACATTTACAAATCCACACATACAATAACATTATTTGTTTGTACACCAAATTATATACATAATGATAATATATATACAATAACATCACAATCACACCATAAAGACAACCGCAGCTTTCCCGTTTCCCAATTTAATAGTACTCCCTCAATTCTATATCTTGATTTATGAATTCAAAGAAATATTAAATAATTTTTTTTTTAACTTTATCATATGTGCCAATGCCGGACCATTGGACGGGTAGGAGCAAAACGACCTATAATTTGTCTTAGTACTTATACAACTTGAATAGAATATTTATGAAATTACTATGTTTGCTACCAAATTATTTGGACTTTATTTATAATAGTCAATTTTGTCATGTGTTCGATTTTATCGTTGTGTTGGGCATTTAACGTTGAGTTCGGTACTTTAGGAAGGAAGAGAAAAGAAATGAAAGGGAAGGGAAGTTTTCTTTGAGTTGTTTGGGAGTTTTAGAAGGAAAATTTCATTAATATTAGTATTTTATTAAAGTGTCTATTCTTTTGATATTTTTGTATTATATTTGGTAGACAAATATGATATTTCATAATTAATTATGAGGTAATATAACTTTTCCTTTCATTTTCTCTCACTTATGAAAGGAAAGTTTTTTTTTTTTTTTTTTTTGAACTTCTTTCCCTCCATCTCCCTCCATTTTCCCTTATTTTCCATCCATTAAAACTCCCAAACAAAAGAAAAGGGTTAACTTTCCCGTCCTCTCCCTTCTCTTCCTTCCATCTCCTTCTATCCAAACTCAACCTAAAAGTGAATAATATTATTAGTAGTTGGCACATTGCATTTAAGTTACTAATCTAATTGTAATTTGGTAATTCTAGACTAAATACACTATACTTTTTCATTATTTAAAATTAAAAAATTTCGCCTTTGTAGGATACTTTATTTTCTAAAATATTCATTTATTAGGATTTTACCCTTAAACATATTTTTTAAAGATGCACTTGATCAGTTTCATATAAGTTAATATTTATCACTCTTTATTATTATTTAATTAAAAAATAATGATATATTTAAACAGTATTAATTTACTTCATTTATATATGACAACGACTTAACATGTCATTTTTATTAATAAATGATTAACTATTCTATTTAAATTGTTCTTGTCAACATTTACAATTCAAAAGTTATTACTTTTTGTCATGTCAAACTACTCTTAAAAAATTCAAGAAATTTAATAGAATGCATAGATTGTTTATACAATGTTTTTTTTTTTTTTTTTAATTTGTGATATTGGTAGGAGTATTTAAACATATTACTAATATTAAATTTTTATTTTTCTAAATAATTTTATTTCAATTTATATTTTCGTCCCAAATTAGAGATTATCGCAATACTAAACCTTGTCACTGTTTGATTTGAAGGTCAGGAATTTGAATAATGAAAACTAGTTATCCAAACAAGGTGAAATAATATTACATACTATAAAATAAGTGATCCAACTAATTCTGAACACTATCAATAATGTGAAGTTTATAAATCGAGCTATCCTTTTATATATTTTAGCCCCTGCAAAGTTGTATCTTTATGTATGCTCCTGATTTGTGCCATATTAGTGGGGAGAGATGATTATGTAGTTGAGAAATTTAATGTAGAAGGGTAATTTAGTTATTTTGAATTATCTTTTTGTAAAGTTGATGTACTTCAAATTTTTTTTTAATTCTTTTAAATCAATCCTAAAAGATAGTTAAAATGGACAGGAGAGAGTAGTATATTTGAGTAAAGATATATGTCTTTTACACACCACCCCTTTTAACTTCTTTCACCCTTTCAATTTTCATTTGTACAATTAATTTGTTACATAAACTTTTTACCTTCTTACACACATTTCAAATGAACTTTTTGCACTAATAAATATTAAAAAAAAGTGTGAAAAAAGTTGAAAGGGACGTTCGAATATCAACACCCTATATCTTTACCTCATGTTTCTCATATCCAATTGTTCTAATTATAGAAGTGGTCTATCCTTGAAAAAGAAAAATGTGCCTTCAAATGATCTACATTACAATCACTTTTACAAAGAGCAGATATTGCCACTGCTTATTTCCATCAAAATGACATAATTACCCTTTCAATTATTCACACTAATTTGTCTCCTGGCACCACAACACCAAGTCTTATTTTTTCCTCAATCCTCTCCCCTACTGCCCTTTCCCGTCTCCCAAGACTTCCCGCACAACCGAAACAACCCATTCGAAGCAATCGCTTCGCCATCCTTAGGACTTTACATTCAACCTGGGATCTTGTCATATAGACAAATAGAGCAATGGTTCATCGCAATTCATTAATAATTCTCTATTTGCAAAGGGAAAAGAAAGATTTTCAGTAAAATTTTCAAAAGAATGGAAAATTTTAGCCAAAATTTTGCCATACTCATACCACAACACTAGAAAACCTACCTCCGTCAAAATCACCCCATCTTCAAAGAACAAGAAAGGGAGGAAAAAAACCTTGAAAAAATGGGTCCAAATTATCTTCACCCCATGTCTTTAACCCCTCAGCTTCCACCACCTTATCCTTATGTCTCCCTTCCTCGATTCCTCCAAACTGCCACTAACCCTGCTCTTTCTGATATTGAGGGAGAGAGGTGGTGGCAGGACAATAGTGCTTGGGTAGAAAGAACAAAAAGGGATGGAGAGAGGGTTCTTGTGGCGGTGGGTGGGGTCTACCAAAATTTGGGAATAGTTGAGAGGGTAGTTATGTCATTTAAAGGGGAATGTGTCGTGGCAATAAGATTTTTTCTATGTCATATCTATATCATTGCCCTTTTATAAATGTGTACATGCTAGAAAAAACTTTTACAAATCAAGGAAAACAATATCAAAAGACATGGACCAAATCTATAGAATAGTGTCATGAATCTCTTGATTCATATTAAGTCACATTATTCAAAGGGTGATACTGAAGTGAGGTTGGATGATATAACTGAATATGGATTAAAGGGTTCATGATACTATACTATGGATCGGATCCATGTAAGTATGATATATCTAAAACAAATCTACATACCTAGAGTAATAATCATCATTTCATTTTTATCACGAAAAGAGTATAAAATATTGGCCCAAAAAAGAATATAAAGTCTTATAAAAAACTAAAAGGATATTAGAAAGGGAAAATCACATTATTAGTCCTTCAACTACTTCATTAAAGTCAAAATGACCCCCCAACTATAATTTTAACTGGATTAGTCCCGAACTAAATATTTGTATTCAGTTTGATCCCTAAATGGTGGCTCCACCCAAAACATAAGTTTATTTTTTATTTTAAACGGTGTTGACTAGGAAAATAACCGTCAAATCATCTGATCCTATAATTTTTGCTTTTTAAATATTACCTCATTAGTCCTCTAACTATTTCAATAAAACTAAAATGGTCCCCCAACTTTAATTTCGGATTAGTCTCTAAACTAAATATGTATCTAGTTTGATCCCTAAATGGCGACTCCATCCAAAACATAAGTATTTCAAATTTTCACCAGTATTAACTAGGGGCATAACTGTCAAATCATCCAGTCCTATGATTATTAAAATCGAAAATGTCGAGGGGTTTGATGATACTAACATGATGGCTTTTACAAATCATAGATTACTTTGCTTTCATCTCCAATTCCAAAATCGATCTATTGAGTTTTCTTTGAAAGATAATTATATCTTTGTTGTTGAATTCGCATCGCAAGAACTAAAAGAAGAAAGAGGAGGAGGAGGAGGAAATCGACTAGCGTTTCGCGAGGAAGTTATTAGTTATGGATGAGATTTCAAAGAAATCATTGATAAAGACATGTTTCAAAAGTAATAAATGGAGGTTGGAGAGGGAAGTCCCTACTAGAGGTGAAAGAGAAGGGGATAGGAAGTGAGAGGGGGAGAAAGTGGTAATAGTTGCAACAGAATGATGGAGGTAATGGGAAGGGACATCTACTGTATAATGATGAAAGAGGAGATGATAGTGGTAACGGCGGAGAATGAGATCGATTTAAGTAGGAACTAGTGATGGTTACAGCTAAAGGTGGGGACAGTGAGAAAATGAGGGATGGGAGATAGGGAAAGAAGAGATAGTGGTGGCAAACAAAGAAGAATGGGAAGGTTTCACTGGTAGGGGATGAAGGGGTGGCATTGGTGGCACATTGGTGTAAAGGGAAAGGTAAGGACGATTTTAAGATTTTGATTTAAATGAAATGAAATTATTGAGAAAAAAATGAATATAGGGTAGCAGTTTGTTTCATCCCGCATTAGCAACAAAACAAAAATTCAAGAACTTGACTATTGGACTGCGAACATCATTAATCCATGTAATATGTTCGCCTTCTCATTATAGAGTCTAAAACTATTTTTAAAAACAAAAATTATAAGAACAGATGATTTAATGGTTATACCCCTTGTCAACAAAATTTAAAAATTTATATTTTGGGTGAAGTTGCTATTCAGGGATCAAACTAAATATAAATAATTAGTTTAGAGACTAATTCAGCTAAAATTAAAATTGCGGAACTATTATGGTTTGAGTGAAATAGTTAGAGGACTAATGAGGTGATTTGTCCTATTAGAAATCTCAAAATTTTAACATTAATTTTCAATGTTGGCAAATACTTAGGTAGATTCGGTCTTTGACCCCACTTGTAGATCCTATGGTGTGGATTAAATTTTAGAAAATGTACGACATCAGTTGATGTAAGTAAAATTCTTTAAAATTTAACTCTGACCATAAGATCTACAGATTAGCTCAAAAATCGGGTCTATTTAAGTATTTTTCTTAAATGTTTATTAGGCTACCACAATATATTCGGCTATGGATGTGTATGAAAGGCCCACTAAGATTGTGGTAACTAACACTTCCCAACTGCAATTTTGCTTTGGGCTGAGGAAGAGTTAGAAATTTTGTAGAGCAGTTTTTGTTGGTGGGACCCAAGACCAAGACTAAGAGAAACCCTTTGGAAGTGATAATACAGAAGATTGGCGATGATGCATTTTAGCTGAAATAAGACAAGTTCACTTTTTTAAATGCCACTGAATTAAGTATGGTGATGGAATTATGTAATATATATCCACAAATTCCACCACCACTTGTTACTGATTAAGTCCTTACTTGAAGTTGGAGATGGGATCACATAGCTTTCACAAAACGGGAGAAAGTACGAGTCATTAAACAAAGTTGCGTAGACACTCCTAGAGAGCAAATTTGTCTTCATTGAACCAATATAGATATTTTATTCCATAGGAGTTCGGTATTTTAGCAAACCTAATCGTTGTTATTGATGATGATGTTGTTGTCATTTTAGTTTTCAGATTGAGACATACGTTAGATAGATAAGGACTAGAGTTTTGTTTAACTTGCGTGCCCTTATTGGCTACATTGAGTCCGTTAGGCTACCTATGGTTTGATATATTTGGTGAAAGATTTGAAATAAATTAATTTCTTAGCGTAATTTTCAAATGTAGCCAATAAGGGCACGCAAGTTTTAAAATTAATAATTTTAAATTTATTTAAATTAAAAAGTGTGAAAAGAAAGATTTCAAATAACTTATTCTTTTTATTTCAAAATAATTATCACTTTTGGTTGGTACACATAGAATAAGAAAGCTATTAAATTACATTCAAAAAAGATAATTTAAAGTGACTAAATTACCCTTTCTTATTAATATTCCAACTCCACAATCTTCCCTTCATTTATGTGGCACTAAGGGTAAAAGTTGAAAAAATATCATTTAATATTTACTTGATTTAATTTCTAAAGGACAGATACTATGGTACAAGACAAAATATCTGAAATGACAGTATTTTGAAATAGAGAAAGTACTTAACTTCTCTGAATTGATGGATTTAAGAAAAGCTAAAATTCACCCATTTTGTTAAAGGGATTTGTAAATTTAAAATGGATGAATTTTAAATCTACCTAAATTATTAGTTATTTAAAATTCTTCTTTTCATACTTTTTAATTTGGATATATTTAAAATTTATTGATTTTAGCCTAAAAATTACTTCAATAAATTGATAGATTTTAAATTCTTTGCCAAATTCTTCAATCTAAAAGTAAAGCTTTACAAATTCCTCCAACAAATCCAAAAACAAAGGTTTACAAATCCAAAATCAAAGGTTTACAAATCCGTCCAACAAATGAGTTGATTTCAAATCCTTTTTCAAATCTTTAGACTAAATGCAACCTTAATTAATTTATTTGGATAATTTAAGATGATCAAATTCAAATTCACCCAAATTTCTTCATTCAAATGCAACCGTGAAGAAATGATTTGGATCCTGAATTCGAATTCTATTTGTTTAGAAAATTAATTAATTTAAAATAGATCTATTCAATTAGGGGCTGTATATTTAACATATCTACATCCTTCAAGGCTTATATATATAAAATTATGATCCGGAGAATCTAAATTGACACCCTTCCATCGCTTCTAAGTTCACATCTAATAGGTCAATGTTGTTAGTATGACTATTACGACTTGACAAAGTGCAATTTAGAATAGACGAACGAAAATTTAGATGTCGCAAATTTAATTAACATGTATTGATGTTGTACATTGAACGAAAATTTTTTGATGAAACAACAAATGGTTTCTCTTAAATCGTGTACAAATAAAATACTCCCTTTGTTTCTTTTATTTATCGCTTTCGATAATTTATCTTGTGTCAAATTTTCTGTCACTTTAGAAAATTAAAAAAATATTAAAATGATATTTTTTTAATTTTTATCTTTAGTTTCATATTAATGAAGGGATGATTATGTAATTAAGAATATCAGTAATTCAATCACTTTAAACTATCTTCTTTTTTTTTTTTTTTTTGTAAAATTGATATAATTTATAATCCCTATAACTCTCTTAATTATTCTATACTAACCCAAAACAACAATTAAAATAAAATAAAGGAAGTAAATACTAGGCAATAAATTTGTTAAATTAATTACCTCAATTAAATTCATATCTAGGTCTCGATCTAATTGGTTATCTGGAGAACTTGTTTTGAGTGTTATGATTTCGACCAAATTAGATTCATTATTAAGTCAACTAACATCTAAAACAGTTTATTGGACTGTTCACGGTCAAGAATAATTCTAAGTTCCTTTATTCCACTATATGTTATATGAATGATGATGTTTTGATTGTATCTAATTCTATTTAGTGCCTCGTAGATAGATGTGATCATATATATATTTTGCTGTATTTGGCATCGCACAAAATAGGTATGACAACGGGATTACATCAATAGGTGCGTACCTTACCAATCGTATGGCTTATAAAAAATTTAAGATTTGATCACAAAACCTCGGAATGGAATTTTAGATATCAGAAAAAATATATACATCTTGAAAAGTGTATTGTTCTAGTGGAGCAACTTGGAGGGAACAAAGCAACATTACCAATAGAGGTTATGTACGGGTTCAATGAATCTCTCTCGTATTGTTATAAAGGGTGAACAAAATCTCTCTTTCTCCTTCTAAATGAACCAAAAAACAAACTAAAAATATCTGTTGCTCCTGTATATGTATAGGAAAAGATTTAGGTAGATTTAATTTTTGGTCTCACTTGTAGAGCTTGTAGTATGGATTAAATGTTATGAAATCTATGATATAAACTGATGTAAATAAGATTTTATAAGATTTAATTTTAACCGCATGATCAACAACTAATATGAAAAAATCGAATTTATGTAAGTTTTTTGCATATGTATATATGTGAAAGGATTGTATAAAAGAACATGTAAGACCTAAGATTTTCTAGAGCTGCCAAAGATTCAGCCAATTTGAAGGCGAATCGTACATAATTAAATCATTAAAATAAAGGATGTCATGGAAAAAGAAAAGGTTTATCACATTTTTTATGTTTTGTCTTTTACCTGAGGCTTTTTAGGTAGGCAACGCTTAACATTAAATCAATACTGTTGGTGTGATTTCTCGTTGTTCTACATAAAAAATGAGAAAAAATATTATATTATTTATAATATTTTGAATTATAAATTATTTATAATTTGATTTAAACATTTTGAATTTGTCATTGGGTTAGTCTAGATTAGAAGTTTTATAATTGGTATCAAAGCGAATTTCAATATAACATGTTATTGACTTCCAACTTAGATTTTGCGAATCTCAATGTGACATGTTATTGATTCCTAACTGGGCTTTGTGAGGATGTAATGTGACATGTTATTGGTCCTTAACTTACGCTTTGCGAATCTCGATGTGACATGTTATTGGCTAACCCCGTTAGGATGTAATGTAAAGTCTAAAGGACGGACACATCGGAAGTAGGAAAAAATATTATATTATTTATAATATTTTAAATCATGAGTTACTAACAATTTGGTTTAAATATTTTGAATTTGTTATTTAACTGTTTAAAAATTATTGGATCAACATTCAATTTGGTTTAAATATTTTGAGTCTGTTACTTCTGTTCAAAATTATAAAAAAAAATTATCATCCTCTGTATTGTTCGTGCGAACAAATACAATATGCCATTGCACTCCCAAATTATCATTGCGTGATTACTAGGGAAGAAGATATGACTCTAACATAATTTTTTTTCTTGAAAAGATCATGGCACCTTAAATACTTATTAATTTGCACTTTGATTTCGTTTTATGTGGTGCCAGATTCAAAGAAGATGAGGTGACATCGACGTAACCTGTAAAGTACGTAATTAAAATTGGGAGTCATTTTGATCATTAATCATGACCATCAAGTATTCATAAGAATGTATTAAGCCGCTGAAATTTCTACATACCGAGTCCGAATATCTCATCCATTTGCATCAACATGTAATTCTAGGTAGGTCGATCAAGTCACGTTTTGACCCTAGGCAAATACTCGAGTTGTTTGATCTAATAAACTTTTAGACCTCAACAATATAAATGTGTTAGAATCACATATGAAATCTATTTTTTGTATTTAGTGGTCTGTTAGACCAAACTTATACAATTATTTTTCCCTCGACTCAAATTATTTCTATTATGTAAGCTTCATTAATGTAGAAGGAATAATTAAATTATTCCAGACCCATTTATAGAAAGAAAATGACAAAAATCAAAAGCCAAAGCTGAACCAAAGAAGAGACTGAAGTATAGAGAAAAGTGGAGTTGAAGAGACATATAAATGACAGTTGAATTCTTCAAGTCCTATTTGTTATTTATTATTGATCCTTGTTGGACCATGTCCAAAAGTCGACTATTTCCCACACTTGAAGGAAGTGAATGAATAATTGTTAAGAGGCAACTCCAACCAAATCAATATTTGACCAAAATTTCATAATGCAAATCAATTATTGCGTGCTTTTCATGTTTCTTAGTTCAATTATTCATTGTTCTCAAAACAAGACAATAAACCATAGAATCTATACCCATTTCTATCTTTTCATCAAGTTCTAGTTTAAAAAATGCCTCAAGAAATATTCCAATAACCTTTTCTAATTGAGGCAATCAAATACTCGATGAGACTCTTATAAACCATCTAGCATGGGCCGGCATTGGCCTAAAAGCATCTTTAGTTGTTGAAAACGAATACTAACCATTTTTTTCTTACAAAAAAAAAAAAAAAAAAAAATTTGCAAATTATTTTATAAGTGTTCTTGAAATTAAAAAATAAGGGTTCAACTTTAGGGCAATTATGGCAAAATTGAAAATCACAGTGTAATGGAAATCTGGAAGCCGCAGTGATTAACCTCTGACCTTGGAATTGTAAATGCTCCTCCAAAATACCAAGTCAAAATCACAAGTCATGAGTTCTGAAAAAAAAATTTTAAGTCAACACAAGTTGTTAAATAGTCCAAACTAGCAGCATAAATTCAGGAAAGTCTCGAGTGAAACGTTGATCATCTTACCTTTTTAAGTAACCTCTAGCAGAGGAAAGTAAAAATATATTCACTTCTAGAAGGTAATGGATAAATAGAAACAGAGAATAAACTAATAATTTTTGCAGCAAACATTGGAAAAAAAATCTAGATATAATCATTCAAATTTATGGCCGTAAAGCCTGTTAATTTTTCTCAAGTTACTGGCTTTACCCATCATAAGTTTTTTGTGGCTAAATTAATAACTCAACTCTCAAAACCGTCCACCAATAATCATTCTACCTATTTTAGATGTTAAGGGTGGCCGTTAAATACAAAATTGAGATTCACGGATGCTTTTCAAGGATAAAAATGTCCAAAGATAAATGATTTTTTTTAATAATTAAATTAATATTTTATCAAAAATTTCATGGGTCAAAGTAAAATTTAAAAGTGATTTTCTATTTAGTGGTTCAAACTAAAAGTTTTTAAAAAATTTAGGGTACTAAAATGAATTTTTAAAATTTATCTTCTTCTCCCTTTACTACTCCCCGCCACTCCCACCTCTACTACCTTCGTCTTTTTCTTCCTCCATTCTTCCATCATTCTATGGATAATCATTAATCGGATACCCAATTCATTAGGTGCACCCAACCCAATTACACTCGGTTAGGAAAAAATCGATCGAATATCTGGTTCTTATACAAAGGGTATATGGTCTTTTGTGTACTTAGTAAAAGTAGGCCAGATAATTAGGTATCAGACCTGGTTCATTTGTGACATTTTTATTTTAAAATTTTTAAAAAGTAATAAAATTGACTAGTAATGACACAAATACTCATGTAAATGAAAAGAGAAAGGGAAAATACCTGTTAATATTAGGTCATATAAATAAATTATAAAATTAATCTTGTATATGAATTATTTTGAGTGCCTAACTCAATTACCTAACTCAATTACCTTAATACCCTACCTGCTACTAAACCTTATAATGCTAACCGATTCGAGTACTCTATTACTAAAGATTAGAACGGGCCGGGTAAACAACTTTTTCGAGTTGTCAGATCAAGATGAACATCTTTACTACCACCCCTACCTCCAGTCCCTTCCTCGGTCTATGGCAACATCCTTCAGTTCCTCCACCTTCCACTCTCTTTGTCATCCCTCCTCTGCCTTCACAGATCTAAAGAATTAGATAAATTACCCCAATTTCTAATCCACCATCAAATTTGCCCAACAATCATTAATTCATAATATCAGTTAACCCAATTTCATTCAAATGAATTAACTTCACCAAAATTAGAATTAATCCACCAAAAAAGAATTTCAATATAAAAAAATATGTTAGGAGAAAAAGACGTAAGGGAGAGAGGAATGGGAGGAAAGACGAGAGCTATGAAGAGTAGATGAGGGGAAGGCAATAAAGGGAGAGGCAGGAGGTTGGGGGTGGGCGGCAGTAGAAGGGGAGGAGTAAAAGATGGGTGACAGCGGTAGAGGAAAGGAAAGGAAGGGAGGGACAATGGGTGGTAGGGGATTGGGTGTTAATGTTGAGGAGGGGAGGGCAATGGGCAACAGGAAAAAGATGATAGAAGAGAAAAAGAAAAAATTTCTAAAGAAAAGCATGATCTTTGGAGTACACTTTTACCTCTAAAAAATCATTTGTTCCTCATAATCTGGAGATAACGGCAAATTTTACACTCCAAACAGACGAAAAGTACATATTTTGTTCCGTGATTTTAAGAGTTGACTGACTATTTTAGTTACAAAAAATTTTAGTGGCTGAACATAATAACTTTGAAAAGTTTAGTGGATTCAATGACCATTGCCAATTCTAAATTGCGAGCAGCAAATTTTGTCCTACCAAACAACCAATTAAAATATCTGAATTTTCGTCTTAGGCGGAACCCCTACATTATTCGGTTTAGAAAAGTACTTCTCAATAAATATATAAGCCACAACAGGTGAAATACTTTTTCGGGGCAGAGAAGATAAAAACTGAACGCCTCATTTTATTTGGTCGGATGCTTTTTTGGACTTAGTTCTAAGATCGACATTGATCTTCATAATTTGCTGGATGTTCCTGATAGATTTCTTAATCTATAAAAATGAATTTAATCTGTGCATAAATAATATCACAGAATATCAATACATGCGGAATAAAATCGAGGAACGTACCTCCAGCCATTGATGTTGTTGGGTCACTGTCAAAATAAAAGGAATAGAAATAATATTATCTGGGTACTTCTAAACCTAGACAATCTGATACGATGGTGTATTTTTCTGATAGAATGTCAGGCATAGGGACCCAAAATACTCTGTATACTTATAACGTTTTTCCCATCAGAAAACGTAAGCCGTAAGAATAAGTAGTTATCACAAGTGTAATCATTATCTCAATGTGATAATTATCACAAGATATTTATTAAGTCAAATTGATAAATATCAGAATTAAATATTGGATCATATATTTGGAATTTTAAAAATCAAATCACATAGGATAATTACAAAAATTTCAACATTTCTCCCACTTGATCCACATATTTCATTCGATATACAAACTATCAAATCTCACAAGTAAGATCCAAAATACATGAATCATGGCGACAAGTCCTCTAAGAAACAAGTATTGTCTTCCATGTATTACTATGCATTAGATTATGAAATCTTAGTGTTAACGTGTTCAATGACCACTTTATTTTCTTTAACACGTTCTCTAATGGCTAAGTACTTGATGTCGATGTGTTTACTTCGACTACCACTCTTATTGTTCTTAGCCATAAAAACAGCAGCTGAATTGTCACAAAATAACCTCAATGGCCTAGAAATAGAATCCACAATTCTAAGCCTAGACATGAAACTCTTTAACCATACACCATGCGAAGTTGCCTCAAATCACAGGAAACGAACTCAGCTTCCATAGTAGAGGTTGCAATCAAAGTTTGTTTAGCACTTCTCCAAGACACAACTCCACCGGCTAGCATAAAGACATAACCAGATGTCGATTTTCGAGAATCAATGCAGCCAGCATAGTCTGAATCCGAGTAGCCAAACACCTCTAGTTTATCAGTCCGTCTGTACATAAGCATGTAATCTTTTGTTCCTTGAAGGTACCTCATTACCTTCTTTGCAGCTTTCCAGTGGTCCATACCTGGATTACTCTGATATCTTCCCAACATTCCTACAACAAATGCAATGTCAGGCCTTGTGCAGACCTGAGCATACATTAGGCTTCCTACGGCAGAAGCATATGGAATGTTGTTCATTTGTTCCCGCTCAAGTCATTTTTCAGACATTGGTCCAAATTGAACCTGTCACCCTTCACAATAGGTGCCACACTTGGTGAACAATCTTTCATCCGAAACCTCTCTAAAACTTTGTTAATATAGGTTTCTTGAGACAAACCCTAAAATGCATCGAGTTCTATCTCTATGGATCTTTATGCCAATGACATAAGATGCCTCACCCATGTCTTTCATATCAAAGTTTCTAGAAAGAAATTGTTTCACCTCATGTAGCAATCCTTTATCGTTACTTGCAAGTAAGATGTCGTCTACATACAGAATAAGAAAACAAATCTTACTCCCACTGACCTTCTGGTATATACATTGATCCATGATATTCTCTTCAAAATCAAATGAAGAGATTACACCATGAAATTTTAAATACCATTGACGGGAGGCTTGCTTCAATCCATATATAGACTTTTTAAGCTTGCAAACTAAATGCTCACCATTACTAGAGAAAAATCCTTTAGGTTGTTTCATATAAACATCTTCCTCTAGATCTCCATTAAGGAACGCCGTTTTCACATCCATTTGATACAAATCCAAATCAAAATGGGCAACCAATGCCATAATAATTCGAAGAGAATCTTTCTTAGATACAGGAGAAAAGGTTTCTGTATAATCGAAAAATTCCTTCTTTTTGAGTGAATCCTTTGGCAACAAGTCTAGCTTTATATCTTTCGATGTTGCCTAATGAGTCTTTCTTGGTTTTGAAAACCCATCTACATCCTATGGTTTTTGCACCAATAGGCAAGTCGACAAGATCCCAGACTCCATTCGATGCCATCGATTCTATCTCCTATTTCATGGCATTGTACCACAAGTTAGATTTATTACATTTTATGGCTTGTAAAAACGTTTCAGGATCATTTTTGACTCCAATATTATACTCAAACTCTTGCAGATATACCATATAGTCATCAGGAATTGCTGTTTTCCTTACTCTAGTAGATCTTCTCAATGTTGTTCCAACATTATCCTGAGGAATATGTTGTTCAACTGGTTGTTCAACAATTTCAGGTATTGATTGAACAGGATCTACTGGATCATTATCAGCAGTTTATGGAGTTTCAATGACTGGTTGTTCAACACGTACTTGATCTCGGGGGGTGTCATGAATAACAATAGTCCGTCCATATGTATGCATTCTAATAGCAGATGGGCATCCCCAAATGCGTACATGTCGCAAACTCGGTTTCCAACCTTTAAATAATTCAAATGGTGTCCTTGGGACAGCCTTGGTTGGAACTCGGTTTAATATGTACACAGCCGTCTTGAGAGCTTCACTCCACAAAGATTCTGGAAGTTTTGAGCATGCTTGCATGCTCCGCACCATATCCAATAATGTTCGGTTTCTTCTTTCTGCTACACCATTTTGGCTTGGAGAACCAGGTGTAGTGTATTGGGCAACAATCTGTGTGTCCAGAAACCTTGCAAAAAAAGACCAGGTGCTTGTCCATCTTCGGTGTATCTGCCATAGTACTCACCACCTCTATCAGATCTCACAATTTTAATTTGTTTTTCACATTGTTTCTCTACTTCTGCTTTAAACACCTTAAAGGCGTCTAATGCTTCATTTTTGTTATCAAGCAAGTAGAGATACATGTATCGTGAGAAATCATCTATGAAGGTGATGAAATACTTTTGACAATATGTGTCCATATTCGGACAACATATGTCAGTATGTATGATTTCTAATAATTCTGTCTCTTATACACATCCTTATTTCGACATGTTGGTCTGCTTACCTTTTATGCAGGCCACACAAGTCTCAAAATCAGTAAAGTCTAGAGTACTCAGTACTCCATCATCCACTAATCTCTTGATTCTCTGAATGGAGATGTGTCCGAATCTCCGGTGCCACAATATAGAGGAATTCTCATTCATAACACATCTTTTAATACCAACATTATTTTGAACATGCAAATTACTTAATGTAGCATTGTTTTGCAAATTAATTTGAAAAAGACCATCAAACATAATACCATTCCCGATAAGGTCAGATTTATAAAACAAATTAAATCCAACATTAGAACAATACCAGGAATATCCCAAAGGTACAAGTTTTGACAATGAAATTAAATTTCTAGAGAAATTTGGAACATAAAATATCCTTTCCAAATCTAAAACAAAGCCACTACTGAGAACTAAACTGCATGTCCCAATTACTTTCACGTGAGACCGCATCTTATTTCCTGAATAGATGTACTCCTCACTTTCCATTGGCTTCCTTAGGTTTTGCAATCCCTGCAAGGAATTTGTAATATGGATTGTAGAACCAGAATCAATCCACCATGTGTTATGATTAACATCTGTCATATTAGATTCATAACATACAAATGAGATTAGGTTACCTTTATTCTCAAGCCAGTTATGAAATTTGGGGCAATCCTTCTTCATGTGCCCCTTTTTCTTACAGAAGAAGCACTTGGATTCCTTCTTAATATCTCCTTGAGGAGATATCTTTTCCTTTCTTTTCTTCTTGGCTTGAATGTACTTGTTCTTTCCTTGAGTTGCCAAATGCACACTCTCTCCAGTTTCCATAAGCAGCCTTCCTTCCTCTTGCACACACATGGTCATCAATTCATTGATGGTCCATTTGTCCTTATGTGTGTTTTAAGAGATTTTGAAAGGCCCATACTGCTGTGGTAGAGAGTTCAGAATATAGTGCACAAGAAAAGAATCAGACATTGTAACCTCAAGATTTTTTAGTTGAGCCGCTATGTCCCTCATGTGCATGATGTGTTCACGCACTCCTTTGATACTGGTGAGCTTCATGGTAGAGAATTTCATGATTAGGGTGCTTGCTAAAGCCTTATCTGAAGACTCAAACTGCTTATTAATGGCCTTCAATAGCTCTCGGACATTATTATACTTGATCGACGTAACCCGAATGCCAGTTGAGATGTTGGTTTTTATGAACATCACGCTGAGACGATTAGATCGCTCCCATGTTTCATAAAGCTCAACATCATTAGGTTGGCTATTCTCAGTAATTGGAGGTGGTTCGTCTTTTCTAATAGCATAATCAATGTCCATCCACCCCAAATGAAGGAGAATTCTCTCTTTCCATAACTTATAGTTGTCACCCTTGAGTTCGGGAATGTCACATTTCATATCATGAAAATTCATAGGTTGAAAAACTGCACAAATAATTACATACACGCTTATATCAAAATTTGAGACAAATTAATATTTATTATGTTTTACCAATGCAAAACATAGTAATAATATGAATGTCTCATGACATAGAGATGTGCCTATAAGAGACAATTGTAAAATTCAAATAAATACAGCTAAATTTATATAATCAAAATGACGAAATATTAAATCATGTTCCTTTCCTTAATTCCTGGGTAAATTAAGGAATATAATTTAATATTTTACCCTTTAATCACACAATATAATATAATAAAAATTCCTGTGGGATAAAACTCCTTTTTTTAAAACAGAATAAAACTCTAAGTATTTTATAACATTGTTGTGTTGCAAAATAACACAACAGCAGCTGATAGCTTGATGGTCAGAACGCGTGACCTTAATCCCAATGGTCACAAGTTCGAATCTCAGCAACCACTCTTTTAGTTTTAATAATGAGAACTACTTTATAGTATTGTGTTATTCATAATTTCCATATACCACAGAGTGCTCCAGTGGTCACAACATGGGCCTGCAACCAGAAGGTCACAGGTTCGATTCTTCCCAAGGGAAAAATTAAATTTTTTTTTAATAGAATTACTATATTAATAAAGTCTAATAACAAAACACATAAAGCTGCAGGTGGCCCATTGGCGAAACATGGGCACAGTGACCAAAAGGTCACCAGTTCACCTTCATAGATGATTTCTCACGATACATGTATCTTTACTTGCTTGATTTTACTTCTTCTTCTTCACCCGTTTGGGTCCAAATGGGTATGTGCGACCCGGTTGCGACCCGAATGCAACCCGCACATATTCCCATCCATTTGGGCATCAAAAAATTACGTTTTAATCACAAAAATTATAGAAATCTAATTTTCTTATGATTTCTAACTTTAATTTTCAATAAAAAACATCAAAATCATAAACCCATGTCCATGATCCATAATTCGTATATAAGAATATATGACCATAACTCAGCAATAAATAACACCAATAGATGTTTTTAATCAAGGAAAAAATCATAGAATCAAATTCAAATAAATTATAATTCTAGATTTTTTTCAATAACATGTCAACAGTAAACCCAAATCAACATATACATATATGCAAATCAAGGCAGAGGCATAAATGCTCTGATACCAAGTGATTTGGGTTTACTTTGACTATGTTATTGAAACTTAATCTAGCATAAATAATTTATTTGAATATTTGAGATCTATGATTGCATTCCTTGATTAAAAACATCTATTGATAAGAGACAGCTGTTATTCTCACGGCTTCAAAATGAAAGGAATAGACGTGTATATTATCTGGGTACTTCTAAATCTAGACAATCTGATACGATGGTGTATTTTTCTGATAGAATGTCAGGCATAGGGACCCAAAATACTCTGTATACTTATAACGTTTTTCCCCATCAGAAAACGTAAGCCGTAAGAATACGTAGTTATCACAAGTGTAATCATTATCTCAATGTGATAATTCAAAGATCACAAGATATTTATTAAGTCAAATTGATAAATATCAGAATTAAATATTGGATCATATATTTGGAATTTTAAAAATCAAATCACATAGGATAATTACAAAAATTCCAACAGTTCCTACTTCAAAACCAACTTGATCTTGTTTGAATTATGAGCTAGAAAAATAAATTAAGTGGCTGTGACTAGCTATAATGGTATCTTGTAGGTTACAAGGGAAACACTGAGGTGCTAAAAAATTCAGCTCTTGTCTAAACCCAGTTTTCTATCCCGTCTTGGCTGTTCTTTCTTGCATTATCTTTGACCATTTGAGTCTTAATTAACACACGAATCTAATGTTGTGAACGAAACGCAAATAATTTATTAAGTAATATTTTCTTCTCAAGAACACGCAGAAAAAACTGTTCTTGTTGCCATGGTACAAACGATATTCGTTCGACAACAGAGAAATGAAAAGTTACCATGATGGTTTTAATTCGCCATTTTACAAATCAACAACTCAATATCATTGTCAAAAAAAAATCTTATTAAATCATCAACTCTTAGTTTTAAAATTTTTGGTTGAATTTCATTCATTTTTTTACAGATCCAATGATATTAGCCATTTAAAACACTTAAAATGTCATATTTATCCGTCAAAACATATCACAACATTTTAATTTTGAGAATAAATGCGTAAACTACATTATTTAATGATCTTTTATCTCCTTCTCTCTCACTACTTTCAAACAACATTGAAAATATTTATTATTTCTCTTCTCTTCCTTTCTTTTACAACTTGCGATTTCTCTTCCTTTCTTTTCTCTCTAAACTCCCAAACTAAGCTTGAATGAAAATGTTTAGGAAAATCTAATTTATGGCAAACTATAAACCTCGAAACATTCTTTGGTGTTTATTTAAGTCACAAATTATACTACACGTTATGAAATTTTAATGCAAAAAGGTAAAACAAACGTTCAAATTGGCATATTGTTCACCTGATTTTCGGACTTCTATGCAACTATCATCTTTTGAAAAAAAACTTCAACTATAATGAGACCTTCATTCCCACGAGCCCATGTATCATTTAAACATTCCAGAAAGCACATGTTTTCTGGCCTAGTTTTACGGACAATCTTTTGTTGGACAAACACCAATCATTTGGTGCAGAAAACTTTGGGCTTGCGTAAGTTCCTCCACTTGGAAATGGAGTGAAAAGGCAAACTTAGAAATGGAATTGGTTTACTACGGCTGGAGGAAATTCAATCAGCTGTAGAACAGTTTTACCTATCTGCCCATCTGTCGGTGCTTCTGGTTTGGAATTTTCCAAACTCAGCTTGGGCCAAAGCAAAATTTTATGTTGACGGATCAGCCAATGCCGTACAGCCAAACGGATCAACCAAACTCAAGTTGTAAGAGTATATACTTAGCAAATTCTTACATTACTAGTGAACACAGATTTGAAATAGTTGTATTTGGGGTTTATGATTACAATAACTAGTGAAGATAAGTTCTAAATACTTGTACCAATTGGGTAAAGTGCTTTTTTTGGAATTTTGGAATTTTTTTTATATTTTATTCTCTTTTCTTACTAATAAAAATTTAACAAATAATAAGATTTTTTTAGTATTTCTTCAATTACTGTATGTGTACATTAATAACTCTAATAAATATCATTTACCAATATTAATTATACTAGTGCAAAATAACAACTATACATATTATATCATAGTTGAGAGAATATGGTTGAAAAAGCTAGAATTAGATTCTAGGAGGAGAGAGAAAGTGGAAGAACTGAATATCAAGAGTGTATTATAATATTTGAATTTTGGATCCCCTTTGGTAGCACCCAAACCCTTTCTTTATAGAATTACATAAGGAGGCATAAGGTTATCTCTATGCTAGTCCAACTGAAACTGAATTACATAATTACTCTTAATGAGACTGTCACGTAAGCACTTCTAGAACAATCTAGGTAAGATGCTATGTGTCACTAATCCACATCATCAATAGTCCCCTCGGCTTGGTGCTGAGCCGAAAACGACAATTCGCATATAAGTCTCCAGACGACAACCGGAATTTTTATGCCGAGCCGAGATGCGGAACATCGGGACACTCTTGTACTGCCTTGTCGATCCAAGGTTGTAAACGACCATTGGGATCCTCGGCAAGACGTAATTGCAACGCTACCTCATGGGTGACGTTTTGCTGAGTCACCATGCATTGAATTTTCATTTATTGCATTGCATTATTCGTTCCGATTTTGCTATAAAATGCCTCGTTTTATGTGCTGTAACACCCGCAACACGTCTCGTTTTTCACGTCATATCTTGTTTATCATGCCATAACGCCTCGCTTTTCCTGCCTAAACGCTTTTTTTCATTTCAAAACAGTCAATTTTTCCCCCCAGAACCATTGAACATTCTGGAAAAAAACCTCCCTATTTATACTCTCATTCTTCCCCAAATCCTTTTTTCTTTCCCTTACTCAATTTACTCCATTTCCCCCAAACCTATTGCTACCTTCCTTCGCCCCTTATTACTTCTCACTCCTTTACTCCCCTAGAGACTTTGACACACACTCTTCTCCATTCACTCTCATCCTCCAGTTCCTTTTTCCTTCGTCTTCTGCAGTTCTACCGTTGCCATCTTCCGATCAATGCTTTAAGCCACCACCGGACACCACTAGAAGTCCCCCAAAAATTTCGCGCGCCTTTCAAACGGAGGACCATGGCCGGTACGTTCACTCCCACCTCTCTCATTAGCACGCCGGTTCCCCTTTCCCTGTAAACGCTGTTGACAGGATGCTAAATCCTTTCGACGAAGCCCTTCTGGCAGTAGTGCCATTAAATTTTCCCCCTGATCCTTTCTTTACCGAACCTCCACAAAACGACCACCCTAACCTCTAAACACAAGACGTATCAAACTCTCTCGACCCCGAGGATATCAAAATCCTTAGGGATAGATGCCGTTTTCCCAAGAACGTGCACATCAAACTCCCAACCCCCGAGGACCGAGGCTATTTGCCTCCTCCTGGTTACTTAAAAGTCTACCAAGAACAACTCGAGGCATGGCTGAGGCTCCCAATACCTGCGCCTCTCCTCGTCAACCTATCCAACCACTGGGATATCAGCATATCCCAGCTAACCCTGAACGCACTTCTGGTCATTGCCGGCTTCACCTTTTATGTAAATTACACGACATCCCCCTCTCTTTAGACACCTTTAGGATGATGCTGAAATTAACCCCTAAAAAGGGATTCTTTTACATCTCTCCCAGAACCGCGGGCAAACAGCTCACTTCGGAAATCCCTTCATCTATTCACTACTGAAAAAAGTCATTTTTCTTCATCCGATATCTCGACTCTCCTATGCCCCGGGGTCCATGGAACTTATTAAAGAGAACCTAAAAATAAAAAATGCCTCTCTCCCAGACTCCATCCATGCTCGGAGGCTCGTCTAATCCAACCTCTGAATAAACTTCAACAACCAACCTGCCATCCTATCAAACAACATTCTGGCCTGGGCAGGACTATTTCCTACCCACAACATCCTCCCGAGCTATGACCCTCAACAATGTCATCATCATCATTTTTTTTTATTAAATATCATCATTTTTTCCTGACCTTTCATCTTATGCAAAGCTCGGAGCATTCCTCAAGGGGTTGGTGTCTACCACGCCTGCCACTGGTGTGGGCACTTCAAATCAGCCCTCCTCGTCAATAAGCGGATCTTTATCGGCCACCGCTAGCATGCCTTCGGGGAGTGCCGAGGCTAATCCTTCAACCTCCGTGCCCCTGAACAGATTCGAGGCCGCCAGTTCGCCGGAGAGATGGATCGGGGAGGTAACTCTTGCTCTTCGGCCTACTGAACCCGAGCCGACTGGGGTTATGAGGAAAAGGACTAGGGAGAGTCCTTCTTTAGCTATGACCCTCTTCTCCTCGTCATCGCCCTCGATTCCAATAGCAAGGGTAAGGACCCCAGGAATAGCCTCTGGGAATGTCCCTCTATCCAAACAACTTATCACTTTATATGGTAAGGCCCGCCGAACCTCACTTATTCCCACTCCTTATTCCTTCATCACTGTCAAGAAGTTAACACTTTACCTTTTTCAGGTGACAGAAAATACACAGTATCCTGAGTAGGAGAGAAAATCTATAGGGTCGCAAGATGTGCCTTGGGGTCGACTGTCTGTCGACCCTCTTCCAGTGCCTCTCACCTCGGGAAGCTCTGATCTCTGACCCACCCCACCGATTGACATAAACGATCGGGCTCAATTCCTGATGATGGCTCAGGAGCAGGCAAAAATGGTGGCATTGCCTCAGGATATAGCCTATGTCAAAAGGCTCACCCCTCAACAGAGGCTGGACGAGTTTCACGTCAGCCTGATGAACTTAAGTCTAACTAACCCTTTGTGAAATTCCAACTTTTTTACACCTCGTACCTGAATTTATAAACTAACCATTTTGCCTTTTTTGCAGGCAATTACAATTTTGCCCGCCATCCCAGATCGGGAGGCCTCCTTCAACTCTGCTCACGCGAAATCCAGCGTGGATAAGGCAGTGAAGGAGGTTGTCAACGCCAATGAGATAAAATGCAATATCGAGGTGGGCATAAAATATGACGAGTGAAAGGCCGAGCTGATCTCCCGAGGTGAGGGACAAGCTTCGGCAAGCCGAGCTAGAGAAGAAGACCCTATATTGGCGATCATGACAAGAAGATCGCAGATCTGGAGCAAAGGGTTCTTCAAATCCAAGAAGAGGCTCAGCTGGCCGAGGCAAAGTTTGCTTCTCGGGAAGTGGAGCTGCGGATCGAAGACAGGAATCAATTCGTGGCCTCGGTTGAAGCAGACTAGATGTTGAAGGAGTTTACAAAAAAGGTCTTCTCTATGGGGTTCACACTGGCCTGTAACCACTTGGTAAAGAACCCTGATTTGTACGAGGGGCTGCCATACGATGCTTCCGTCACCGAGGAGGCCATCAATGGCCTAGAAGCTCAATTCAAAGCCCCAACTCCGATTCTCGGAATGACTCTGCTGATCTAGGGCCCAAATCTCGAACCAGAGTTCGAGCTTGCGAACCAAGCTTCCACCTCCACTGCCGAGCCTTCCACTTTCGGTGCTCAGGCTGATACAATTTTGTTGTAATAGTTAGAGAACTCCTTCTGTAATAGTTAGGATTTTTTAATAAAATTCTTAAGTTTTGATAACTTTGTCTCCTTGATAAGAGTCTCGGCTTTCTTTACTTCTGGCCTTTTACCTGCTTTTCAAATTTTTTATTTCCATCATTTAAAATAGAAGTTTTATGATATAAGCAGGTAACAGACTTTCCACACTTAAGCATTCAAATCATAAAAAATTGTCTAAGACTCCCTTTCATTCTGAACTTAGGCCTTGTTTAGACCCTTCCGAACTGAGGCAAAAGGATTAAGCTTGGGTCCTTATGTTTGCCTTAGTCATTTAACTTGAGTCAGACTTTTCAAAGTCCAAGGGATAATGTTTTGCTTAAGCAAGGCAATCAAGCCTCTTTGAGGATTGGATCCTCTTCAATTTCATTTTACTTAGAGAGGGCTGCTTAGTTTCTACTCTTGAGGAGAAGCTACTAAGTCTCGGTTCCCAATGTTTACTTTTGCATTGAACTGGATCCGAACCTCTGAGGGTTGGAACAGCGACCTCAAAATTGCTTTGTTCTTGATGTGAACCTCCGAGGATTGGTACACCTTTGGTTTTGCTTGGGGGGTTACTAAGCCTCTACCCTTGAGGGGGGACTGCTAAGCCTTGACCCTCAATCATTTACTTTTTTGTTGAAGTAGATCCGAACCTTTGAGGGTTGGAGCAGCTCGAACATCTGTCTGTGCCTTGACCGAACCTCTGAGGATTGGTGCGGCTTTGTTTTTGCTTGGGAGGGCTACTATGCGTCTGCCCTTGAGAGGGGACTTCTAAGCCTTGGCCCTTAATCATTTGCTTTTTTGTTGAACTGGATCCGAACCTCTGAGGGTTGGAGCAGCTCGAACATCTAACTGTGCCTTGACTGAACCTCTGAGGGTTGGCGCGGCTTTATTTTTGCTTGGGGGCTGCTAAGCCTCTGTCCTTGAGGGGGGACTGCTAAGCCTCGACCCTCAATCATTTACTTTTTTGTTGAACTGGATTCGAATCTCTGATGGTTGGAGCAGCTCGAACATCTGACTGTCGTGCCTTGACCGAACCTCTGAAGGTTGGTGCAGCTTTGTTTTTGCTTGGGAAGGCTACTAAGCCTCTGCCCTTAAGAGGGGACTGCTAAGTTTTGACCCTCAATCATTTACTTTTTTGTTGAACTAGATCCAAACCTCTGAGTGTTGGAGCAGCTCAAACATCTGTCATTTGATAAGGGACTTTCATTACGTTTCTTGATAATATTTTTTCGAATTTATAATATTTCACATTCTGGGAACATGATCCCTCTCATGTCAACCAACTTTTAATAGCCCGAGGTGTGAGTTTCTATTACACGATAGGGTCCTTCCCAATTTGGATCTAACTTTTTAGTCCTTTCCACGTGGCTCGCTTCATTCTTTCGAAGTACCAAGTTTTCGGGCCTCAGATACCGATGCTTGACTCTTGCATTGTAGTGTTTAGCCATGACTTGGTTGTACTTGGCTTCCCGAATGGATGCATCCAACCTCTTTTCCTCAAGTAGATCCAAGTTAGCTCGAAGGGCCTTCTCATCATTTAATTCCAAAGCGCACAAGGACACTCTAGCCGAGGGTAGCTCAATCTCTACAGAGATAACAGCCTCGGACCCTAGGCCAGACTGAACGTAATGTTTCCATTAGCCGTTCGAGGTGTGGTCCTGTATGCCCATAAGACACTAGGTAATTCCTCAACTCAAGCACCCTTGGCTCTTTCAAGTCGAGTGTTGAGTCCTCTCAGCAGGGTTCGGTTGCACACTTCAATCTATCCATTTGCTTGTGGATGAGCGACCGAGGTGAAGTGCTGCTTCATGCCAAGATTAACGCAAAAGCTCTTGAAAGGCTCCCCTTCAAATTGCTTCCCATTATCAGAAATGAGCACAGCAGGGATACTGAGTCGACAAATAAAACTTTTTCAAAAAAATTTTTCTGTTGCTTTTTCTGAGATTGTAGCTAGGGGCTCGGCCTCGATCCATTTGGCAAAGTAGTCAATCGCCACTACTAAAAATTTAAGCTTGTCTATCCTTCTGGGGAGCGGGCCTAAACTGAGTTGATGTCAATTCTCCACTGAGCAAATGACCATAGGCTTTGAATAGGAATCATATCTGAACTGGGTTTTCGAGGTATTGGCGCATGTATTTGACATTGATGACACCCCCGCAGCAAAGTGTCCGCGTCAGAGTGTAAGGTTGGCCAGTAATACCTAGTTAACAAGACTTTGCGAGCTAAGCTCCGGAGACCGACGTGACTTTCGCATATGCCCTCATGCACCTCTCATAAAACAGGGGGCACAAATATGGTTTTTCATACAAGATTCAGCCAATAAGGGTATACTTGGTGGCTCTGTACTTGATCTTTCTAGCTTCGGCCGAATCCTCGGAGAGCTTCTCATTATTCAAATAATTTATTATTGGTTCCATCCAATCGAGGTTTGGTTGGACACAAGAGATTCTTTCAGAGAAGTCAACAGACCTGCGCTCTCGCAGTTCTACCGAAATCTCTTTCGTTAAATGTGAGTATATTGCCGAGGCTAATTTGACAGAGCATCAGCATGCGTGTTCAATTGTTCGAGCAATCTTAATGATGTCCACCTTTTTAAAATTTTCAATCCAGCTTTTGACCTCGGTTAAGTACCTTTTCAAAATCACGCCTCGAGCCTTATAATTTCCCAGGCTTTGATTCACAACTTGCTGAGAATCTGAATGTATCTTTAATGTTCAGGCTCCCATCTGTTGGGCCATTTTTGTCCCACAGATAAGGGCCTCATATTCAGCTTCATTGTTTGTGGCCTTGAATCCGAACCTCAGGGCATGAGTGAGATAGTCCCCTGCTGGGGATTGGATTATTATCCCTGCCCCGGCTCCAGACTCGCGCGAAGCTCGGTCAACATGAAGCTCCCATGTGAGATCTTTCCTAATTTTTTGCTCTTTTGCTGGATCAGTCGCCGTTATGAGATCAATCTTCTCAATGTCACTGCTTTCTGCAATGAAATCAGCTAAAGCCTGAGCTTTGATTGTTGTCCGAGGCCTGAATTCTATGTCAAACTCAAACAGTTCCACAGACCACTTTAACATTCTGAAAATGTTGAGGCTCGAAGCATCTGGCTTGCTTAAGATATTTTTCAAAGAAAAGTTGGTCAAAATAATAATCTTGTGACCATGAAAATAAGGCCTTAGCTTTCGAGCCGACACTACCAACGAGAAGGCTGCCTTCTCAATGCTGGTGTAATTCCTTTTTGGACTCTGAAACACTTTGCTTATAAAATATACAGGGCATTGGTTGCCTTGCTCATCCTACCTCAATAGAACCAAGCTGATTCCCAGTTCGGTGATTGAGACGTACAAGTATAACGATTCTCCTTTTTGTGGGGATGCGAGCTTTAGCAAGTTGCCCAAGTATTCTTTAAGTTCATCATAGGCTTTATGAGCTTTCTCAATCCATTGAAAATCCTATGTCTTCTTTATGAGCCAGAAGAACGGCAAGCCACTTTCTGCTGATTTGGACAAGAATCGATTCAGGGTAGCCATTCTACCGGTGAGTCTCTGAACCTCCTTTACGGAGGTGGGAGTTTTCATATTAATTATGACTTGCACCTGATTTAAGCTCCAACGTTTCAGGGTTCGTCTCGATTCCCCTGTGAGAGACGATGAATCCCAAGAAATTTCGCGAAGGGACCATAAATGTATATTTTTTGGGATTCAGCCTCATTTGGATGGATTTTAATGTCTCAAATATTTTCCTGAGATCTTCTAGAGTTTTCTCATAGGTTCGGCTCTTGACCATGTCATCAATATATACCTCTATGTTTCGTCCTATTTGGGATTTGAAGGTTTTATTGATGAGGCGTTGATATATAGCTCCATCATTTTTGCGTTCGAAGAGCATCGTAGTGTAGCAGTACATGCCTCAGTTAGTGATGAAAGAGGTTTTCTCTTTATTTTCTCTGGCCATGTATATTTGATGGTAGCCCTTGAATGCATCTAAAAAGTGTAAAATATAAAATCTAACAAATGAATCTACTACTGTATCGATCCGGGGATACGGATAACTGTCTTTTGGACAGGCTTTATTAAAATCAATATAATCTTGGCACATTCGCCAAGACTCTTGTTTTATTATCAAGGACTGGATTACAAAGCCAGGTGGGATACATTACTTCTCTAATCAATCTTGTCACTAAGAGTTTATCCACCTCGGTTTCGATTATTAAACTACGCTCTAGATCGAAGAGGTACTTTTTCTGCTTCACTGGTTTGTATGCCGAGTCCACTCCGAGTTTATGCTCGATTATTTCTTCAGGAACGCATGGCATATTTTTTACGGTCCAGGCGAACACGTCCTTGTACTCGGCTAAAAGCCTAAAGAGAAGGGTTTTAACTCTGTTTGGAGAGTAGCACAGATCTTAATTTTTTGATTAGGAAGGCTCGGATCTAGTGATACCTCCTCAATTTGAACCTCGTCCTGAGGCTCAATCTTTGCTTAGCCCTTCGTCTTAGGTTTGAGAGGTTCAGGGATCTTAGTAGCCCCTAACCGAGGCTGCATATTCTCTTTCCCCTCCCTCTGATTTATGAAAGACTCTTCGGAGCCATCCCAGACGGATGAGGCATCAAAAATTTGCAAGTAAGCCCATCTTGTTAGTAATGGACATCGTTTGCTACTGGGACCGCAAAGACATCATATAGCAGGCTCTGGGCTCTTGCTGGCTGCCAATGACTGTTCCTTCAGATCTATCCCTCAACATGAATTTTATCCCAATATGGAATACGGAGGGAAGAATTCTGTAGGTGTATTACGTCGGTCGACCTAAGATCATATTGTAGGAGTTGTTTCTTTTGACGATGACGAAATTAGTCATCTCAATTCTGTGCTTCGAGGAAGCTCCAAGACACAATGGGAGCACTATCTATCTCACAGGCACGATCAAGTCTCCGGTGAAGCCAACCAATGGAGTCTTGAAAGGTTTTATCAAAGAAGCGTCTATATGCATTTTGACCCAAGCATCCCAAAAGATTATGTCCACCGAACTTTTGGTGTCGACGAACACACGATACATTTCATATCCAGCCACATTTATGTCAATTACCAAGGGGTCATTGTGTGGCATTCGGATAGGAACGGGGTCCTCAGAGGTGTATCACCGAGGCTCGTGAATGGTTTCAGTGGCTTTTCCCGATCCTCGTCCGAAGGAATGTTTTGGGCATATTTTTTCCTTGCATTGTTTGAGTCCCCGATCGCCTGTCATCCGGCTATTGTTTTTATCACCCCGCCTACACGGATTTGTTCATCTTGGTTTGTCGGGGGATTATTTCTGCTCTGGCCTCCTCGGTTCTGTTGACGAGGCTGCTAGCGAGGTTGCGCCAGATTTCTTTGATTGGTAGTGTTCCTTTGGAACTCCACAGCAGTTCGGCAGATGAACTGCTGCAAGTGTCTTTCTTGAATGGCCTTCTTAATTTCAACCTTCAGATGATTATAGGTCTCGGTATCATGGCTGTGTTGATCATGAAAAGTATAATACTTTGCCCTGTCTCTTTTGTTCGAGACTGACACCACTCGATGGGGTGGCTATAAGAGGCCCAGATGTTGTACTTGGTATAGAATTTCCCTCTTCGATGCATTGAGAGGTGTGAAGTTAGCATCAAGATGGCTCATTCCTTTTCTTCGCGGGGGTCGGTTCCCGATACTATTGTCCAGGTAGACCACCCTGTTCACCAACGGTGTAGCTCGGGAATAGCTCAGCCTGTCAGCGACCCTCGCTTTTTTGAGGATGAGGGGTTCAGAGTCTTCAGGACTTTTTTTCTTTGTGTATCCTAAAGTTCTCTTTTTGTCCTGTTTGACTTTTCGCCCCATATGAACTTCGATGCTCTTTCGAGGAGTTCAGAATAGGAGTTCGGTATCCTTTTGGCCAACTTGGCATTGAAGATGCCTGGTCAGATGCCGCTGCAGAAAGCAGCCACCAGAATTCTCTCTTCAATATTTTTGATTTGGACGACCTCATCATTGAAGCGGTCCACAAATTTATTAAGCGAGTCATCAGACCTCTGATTAATATGTTCATGAGGTGTGATGTACCCTTTTGCAATATTGATTTACTCCTGAATCTTGGCCAAGGAAGGATTTCGCCAGGTCATTGAAAGTGGCGATTGAGTTCGTCGGCAGCTCCTAGAACCACTTTTCTGTCAGGGATACCTCGAAGAGTGGTGGCAAACAACTTGCAGCGAGTCGCGTCACTGTAACCAGAAAGGCTAGTGATCACCACCACGTGTTGCAGGTGATCTGACGGATCAGATTCTCCCTTGTAGCGGTCTAGGTCCGACAGCTTGAATTGTATTGGAAGAGGTTCAATCTTGATAGAGATTGTGAATGGATCTCAATCAATCTCTGCCGTAGTAGAATTATTAAGAAGTAAATTATTTTTCTCAAAATCTCTTGGATCTTATTTTCGAGACTCTGCTCCTCGAGCTATTTTAAAACAGTCGAAGAGGGTTCTCTTGAATCAGATTTTTTGAGGAATGTGCACCAAGTCTCTCACGCATCTGTAATTTCTTTGATCCGGTCGTCGATGAGTGTGACTTATCAGATTGTTTGTTTGAGCGCGACTTTGTCATTTTGTGACGTAGGTCGGTTGGGCTCATGGTATCAACCGGCTCTTTCCCAGGCCGTCGGTCGGGGTCACGTTGCTGTTCAGCTTGGAAGTCAAGTGGCTGCCCAGTTCGAGCGTTCGGATGGAGTTTGGCACTCGCACTCCTCCACAAATGCTCTGAAAGACTCGAAATGGTCCGCAATGTACTTTATGACATCGTTCTACTTTCGTTGAGCTTCGGTTGGTGTACCGACATTTCTGGCTCGTCGCTATGCACCACGAGGTGCTGATTGCTCGTCTTGGCATCCTTGCTAGTAGTTTGGCTTGTTCCATGATTCTTCATCCTTCTCAAAACAATAACAAACAATTCAGAAGATTGAGAATTGATTGAAAGTGATAAAAATCTGTCGATTCCCGCAGATGGCGCCAATTGAAGAAGTTAGAATTAGATTCTAGGAGGAGAGAGAAAGTGGAAGAGCTGAATATCAAGAGTGTATTAGAATATCTGAATTTTGGATCCCTTTTCGTAGCACCCAAGTCCCTTATTTATAAAATTACATAAGGAGGCATAAGGCTATCTCTATGCTAGTCCAGCTGAAGCTGAATTACATAATTACACCCTTAATGAGGCTGTCACGTAGGTACATCTGGAACAATTTAGGTAAGATGCTGTGTGTCACTAATCCACATCATCAGTGGTAAAAAGGTTGATTCCAAATATGTAAACGAGAAGAAACATAAGAGATACAAACTGGCATGAAAATATAAAAGAAAAAAAGCATTTAATTTCCCCCAAGTTTTGGTTTATTAGGGGTTTGTAGTAAGCATCTAAAATATATTTAATTCAATTCAAACAATTCATTACATCCTAAAATTTCACTATAGTTATTTGAAAATTATAGGATCATATTAATAAAAAGTCTGAACAATGGGACCAAAATGCGAAGTTAAAACGTTTGAATAACGTCATTTTGATTTTGAGAGTCATCTATTGTTGAATTTCTACTAACTATCATTTTTGGCAGAACTGAAAAAAAATGACGGACCAAATTTGTTTTTGTTGAATCTTTAGGGCTATTTTGGCTCCCTTCCTAAATATTGGGGACCAAGTTGTGTTTTTGCTAATTTTAAATTTTGTGACATGCAAGATTTGCATAATTGAAGAAGGAAAATTATTTACATACCCACAAAATCATGACCACTTTCTAAATTCACTCTATGTGTCAAAATCATAATAAATCACTAATTTTTTATTTTAGATAATTG
The DNA here is from genome assembly GCA_025175665.1 of Cinchona pubescens. NCBI lineage: Eukaryota > Viridiplantae > Streptophyta > Magnoliopsida > Gentianales > Rubiaceae > Cinchona > Cinchona pubescens. The sequence goes on from JANKKI010000105.1 coordinate 167,601, forward strand.
GCTGGATTTCCCTTCTTCTTTTCCGAATATATTGATGTACCAATCATTTAGTTATTTCATATAGATGTATTGAGTTAAGAAAGAGTGAGGGTGCGTTGATAAAACTAAAATCTGAACACTGAAAAAACTAAAATCTGAAATTTGAAAACTGGAAATTAAGTGTTGAAATTTTAATTTGTTGAATCTACTAAGTTGTATCTATTTGATAATCAGTTGAGTTTGAACACTAAATTGAAATATATTATCCCGTATATATTATATAGTTCGATTATAATATTAAATTTTATTTTTGTAGTAGATTAATTTTTAAATATTATATTTTTAATACAAATAAATGGACAATTAATATAGAGTACGTGTATACAAATCTCTGAGAGAGAAAATGTGTAAATGAGTGGTGATATGTGAGAGAGAGAATGTAATATAGACAAGTGTATGTTTTTGTATGGAAGAAGAAATATTTTGTGTAAGTATGCGTTTATGTGTTAGAGAAAAGGACTATATTGTGTATAAATTTGTGTTTATGTATAAGATAAAAGGAATATAGTGTGTTCAGATGTCACTACAAAATAATACGCGATTGGCGACGAAAATTTAGCGATGGACAAAATTCGTTGCTAATTAGCGACGAGTTTAGAAACGAATTTACTATTTGTCGCTACTTCGTCACTGAATTTGTTGCTAACTAGTAACAAAAATTTTTGACACAGTTTTCGTTGCAAATTTTGTCACAAGTTATCCCGCATAAGGGCGGGAACTTTAGCAACGGGATATCGTCGCTATTTTCGTCGCTAAATTAGCAACAAAAAAACCTCGTTGCTAACTACGTTGCTATGGTTGGAATATTGTGTGTTGCTAAATTCATCGCTAACCTTCCCTATCCCGCCTAAACAATTATTGAGCGGGAAAGTTAAAAATTTTTGTTGCTGAATTCGTCACTAATTAGTAGATTAGCGATGAATTTTATTTTCGTCGCTAACAACTGTACATAATGGCATACAACTGGCATGCAATATTTTGTTCGTAGCTAAAGATGTCGCTAATTAGCTACAAATTTGTCTCGTCGCTAAAATCGTCGCTATTTTTTTACTTTTTAATCTTCTGCCATTTCTATTTCTGCTTCTTCTCATTTCACTCATTCTTTTTCTCTCCATATTTGACAGCATAATCTCACATCTCTTTACCATTTTCCTTCCTAGGTAGCTATATACTATCTCTTTGTCAAAATCTCACTCCTTCCTTTATCTTTTTCTTTCCTCTCACACACAAATTCACCTACTCTTTCTCCATTTCACCTCCACCACCACTAGGACCACCCACCACCATTAGCACAACCCTCAGCCCCCATCACCACTATGAGCCACCTTCAATCACCTCTCTCAATACATCATGGCTGTAAGTAAATTTGATTTATTTCATTCTTATTTAATTTCAATTATAATGTAAATTAGGGTTCTAAATTGCATAAATTTTTATGATTTTAATGTTTGTTGCCTTTATATTTTTGGGTTTAGAGTTATTTAATTATATATGGAATTTTAGTTTTAGGATTAAATATGTGTAATTTAGCTCTTATGAAAAGTTAATTTTAAGTGTAATTTTAGGGTTTATTTATTTTTCATACTTGTAATATTGGTTCTAAATTCCTTGAATTTTTATGATTTTAATGTTTATTGCCTTTGTATTTTGGATTTAGGGTTACTTAATTATATATGGAATTTTAGTTTTAGGATTAAATATATGAGTAATTTAGCTCTTATGAAAAGTTAATTTTAAGTGTAATTTTAGGGTTTATTTATTTTTTATACTTGTAATATTGGTTCTAAATTCCATAAATTTTTATGATTTTAATGTTTGTTGCCTTTATACTTTTGGGTTTAGGGTTATTTCAATTATATATGGAATTTTAGTTTTAGGATTAAATTTATGTGTAATTTAGCTCTTATGAAAAGTTAATTTTAAGTGTAATTTTATGGTTATTTACATTTCATACTTGTAATATATATTTTTTGGTTTAGTATAATTAAAAAAAAATCCATTTAACTTATAGTATAAGACATTTTAAATGAAAAAATAAAATAAGACAATATTAATAGATTCAATATAATAGTCTTACAAGAGAAAAATAAAAAAAATGTTTATATATTGAGATATTGTTCTAATTGTTTAAAATATATATTGATAATAACTCTAAATATTTAGCTATGTTAGGATTATTGAAATTAACATCTAGGAGTTAAAAGGTAATTTAGTATTTAGTCAAACGAATATTCAGGTACTACTCATTTTTCTTTTTACATCTGGTATTAGTTCACTTCTAATTGTTAGACTTTGTTATCTAAGTATGTCTCGCCTTTTTAATGTTTTAAGTGTTAGAAACTTATGACCTACAAGACCTCTTCCAATTGTAGATTGCACAATGGTTGTATGGTGTATTGTAATTAATGAACGAACCATATAAACTACAATAAGAAAGTTTAATTAAGTTCAATTTTATGTAAGTTAATTGTAGAATTGCTTTTCCAACTTTAGCTAATACCAGTTTATGCATTTGATGTAAGTAATTATGTGTTAACTGAGTACAATTTAGTGAATTTTGTTTAAAGTAGTTTATGTAAAAGTAGTACTATTTGGTGTTATGTTTTTTATGATATTTGTTTGGTTCATATGGTTGAATATTTTGATTGTTAGTTAGTTCTAAAAATTTGGGAAAAAGGTCAAAATATAGGGGAGACTCTGCCGAATTTTTTATAAATATTTGGCATTAATAAATAAGTTTATATTAAGGTTTAATTAAGGTAAAGATTAAATAAGTTTGTAATTTATTAGCTTTAGCAAACACTTTTAGTATTAATTTTATTCTTAATGCTTTAATAAATATTATGTTTATTAAACTTTTTCATTAAATATTTTTTTACTATTTTTTAAAGCTTGAGTACATAAAAAAATATTACTAATATTGTACTACTATTTTTAAAATCAGTAGTAATAATTTACAATGTCTGTCCAGTGTAGTGCTATTTTTCAAGAGAATTATATTGATGTTATATTTTTTGTACTTTTTTTTAGTAATATAATTTTAAAGGCACTAGGTTTATACTACTTTATTGCTATTTTCCTTGTGTAGTTTCATTTTTATGAGGTTTGAGCACCATTTTACAGATTATTTACATTAATCTTAGTGGTGTTATTAGTGTACTATAACTTAAACAACTGATATATCCTCTGGTATCTACTAGGCAGACAAGGATCGAGATGCTGAGGTGCATCAACTCTGGAAAAAGCTCTATGTCAAGGAAGAAATCATGCATATCATGACCCAGAGGCTAGATGGACTCATCGATGCATTTGATGCTCTTTGGGGGGAGATCACGTTCTTTGGGAAGAGATCACCAAATTACAAAATCAAAATTAGTCTAATTGATTCGGTTCGTGCAACGGATTTCTAGCTTTAGATTTTTTTGTTTTCATATTTCATGTACTATGAACAATCTTTTGTATATTATAATTGCATTTAATTTGTTATGTATTTTAATTTTTAATTTTATTTCTTTCATTTGTTGCTAGTTTTTTTTTTAAAAAAAATAAAAAACAAATTCGTCGCTAAACATATTTAAAAAAAAAAAATCAAATACCAAAATTCGTCGCTAAAACTTTCGCTCACTTTTTATTCATAAAAAAATCATTAAGTTTTCATCGCAAAACTCGTTGCTAATGTTGTGTTGCTAAATTCATCGCAAATATTGTCGCAAACTGCGTTGCAAATTTCGCCGCTATTGTCGTCGCTAAATTAGCGACGACGTCTTTTTTTCGTCGCTAAGTGATTTGCAAAGGCCAAAAAAGCGACGTTCCATTTTTCATCGCCAAATCTGTCGCTCAGACACTTAGCGGGGAAATATGTATTAAATTTTCATCGCTAAATTCGTTGCTAATCACGTATAAGATACTTTATTTTGTAGTGTGTGTTCTTATATGTGACAAAGAAGGAATATAGTGTGTAAGTATTTTTTATGTGTGTAAGACAGAAGAAAATAGGGTGTGCAAGTATGTAGTTATGTATGAGAAATAATGAATATAGTATATATAAGTATGAGTTGTGTTTGGCAAAGAAGAAATATAGTGTATACACGTGTGTTATGTGTGTGAGAGAATGAATAAAATGTGTGCAAATGTGTGTTTGCGTATGAGAGAAGGAATATAGTGTGTTCAAATATGTGTTTGTGTGTGAGAGACAATATTGTGTATGCAATTGTATGTTTATGTGTGACGGAAGGAATATAGTGTGTGAAAGTGTTTGTTGTGTGTGAGATAGAATGAATATAGTATATGTTATGAGAGAAGAAATATAGTGTATTTAAATATGTGTTTATGTACTGTGAGAGAGAATGATGTAGTGTGTACAAGTGTGTATTTATGTGTGAAACAGAATGAATATAGTGTATACAAATGTGTTTATTGTTTTGAACACGTTTATATATGTAAAAAAGTATGTGAATGTGAAATAAAATAAAATAAAAAATGAATAGTTTTGCTATACTTGTAAAGAATTCAAAAAATTAAGTGATAGGATTTTCATTTAAAATTTTGTATAGAAATTAAGTGGTATTTAATATATTCAAAGATAAGAAAATTTCGTGATAAGAACACTAAATATAAAAATGCTTAATAAATTAAGTTTAAACAGTTAATAAAATTATCAAACAACCCTGACATAAATTATTTCTATATATCCACAACTGCCAAATTCTTTAACAGAAAACTTTTTTGTTAGATAAGCATATTCATAAAACTCATCTTTCTACTGCTCCAGCAAATTCTTTATTCCACAAGGGAAAGGGGGAAAAAAATCCCATCTCTATCAAAATATGCTGATTTATCTAACGTTTGAAAGATCAACTATTTTGGAATTAATTTGGAAAAGAACTTTCGGCACCCCTCCAAAAATCACGTTAGTGTTTCTATATATCATATCATTCATTAACTTTTTGACACTAGTTCAGTACATCAATCCCAATGTCTTTTCTTGAGACAAATCCATGATTTAATCTTTATCTACAAAGTCATTACCAAAAGACAAAAACCAAATAGTAGCATTAGGCACAAATAACATCCGCTCCAAACCCCACTAGCTAGCCAAGTCCAAATTAATCTCACTTCTTCAACTAATAGTAATTTTACGTATAACCTTGCTTGTATTTGCGAAACAGGTCCTCAGTTTTAGCATTCCTAAAAGCACAACATCCAATTAAATACACCCAAATTAAACCCACAAGTGTAATCAGCAGTATGATGTCTGCTCTTCTCCATTCTTTCTTGAGATTAGCTAATAATCCTGCTTTGCATGAATCACATGAGTAGCATAGTTGGGTTTGCTCATTGCTCCATTGAAGGCAATCCACGTCTGCTGCATTATCTATTGGACTAATCCAATATGTTGGATTGACAAATGTGTAGCCACATTGTGATGGGAGGTTTACAGCATCCTGACTGTAAAAGAGAAAGCAAGAATATGATTAAATGTGTAACCACATTTTTTTGGTTGGGGAAAAAAAAAAGTCGGTCAGGAAAACCTATTTCCGGGCAAGGTTGTGCAAAGTGCATTCCCCAAAATACTAGTTTCGAACACACGTTAGCTTCTTAGATCACTAATCATTATCACTTGCCCCAATTACTTTTGGTGTATAACTGCATTGTGGCTTTAGTTCTTTACTAGTGATCAGGTCCCAATTCGGTACGGGGAAGAATCTTCACTATTCTAATTTTATGATGCTACTAATTAATTATTTTGTGTACGTAAAGACTATTTTAACATGGACAGCACACTAAGAATAATTTAGGTGCTAAAGCATATATGAAAGCAAAAGGAAATTTACCCCCTAATCACTTTACTTCCATGGTAAGCATTTTATAGTAACATTTCATTTTGAGTCCATTTTTGATCATATACGTATTTATTATTATTTAGTGCTGTGCAAGTGGGTATCAACAACTTCAATTTTTGAAGAGAGTGGAAAGAGCAAATTTGGATGAAGCTGCGAAATAATTGCACTACTATTCTAATCTTGACTTCTACATGTTTCAAACAAAATGGTGAAGCAAACAAACGATAATTAAAAAAGGGACTAATTTCACTATGCATTCTGAATTTATATATAATTTTTACTTTATACCTTAAATTTTTATTTTAAACACTTTACACCCTTAACTTTCAAATTCATCTCTCTTCAATGTAATTATTAATATTTTCAATACAAAGTGTCAAAGACTAAAATTAGAGGTGCAAAGTAGGAATTGAATATAAATTAAAAAGAGCAAAAAGGAATTATGGTAAGTAAACTAAATAATATTCTGAATAAAATTTTAAATAATGGCTCTGTTTATCTATTTTCCTCGAGGATGTTTAAAAGGGATCTTCTGGTTTTATTTTAATTTTATTTTTATTTTATTTTTTTGTTCTTCATGAGCTAAGAAAGGTGAACAAGGGACAAATTATCGAGTTTTAACTCGAAAACACACACATTCTATAAGGCAGTCTGTGAACAATATTTGCCAGTTTTTCTTGTCCAACAAGAAACGTATCATCCTAGAACCAACCAAAAAAAAAAAAAAAAAAAGGAAATTAAGTACCACCAAGTATAATGAGAAATGAAATTCTCGAAAATACCTGTAAAGGATTAAGATGTGCATCGAAGAAATCCTGAGGCATTCGATAACTTTGATTCAACTCAGCACACATACTAGAAGAGCTAAGGCAACTTCTTATTCTATCCCATTTATAAGAGCTTTTAACCCTTCTTTGAAGCCATCCAGAGTAATCATCAAGATGATATTCCAAATAAGCCCGGTTTGTTGCAAGACGGCCAGAACCTCTAATAGTAACCATGTAAATGAAAACCACCAAACAAGCAAGCAAAACTATCAAAACAAGCATGGCAATGAGGTAAAAAATAAGAAGCCATGAAATCCTCCAAAACCCTCCAATCAAAGCCAGCAAGTGCCACAACCAAAATGAGAACTCCCAAAATTATAACTGGCCATTGAAGAAGCTTAAAACAAGAATTATCTGGTTCTGTTGATAGCCAAATTCCAGCTCCAATTATTGGAACTGAAAGAAGCATTGCAACAAAGTTTATTGCACCAACAACATTATTGCTTAATGCCATTTTGTTGAGGAACAAATGCTGGAATTTTTTATTTCAGTTTTTTGGTTAGTTTTTTAGAGTAGAGATGGAAGAAGAATAGGAAACTAGACAAGGTAGAGATTTTATTTGCAACCCACTACTACTAGATTTGTCCTTTTCCTTGGAAGGATGAAAGCAAATAAAGTAAATGAATAATGATGACTTTCTCTAGACAGCTTAAGGATGTTATTTGAGATAATTAGTTTATGTATTTTTAAGATATGTTATATATGAAATAAAATGTGATTGAAAAATGTGTTTAAGGTATTATTTGAGAAAATAATAAAAATATTTCAATCCAAATAAGAGAATAGTTTCCACTTGTGTAAAAAAGATTATGAGCTGTTGGTCCAAATGTCCAATTACTTTACTTTAACTTTTTAAAAGAAGAATAGTTGTAAAGAGAACAAAAGTAAACGAAAGGAGAAATTTTTCTCCAAGAGTGGAAACATGTGCTCTGTCATCATGTTGGATACAGCAAAGACTTTGTGCTCGAGATGCCTCGGGCTGCAAACATCTACACTGTCATCATTTTATCCTGGTTTACATCTAGGATTGGTACAAGTTATTGTAAAATTTTCCTATTGCTAAAGATGAAGTGAAAAACTTTTAGATCTTGTAAATGTAATTGACTAAATATTTCCTTCAATTTTCAGAAATAAATAAATGTACCTTAATTCACAAATAAAAAAAAGGAAGTTAGTAATTTAACTCAAGCACATGTACTATTTTGATTGGTTTGTTGTACAAAAGAAGAAGAATGTACTGACAGAAGTTAAATTGTGCTCTATCTCTCCTATTAAAAGTGTTATGCTTTTTTTTTTTTTGGGTTCTGTCTCAATATTTGAGTCACTTTCCAAATATGATAACAAACTTTTTTCTACACTTTCCACTTCTAGAGCTATACCACTTATAAGGGTAGTGAAGGAAATAACAGGTAAAGTTTACAAAAGATATCAACTATTGATAAAAAACACCCCTCCCTAAAAGTGCTAAAATATTGGGAGGAAGGAAATTTTTGACATTTTGTACTTATGGTTGATTAAAACCTTTTGAGTCTTAAATTTTTTTTTGGGTCAAATTGACAACATCCTGACTTAACTCATTTTAAAATAGGAGACCCAACTGGAGACTATTAACAAAGTAGAGAAAAAGAGTGTCTTTCAGACCAGACAAGATTGCTTTGATACCTGCCTGAATTTCTATTAGGCCTGTTGAAGGTAATAATCTTACCTACAACGTGTTCGAGATATTATGCCTCAATGTGAAGTGTAGATACTCTAGGTGATACACCCCTCAAACCTGTTTCTCTTCTTATTCTTTAGTGACTTGAATCTCATGACTAATAAGTTATAAGAGAAACATCTTACTACTAAAACTAAACTTCGTTATTAAACTACTCTAGGTTAATATAGGGGTGCAAATGAAGAGAGTAGTTCGAGAGTCACTTACGAACAGTGTGGTCAAAATTCAGCTCAAGTTTGGCACCAACTGAGGTCAAGTTGAACTCGAATAGCTCCATTAGCTATTCAAGCTTGAGCATATATATATATATATATATATATATATATATATATATATTAGAGTGAAATATCTATTATAACATTTATTTAATAATACTTATTTTTATTACATATATTACTTAAGTTCGAATAGGTTCAAACTCGAACTTGCTAAGAATTGTTGAGTTTGAACTTGAGTTTAAATTTCATGAGTTCGACAAACTTGAACTCGAACTCGAACTCTTACATTTTACTCGAGTCGAATTCGAACAGACTCAAACCCAAATCAGCTCATTTACACATTTAGACTAATATAAACTAAAAGATGAAGTAGATAGTACTATTGGACTGGTGATGTTGGATCTAGAACACTAGTTGCATTTTCCGAGCTACCAAAATAGGGTAAAGGAAAAAAAAATGTTGGTAAGATATGTTATAGGATTAATTCCATTTTGTCTCCTTCAATTTATATTAATTTTTATTTTACATTCCAAATTTCATTTTTAGACATTCCCGACTTTCAAAGTTGTCCAATGATAGACTAATTTTTAATACTAACGGAATCTTTTTATATGTACAACAAATTTAGTTGGATGTATAATAATGTTGTCAGAATATTTTGGAGAGTGAAGTCATATGTACAACAAATTTAATAGGATGTGCAACAATGCTATCACAATATTTTGAATGAACGAGCAAAGATTCCATTAAATTTGGTGACAATACTGAAAAATGAACTAAAATAGGATGAATTTGAGAGTTGGGGTGTAAAGTATCTAAAACCAAAATTGAATGCGTAGCGTAGAAATTGGGTATTTAAAAAAAATAAAAATAAACTGATACTTATCCCTTTCTTTAATCTCTAGTGGCTCGAATACATAACTAATAAATTATAAGATAAGTGTTTCACTACTTAAATAGAAATGACGCATAAATTAAGGATTATAAAATAGAATTAGTACTGTGTTATAATATAACACTTAGACCTTATATATGCAAGCATGCACTTACTTTGAATTAGATGAATATCAAGTAAAACTTGAAGGGTAAGTGACTCCAATAGTTCATGAATATTTCTATTTGGTGCTCAATTTTTAAAAGTGTTTATTAGATTTTTAAACTTCTTAATTTGGTTTCAAATGGTCCCAAAGGTCAAATTCAATTAGGATAATTTTATTTTGCCCCATAAGTTTAGTTTATTTTTAGCTTGCCTCTTCCAAATTTAAAAATTAGGCCAAAAGTTTTCTATGTACATTAATAGTTTTGGATAAATTTTTAATTGTCCACTATTTAAGAAATAAAAAACGATAAAACTAATATATTAGCACATTTTATTCAATCGTACTTTGAATGTGTTCTAATATATTTTTAAGAATATTATCCTTATGAATGAGTTAATCAGATTACTTGAATTCCAATAATAGATTTAGGGAGAAAAAAAAAGGGAGTAATTATGTGAACCTATGCACCTAATAAACTAATTAAGAAAACAATGAAGGACTTGATGTCTTGATGAGGCAGGCTCCAGTCCAAGTCCGAGAACTGACTCGATGACCTTCCAAACCTGAGTCCAAGATCTTAAAGTAGTTCACTGTGGGGTGGGTGCCCAGCAGTTGAGCAAGCCCATCACACAGCCCACTATTTAACCGTACTTCTTAGCTCGAGGCTGGAGCTACCAGTGAGCCCTATTTACTAACCGGAAGCCGATCGTGCGAAGTTAACCATAACTATTGTAGCAAACCTTTTATTTTCTTACCACCGATTTGCCCGGTTATTTATTTTTCTTTTTATTTAATTTTATTATGTAACTGGAATTCTTCCTATGCTTTGCCCGGGGTTATGGCAACATAAGAAAATGGTTCTGCATTTAAAAATAAAGAATTAGATGAGTTATTTACTAAAATTAATTAAGAATTAAACAAGCCATATAAATACATAATCATTGCCAAGATTTGGAATTAAAATTTCGAAAAATTAGTTAGTAAGATATGTAAACGAATTTCATAATAGTTAGAAAACATGTTATATAAAATAAAGTTAAAATCAAATAAAGACTGCAATAAAATATTTTTCTCATTCTTATACATAGAGAAGACATATAAATTTAATTTGATTATAAACAGTAAAAGATGAGCCAAAATGATTTTTCTCACTCTTATACATAGAGAAGACATAAATTTAATTTGATTATAAACTGTAAAGATGAGCCAAAATATTTACATAAAAAATTATAGTGTAGGTTGTAGCCGTTCTTTTTTATGCACAATACTATTTCTAACAAACTGAACCTGTCAATGAAATAGTATTAAATTAAAGGAAAAACAAATTTATTAGTCCCTCATATTTTATATTTGTATTTTTTTATCTGTATACAGTTATTCACATTTAAAATAATGCATTTTAGTCCCTCACAATTCAAAATTTACCATTTTGGTCGCTTGACATAATTATCAGCATATTTTAGTCTGAAATACTTACATGTGTATCGAATGTTACATTTTTATGGGCAAAATTAAATATTAAACGATACTATCTGAAACCTCTATCATCACCATTCCAAAATTCTGACCTACCATCACTACCCCTACTCCTCTCCCTCGTGACTTTTCCTTCACCAACTCTACTGCAACAGCTCTTCTTCCTTTTGAGACAATTTATTGTTTAACGTTATGTATTATCAATTTTGTACTTGAATATGTTATATTTTATACGCATGTGAGTGAGTATTTCACACTAAAATATACTCGTAATTGTGTCGAGGGACCAAAATGATACGTTTTGAATTTGTGAGGGACCAAAATGGTACATTTTGATTTTGTGAGGGACTAAAATGCATTATTTTGAATGTGAAGGACTAAAAAAGTATAAAAGTAAAATGAATTGAATTGGACAAAATGAAAGTTAATGTCTAAAAATGATGGACTATTAATGTCATTTTTCCTAAATTAAAATCTACTACTTATTTTCTGAATATGCATCTTTTATAGTACATGATGTCACAATTCTCCTCTTTCACCAAGACATTGAATAATGTTAAGTGCAATATGAAAGGAATTGTATTATGAGTTCACTAGTATATATATATATATACACACATACACGATACAAAAAATAACGCTACACTAAATAAACTGACATAAAATGAAAAGAAATTTATTATTATTTTCCTTGCTGAAATCTCCCGAAAAATATAAAGAAAATTAAAAAATATGTATAAATTGTGAGGTTCAAGGATAGAGAACAACATTAACAGAATGTAAGGAGTCAACAGAAAGAAAATGGTATTTATAGGCAACTGAATGAAAAAAATGAGAAGATAGGATTAAGAATTTAAATTTCAAATAAATTTAGGTGATAATACACAGAGTTTGAATTTGTGTTTTATATCTTATCTAAATTAATATGCAAAGGTGAATGAATTAATAATTGCAAATAATTTTTCAATGTGATAAGTACATTTGGGTTTAAAATGTGAAATACAAAAGCTTTTGATAAATTCTAATTATAAGATAGATTTAAAAAAATAAATTAACTATATCTTCAATAATTTAACAACCTAAAGAACTTGTACATATGGCAGAAAAAGAAAAAAAAAAAAAGAAGTTTACCGAGATTATAATATTTGTGCAATTGTTATTTAGCAGGTTATCCTGTATTTTCATGAATAACTTATATAACATAAGATAACCATTAAAAATTATATGAGAAATGTATATGGAAAAAAATAAAAATTGAATTTAAATTAGATAATATTGGAGCTCTTACCTAATTTAGAATTTAAATTTAACATTTTAAATGAATGTTAAATTAAAAAATCTTATGAAAGTCAAATATCATATTTATCTGAAATTCAATTAACAAAGTTTCAAATTTCATAAATATCTTCGTAAGTTTAGCTGTTTAGGAGTATAAAATTAAAGACGCCTTAAATACAAAACTTATCCAAGTAGGTAAATTTGTACACGTGACAAATAGAGAACTCGTCCGTGTTACGGGTATCAAAATTAAGTGATATAAGTTATTTTATGATTACATATATTAGATTCAAGTAGGGAAAATTGCTTTATTAATCCCTCACATTACTTGTGTTTATTTAGTCACTCACTTTTAAAATGATGATATTTAGTTCCGCACAAATGTGAAACATTGATGTTTAGTCCCTAAATAGAATCTTAGACATTTTTTGTTTAAATTTGTCATGTGTTGTTCACATGATATATTTTTCGAGAGCAAATTCAAAAAGTCATCTCTAAGTAGAATGCTGTATGAGAGCCAAGGTTATGAAATATATGATTGATTAGCAATAAATTTATATTTGTTTGTATTTAAGATTATTTCAAAAACTGATTTGTAGTATTATTTTTTTTTCCAAATTTTATGATCTAATATGATGCTCGCACTTTGTATTGGGAAGGAAAAATGAATTTCTGAATCCTTGCATTTGAAAAATATGTCATGTGAACAACACATAACTAATTCAAGCCAAAAAATACTTGGGTTTTGATTTAGGGACCAAAATGCAATGTTTTACATTCGTAAAGGACTGAAAAAATCATCATTTTAAAAATGAAGGATTAAACAAATACAAATGGATAATATGAGGGACTCATAGAATGGTTGTCCCATTCAAGTATGAAGGTGAAGGACCTTTCATACTCGAATCATTGTCCATTTTAAATCTTCTATCTCGTTACTTGTATCAACCTCCTATCTCATATATTAAATGTGTACCACGTGTACTTTGGCCTTATAAGTATGCTAAAGTATATGTGACAAGTATACAGATTGCGAGACAGAAAACTGGTACAAAAAGTAATACAGAAGATCTCGTATCATAAATCGCCCTTGTCAAGTCTTGGAAGAATGAATTTTAGGAGGCCATGCTTTTTTTTTCAAAAATATAATTAATTATATTTAAAATAATTAAAATGTTTGTCACAACGGAACCACATATTCATGAAGGACCTAAAGAACGAGTATATTACTAAGTTTGGTTAATTATTATTGGCACATGGTTTTCGTGATCTGAAATTTTTTTTGGCAAAATTCTTCCACATATTTTTTTAATATTTTCTAAAGATTCAAGAATCTAAAAATCTGATTATTTTCCCTTGAATTATTTAAGCCCTGTTTGGTTCTAGGAATCTATTAAGGAAATGGAAAAGGATTCCCTCAACAGAGGTTTCCTTTGTTTGGTGGAAACTAATAAGGATAGGAAATCAAGGAAAATAATGTCGAAATGAAACCTGCCTCAAAATGGTTTCCTCGTATAAATGTGAGGAAATGAAGGAAAGGGAGATTAAAACGGGTTAGGACATGGATCCAAAATGGGTAAGTAACAACGGGAATTCCCTTCTGTTTTAAGAATTTATATAATATAATATTATGTACTTTAAAAATTTATATTGTATAAATTTTTACAACCAAGAGAATGGTTTCTACGAGATTAGACACTGTAGAATTCCCTAGTAAGGCTATACTCACAATATCTCAAATAATCAAATTGATATATTTTGGTCAGTCATTTCAATTGCATAAAATTAGTAATTTGGTAATATTCAAAAAGAAAAGAAAATTATAGTTTCCTTTTCTATTTCCTTTTCAAAATTCACAAAATGAACAAAAGAATTACACTTTCAAAAATCATTTTCCTTTCCTTATTACTTTCTCTAACAACCAAATAAGGTGTGGAATTTACTTTCCAAATCCTCCGTTACCTTTTTCTCATTGGTTTCCTAGAACCAAACAGGGCCTTAGGGAGTGAAGATGATTTGGGCTTACATAGAGGATCCAAGAGATGGAGGGTGACAGAGGTATGATTCAATTTGGTTTCAACCATTTTACATTTCCTTTTTTTTTTTTGGTCGAATTCTCTCGCATTTTATAACATTTGTAAAGATTTGGGAGACTAAAAAGCCAAATATATAAGATTAGACCTTGAAAATATTTCATGCAAGTGATCTTCTTTTTTTTTTGATTTTTTTTTTATATTTCATTTGTATAGATTTGAAAGACTAAAAATTTGGGTTTTCTTGAATTGTTTAGGACGCGAAGAAGATGATGGGTTTAAATAGAGGATACTAGAAGAGGAAATGGAGGAATGCCTAAATTTGGTTTCATCAAGAATGCAAGAAGCAAGTTTGGTTTTCAACTAGCTTAATTGAATGAATATTTTATTTTTAAATTCTTATTCTTCTTTTTTCTTTTTTTTTTTTTTGCTCTTTTTTTTATTCTTATCTTCTGGCTACCATTAATAGGCGATTTAGGGTTTGAGAGTTTTGTTTCTATTTCAATTATAACAACAATCATTCCCAAAAGGTGTTTATTGCCTATTTTAGCCAAACAATATGGTCCTTTTACTTATAGTATTATGAACACCACGTTCTTGAATTTATGAAGTCTAAGGTGTGTATTATTGTAGTCTTTTAAGGTATAAGAAAACACTAATGGGCATCACATAGTATTCATAGATAGAGAGGTTACATATCACGTAAGAATCCATTACTCTTGAGTGAAAAATAAAGAGGGTATCAATGATATGATAATAGTGAATCTTAGCAAGGAAATCTTTGGCTAAGGTAGTTGACATATAAAGGAAAGAGTTTCTTAATTAAGTATACGTGCTAAGATACACAAAAGTCATATAAGAGATCGTAGATCGTTTTGACAAGGAAACCATGGTAATCATGATATAAAGGTTTATGATGAATTCCTCTCATTCATATTCTATTGATAGCCACGATATGTTGCTATACACGTCACTCGTGGATTTCGAGAGCAATTTAGAAATTAAGAGTTAATATCTCTAAAAGATGTTTTATAGTTTTGATGTCGGTTATGAGATAACGGACAAAACCCTTAACCTAGTTAGTCATTATCAATTTATTTGATAATTATCCCGATGTCATTAGGACCATGAACTTAATTTGTCGCACATACAAGGGCATCCATCATCTTTCTTTAGGCTTCAATAGAAAAATAGAAGTCTTCTATAGAAGCGATATGTGAATTTCTCAGTAGTGCTTTTTGTTGGGAAAAATGAGAATAATGCAATGAAATAATTATCTAGGAAAATTTTTCCTACCACTTGAATAAATCATAGGACAGACTTAGACAATAAATAAATAAATGAATAAAATCAACAAGCACAGAGCACACAGAATTTTTTACATGCAATACCCCTTCGATGTTAAGAGTAAAAACCACCGGACCTAGTTCAGAAATATTCCACTAGCAATGGATCAATAAGTATAGTAAAATGAGTTTTCAGTAAACACCTAGAACTCAAACATGTCCCTACTCACTTCCACAAGTGAAATAAATAATTTGATAGTATACAATAACCCAAATTACAAGTATAAAAGTCCAACCCTAGACAAGAGAAAATAATGATCTGACCTTACGGAATATAGCCCACAGTGCGAACACTAATATATTGAAATTTCACTACAAACGAAACAAAATTCAGGTATCATTGGATCGGAGCACGAACTTGCTGATTTTCTCCCTTAAATTTTGGACGCTACTGCCAAAAACAAGAAAAAAAATATTCTGACTATTTTTCCCTCAAAACTCATGCTAAAACTAATGTCCTTTTTATAGGCTTATTAAATCATTGTGTCCTTGTTGGACCCAAGACAACCTGCACACACACAAAAACTTATTTGGTTTGGTTTCCTTTTTGTTGGTGGGTCCCTCTAATTGAGGAGGACCAGAAGCAACAAGTTCTCTCTCCGACTCAATTGAAGGAATTTGTCAAACTGGCAACTAAACTACAAGTCTTGAAATTTGCCCTTATTAGAGATTTCATCAACACGTTTGAACCATTGTCATCCATATGGATCTTCGCAATCTCAATCGTTTTAGAGTCCAGAACATCCCGTATCCAATGATTCCGCACATCAATGTGCTTACATCTCCTATGGAAAGTCAGATTCTTGTCGAGATGAATAGCACTCTGGCTATCATAGTACAGTACTATATACTGCTTCTGACTAAAACCGAGTTCATGCATGAACTTTTTCATCCAAAGTAACTCCTTGCAAGCTTTTACTAGCAATAAACTCTACTTTAGTTGTAGATAATGCAACAATCTTTTGCAATCTTGATTGCCAAGTCACAGCTCTCCCTGTAAGTGTAATCAAGTACTTTGAAGTAGACTTCCTTGTGTCAACATCTCTAGCTATATCTGAATCTGTGTAACCACAAAGAATAGGTTTACCAGTTCTAAAACACAATTTCAAATTTGATGTACCCTGGAGATACCTCATAATCCACTTCATAGCATTCCAATGTTCTCTGCCCGAATTTTTCAAAAATTGGCTTACAGTACCAACTGCATGGGCAATGTTTGACCTAATGCAAACCATTGCATACATCAAACTCCCTATTGCCGATACATAAGGAACATGTTGCATGTATTCTTTCTCTTTATCACTAGATGGAGCTTGTTTAGTGCTAAACTTAAAGTGCGCAGCAAGAGGCGTGCTTAGACAACCACTTTACCTTTATCCATACAAAACCGCTACAAAACCTTTTCCATGTACTTTTGTCAAGGCAACTATAACTTCTTAGCCACTCTATCCCGAGAAATCTGCATGCCAAGAATCTACCTTGTTGGTCCCAAGCCTTTCATAGAAAAAGACTAACTGAGTTCTTTCTTCAAATTGTCAATTCTATTAGAATTATGACCAACAATCAACATGTCATCAAAATAGAGTAGTAAAATGATAAAGTCATTATCAGAGAATTTCTACACAAATACATAATGGTCAAAATAGTCTTCTTGTACCCTTGTTGGAACATCACTGACTCAAACTTTTTGTACCACTACCTAGGAGCATGTTTTAAACCTTACAAGCTCTTATTTAACTTGCAAACTAATTCTCCTCACCCTTCACCACAAAACCTTCCGGTTGCTCCATATTAATTTTCTCATCTAGATCACCATGAACGAACATGGTTTTGACATCCATTTGCTCTACCTTAAGATCAAGTCGACTCGCTGCCACACTAAGTACTACTCGGATGGAAGATATCTTTACAACAAGAGAGAAGATTTCCACAAAGTCAATACCCTTCTTCTGACTGAAGCCCTTGACCACCAATCTAGCTTTGTACTTTAGAAGTGAATACCCTTCTTCATTCTTTAATCTATAGATCCATCAATTTTTCAAAACTCTTCTATTTTTTGGTAGCTTCACTGGCTTAAAGGTGTGATTGTTATGTAGTGATTTCATCTCATCATCCATAGCATCAACTCACTTTGTCTTTTGCTCACTCTCCATGGCCTTGTCGTAGCTCTCTACTTCTCTCCCATCAATGAGGAGCACGCACTCATCTGATGAATAAGTCGTAGCTCTCTAGTTCTACCCAATCAATGAGGAGCACACACTCATATGATGAATAACGAGTAGAGGGAACTCTAGCCCTTATTGACCTTCTTAGTCGAACTTCAGGTTCATTAACTTCATTAGTAGGATCATCTGTTTTTTCAGCAATATACTAGATGTCAGTATCATCCTTACCTTGGTTATCCCAATGTTGTACCTCATCATGATTTTCATCATCCGCTACATTGGGCACACATGTCACAAAAGCAGGAATTGGATTTAAGTCTACCAAGCCATCAGTACTTGTAGACTCTGACTTCTCTTCCTTGCCAATATATTCAATCGCCTGATCCTCTATGAAGATAACATCACGATTTCTCACAAGTTTCTTGGAAGTCAGATCATAAAATATATAGCCAAATGTATCATGACTATAGCCAACAAAGATGCATTGTCTAATCTTGACCTCTAAGTTGGACTTCTCATCTTTAGGCACATACACAAAAGCTTTGCAACCAAATACGCGTAAGTGGTCATAGGATACCTCCTTGTTACGCCACACACGACCAGGAATATCAGCCTGCAAAGCAACAATGGGAGGTAAATTTATAACATGTGAAATACTATATAATGCCTCACCCCAAAATGTATGTGGGAATTTTGCTTTAGAAAGAAAATATCTTCAACTCGCTCCACCAATATCCTATTCATCGTCTCTGCCAGGTCATTCAACTGAAGAGTCTTGGGAGGTGTCTTCTGGTGTCTTATACTTTGCTATCTACAGTAGTCATCAAATGGTCCAAGATATTCGCCACCATTGTCAGTGCGACTACATTTCAGTTTCTTACCTATCTCCCTCTCAACAGAAAGCTAAAACTGTTTAAAGACACCAAACACCTGATCTTTTGACTTCAAGGCATTTACCCACAGTTTTCTTGAACAGTTATCAACAAATATGACAAAGTAGAGTGCATCACCAAACATTTTCGTTTTCATCAGACCATAGAGATCTCAATGCACTAGCTCAAGCAATCTGATTTTCTTGCTAGATGATGACTCTTAAAAGAGACCTCGTTTTGTTTCCCTGCCAAGCAATGTGCACACTTTTTCAATTTGGCAATCTTCAACCCAGAAAGTAGATTCTTCGTGGTCAAACAACTTTGTCCCTTCTCACTGATGTGGCTATACCTCTTCCTTAATGTGCCATAGCTCGGAAAAGGCACTGTCTTCAACTGTATTGATATTATCAATCCACACAGAAGCCTTGGTTCAGTACAAGTCCAAACACTTCTTCCCACGAACCACGATCGAAGAACCCTTGGTTATCTTGCATTGCCCATTACCTTGGGTGCTAATATAACCTTCATTATCCAACACACCAGTCGAAATTTGATTCAGACGAAACATTGGTGCATGTCTGATATCTCGTAAAATCAACGTCACCCCAGTACAGGTTTTCAATACAACAATCCTTAAGCCAACTACCCACGACTGACCATCATTACCCATCTTCAATAATCTTTAGCCACCGGGAGTATTAGATGTGAACAAATTCTTCCTTGATGTCACATGGAAGCAAGCACCACTATCGACGACCTAATTTGATTCATCACTGGCAATATTGATCAAATTTTCATCCCAGACAATCACCAAATCCTCTCTAATAATGGAGCAACATGATAATCATTGTCACCATCCTTCTTTTTCTGATCATTTACCTTTGTTATCCTTTTTCAACTTCTTGTAATTTTTCTTGATGTGTCCTTTCTTGCCACAATGATGACATTTAAGATTCTTGTACCTTGATTTCAATTTGCCCCTACTCTTGCTTCTACTGGATTCTTCTTTATCTCTATTTCTGCATATTTCTGATTTTTCGTAATTAACACGTCGGATTGTAAAGTCGATGTCTCTTAAGTTTTTTGTCTCGCTTCTTCATATAATTCACGGTTACAGCACTACCAAGAGCAGAATTGGTCAACGTGATACGAAAATTCTCCAAAAATCTGGTAGAGTATTTAGCAACCAAAGTCCCATCATCTCATCTTCAAATCTAATACCCATGCCTGACAATTGGTCAAAACCCCCCTGAAATTCATTCACGTAGTCATAAATAGAACATCCTTCTTTATACTTCAAATTCATAGCTTATTTTAGCAAAAAACAACTTGTTAGTGTCTGATTTTGAAGCATATAAGGACTCTATTTCTCCCACAGGGTTCATACTAGCATGTTTGTTATTGGCGATGTGATTCCAAACATTATCATCTACCCACTGCCGGATGAAGCCACAAACTTTCTTGTACTTAAAAGCCCAATCCGAATCTGACATGGATTTGGGTTTCTCAGTAGAAAATACCAGTAAGTGTAAGTTATTCACAAATATCAGATCTTTCATCTTGCCCTTCCATTTATGATAGTTAGGGCCATTCAAACTGCTTATCCTATTGTAATTAGATTTTCATATTTATTCAAGTAAAAAAAAAATCTGAGCAGATGCAACCTAACTCTGATACCACTTGCTGGGAAAAATAAGAATAACACAACGAAGTAATTACCCAAGAAAATTTTTTCCACCACTTGAATATATCGTAGCACAGACCTAAACCGTAAATATATAAACAAATCAAATCGATAAGTACAGAACACACAAATTTTTTTATGTGAAAAACCCATTCAATGTGAAGAGTAAAAACTACGGGATCTAGTTCAGAAATATTCCACTAGCAACAGATCAATAATTCAGCTGTACAGTAAAACGAATTTCCAGTGAACACCTGGAACTTAAACACACCCCTACTCACTACCAAAAGTGAATAAATAATTTGACAGTACATAATAACCTAAATCACAGGTATAAAAGTCCAACAACTAGACAAGAGAAAATAACGATCTGACCGTACATCATGTAGTGCACACCGTCGAGAATAATATACTGAAATCTCACTGCAAACGGAGCAAAATTCACCGTCGGATCGAAGCACAAACCTGCTAATTTTCTCCCCTAAATTTCGGACGCTACTGCCAAAACAAGAAGAAAAATATTCTGACCATTTTCCCCTCAAAACTCACGCATGACACAAGTTAAGGACTAATGTCCTTTTTATAGGCTTATTAAGCTATTGTGTCCTTGTTAGACACTAAGACAATCGGCACACACACCAAAACCTATTTGATTTTTTTTTTTTTTTTTTTGGTGGCTCCTCCAATTGTGGAGGACCACATGCAACACTTCTCTGCATTCTCCTCACCAAGGTTGAGCCGAGGAAGAGACTACATCCCTTTCCTTCAGTAGCTCTTTTACTTTCCTATGGATAGCCGTACTTATAAATGCTTTGAAGATTGTAAGAAACAAAACATGATATTAACTCATAGCCAATGCTTAATTTGGTTGACATGATGTGTCCTTTCCTAGAGGCCCAAACTCTATACAAAATTTTAGAATACACATTCCCCCAAAATTTTTTTTTTTTTTTTTTTTTTTGTGACACAAAAATCTAAATTTGTTTTCGACTTCAAGTCCGGAAATTTTTATGCTATATCGAACGTCTTTGTAGTTCCAAGAGTATTCACATGTTTCGAGCCAAATAGATGACTAACATTGCCCAGAGTTCACTCTAATTTGATAATATTTTAAAGATAAAAGATGGATATTTGTGGGTCAATTAACTATGGGATCTGAAAGATGAGGACACATAAAGCCACCCGATTAAACATTCTTGGAAGATGGTAAAAATGGTCCTCGAAATCATGTAGTTTCTTTTTTTTTTGTCTTTTAAAGTTATTTAATTTGTTTGTTTTCATTTATGCTTTTCTAATGACGATAATGGTGCATGTTTGCAGCATGGCAAATTTTGCGATGTTAAGCCATCTAGTAGAAGGACAGGAGAAGAAGATTGTTTATGAGATTACTGATAATGTAGCAAGACTCAATCCAGAAAAAGGACAAAGTAATGAATAAATCTACAATTAATTGCCAAGTTGTATCTCCTTTGATGAGCTTTGTTTTTAGTGGAATATTAAAATTTTCAAGCTTAACCCAATTGAGGTATTTCTTACTTCTTCGAAATGTTTCTGATAAATTATAGATGTCAAGAACATAACTTTATTAACTTCTTCCTGCCTGATAATTCAATTCTCATTTACTTTGGGCAAAATAGTATTTTCTACTTATATTGTTATCCGTGGAAATCTTCACATCTTGATGGTCTCTATGGGACTTTCAGCGTCACTGCCATAGGTGTGACGGTTTGTTCTACAATAGCTGTACCTATCACAACAAAGGATGGTGTTGTGTTGACAAGGTGATTCACCTGTGCGCATTTGTGACCCCTACAAAAAATTTAAAGCAACAACACATTTTGAAATGCGACATGGGCACAAAATTAGATTCGGAAGAGGTACATTAAGAATGTGAAGCTATGATCTGTTATTGTATAGTTTTCACTTCCCAACCAATACTTGTTATCTGTCTCAAGTTCTTGTTCTTCTCTGTTCTTGATAGTAGCTTTTCTTCTAATAGTGCTGACATTCATGGTAATTATCTCTTTATGCCCTTTCGGCATGTTAATAGAGACTTGAGATGTTGGCAAAGCACTGATTAGCATTCCAGCTGCTATTATGCATGCCATTATTAGGAGGCAAGATAATTGGATTTAACTTTTAGTCCTCTCTCCTCTTCCGAGTCTTATCTCTTTGTTACCTTTTCTATAACAAGTGAGCAGCTCTCTTGATTTTAATGCTTGGAATTGACATGCATATAGTCATCATAAGCAAATCTCTGAAATATATCATGTTTGTTTACTGAAGCTGATTTTGACACATGTTGCTTTAGCTGGCTTCTTTTTCAAACTTCATCTACTTTTGGTTGCTTCCTATTTGGAACACATGATTGACCAATTACTAAAGTAACTTTGTTCTTATAGGTTTGGTTGCTCTAGGTTCTTATATTTATGGCTCAACTATATAACAGGTTCCCTTGAAAAATCCCCAATGATAAGAAAGTAGAGTTTAGCTAGATATTAGTTAGCGGTTTATGTAATAATTTTCGGGTATAACTGTTTCGATACAGAATTGTATGCATAAGAGATAAACAATAGTACATAATGACATTATTTATTAAGTGGAAGTCTTGCCACTTATTGTCAATGGTGATAATTGAAGGTGGTTCAAAGCTTACAACTAAATATGAAGACGTAGTCTTAAACCAAATTCTAGACAATCAAGAGAAGCCACCAATGTCATCAAGATCTGTATCCACAATGGACATGCTTTTGAGCGCATCAATCAACATAGAGAGGTAGTGTATAGCGTAGTGTTCAAATATCAAGAATGTTGAGGTTTTGGTTGAATTTTGTCTTACCTTTTTAATGGGTTTTGTTTATCACTGAATTCTTTCAAAAGAATGTGTCAGATTTTGGATGTATTTAAGAATTGGTCATGCTTTTGAGCTATACGAAACAATTTACTTTCTGCAGAAATTTCTTCACCTCAACTGTATTTGGAACAAATTTGTGTGAAAAATCTACGAGTTAGATTTGAGTAACTTATTTTGCTTCCTTCTCCTGTTTGAGATATTAGAGTCCCTAATTATGTTAGGGAAGATTAATATATTTTGTTTTTCTTTTGAGCATTCAACTTTACTGCTCATTGCTACATCCTATTTTGTGCCATTACTTTTGCTATCTACCTTTTACATCAAACATATTTACGAATTATTTATATAAAGAAAATGTATTATAACTCATATTTTTACTTTCTATTTTATTGATATATTTTTTAAATCAGGAAAAAGTTCAAGCATGCTCACGCGAACAGCCAAACAAAATTAGTATTACTAAGCTTGGTTAATTTTTATTGGCACTTGGTTTTTTTCACGAAACTATAATCTAATTTTAAAATACTAGTATATTGAGACAGTTCACACCCAATCAACACCACGTAGTGGAGTTAGCCATGAAATACCTCATAAGGCATTCGCCGCTGTGAGGTCTGAGATTCAAACCCCATACCTCGCAGAAATTCAAGCAGGTGCCAAAGTACCCTTACGTGGTCTAGATGGTCCTCTCCTCCTCTAGTCCCTTAATAGTACCTAATTGGATTTCTTTTTGCAGAATAGGTAAGATTAAAATGTTGCCGATTGAAAAAAAAAAAAAGAGAGAGAGAGAGACAGTTCATATCCGGGCAAAACAAACTCTTTAATTTTATTGCCTCCAAAATTGAAGGCAAAAACACCATTTTATGACAAAAGAAAAAAATATTAAGAACAAGTAAGAGAATTAAAAGACTAATTAAGAATGTAGAGCTGTAATTTTTTCATCTTGTTTTTCTCTGTGGTTTCAAAATTTCACAAAGGATTTACTACGTTTCTTCTACCCCATCCACCCTTTGAGAAAAGAAATCTTCCACTTGAAAATGATCTATTCATAATACATTTGTTACGCCTACTCATATCTACATTTGGCTGTTTTGATGTCCCAACATCATCTCTAAGCTTGATCTCTTCCATTATTCGATCTTCTTCGTCTTGATCAATCAGCAACACATCAGCTATTAATAAACTGCCCAGCTGACTTGCGCAATCCATAGAGACTGATCTTCTAATTGTCTGTTCGCGTGGAGTGCCCAAATCACTAGCCCTTCTATTGGATATTTTCGCGATATTATTTTGCAATTCTGCTTCTCTTATGCCCATCTCCAAGTCTTCTTCTTCAGGAGCTACATTTTCGATCTCATTAGTGCTATTCAATGAGGCCTCATTGCGCGGTGAAGAATTTGATTGGTCACAAGAGGTAATTGGGGAGAGGCAATCCATTGATAAGAGCAATATTTGAGCGACATAATGGACAATTTGAGTGAGATTTCAGCTCAGTATCAATGCACATTACATGAAAAGCATTGCTGCATTTTGGTAAAAGCCTTGAGCTTTCATCATCTTGAAATTCACTGAGACAAACTGAGCAATCTGTGGCCATCTATTTTCTTGTACTTAAATACAGTAATTGATTTAATAAGAGCCTCATCTGAACCATTTGCAGAAACATGACAAGGATCAAGGTTGGAAGGGTCTTGATTCTTCTCAGATTCCAAAATTTGGAAGTTATTTTCTCTTCCTCTTGAGGAATTTCTGTTCTTACAATACTTGGAAATTATGGCATAGTAACTTACAAGAAGAAAAGCACTTCCTAAAAGGCCTATTATGGCTATAAGTAAGAATAGGCCAAAAGTTCAGTCCAGAATTATCATCAGGAAACTCAGTTGGAGGTGGAGGAGGGAAAATGATGTAGCACCATTGTGGGCAGTTTGAAGCTACAAAATCCCAACATTCCTCGGTAGTCATGTATGGAACCCAAGGTTTTGGTTTGGCCATAGATCCCATCTTTAATAGAGGAAGGGAAAGAAAGATCACAGAATAGAAACTCCTGGAACACTGAAAATCAGCCGTGGTAATAACATTAGTTGAAGAAAAGACTGATTAGCATATTAAAAACAAAAGCAAAAGCTCAACAATCTTTAACTAAAATGCATGTTTGACTACGCAGTGATGAGGCACTGTTTTAAGAGGGAGGGAATGGAATATATTCAATGATTTGATTTTGACATGATTTGATATTAAAATTGAGAAAAGTCTGGGTGGACTGAAGAGCTAGTTTGAAGACTAAGAGAAAGCGGTATGATAGGATATTTCTTGAAGATAGATATTGGCTGAAGGCTAGCTGAAGGTGGAAAATAAAGGAGCAATAGCAGCTTAGTTGGACAGCAGAGGAAAATCAGGAAGACTATGGGTCTGTTTGTTTCATGTGAATTATCAATATTTTCGGGAAAATATTATCTTGAATTTCCCGTCGTTGGCTGCATTAGAATTAAGAAAAATATTTTTCAATGTAAAATATTTTATACATAAAAGTGTAAAATAACTTCAGGATAGTAAAGAAATGGAAGTTATTTTCCGAAATAACTATGGCTATGTTCGTATTTTTGTCAAAATTTTAAAGGTCCGATTTTTAATTCTAATTCCGAGTTGGGTTACACAAAGGGAAATCCTTTTAAAGTGGTGATTCTAACCAATTTCGAATACATATTCATTATCAGTGAAGTCATAAACTGCTTACCACTTGATCCATACATGTAGACTATAATTTTATTGGTTATAGACTTGTAGCCCATTTTCTTTTCTTATCTCCTTTATTTTCATTTCTTTATCATGGTCATTTCCTTTTCTATCCTTTTCTTTTCTTGAAATAATGGCTTGTTGACTATGGTGTGTTGGTTGGGGAATCATCAAAGTAATCAATGCTTTTATTATTGTGATTAACTAAATTAAGTGGCCACTTGCAGGTAAAGTGAATTACCTGAATGAATACGGTCAATTTTTCAGAATATCAAGATTTTTAAAATTTATCGTGTAAATGTGATTATTTGTTGAAGGTATTATAGAATTATTACTGTCGCACTTTAAAAGTGTATAATTAATTTATTTACGCACTTTTAAAGTGCGTAATCAACTTTAGTCACAATTTTTTTTATTATTTTTGACATGGTGATTTAGCACATTAAATGTGCGAAATCACCATTTCACAAAAAAATAAAATAAAATGGAACAATAACACTTTGCCTCTCTGCACTATATAGGTAATTACACTTTATCCCCCTAAACTATAAAGATATACAATTTGCCCCCAAATGACACTATTCATCTATTACCAATATTAAAATTATTAAAATAATCTAGTTAAATAACTATAATACCCTTGGTGCTATATTTTGATTTCTATGTATTTAAATTTTGATAGTAATGTGATAACTATTTAAAAATAAGCAAAATAAAATACCAATTATATAATATTTTAATTTAATCTATGTCATTTTAATTCTTAGTCAAATTTTAAAAATTTTTGGATTTCATTTTATATTATTTCAAATTTAAATGTTTAACTGCAGTGTAGAAAATTTTTTCTAAAATGAGTTTGTTTTCTATGAAATTTTTTTCTATAAAGGTATTGTATGAAAATAAAATTTCTATTAAAGTTTGATATTTTTTTGTTGTCTCAGTATTTTATATGTTTAATATTTGGCTTATTTCGTGCAAATTACGATGTCGGATATAATATAATTTAACAATTTCTCACATTTTTCACACCCTAAAGTCCAAGATATCAATGTGTTATTATATTTTATTTTTTTCTATTTCTTTTAAGCTATCAAAAATGAGTAAAATACGTAAAAAAAAATAAAAATATGATACTAATGGTATTTTAGTCAACTAATTAAATTATCTTAATATTTTAATATTTTTAAAGGATGAATAATGTGAATCGGAGGCAAAGTGTATATTTATATACTATGTTCAGGGAATAAAGTGTAATTACACTTATTATTTAGGGTAGCAAAGTATAATAACATTTTGCAAGTGATTTCGCACTTGCAACATGTGAAATCAATAGATTTCACAGTTGCAAAGTGCGTTTACTTTAATTTTTTTTTTTTTAAAAAAAAAAAGTTACAAAATGGTCCTCTTACACCTTATAATAAGTGTAATTGCAGTCTGCCTCCTAAACTATAGAAATATGAACTTTGATCCCGATTCACATTATTTTTCCTTTAAAAATTTTAAAATATCAAGAAAATTTAGTTAGATGACTAAATACCCTTAATATCATTTTTTGATTTTTCATGTATTTTATTAATTTTTGATAGTTTAAAAGAATTAGAAAAAAATAAAATATAACTATACATTGATATCTTGGATTTTAGGGAGTCAAAATGTGAGAAAGACAGTGTAATTATATTATATTCGACATCGCAATTGGCACAGAATAGGTCAAATATTAAAAGTATAAAATACTAATAGAACAACGAACAAAATTTCAAACTTTAATAGTTTATTTTTATATAATAGTTTTACAGAAAAAATTTTCATAGAAAACATGCTCATATGAAAATTGTTCTACCACTGCAGTTAAACATTTAAATTCGAAATAATATAAAATGAAATTAAATTTTTTTTAAAATTTGACTAAGAAATAAATTGATATAGATTACATTGAAATATTATATAGTTTATTTTTGCTTATTTTAAAATAATTATCACATCACTATCAACATTTAAATACAGAAAAGTCAAAATATGGTACCAAGGGTATTTTAGTCATTTAACTAGATTATCTTAATAATTTTAATATTGGTAATAGATGAATAGTTTCATTTGGGGCAAATTTTGTATTTTTATACTTTAGGGGGGCAAAGTGTAACTACCCATATAGTGCAGGGAAGCAAAGTGTTATTGTTCCCCATTTTTTTTTAATTTAAAAATAATGCGATTTCGCACTTTGAAAGTGAAAAGTCCCAAATTCTTTTTTCAAAAAGAATTGAAAGTGCGAAATCCCAATTTTTTTTAAAAAAAAATTTCTGTGGTTTCATACTTTTAAAGTGTGAAACCACCATGATAAAATTTTTTTTTAAAAATTGGACTACAGTTGATTATGCACTTCTAAATTGCAACAGTCACAATTCCAGAATTCCCTCATCAAACGATCACATTTGCTCGATAAATTTTAAAAGCAGTCATATTTCAAGAAATTGGCCAATGAATACCACATCGCATGGGGCTTGAGTAGGACTGTCAATGAGGCTGGGCCGGCCCGAGCTTGGTCTATTCGACCCGAAAATAAAGAATCGAACCTTACACTAAAGTGTTGGGCTAAGTTTAGGCCTAAATATTATGCCCAATTAAATTGTGAACCAAGGTTGGACTTATTAGGCTCAATCCGATTAAAACCTGACCCGAATATATATATAATTTTATCCTAAGTTAAATAATATTATTTAATTTTATATAGATAATAGTTAATGATTCTAGTTTTCTATTTCCTTTACTAAAATCGGGTAAGAAGTCTTTTATATAGATAATAGTTAATGATTCTAGTTAATTTAGTTGAAATATTGTGGTTCAATGACATAGTTAATAGTTGTTTATTGACATAATTAGTATATACTATTCCATATTATGTTGATCGAGTGTAAAAAAACCAAATTTTAACAAATAAACTATAAAAAATTTTATTAGATAATGTGAGTTAGGCCAACCAGATTAAAGCATGAAACCCGAATAACTTTGTGAGTCGAGTATGAGTTTCATATTTGTGAGATTGAGTTGGCCCAATTAAAACTTCGCCATTCAAATAAATTTGTGAATCGAATTTAAATTTTTCGAAACCCGATTCATAAAACCCAATTAATACCCCTAAGCTTGAGAATAGGAGTGTGTGACAGTTCTTCATTTCACCAAGATAAAGATGTGAAGCTGACAGAATTAACCATACCTTCACCGACAACAGAATGTTGAAACAACTAAAATTTGTTGGTTCCAAAACAACCTAAGAAGGGGGGGTGAATTAGGTTTCCTTTATAAAAAAATTACTTTGCAAAATATACACTTATTAAATCTTTTGCACTAACAAGTAGATTATAGAGATAAAAATAATTAAGCTTAAGAAGTATAGGAAAGGTAAAAAAATAGATTAAACAAACAACACTTCTAAGCTACCAAGGTTGAAGTGTTCATCCACTAGAATGCTCCTCAAATATGGTGAGCTAATAATCTCAAATGTACACAAAGTAGGACAATCCTTGCTCACACTAATTTTCTTTAGTTGAGCCAAGGATTTTACTCTCAACCTCAGTTTTGTACAAGATTATCACTCCACTCAATATTTTGAATAGCACTTCTAAAGTACACACTAATACAATTTTGCTCAATAACTAATTTGCACTCAAATTGCTTTTCTTCTTGCTTGTATTCAATGTCTAAGATTTCTTTTACAATATCATCGGAGTTGGTATTTATAGGAGCAATAAATTGGGTTGTAACCACCTTCTAACGGCTCAATAATAAATGTTCAAAAACTTGTAACGTTAAGGGTTTCGGATATCTGATGTTTCTGTTGTGCGTCCGACCCAGTGTCCGATCATACTTCGGATGGTATATCTCGTCTGAGATGTTTAATGCTTTATCAGGGAATTTATCTCTTTGGACAGTCTTCTTCGTCCGATGTAAACTTCTTTTCGACAGTTGGATGCGTCCGTTGTAGAGTTTTAAATTCTTGACTCTGCTTCACTCTTTCATACGGTATTATGTTACTTGTATTTTCCTCTCACGTAATGTAAGCCAAATATACCGTATAATCTAGACCAAATGCATTGTATGGATGGTAAATGTGGATTACTAAATAAAAGAAATACCAAATACGTACGTAGCATGGATTGCTTAACAAATATGTACTCAATTCTTGCAGCCTATAACTGTTTTAGTTTACAATTATTTTTTGAAAAAATTGATGATGTGGACTTTCGTATAGTATATTTTATTTTATCATGAGGGAAGACACATGAATAATAAGGCATTTAAAAGAAAATGAATTACCAAATGTCATGTTAAATTAAAAAAAAATAAAATTACAGAGGGACCTTAATTTCTTACACATGATATGTAATACTAAGTAAAATATTTGTGTGTATATTTTGTTGATATACTGTTAGAATATGTACCTTAATTGGCCACAAACTCATAAATTAGACTTTTTTGAATTAGTTAGATACAATTTATATTTGTATTAGATATTTCGATACTGTAGTAGTGTTGAATGTTATATAGTTGAGCTTACTGGGTATGATTTTCTATAAAGTAAAATAAAGCATGAAATTAAGTAATAAAAAAAAATAAAAAAGGTCATAGCTTAAATAAATACAATAAAGATATTTCTACATATTAGAGTATAAACCAATCATTTGTATCAATAATATTATCGTTCCCCTTTTATTTATTCAAATTCGGAACAATGTTTTATTTCCCATTTTTTGCATTAGTTTTTGTTTCTTTCTATTTTGCAATATTTTGTAACCAAGTTGCGTATGTACTTAGTATGTTGAATGATTCATGTTGTAATGTATACCAATTTTTTGCGTTAGTTTTTGTTTCTTTCGATTTTTATAATTTTTATAACCAAGTTGCCTTATGTATTTAGTGCATTGAATTTCACACTGTAATGTGTAGAATATACAATCTCTAAATGTGTACCCGTACTTGTATTTGCACGTGATTTAATAATTGGATAAGTTGATTAATAACCTGTTGAATTTTATAGGATTTTTACATCAAAAATATTTAGTCATTTCAATATTCTCCTAAGAAAGATAGAAATTTAAATTTATAAAGTAGGTTCGTACTCCTAAATGATTTATATTTTTTTGGTATAAATTATTAATTAATTAGATCTCCCATTACATATATATGTGTATATACATATATATATGGGAAAATATCTTCGACTAATTAAGAAACATAAAAAGCAAAATAATACAATAATATCACTGAAATAATATGAAAGGTTTAAAAATGACAAAATTACCTTAATTCCATTGATTATTTGGTCAAATGCTTACACATTTACTAATACAACTATGATTTATAATCTTTTTAAGAAAACTTCCTAAGCAAATATTGTTGGAGCAATTCCTTCATAGATAACAAAAGTACGCTCTTATAAATCAAACCAACATCTCCTACATGATCCACTTTCCTCCACACACCTTTTCATCCCTTTTACTCATCTTGTCTTCTTTCTCTCTGCACCCATGATCCAACGTATTTTGGTTTCCAATTCGCTCCAGAAACACAAATGAATTTTCACTTTATTCATTTTCCTTAAGCAATCCAAATAAAATAAAATAAAAAAGGAAAAAAAAAAACTTTCACTATACGATAAGCAAAAAAAAAAACAATCTAAACAATTCAAAACACCAATAAACTATGAACAACTATTATTTTATGAACCAAATTCATTCATTAAAGTTAACCTGGATGCAATTTTCTTCTAGTATGTATATTTCCGGATCTTTTCGAGCCAATGTGACTTTCTAACCCTTGTGTTTTTTTTATCTAGGATATCAAATTTGCAGCGAAATGAACTGTTCTCAAGTGGGCTTGGTTTCGGGGCTTTTTGATTTTCACTTCGTTGCAACTACACTTGGACCCTTTTTTGTACTGCGTTTCTTCTCATTCTTCATTGGTTGGATTCTTATCCAATTCGGATTATCGGTCTATAATCAATTGGGTGGGAAATCATCCGGTGCTTTCACTTGGTGAGTTTTATTTGTGAGATTGTAGAGTTGGTCCCATGGATCAACGGAGTTCATAGAGTTGACTTGTTCAGAGAATAGTCTAGCTATTTCAAGAAAAATAGCTCTGTGGTTATGATTTCAGATATCTCCAGTTATGTTTTTATTATTATTATTATTATTTTGCCTTCTGCATCTACTAGCTTATTTATGATCCAACTGGAGGATTTATTTTTTGCCTCTTTGTTTTTTTAAAATTCGGATGAAATTTGTCATCAATAAACTTCACCAAATTTGAAAGACAATTTGGATTTTGAGAAAAGATTTATCACTTATCCATCACGTGCATGCCACTATCGATTTGTTGAGATTGAATAACAAACTTCATCATTTGAAGGGTTTGATTAGGAGTTAAAATCTCTCGAAAGCAAATTTGGAGTAGGAACCTAAGTTGATATGTATTTGTCAACAATAATTATCCTTCTGTCTTATGTTTTGTATACAAATTCATAGATTTAATAATAAATATAAGTTGAAAAAAAGGGTTTTGAATTAGGAGATAAAAGTCATAACCACTAAATTGTGGACATTAGGAAAAATAAAACAAATTGTACCTTTGAATTTTGATATTTTTGTAAATGAATTTTAACTTTAATATGTTCAAATAGGTAGAGTCCTTCAAAAAATAAGTTAAATAATAAATAAAAAAGAATAAATGACACGCCTTATTTTATGGTTCATTCTCATGATGGGGTTTTCCTCGTGTATTGGTTCTTTTGTGAATTCTACTTTAAGTACTACTTTTATAATTTTCATTTTTTTTATATATCTTATGTAGATATTGGTATTGAATATTAAATATTGTGGATGTGAGAGTGGAAGTTATATTTAGTTATCTTATTTTTTAAATATTAAATAATCATATATTTGAACAGTCGTGCATTATCTAGTTTATCATTAATTATAATTTATTTTTTCTTAAAAAAGTAAGCAGTGCAATATAGAGTAAGAGATGACAACATGACACGTCAGTTTCTCATGGATTCTCACAAACACCCCTTTTACTTTAATATATAGTAGTAGTCGGAAAACTTGTGCTATGCACGGGTAAATAAATATATTTAACTTGTAAAATAAAATACTGTTATTGAAATCGTGATGATAGCATGCAATTTTTAATAATTAAATCTAATAAAAATAAACAAATTAAGTAACAATATTTGTAATAATTTTAGATACTATGAAATTTTTACACTATTTAGTTTTCATTTATATAGATAGTATAAGCAATTAGTTGGTTTCCATGATATTTATAGTTGTTGACATTGTTAATTTTTTACATTGTTTTATTTTTATACATAAATAATATAACTAAAAGTTGCATATGATTTCTCATTTCACTTATTCATTTGTGTTAAGTATAAATGAGTTTTTATCATTTTATTTAATTCTAATAAAAATGCTTGGATTGAATGATAAAATTAAAAAGTGGTAAGTTATTCAGTCAATTAATAAGTTCGTTAGGTCTAATATTAGTATAATCATCTGATTGTACTGAATGATTTGGACCGAAATTTAATTTTTATAATTGTTTCTATAAAACATATACAATTTTTTTATTTATTTTAATAAATTGTAACACTTTACAAAAATGATTACTGAGTTTAAATGTATATTGGTATTTTTATAAGTTAAGTGACATTATCATACCTTTTCTATTTTTTTGCGCAACTTTGACATATATTTTTTTGCACAACTTAGGCATATATTAGTTAACATTCTACGTCTTTAAAAAATAGTATTAGAGTTAGGTCCTGTTTGATAATACTGAATTCTGAAATCTGAATACTTAATGCTGAAGTCTGAATACTGAAACAGTTAAGATGGTGAAATTTTAAGCAATTAGAAGAAATTTTAAATGTCTGAATCTGAATGCAGAATTTGTTAATATTGTTTGATAAATACATGTAGCTAAATGCTTAATAATTCAAATTGTACAATTATGCCCTTCCTTTAATTTTTCATTTAAATATGTAATATAATTATATTTTAATTTTGTTAATTAATAATATTATTGACAATAAACAAGTAAAAGTGGTTATTTAACAAAATGAATTGCATAGAACAATAAAATTATCTAGTAAATAAAATAAAGTACAATATACATTTGTTGTTAAAAAATAAAATAAAATAAACTAATAAACTTAAATATCTAATTTTAATTTAAGAATTTGAAAGTTGATCTGCAATTTGTTTACGTAGATTATGCATGAACACTTGATCGGCTTGTCTTGATCATCCTTCTAATGGGTTGTTGAGTCATTTTCAAGCTCTTGATCATTTTCTATTATAGCAGAAATGTCATGATCTACATATTGTTGAAATCTATCATTTGCAGAAGTTCTTCGCAAATAATTATGTAAGGCAACACATGCAATCACAATATTTCTTTGCGTTGGAAATGGATATGGTGCCATTGTTTTAAGGATCGGGAAACGAGCTTTTAGAACTCCAAAAGCACGTTCAATCACATTTCTCAATCTTGCATGTGCTTGATTAAATTGCTCTTCTTTTGTTCTTGGACGAGCATCATTTCAAAAATCAGATAACCAATATCGTACATTTCGATATGGTGTCATAAATCCACAGGCTGCATCACACAAATAATATTTATCTGCACAAAACAGATTTAAGCATGTTGAGAGAAAAATATGTCGTTAAATTTAAAATACAATGTAAAACGCGGTGAACCTGGCGGAGGATTGGAAAATTGTATGTTGGATCTCTTATGGCTTCTGCTAAAACTCTTGAATCATGTGCCACTCCTTCCCAACCCGCCAACACGAAGGTAAAAATCATATCGAAGTCGCAAATAGAAAGTACATTCTGCATGCACTTTCCTTTTCCTCTTCCTCGATATGGTATTTGTTCATCCAAAGGTATAATCGCAGGTATAAGAGTTCCATCTAATGCACCTAATGCACCCTTTAGAAAGATAACAAAAATACTAGAATTAGCAACCTAATTTAATCAATTTTAATTTAAATAAAATTAATATTAATACCTGAAATATTTGTAGAAGTCTTCGTTGTTGTTGACTTGGATTATTATTTCCGTCAAAATTTGAGACAATCATATCTTTAGAAAAATTCAACATAACACTTCATAGAAATATTTATGCACTGTTTGAGTTGAATAATTGTATCTCCTCTTAATTACACGATATGTATGATGCTGACCCATATTCGTGAGGAACATTGCTACCTTTTCTTCAACAAAAATAAAACGACTATTTTCTAACCAACCTCTATTTCGAAGGTGAAGGCATAAATTCAAGAATACTTCTTTCCTCATTCGTAAAATTTCTATACATATGTAATGTGAAGGATTTCCGTCAAGAATTTCATTCACATAATCATACCCTCTCAATATAGAATTTGTATCGGGTCTTCTTCCGATACGTCTTAATTTCATTCTTTTCATTATTAGTATTATTAACACAATTATTAGCATATGTTTTTGCTCCTCAGTTAACATCTACAAAAATTGAGATTAAATATATGTTACAAAAATTATTCAAAAAAAAATCATTAAAATTTTCAGCATAATGCCTTAGGAAAAAAAAATGCAAAAACAACAATATCTTTCCTAAACCATTATAAAATGTTGTTGTTCAAAAAAATACTAAATTACCAGAAAAGAGTCATCTAAACAAAATTGAAATTTTAAAGATGAAACATCCTACAATTTAAAATAGGCCTAACTTTTTTGCATTCATTGATATCCAACCTAATTTAGCTTGTTTAGATTTTGCTACAAATTGAATCCATTGTTCTCTATACACCTTACTTTCACAAAAAATACTAGCAGCAGAAAGATATAGTGGAGATCATCCTCTCCTAAAGACATCTCATTTGGAATTTTGTTACAATCTTCAATACTTGGTCCATCTGATTTTTCCAATGTCTTGAGAACAAAAGCCAATTGATTATCAAGATATCCAAATTTTTCACTGCTACTTTGCTTTGGACGCTTGCCTTCACGCTTATTTTCATGTTTTGATTTTGATTTGTTAGTTGATGAGGAGGGTATTTCAAAATTTTCTGATTCAAGATTGATATATGTCTCCCCACAAGTTTCGACAGCATCCTCTGGCATTCCTTCCTTAGATGTACCCCATACATCTTTACCGGTTGCTATGACTCCATCAAACATTGCTTTCATCTCATTTTGATATTCCAATGACTTGTAACGAAATTGTTGTGCTTTAGGATTTTTCTGTAACATCGTAATAAAATATTTAATTATAGTCAGATATAAGTTAGTAATTTTAGTTAACTCGAATAACACTTAAAAATAGTTACCTGTATGTATTCGTTCCATTGCTCTGTAAGCTCTAGTTTATGGTATTGGTTATTGGATCATAATCTAGATTCCCGGTAATACTTGTCATCCTTTTCCAAATTGTGTATTTTGTCTTTAAATAATCCCATTCATTCTTCAACTGTCTTTGTTCAAAATTACCCATTTTTTCCTCTTTTAAAACTAACCTAATTCTTTCCCAACATTCTTTTTTTAAACTACTCCTACCGTAATTATTAAACTTAGCTTCCTCCACGCATAATTCTATAAACCGTTTCAATAAATTAGGATCTTTCCAATTAGCCCTAGTAACCTTATCAGTATGTAAAGGTTTCATCCCTATATATCACATAAAATTTAATTAGAACAAAGATCATATAAGATAAAAAAAAAAAAAAAAAAAAACCAAGATGGGCATCAAGCTATTACCTTGATAAAAAAGGATAATAACTCCAAAAAAATATAAATATGAAGACGGGATTTCTTGAATTAACCAGCAGCAATCCTTGGAGAAATACCCTAACTAACTGGAAAACAAAAGAACTCGCACTTTTGTAGTGATAGAAAACTCCCGATAGTGATTTAGTAAGAAAGAGTCAAAGCGTGCAAAGGGGATTTAAAGTGCAAGATATGGAAGGATTTGGAAAGAAAAGGATCAAGAATATCGTTATAGGAAAGAGTATGTGAGGGAAGAAGTTGTTTAGTTGGAG
Source organism: Cinchona pubescens (assembly GCA_025175665.1). Lineage (NCBI taxonomy): Eukaryota > Viridiplantae > Streptophyta > Magnoliopsida > Gentianales > Rubiaceae > Cinchona > Cinchona pubescens. Next base: position 204,803 of record JANKKI010000105.1, read on the forward strand.
AACAAAAGGGAATGGATAGGGACAATCTTGGAACATGTGTTAAAATCATTAAAGTTTATCTGCTGAGCGTGTTTTGCATTAAGCGTTAAGTTATAACTGTATCTCTGAAACTTTGTTATACAGTTTCAGCACTACTTAACATTTTAAGTGGTAAGATTTTATTTATCAAACATGATAAAAATGACAAATCTCTTAATGTATTCATTTTAAGCATTAATTTGTATTATCAAACACACCCTTAGATGGAAACACATAGTTAGAAGGTTTGCTAGTGGTGTTAGTTCTAATAACAATGACATAGTTATTTTTATGAATTTTTTTCACTTACACATTTCTTTAATATTTATTTTTGGTCAGTTAAAAAATAGCATCGAATCAAAATTTGAAAACTTGGTACTCTAAAAATACAAACAAATAATTTTAAATATAAAAATAGGAAATGTATGAACAAAGTTTACATAAAAATAATAGAGATAATTAATATCTTGAAACATAAATGTAAATGAAGCACACAGAAGAAAAACTCCTGTAGTAATTTTTTGTTGGGAGAATTTCATACTTATCTATGAAGTGATGCACACAGACGAAAAAAACTCTTGTAATAATTATACAAAGATTAACATTTTGTAGTGAATTTCAAAGAATAAAGTTAGTGAAAATTATATCCCCAACATACTTAATTTAATTCTTTTCTTATTTATAATTTAGAACTCATGCTAGCACCGGATAATCCCAGGTTGGCAAAAAGACCAATTTGGATCCTTGTCTCTAGGGTATCAATGAATTTAGTCCCTTATCTATCAAAAAGACCAATTTGGTCTCTCAACCTTAAAAAAATTAACTAATTTTTTAAATCTTGTGACAGAAAATGTGGACAAATTAACGGTGTCGTTGACAACACATCTACTGCACGTAATTGACCATGTGATTACCACTTGGCTTGGTCTATTAGTTTGTCCGTAATTTCCATAATAGGTTTTAAATTGGTTAATTTTTAAAGATAAGGGACCAAATTAGTTGGTTGTGATAGATAAGGGACTAAAAATTGATCTTTTTCTCGTCTCAAATTTATCAATTTTTTAAAATTGATGTTTTTAGTAAAATTATTTTTAAAATATTAAATAGCAAATTTCAAGGAAATAGAATTTTAAAAGATAGTTTGATAACAAATCTGAATAAGTATTTGATTTACTAAAATAACACAAATAAAAATGTAATACTTCTATGAAATATAATAAAAAAGTGGGGTTATTTTCTTGATGTAAAAAGGAAAAAAAAAGGAACTTTTCTAACAATTAATTTTAGATCTCACCATATAAAGCATACAGGTAGATATGATGATGTCAAAAAGTTGACCATATTTAGACATAATAAGAGATAATATTAAAATTATTTTTTTAACACAATCACTTAATAATAAAGATTGTTGACATTGAATAGTTAATAACCAATAAATACATAGTTGCAATAAAATAATTTTAAAACGTTGTTATCTTTTTATGATATATTAATTTTTATAGATATTTAACTCGATATAATTGGGTTGGAAAAATAATATTATTTAGATATAGTATGCTAAATATTTTCCTACTTTTGTGCAAGTTATTAGTTGCAACCATTTAAATATATATCTAAAAGTTATTTATTAAAACTTTTTTTTTTTAAGAATTATATATAAATGAAAAATTTGCCGAATTAGTATATATTTGTTTTCTTAACTTATTGTTAATAACTTATACCTATATGGTGATTAATAATACAATTTTAGTAACTCTTTCAAATAAAATTAACTATAAGACATGTGCATCAAATAAGAATTAAAAAAAAAGGGTAGTTAAAAATAAATTTAGATAATTAATTTAAATTCACATTGTTAATTAAGTATTTCATCTCTTACCTCTATTAATTACTAAGTAAATTTGATTTTATATAATGTGCCACATGTTAATTTTTTAAAGCTTATCATGAAAGGACCATATATAGATATAGATTAGTAGTAAGGAAAATAGGAAAATTTCATAAAATAACCTTCCAACCAGTAATAAAATTGTGTAAAAATACTTTTCACTCATTCTTACATTTTAAATTGATCCCACTTCTTAATTTTTAGACACTCATTTGATAATTTTTTTAAAATTAAAGTTATAACTAATATATGTAATTTTAAAAATTATAACATTTATGACGCTCCTACTACTCTTATACTAGAAAATTGGAGACAAAGTAGTTGTGCCTATACGGCGTGACTGCGTCCATATGCACGCTAACACAAAAAGAGTTGAGAAACTTTATTATGGAATGTCCCATCAAATAACATATTAAATGGTATTCACAGACTAATAAAATTTTACTATTTAAAGTGATAAGGTCTTTATAAAATAAAATGAATTGATAAATTATTATTAAAATATTAGAATCTCATTAATTGATTTGGAAATAATAGTTGACATGCCATTTAGTAGCACATTCCTGTAATAATTTTTTTCCAAAAAGTTGGTTACAAATATATATATCGGTATCTTGAAAAGAAGAGAATACATCATATATGCAACGTATAATATAATAGCACGTGATATCAAATCAAATTTTATATAAGGCATATATTCTTTCTCGCTAAGATTTATGATATTGTCTTCTCATTTCAGATGTTGGAATTTGAAACCAACATTTCCTCAATGAGTACCGAGCATGGGGGACCTTACGCGCAATTAACACACGAGTCATCGATCTGGATGTTTACCCATTCAATCCAAATCACATCAAAACAATGGCAAATCAGAATAAAGCTAAATTTCCAAGGGAATTTTGTAAAGAATGTCAAAGTGCAGAATCTGATGCATTTTTCGAGATGAAAATGTGATGGATCAATTAGAGTAGACAATCCAGTCAATTGGGTATCTTCCCTGGTAATTCGAGACCAGAATCAAGAACGGTCAAAAATATGATTGGTGTTAAAATCAAGAAATTATCCTCTCCATTGCTTTTCTCTAATTCTCTCAATTATCTATTATATTTAAATGACTAAAAAGCTGAAAGATTATCCCATTAGAGTTTTTTGCGGAATTAACTTTGTTTTAGAAAATTATTCCCACAGTAATCTAATTCTCAATTATATTTCCTTTCTAATGTCTTAAGTTCCATATAGACTCTTCACTGGGCTGCCACGATGGAAATTGGATCCTATTATTTAGGCTTTCTATGAGAAAAAGACTAATTTGATTCTTCATTATGTGTTGTGAAGGAAATTGTCTCTTAAAATAATAAAATGGTTGATAATACATTTACTCCAAGTAATGGCCACATGATATCACGTGACTTGATTCATTAATTTATTCATGATTTATATCATAATTTTTAAATTAGTTAATTTTTTAATGATAAGGGAGAGACCAAATCTGTAAAGATAAGGAACCAAATTGATCTGTTATGTTACACAACAGACATATCGATACTTAGAGATTAAATTGATTTTTTTTTTTCTATGGCCTGCAATTCCCAAACTTTCATTTGTTTATTGCAAAGTAGGTTCGCGAAGTAGTGTATTTTTTTTTTTTTTCCTTTTAAACTTTTGGATGTGCACGTAAGCTCTTTTTAATAATTTTTTTGTGGCGGATGAAAGTTTATAGATACAAAGAATTTGGTATTTCGTTGGAGCAAATATTTTGACAAATTAAAAGCTATCAAAGTTATTACACGTTCAGATTTCAAATCTGATTTTTTCCATAACGATTTTAAATGAATATAAGAAAACAGATAATTTACCAATGCTTCCATTTTTTGCACATAAGAAAATTCAAGCATGATAATTCTTTATTGGTATTTTGGCCTCCAAAAAATTAATAATTAATAATTGTTAGCTGACATAATAATAAAATGATAATAATATGGGTAACGTATTTAGATCAACAAAATAATACAATAATATATGTTAAAATTTTGAAAATTTTTGGTCAAGGCATTTTATCATTCAGATGGCCAAAGAAATTGTGTCTTGACTATTGTAGGAATTCTCTACATTTAATAGAACTTTTTCATTAATCTAACATTGGGAGTAGAACAAGAAAAATGGTTGCTTACCTGTAAAAACTTTTATACACGTCTTTATGTTTTTTAGTTGTTAAAAGCTCAATTTAAGGTGATTATTTATTATCCATGGTCAGAAATGTGGAAATAACGGAAGAGAAGGAAGTAAAAACTCGAACAATCGCATGCTTGGAAGCCTAGGTGGCATCAAATCATTATATTGGGAGTATAGTTTCAAATAACATTTATTGGGAATATTTTTCTAAACAAGGTTATTTTGGCAACAAACTCAATCCGATTATATCAACAATTTTATTTTGATGAGTAGATCAATATACTAAAATCAAATCCATTCAAATATGTTTTATCACTCAATTTGCAAGAATTGAATATTTGGATGGTATAAAATATGTCAAAATCAAGACAAAATTTAACGTTAAATCTAACAGAAAAACTTAATCTATTTATTTTCAAAATTTAAGTATAGCAAACATATGCAATAAATTATATTATAAATAGATGTGATTTTCAAAAAATACTTAAAATTATGTTTTTTTAGGGTAAATTGAAGTGAAGTTCTCTCCAATTAATGGAGAAGAGCTTAGCCCCAGTGAAACACATCCCATTGAATTTTAAAAAGGCTTAATTATAGTTTGTCCCTATAAATTGGGTACAATTACAAATTGCCTCTTATGTTTGTTTTATCTACAAATTGCTCATCAAAGTTTAATGAAGTTAAAATTTCATCGAAAGAGAGTAGTAAATGTCATGGTTGTCCTTAATCTTTTTAGTTATACTTTGTGAATTTCTTTACTAAAATTCTTCTCTTGAAAATGATACTAAACTAAATTTATTATTCTAACTTTTTTCATTTTTTCTAGGTAGCATGAGGTATAATGAGTGAATTAGTTGATCAACTTAAATTTATTTAAAATGTATATTGATTATATATCAAAGTAATATATTTACTCAAATAATGTGATTTTTTAAATATAATGTAATGAATTAATTATTTATAATAGAGAAAATAAAAATTATAAAACTAAATAATGTGATTATATAAATAAAATACTTTATTTTAGATAACAAAATAATATTGACGGAACAAGTATATGATGGCATGTTAAAAATGGATGTGAAGAAGAAAACATAAAATAGTAATAATTCATACAATTAATATTGAAGTGGTAAAAAAAAATTCAATAATATTGGATAAAAAAAAACTATTATTTTTGAATGACAAATTACTTATAAAATAAAATTAGATACCAAAGTGTAACTCACTCTAATTTTATGTTGGCTAAGGCCATTAAAAGATTGAGGGCAATTATGATATTTTATTACTTTATTTAGATGAAAATTTTAACTTCGTTTAATTTTGAGGGCAATTTGTAGATAAATTAAAATACATAAGGGACAATTTGTAACTATTCCCTATTTATAGTGGCAAACTATAATTAAGCCTTTGAAAAGGACTCAATTACACTTGCGTCGTAGGTTAGTTGTACATTCCCCAATATGTTTATTTTACCTATAAATTGCCCCCAAGATTTAGCAAGTTAAATTTTCCATCCAAATGAAGTGGTAAAATGTCACAATTACCTTAATATTTTTAATTATCTCCGTTACATTGAAATTAGAGTGAGTTGCACTTTGATGCCCTTATATTATTTTATAAATAATTTTTCCTTCAAAGCTAATAGGGTTAATTTTCCATCCAACATTATTATAAAAAGATTTTTTTTCAGCATTCAATATTAATTTCATGAAGTATTTTTTCTTTTTCTTTTTTTTAATTTTTTTTTCGTATTTCATGCAATTTTGTCATGCCACCACTATCCCCTCTCTTTCCTTCTCTCATACATTTTGCACATTTAGAATATTTTTTAATTTTTTTTTATTATAACTCAATTTGTACTCTTTTAATTTCTAATAACATATTCATAATATGCATCAAAATGTCCCTATTTAATAAACATTGTAAAAATGTGGTAAAAAATAAGTTCTTTTAAAAATGATTGATACTAGTTGCTTATAATTGTGAGATTCATTTGTTAAACTTTCTCTCCTAAACTTGAAACAAAAAATAAACAAATTTTATTTTCCTAAATAGCATAAGTGAGTGAGTTGATCAATTTAAGTTTATAAAAAAAATATATTGATTATATTTCAAAACAATATATTTACAAAAATAATGTGCTTTTTAAAAAAAAAAAAATACAAAAGAATGCATTATTGTTAATAATAGATAAAATAAAGTAAAAACTAAGAAAACTAAAATAATGTGATGAAATAAATAAAATACTACATTCTAGATAGGGTTAATTACATTTAATTCCCCTAAAGTTTGGCCAAATCACTAGATAAACCTTGATGTTTGGTAAACTACAGATACCTCATTCAAAATCATCATCTCATAACATATTGACCCCCTACCGTTAGTCAACTTACGGTCATTATTAGAAAATCGTTAAAGCCATAAAAACATTCGTCTTTGTTCCCAAAACACCCATTACCCAACAGATAGTGCCAATCCACTTCCCCATCTCATCTCACATTCTTCTCTCCTACCATATCCAACCTCTGTCCTACCGCAATCATTCCATACAACCTCTCTCCTCCACCCCTATATCATCTTAGATTCTTCATTATTAAAAGATAGCAGTAAACAACATCAAAAATCACTCCACCCCAACATTTCTCCTCAACTATAAAATCATCTTCATTACTAAAAAAGGGCACACAAAATCAGTCCATTCAAATTCTCTCCTCCACCACAAAATCATCTTAATCATTAAAAATATTGCAGCAGGAAAAAAGAAGCAAACAACAACAAAAACAAAAAACAAAGAAAAATAGCATAAGTGCAAAAAAAAAAAAAAAAAAAAAAGATGACCAACAAAGCCTATCTCCATCTTCATCATCTAGTAGTGAGGTAGTGCTGCCACTTTGTGAACTAATTCCATTTGATCTGACATGACCAAAAATGAACGAGAAAAATTATCAAAACCCCAGAAAAGAGTTATTGAATTTTTTCCTAAACAAACAAACAAACAAACCACTCCTTAATCACACTAAGTAGAGTCAGCTGCAGGAACCTTGTTACGCCATTGCGTTCTGTCATGGATTATATCCTCCTCAATTCCTAGATGGGCTATATCTTTCCTACAAGTTACCCACCAAGTTATTTTGGGTCTTCCTCTACCCCTCTTATGTTGACTACTCTCTCTAAAATCTATTTGCCTGATAGGCACTTCTACTGGTCGTCTTAACACATGACCTAACCACCTTAAGCGTGTTTCTCTGATTTTCTCATCAATAGATGATACTCCAATCTTCTCACTAATATACTCATTCTGTATATTGTCAATCCTAGTGTATTCACACATCTATCTTAACATTCGCATTTCTGCTACTCTCATCTTTTGCTCATGTGTGTGATTCACTGCCCAATACTCAGATCCATAGAGCATCGCTGGCCTAATTGCCATTCTATAAAATTTATCCTTAAATTGTAAAAGAATTTTGTGGTCACGTGATATTCCTAATACCATTCTCCATTTAATCCATCCAGCTTGTATCCGATGTGTAACATTTCAATCTATACCACTACTACTCTGAAGAACTGATCCTAAATATTTAAAATTTTCACTTATGGGTATCTCTTGATTTCCGATACCAACCCCAATTCTATTCCTACATCCGCCCTTGCTAAACTTAAATTTCATGTATTCTATTTTTGATCTACTAATTCTAAACTCTTTTGCCTCAAGTGTCTCTCTCCAAACCTCGAGTTTAGCATTAATCCCTTCTTTTGTTTCATCTATTAACACAATGTCATCTACAAATAACATACACTATGGTATTTCCTCCTGTATGTGCCTTGTAAGCTCATCTATGACCAATGCAAATGGATAAAGACTTAGAGCTGAACCTTGGTGTAAACCTATATATTTATAGAGAACTCTTGTGTCAACCTTTTGGTGTTCTCACACTTGTAACCACATCCCTATACGTCACCTTTATTGATTCTATATATGCTACTCTAACTCCTCTTTTTTCTAAAACTCTTTTCATAATTTCTCTAGGGACTCCATCATATGCCTTTTCAAGATCAATAGTTGAATTTTTTCCTAAAATTAAATAAAAACACATGGACTCATCAAATTCAACAAGCTATAAGATCATGAATGTTATGCCTTTTATTAGCCCAAAATAATAAAGGAGAGCTTATAGAAGCATAAGAGCAAGTGGGGATAAAGTAAAGAGAATGGGATTTGAGCATATCAAAGTCAAAAATCACAGAGCCACAATAGTTGGCCGAAATTAGATCAGGACAGAGGAGGAGTTGAAAAGGACAATTGTAGGCATTTATGGGTGTGTGATGGTGTGCGTGTATAGGCATGTGAAAAATAGTGTTAGAGCAAGACGATTTTTGGAAGTGATTTGGGATCTTAAAATATAAAAAAGGTAATTTAGTTGTTTTACAATGTCTGTGAATGGTTGGTGACAGAAGTTAGTCAAAGGGTTATTCGTAATTTTGATAAACCTCAAGGTTTTATTGGTAATATGGTCAAACCTCAAGGGAGGTAAATGTAATTAACCATTCCAAATATAAAGTTAATAATGATGAAACAAGTATATGATGGTACGTCAAAAATAGTTATGAGCAAGCAAACGACAATAGGAAATTAATTTTTACACTTAATATTGAAGGGTAGAAAAGGCTTTTTAATAATGTTCAATAATAAAAGAAAATTTTAAGTTTGAAGGATGAATTGCTTATAGAATAAAACCTGGGTACCAAAATGCAACTCGCCTTAATTTTAGGGTAGTAAAGGCAATTAAAAATTCAGGATAATTATTGCATTTCACCACTTCATTTGGATGTAAAAATTTGACATTGTTAAACGTTGGGTGCAATGTGTAATAAAATAAACATATGGGGCAATGTGTAACATCTGACCCCTATTTGCCAAGGCAAATTGTAACAAAGCCTTTTAAGAATAAGAGATTGAATTCCAATATACTCCCTCCATTTCATTCTATTTATTGTTTTGAGTTAGTGCACAAGCATTAAAAAAGTTGTTAAATTGCATCAATTTTACATAAAGATAGTTCAGAGTGATTCAATTATCATTATTTATTAATATTCCTCTCTCTCTCTATTATTATACCACTAAGGATAAAGTTGTAAAAAATTTACCCTTGTAAAAAATACATTTATTACTTTCTTGAATTTCTAAAGTGACAGATAATTTGATATAAAACGAAATTATCTAAAATGACAGATAAAATGAATCAGAAGAGTATATTTTTTTATGGAGAATGGGTGACTGTTATATTGATTCAATCTCCCTAAATCATTTTCTTGCCATATTGTATGAATTGAACTTTTATTGCATGTCCTTCCAATAGGATTTTTTTAAAATTTTTTTTTTTGAGAAATATTGTATGTCCTGTGAAGATTTGCTATATAAGACATGTATTTCTTGCCTTTGACCATGAACTGACTATGGCTAGAAATCGCAATTTCAACTACTTGCAGTGATACTTATAGAACGCCCACTAAGATGGCAGCATAAGTAGAATCTTAGGCCTTTTAATTGTTTGATCACCTACATACCTTCTAAAAAACCCCTATTGGTGAATAATATCTGTTGAACTCCAGTTATGATAAATCATGTTTTGATGATGACCAAATCATACTAATGGTTTGCAAACAAGTGTGCAGAAAAACAGGAAGGATCGGATGAAAATGATCATCCGAACACAATCAAGAAAAACAACCAAAAGTTAAACAACACCTTTTGGACGATGAAGAGCGTCTGAAAGAAAGGAGATCGGACGCAAGGGAGCGTCCGAAAAAAGGAGCTTGAAATGAAGTAATTTTTCTGTCAGAGCTGTAGGATGCATATGACCGTCCGAGACACTGTTCATCAAGCTGTAGGATGCATGAACAGACGTCCGAACCCATCGTCCGAATCCCTAACTATGTTAACGGCTAGTTTTTTACAACTAGTTTTTTGACCGTTAGAGCTCAAATTTCAGCACATCTTTCATCTATAAATAGCCCAAGGACTTCCAAATGATATGAGGAACTACTACATTCAATACAAACACTTGTAAGAGCTATTTGGGGAGAAATAGGCTAAAATATTGTGGGTTGTATTGGTTTGAGTAGTATAGTTCTCTTTGCTCAACTAGTGGGAATTAGTATGAGCAAGAGTAGACTAGTGAGTGATCTTCAAGTGTAAGAGTGAAGGGATAACAAGTGTACAAAAGTGAGATTGTAGTGTAAAACCCTTTGCCTCAACTAGAGGAACTTAGTTGGTGCAAGGGTGAGCCTACTTTGTGTACAAGAAGGTTATTGCTTCACCTTCTTTGAAGAGGCACTACTAGTGGATGTACTCCAAACTTGAGAAGCTTGGGAGTTTGGTTTGATAGTCTTTATCTCAATCTTTTATTTGTTCTTTAAGCTTTGATTGTTAAATATTTATGGATCTTTCTTTAATCATTTGTGCTTAAGTATTCATTTGTTGCACAAAGTTTGTATTTTCATTAAGCACTTCAAAAGGTTTGTTTTTTGAGACAACCTAATTCACCCCCCCTCTTAGGTTGCTTTGGGGCCAACAATATCATCCAGTTTTTTGCTGTTCAATTGTAAATAAAATGCAATAACGTCCTCTGGCCAATCTAGTCCATAATCTTTAGATCAAGTAGCTAATTTAGGATATTTAACAGAAATTTTGAAACACTCATAGAAAAGGTCCCATGACTCGCATATGCCATTAAATTGAAACAAAACAATAGCCATTTGGTCCATTATCTTTGGAATTTTATCCAGTTTAGTCCCACCTAATGCAGTATGTACCAATTTGACATGTAACAAAAAGTAAACAATGCTCATGAATAAAATAAAAAAAAAATCACCAAATTTTCATGACAATTGTATTATAATGCATAATATTTACAAAAGGCTTATTTTAAGAATCACTCAAAGTATCACTTTTTGATGTGTATAAGTGTACTCCAAGTGTGATGAGAAACATTGAAATTTGAATAATGCCAAAAAAGCTAAAAATCATCAAAATTTTTAGAAATGTTTAAAATTTTAAAAGTTTAGCATTTGTTAAAATTGATATTTTCTACTTTTGCTTCCATAAAATTTTGACTCAACTGTAAAAAATAAAAAATAAAAAATTAATATTTGCAAACATAAAAACCACCAAATTTTTACAAAATTCTATTATCATTCATAATGTGTGGCAAAAAACAAACAAAAAAATCATTCAAAAATATTTGTACTCAGAATACCACTGAGAAAAGCATACTACTGGTGTGATTATATTAAATTTTGAAATAATACCAACCGAAAACTAAAATTAATCAAATTTCTAGAAATATTTCAAATTTTAAAATTTGTCTTTTTTAAAATTTTTTAATAATGCATTTAAATTTTTTTCTTTGCTTTCACCTGATATATTTTTTTGTTTATATAAACTATATTTAGTGTGGAATCATTACCTGAAAAACATGTTTAATTTTAACAAAAGAAAATTCGTTAAAACTTTAAAGATTTCTAGAATGAAAATTTTCAAAGCAGTATCCCAGATGGCTTTTTTGAATGAAATATTTTGGATCTTATACATTCTAGGTAGATTTTTCAAATGAAGTTTTTTGTAGTATAAATGACAGAGTAATTTAATTATTTTTTTTTTGTGAAAATATGGTGATTTTTATATTTTTATGTATTTTATATTTTCTTTTACTATGTGCTAAATCAGTACAAATTACCAAGTGGACTAAATTGGATAAGGCCCCCAAGGTAAAGGACTAAAATGGTAATTTTCTAATTCATTTTAACAACATTGATGTTTTCCAAACCTTATTTTGATGATAACATAAACATTTAACTCTGTAAAACAAGCTTTTACAGGAACAGATCTTTCGGACGCACAGAACCGTCCGAACTAGGTCAAAACTCCTCGGAAGCATTGCATCGTCTAAACGAACTGGCAGAAAGAATGGGATCCTACTGCCTTTCTTTCTGGACGCTGAGGACCATCCGAAACCTCTGTCGAACGAAGGACCGGACGCATGCACGGACGTCCGAGCGAAGCCTCTCAACAATTTTGAAAGAAGATCGGACGCTGCCTCGGACGCATTCAATCCTTCTCGGACGTCCGAAACCCCAACGGCTATTTTTTGTGCATTTATTACTTAGCCGTTAAAAAGTAGTTGAAACCACTATTTGTTGCTCTTATAAATAGGTGCTTTAAGAACCTGAAAATATCATCTAATACATTGAACACAAGCCTTAGAAAAGAGTAATTTAAGTGCAAATTGACTAAAGTGCTTTGTTGTATTAGTGTGCAATTGTGAGTGTAAATTCAACTTTGAGTGGAGTGATAATCTTGTATGAAAGTGTGGTTGTAAGTAAGATTCTTGGCTCAACTAAAAGAGTTTTAGTGTGAGCAAGAACTTCCCAACTTTGTAAAGATTATTGGCTCACCAAGTGTGTGAAGCATTCAAGAGATTTGATACTTCAAGCTTGCTAGAGGCTTCTTGGAAGTATTAATTGTTTAATTATTCCTCTCTTTACTTTACTGTTCTATTGTTATTATTATATCTGCATTCAATCAGAAATCTCAATATCTCTCAAAGTATTTTTTAAACAACCTAATTCACCCCCCCCTCTTACATTGTTTTGGGACCAACAAACATATCCATTAAGTATCCTTGATTGACTACTTTTTTACATATAAGGGAGGAATAAAGCTTTTCTTTTTAAGAAAAAAAACACATTCAACACTTATGAGGAAGTACTTTGATATTACTCAAAAGAGAACAAGAATATGAAATAATTAGAGTTATATGCGTGCTTCAAATCAAAATGGAAAAGAAATTGAAATTTAGTTGTGAGGACTAGTAGCATCTCGATTATTTATGCCAAATAAAAATAAAAAGAAAATAATGTTTTTACGCTTTTGTGATCAACAATTTTTTTACTAAAAATTATTTTTCAACTTCTTAAAGATTACTATAAGTAACTTTTAATAAAATATTCAGAACAAAATCCTAATACTAAATAATATTTTAAATAATATTTTAGATAATGATTGTCCAAACTGAGCCACTTTTAATTATTTGATACCCTTCTCTTTGCCGTAATAATTAACATAGTGACCTCATATGATATGCTTCTTACTATATCATAAATTGGTTTTTCCTAGGGTCAAAGGAAAATACTCTTCAACTTTGTCTCAAGTTGCAAAATGCCCCCTCAATAATTTTTATATGCATTTTTCTCCTTTGAGGTGAATTAACCAAAAAATAAAGGAAAAAAGACTAATATAATCTCTTATTTTTGGTATATCGACTAATCTGATTCTTTATATATTACAACAGACCAATCTGGTCCCCCTCTTTAAAAAAAATTAACCATTCCAAGACTTGTGACAAAAATTATGGACAAACTGATGGAGCAAACCATGCAATAATCGCATGACTTTTAACTAGTCGTAGACGTGTTGTTAATGGGTCCTTTAGTTTGTCTAAAATTTAAGTCATAAGTCTTAGAGTTGGTTAATTTTTTTAAGAATGAAGGACTAAATTATAGTTTGTAATAGATAAGGACGTCAATACCCTAAGATAAGGGACCAAAGTAGTCTTATTCCTAAAATATATAGCCATTAACTTAATGACTTAAATGACCATTGTACACTCAATACATTAGTTAATGACATGAATTACAATTTATACCCTCAAATTATTTAATAACTAGTTAATTCACTCATTCATGTTTTAAGACAAAATTATTCCTACTATTTTGACTATTTTTATTTCCCCCTTTTCACTGTTATTTATTTTTTCTCTCATTTTAATAATTTTTACATCCTTTTTTGCTATTGATAATCAATTATATTACTTTTACTAATTGATTAACTAACATCTCTAATTTTTTTTACATGTATCTAATGATTTAATTTTTTGAAATTACTCATACAAATAATATATCTTTTATTATAAGGTATGATTTTTAATGAATTATTAATAGTATAACTAATAAATAGACAAAATAAAAAAATTAAAGAATGAGTAAAAGAAATTAAAATTTTATTCAAAGTATATAAATAAAATTGTGCATGTAGGGCTCTTCAAGTTACTACAGAGTTTACCATACCTCCAGTCCTTATAATAGCCAGTCGTAATATGTTGTCACATTTTTATATCGTCATTACGTAAAAAAAAAGATTCCGCATAAGTTCACATTCTATAATTTTATTTATATCAAAATAATTTTTAATTTTATTGGCTAAATACTTTATTTGTTATATTGTTTTTTTTAAAATTTTATTATTAAAAATTAATAACAAATTCTACATTAAAATAGAAATATGTTACTTGTATTACATAGTCTATTTAATTCACAAAAAATTATTTAATTTGCTATTAAAATTATTGAAGGGAAATTTTGTAATTTGTATAAAAAGTGGAAGGGCAATTTTCTTTTGACCATTATAAAAAGAAACAAAAAACTTTCCTTTGCAAAGTTAGGTAAATGACTCCAATAGGCCTTCAACTTTTCACCACGTTTTTCTATTTAGTCTATCAATTTCTAAAAGTGTCTATCAAGTCCCTAAATTTATGAATTTGGTTTTAAACAATGTCAAATTCAAGTATGGTAATTTTTACTTTACCCCATAAATGTTTTATTTACTATTTTTCCTCTAAGTTTAAAAATAGGGCATTTGGCCCTTTTTAATAATTTAGGTTAACATTAAATAATTAACTAATTTGAAAAGAAAGAAAATGACAATAAGCTATAAATTATAAGAAATCTATGTATATATGTGTGTGTGTAAATATTTTTCTCTTTTATCATTATAATACTTTTGTAAAATCAAAAATACATATATAATGATAAATTTTGATAATAAAAAATGAAAATAAAATAAATTTAAATAGTTATTGCCATTTTAATTTTTTATTTTTTTCCTTCGTTGTTTGTTTAGTTTGTTAGGTGCGTCTTTCCACATAGTTTTTCCCTTTTACTAAATCTGTTATTGGAATTAAAATAACCTGATTAATCCATAAAAAAGAAAGGGAAAATATTCTTAAAAATATGTTAGAACACAATATACCATTGAGTAAAATGTGCTAATATATTCATTTTGTCATTTTTATTAGTTAACTAGTCAATAGTTAAATATTTATTGAAAACTATTAAAGTGGAATTTTGTTGCCTAATTTTTAAACAAACTAACAATAAACTAAATCTTAATAGGCAAAATGAAAATTATCCTAGTTAGATTTAGCGTAAGCGAACATTTAAAACCAAATTGAGAAGTTTAAGGATCTAATAAACACTTTAAAAGTGTAGTGACCAAATAGAAATATTGGTAAAAGTTCAGGGGCTTTGGCTTTCGATATTTCTTCCATTTTGCTTTTTTTTTTAAGCAAGGATTTTTCTGTAAAATCTCATTAGCTAGCATCAAAATTTAAGATTATACATATTCATGACTTTCAAAATTATTGTGTTTCTCGCATAATTTTACTTACAATTTTGATTTTATTCTATTGATTGAGATTTTTATACTTCACAATGAGGTTATCTTGAAATTAGGGTTGCAAATGCCTAAAATTTAAGAATGATGAGATTAAAAAACCGAGATTAAATAAGTATTTTTAGTTAATTGTCAACATACATACATACATATATATATACATACATATATATATATATATATATATATATATATATATATATATCGATATATATAGTAAAGTAAAGAGGTGGTTTGTTAGAACTCACATAAATGTGACAAATGACAATTTTATTCAAGGTTATTTGTAATATTTACTTGATAGAAGTCAATTATAACCAACAGTTAAATACATTTATGAAAAATTACTATTGATAAATATTCGTAACGCTTATTTAATACCAAAGTTATTTGTAATTTTACCAAGTGAGATAGATTATTACCAATGTGATTTGTAATTTTATCTTGATAAAAAGGTTAATTATAACCTACAATTAAATAAATTTATGAAAAATTACTATTGGTAAATAAGGGTGTTCAAACCCCACACAACCCGAAAACCAAACTCAACCCAAATGAATTTGGGACTAAATGGGTTGGATTATTTAGTTAGATTACCCGAACTTAGTTGGGTTGGGTTGGATATTGAAAAAATGAAACCCAACCCAATAATCCGAATATAATTTACTTATAATTTTTTATTTTATTTTGTTTTTAATATCATCTAACTTATAATATATATTCTTTCTTTTCATTCTTGACATAACATTCGTCTAACATATTATATAAATTTTCCTTCTCATTCTTGATCTAACCATTCATTTTTTGGCAAAAATATATTTTGTAATGGATACTCTTTCAATTATATATATATATAGATATATATTACATTTTTTAGATTTTAACCTAAATAAATCTAAAAATCCAAGTAACCCATTCGAGTATACCTGGGTTTTTATATTAGTTGGGTTAGGTTGAGTTTTAAATTTTCAACGTAAAAACCCGATGTGTACTCGAACTCGAAAACCCGCCAACCTAATAATCCAACCCATGAACAACCCTATTGGTAAATACAGTCACACCACTATTTTTATTTAGAACATATATAGCTAGTAAATATTTATTGATCTATATTTACTTGCATTCAAAAACCTTGCTATGCATAGGATAGTAAAACATTTTCGAAACTCATATTTTAAAGGAAAAATTGCCAAAATAGTCCCTCAACTTTTGTACTTTAGCCAGAATAGTCCCTCAACTTTCTTTTTAGCCAGAATAGTCATTCAACTTTTTTTTTAGCCAGAATAGTCCTTCAACTTTTTTTTTAGCCAAAAAGTCCTTTTATAGTGTAGTCACCATAATTTTTTTTTTTTTTTTTTATAAATTTCACATGAAAGGACTATTTTGGCTAAAAAATAAAAGTTGGAGGACCATTTTGGCTACAAAAAAAGTTGAGGGACTATTTCAGTGATTTTTCCTATTTTAAATAACTATTTCTGAAATATTGTAAAATTATTTTAAGAAAAAATTTTAAATGAGACTATGAGAACAGAATCACGATAGGAGAAAAACCCATGAAAAGACAAAATTCAGAACAATGTTCAAGAACATATAGATCAACTTATCTACACAAAAAAAAAAAAAAAAATACATCCGCAATTATATCTATACAAATCTATAGATAAACCACTTTTTGTGAAAAATTCTGAATTATTGATATGTGGAATGTCAAATATATAGTAAATTTATATAATAAATAACGGTAGTAAAAATAATCAATTACATAATTAATAGTAAAAATTGAAATTAATTACCTAAATATTACCTTTACCTATTTTTATTTGTTCAAAATTCTCACTTTATGCACATATACCTCTTATGATTGAATTTTTTCAAAAGAATTATAAAATTAAAAGTGTAATATAAATAATCATATATATCAATTACTAACAATAACTTAGGAAAATAAATACATATTAATTTGGAAAAAAAGTTTAGACATATAATATTAAAGGGTTACTCCTAATAACCATCATAACTTGGAAGATATTTTGCCTAAATATATATGATTAATATTATTTTGCAACCTAATTATATGATAGTATAGATTATTAATAGTTTATCACAAAAATTGATTTTTCTGTAGATATAGTATAGATTTAAAAAATAATAATAATAATTAATAACTACCATATCACAAAAAATTATACTACTAAATAAATTTATTCTTTGCATCTTCTTCCAAGTTTATGTATATTGATAACTATCATTTAAATGTCGGTGGATTTTACTTTTAACTGTTATTAAGGTAAGTTCTCTAAAAATAATATTAATTTTCCCTTCAACTTTTCTTCCCTGTATGGACCCACTTCCGTAATCTATCTATATTATATAGTACAACAAATGGGTTGTTTGTGTGAAGTTCTACAACCTCGAGTGATATATAATAGTAAATCTACATATTAATTTTAATAGTAAAAATAAAAAATAAAATGCTTAATTAACAATTTCAATTCAAATTAATTACCTAGATCTTGTCTTAACTATTTTTATTTGTTCAAGGACCTTACATTATGTAACCTACCTCTTATCATTTATTTTTCTTTGTTCAAAAGAATTGCGATACTAAATATTATGGATCATTCAATTCTTTATGATACACGACAAATATAAGATGTTATTTATAATAAATTAGAATTAAAAATACTTTACTTATATAATGTTTAATGGATTATTCTTGATAAATTTAAAAATGTGTAACATAATTGTATATGAGTAATTTCATTCTTGCAACCAAATTATAATACTTTTATCAAAAAATTAATAAGGAAAAATTACAAATTGAATAGCTAAACTATTTTTAATATCTCGTGGAGATTTCTCAAATCTTTTTTTTTTTTAAATTTTTTTCGTCTTCAACTATTTTTAATCGCAGAAAGTCCCCAAACTTTTTTTTTTAAATTTTTTTGTCCCTCAAGTACTTTTGTTATCCATATATATACCCTTTGTTTTTATTTAAATCTTTTTTCCCTCGAGTTTTTGTTTTTCTTATCTTGGATAGATGACTACTTTGATTGAAAGGAAAAAAAAAAAAACACTTGAGAGACCTCCGTAAAATTATTAAAAATAGTTGAGGATGAAGAAGTTTAAATAAAACTGGGGCGCTTTCTTGAGGGACTAAATTTACAATTTATTCAATTGATAATCGTGTAGTATATCACAAGGAAGAAACAAAGTTCAAAAATTAATTTTTTTTCTTTGCATCACTTTACAACATTATGTTCATTAACAATTAGTAGCTGATTGATGTAATTATTAAATGAGGATGTAAACATATTCGCTAAAAATTAATTTTAATATTATATCTTATCTAGTTTTTGGTAATTTTTTTATATAATTGTATGCTGATTTGTAAATCAATTGTTGTAAGTGTTTCTTTTTTCTCTTCATTTTTAGGAAGAAATAATAATTACACTTTCCTTTATTTATTTATTTTTCAAAATCCACCTTTCCCCTTACCTTGTAATGACTCGAACCCATTATCAATAGGTCATAGAGGAAGCATCTTAACACCTAAATTGCACTTGGTTGTCATTACAATTTCTTTTATATGCCATAGAAGTATCCGGACATTTTCAATTTTAGTCATTTTGATGAAATTATTTAATTATTATAATTTGGATCTCATAGTCTTATCTAGAATTTTATTTTCTTGAAAATTAATATGTAATCTTTCAAAAATTATTTTTTAAACAAATAGTACAAATATTTTAAAGATTGTCAGACATATGGGACTGGCATTTGTGATTAAATGAGGATAATTATGTACATGACAATTAATGGTCAATAACAAATTTTTTTTAAGACAACATTATAATTTTAATTGCATATTCAATGATCATGTTATTTAATTGTTTTCTTTGTTTTTTTTTTATTTAGTTTATAGTGATGTAGAACTTACTATATATAATTACTTAGTTAATGATAAAAGTTTTCAAGCAATAATCATTATACTAATATTATTTTATTATATAAGTTGTATATATTTATCTTTCTAACATAGCATGATTTATCAACTTACTAATGTAAGTGTAAGTCAGGAGGTTTTAGACTTATGGTAAGTATTGGAATTCTATCATTCATTTTTACTCTTGCCATAGGCAGAAGAAATGGATTATATGCATAAACTAATTATTGACTCATACTTTTCGAATAAGTAATATTTTAGTTCGTGAGAAATATATGATAAAAAATAGGACTGATTTCATTTTTACCCTTCAACGTATACTCAATTTTCATTTTCATCCCCAATTTTAATTCTAGACACTTTGCACTCTTAACTTTGAAATATGTCATATCGCAATTTATTTTTAACATCGTCACCAAATATAACAGAATCCTTGTTTATGCACCTAAAATATTGTGGCTACATTGTTGTATACCTTCTCAATTTGTTGTACACACAAAAAAGTTCTGTTAATTTTGGTGACTACAAAAAATTAGACTAAAATAGGGCAACTTTGAAAATTGGAGCGCAAAATGTCTTAAATTGAAATTGGGGTGCAAAACAAATTTTTTTTAAATATCCATATTTTAGTATTTTTTGTCTTTAAAATTTATTGGGAACGAGAATCCTGTATATTATTCGGAAAAATATATACATATTAAAGTTAAATATGTAAGCTACTATCATACATAAGTCTCATATAGTTAATGCTTATTTCTTATAATTAAATTTCAGTCATTTTTTGCATAGTTGAAGTTCAAAGATTTTTAAGAGTGCATTCACGAATTGTATTGCTTTTATTTATTCTTTTAGTTTATGGTGTTCTCGAACTTAATAGCATCAAAGTTCTGTTTGAATAGTATAAATTATTCATTATATTTTAAATAATATTTTTACAATCATTTATTGTTCATTTTCCAACTCCTTTTTAATCTCACCATATATCAAATTTAACGGTTAGTTATAGTATTATTTTAAATAATATTACAAAAAATAGCTATCTAAACGAAGCCAAATTTTGATTTAATTATTAAAAAAATTTATGCCTTAATTTACATATTTGACATTTAAATTTCATAATATTTCTTTTTCCCGTGCATAGCACGGATTCTTAGGATAGTCTTTTTAAATTTAAAAGGCTATATTTAACTTATTATAAATTGTTTACTTCTCAATCCATATATGGTCATGGTTATGGGTGTCTATCATTTGGTGAACAAACTGATCAAAACAAACTAATCGGGTAATTATTTTGTTCGGTTAAACAAAATAAAAATTAAATAAGAGAATTAGTATTACGATTAAAATCGAAATTAGCAGATTAAACAAGAGAATGGTATTACGATTAAGTAGCATATTAATCGAATACTTGCGGTTAAATGATTAAACCAACCTACTTATGAATATTGCCAAAATCAGTTGTGCGGTCCGATTGGAGATTCTTGGATGAATGATTGTTTGGTCACATATATTGAGAAGAAAATATTATGAAACATTATCAAAATATGAAGATTTATTGTGAGCAATTGTAAAAAAAATGATTTATTTGTGAATCAATTTGACCATTTTATTTTAATGTTTATTATTTACTAAATACATATATTGCTATTACAATTATTTGTACCCCGTTGAAACATATTTTTGGCGCATCTTTGCCCTTGAAACTGACCTTCCAATTGTCATTTTATTAAAATTTTTTTTTTTTTTTTTTTTTTTTGGAATTTTGCACAAGAAAACCAAAACCAAATTTAAAGAAGCTTTTGTTCGGTCAATCATTAGAAATTTTGAGTTTAATTAATTAATAGAAACTTACTAGTAACTTAAAAATATTAAATATAAAACTAATAATATCAAAACTAAAACTAAAAAATAAAAACGATCCAAACTGTTAATTATATTCTTGTATAGTCATTCAATACCAATTTTGTTTGGACAAACAAAATTATTTATTATTCTCTAAATAATATTATGTAATATTTTAACATGTTTTCTTTTAACTATTTAATTTTTTTTCACACACAACGCATCCCTAGATTTATTACAGTCATTATTCCAAATACTTATACTAAGCCGGAACCTAGCCTTAACACGAAGCCCAAGACCGTATTGGAATCCCGTATTGGCTTATCACCGTATTGGAATCCCGTATTGGCTTGCAAATCGTATTAAAACTAAGTCCAGAATTTAGATCAAAGGCGGTTAGCCCAAGACCGGCCGCCACACTTAACCTCAAACATTTAAACTAGATCAAATTCTTTCTTTATACACATTAGATGTGTATAAGAATCAGAATTCAACACGAATTGCATATTATACAGATCAACTTTAAATTTTTATAAGAAAGGCCGATTACATGTCCAATGAAGACTTTTTATTTTAAGTTTTCTTCCCCTAAACGCCTTTCTCAACGGCTAAGCGGGTACTTTTCAAGGCCAACAAAATAAACTAAATAACTTTATGACTGAAAATTTTTAAGAACCGAACCAAGATAAATGGTTATTAAAAAGTTTTGAAAGAAAGAAATTCAAAATAGTTTAAACATAGTTCAAATAGATAAGATAAGATGTTGATGGTTATCTTATCTTGTATTAAACAAAAATAATTACAAAAGAGGAGTAGTTGTACAATGAGAGAGTAGAGAAGTAAAAGAAATAAAACTTAAAACTAAAAAGCTCTTGAAGACTTATCCTCGGCTATACAATTGAGGATATATAAGACAGGTTATAATAATTTTAAATAAAATTTTAAAATGGATAAGGTATCCTATTCCAAATAAAAAAGATTTACAGTGACTCTCTCATTTACTGTTTGTACAGTATTTGTACATTAAATTTGTTTAATGCAAAGAAGAAGACCCTGAGGTATACCTCACTATGAATCTTAAAAGGCTGTTTCTTGTACACATTTTTCTGTGTATAAGAGACAGATGCTTTGACATTTCTTCTTGAATATCGATGCTTGATGATACTTTAATGTGTCTGTCTTGAATATCTTCATTGCATCTTTTGCTTGAGTGTGTCTAAAACACTTTGAAGAATATCTTCAGGTTTTTCAAGTGGTTGTGATTCACCAGCTAGTGAATTATTAGAGTCATTAAATACTTTGAATTGTTTCTTTTATTTGATCCAATAATTCTTGACCAAATAATTGTTTGGTTTCTGGGTCTATTTTCATGAGTTTATCCCAGAATTTGGTATAATAGGTTCGATATAAACAAGGGAAATGATCGGAGGTATAACCAAATTCAGGTTCCCATTTATAAATCCAAGGGATTGAAAATTCAAGAAAGAAATAAATGGTAGCTATTTCTGTGGGTAAAGGAATATTTTCCTGAGAGTATAATTTTTGAGGATAGGTGAAAATTTTATCCATGAATGGTATAAATGAAGAAATGGCTCAGGTAAAATTTTTACTGAGGGTCCATGGGTAGTCCACCAATGGATAAACCAATTGGGGATATTTTGAGATAGGATATTCGAACACAGTTTAATGAACCAAGTGTGCTTGTGTTTAGAATGTGTATAATAAAAAGTTTTATGAAAACTTCAATTATAGATGTTATTAATTTAGACAGAAAATTTTAAAGGTAAATTTTGTCTCTTAAACCATCTAGATTTATAATGAAAGTAAAAATCCCCCATTCATCAGAAGATCTAATTTTCTTAAAAATTATTTTTGAGAAATTATAAATAATAGTAGTAGCCATAGGAGGCTGAAAATGCTGAATTTCAGCTGTTTCACGATTAGTAAGAATTTTTTCATAATATGTGCGAGTCTTATATGATTCGCCTGGAAACATAACTTTATCAGTCAAATACCTTTGAAGATTTTTCCAAGGTTGATCCTGCCATTGGCAATCTTTTTCATCAAGAAGAAATATAATTTCTTTTCTGGTCTCTCTATAATAAGACTTAGAATCTGATTCAGATTCATTTTCAGTAACCGAAGCATAGGTATTACCTTGAAGCAAATATTTTTGCAATTGTTCATATAATGGATGATCTTTTGGGATATTACCCAGATCAATATGGGATGAGGATGAAGATCCAAATCCTGATAATCCAGATATATCTGAATTATATAAATTTCTTCCTCCCCTAGATATTACTGGGGTTCTTCCACCTCGTCCCCTATAAGGAGACTGAGAACTTCCACGTCTCATGGAACCTGTAAAAATTCTCAAAGAGTTTATTAAATTGACAATTCATATAATTTTCGTATTTTTGAATGATATATATTTTTACAGAAATCTATTTCTGATTGCTCTATATGCAATTCGTGTTGAAATAAAGCATGTGTCCATAACGGATCTTGTTCTTGTATATAATCATGAGTTATTATTCTTCTTTTTATTATTTCTAATCTATTTTTGCTATAATAATTCTAGAGCGAAAATAATTTTTATAGAGTACAAGAATTTTTAAGAATTTTTACAGGTATATCATTGAGACGTGGAAAATCTCAGTCTCCTTATACATTTATGGATGGAATATTTTCCAAATATTTTAATTTCAAAGCTCTTCCATGCGAAGAATGAGAAGAACTGGCTTTATCAATCATCCTTTTCTTGAAAATATTTTCTGCTTATAACGGAATAAGGTTTTGTAATAAGAAATTTAATATATAATTATAATTAATTTCTGAAGTTAATGAAGATAAATTTCAATATAATTAATTCAATTAGAGAATAATATCTTTAGGATCAGTTATAAACTGAGAAGAAATGTCTTTAAAAAAATTATCATTTACATTTTTAGTGAAATGTAATTTCAGAATTGAAGATGATAAAGTAGATGATGATGCACAAAATTTAATATTATTATCAGGAATAATAATATTATCACTTGAAATCATATTTATTTGAAAATCTTGAAATTGAGAAAGAATGTTATAATATTCTTTATTTTTATCATCCATGGATAGTATTACAAGAATTACAACAATTCTTTTGAAATTATCAGAATCTGTAGAATCATGCATATTAATTCGATCAGAATCATAATCATCAGAATCATCAGAATCAATACTAGTATTATCATTACTAGAACTATTATTATCTGTATTTATATCTATTATTTTGTAAATTTCATTTTTAATTTCGTCATCTAAATCTAATTGTTTAATTTTTTCTTTTTTATTTTCATGACAATTTGGGGCTATATGACCTTTTTTGCCACATTTATAACATATAATTGGTTTTTTCTAGATTTTCTAGGTTGAGATTCTCTCTGTTTTTTACGAAATTCTCTCTTTTCTTTTTGTTTTTCTGTTGATCTAACAGGTTTTAACCTTTATCTTTACGCCATGAATGTGGCAAAAAAGGTCATATATTATATATGTTATAAATGTGGCAAAAAAGGTCATATAGCCCCAAATTGTCATGAAAATAAAAAAGAAAAAATTAAACATGTTGTCGTTTTAATTGTTGATTTTAATTTAATTTCATTACATAAAGCTATACCTTCTTGAACACAAGTATTGACCAATTTGCCATAAGTATAATAATCATAAGGAATAGAAATATTATCTTTCCTAAGAGCTTTTTTAATTCTTTCAGCAAATAATGCGGGTAAGCCATCAATAAACTTGGCTTTCCAAAGGTAGTTACTAAATGTGGCAAAA
Organism: Cinchona pubescens; assembly: GCA_025175665.1. Classification (NCBI taxonomy): domain Eukaryota; kingdom Viridiplantae; phylum Streptophyta; class Magnoliopsida; order Gentianales; family Rubiaceae; genus Cinchona; species Cinchona pubescens. Next base: position 230,003 of record JANKKI010000105.1, read on the forward strand.
AAAATCAATTAGCCCCAAATATAAATGAAAATAAAAAAGACTCAAGCAACTTTCATCTTAAACCATTTAATAATGTACGAATATTTTCATGATTCGTTGTATAACGCCCTGTAAAATGATCTAAAATATTGACCATGAGTGTATAAACTGCATCTTCAAAAACATGAGATGTATTAGGTTCTATTTTTACCGTATTCAAAATATCATCACGATTTTGTTGAGTGAAATAATTATCCCACCAACCTTTAAGTTGACCAGTAAAACCGGCAATTATCATTGAAGCAACACGTTTGTCACTATTATTATTTGCTTTTGCTACTGTAGAATACATTAGCATGCGATGAATTAAATTACTAATTTGTCTTTCAGTATAACCATCTAAATTCCATTCATAAATTTCTTTTCCAGAATAACTATTATTAATAATATGCTGTTGTTCTTCATATAAAATATCCTGAGGAGTAGGTTTAGGATAATAATAATGATACATAGTTGGTTTATCACCAAACTTATAAGAATTATGAAGTTTATTAATTTCATCAGAAATTATTTTTCCTTTATTTGGATTTGTTTGTAAATTATTTTCAGAATCAAGAGTATTAATTTTTAATGAAGAAAACTTTTATCTAAAAGTTTTTCAAGATCAGAAATTGGTTTAAATTTAAAATCATTAATTATAGGTGGAGGTTGCAAAGAAGCTTTTGCAATTTCTTGAAAATCATTATTCTGATTATTAGTTAATAAATTTCAAATCTTTTGTTATAAAGAAAATAATTTATCCATTATTATTAAAGAACATAATTCTTATAAGTCTACTTAAAACTTCTATAAAAATATTAGTATAAGTATTCTGCTGATACATATTATTAATATGTTGCAAAGTAATAGGTAGAGTATTATTATCTACTAATTTTTGAAAAGCATTAAATGCAAGCGAAGTATTATTTGGTAAAGTAAATAATTTTTGTGGAGGATATAACTCACTAGTTTGTTTACCATCAGAAAATTGATATGTTCGTTCAAGAACATTAATATACATATTTAAATAAGTAGTAATGAACCACGGAACAAAAGGAATTATTTTATTATGTAAAGCAGTAAATTCATAAAATTCTTTTGAAATATTATCAAGGTCTTCAGCAAGAATATACTTCAAATAAGTATTAGATACGTGGATTTCTCTAATTTGCTTCTTTGCAAATTCTTGTTTTATTATTTTTCTAGCATATGAACCTGTCTCTTAAAATCTATAACAGTAGTCATAAATTAAAATTTAGATTCGGATTAGAGGAAAATCCTTATCTAATTCATTATCATGAATTGGTTTAAAGGATTAATACACATCTAGATGTCTGTATATGATGGTCTAGAACCAATACTATGTCTAGATGGAACATTTGATGTATCAAAACGAAGAACAATTTGTCCATTCGGAGTTGATATAATCTGAGGATCATGCTGTGTAATATTCAAAGCATTAGATGTAGAAGAATATGATATTCCTCAAGATATGAATCTACTTAATAAGTGGACAATACCAAAAATTTCACCATCTGTTATTTATAAATATGGTTTATTTGACAATATTATATCTAAATATGTTGTTAAAACAACAGAAAAATCAATTCCTTTAAATTCTGATGAACATGTTATACAATTATTAGATTTAAATGATATTAATTCTTATAGAACTGCTGGTAAATTTAGCATTTTATGCATATTGGTTTAGTGCAAATTGCTTTTAAACCTTTAACTTTAAAAGGTTTACCTGAATCTTTTATAGCTGCTTTACGAGATGCTCGTAATCTTAATTGGAAAAAATCCTTAATGGGTATTATACAATCCAGTTTGGCTAATGGTCCAGTTTATTTTAATGTTTATCCTAATTTACAATTATCTTTATCTGATGTTAATATACTTGATGCTTTAACATTAAATGTTAAAATTCATGGTTACAATTATGTACCTTATCTGAACTTATATGTTTATGTTATAGAGTTTGTTTTAAACCTAATAAGAGACTGATGATTTATCAATTTATCAAAACCTGTAAAGCATCTATATAAGAAACAATTTTAATTGAGACTAATTTTATAAAATCTCAGATTATAACTAGACAACCAATTAAATTGAATGAAATTCAATTTCCTGATCATTGGATACTAAATGAAGACATTTCTTCTACATGTAATAAGAGACATATTATACTAGCATGATCCATCAAGATTAGATCAACTCCGAATGGACAAATTGTTCTTCGTTTTGATACATCAAATGTTCCATCTAGACATAGTATTGGTTCTAGACCATCATCATCTAGACATCCTTATAGGACGTTTTCTTCAAAATGTAATTTCAGAATTGAAGATGATAAAGTAGATGATGATGCACAAAATTTAATATTATTATTAGGAATAATAATATTATATATGTAAATCATATTTATGTGACATCTAAATGAGTATAATAATATAGATTAAACCAATTCATGATAATGAATTAGATGTGTATAAGAGACAGGTCTTATATGATTCGCCTGGAAACATAACTTACCGTTATAGATTTTAGTCCAGGTTCATATGCTAGAAAAATAATAAAACAAGAATTTTTATCTTCAAATTGGAATAATTTTAGACAATGGTTATTTGAAGTATATTCTTCTGAAGACCTTGATAATATTTCAAAAGATTTTCAAATAAATATGATTTCAAGTGATAATATTATTGATTTACTTTTAAACAAATTGAAGACAATGATATTAGATCAAAAATTTTAAATTGGGCATCTATATCCTCTACATCATCATCATCTACTTCATCATCTTCAATTCCTAAATTAAAATTGGCTGAAATTAATAATGAGCCATATACAATGTTAGAAGTTAAAAATAGAATTAGTAAATTAAACAAATTAAACGAAAATGGAATTACTTTAGCAAATTTGCATGAAGAAATTAAAAATTTGAAAAATGAAATTTGTTTAATAAAACAAAATCATGTTTTTATAGATAATCGACTTTCTTTAGTTGAAAAATCGGTTCATAAAGGCAAAGAAATTATTCAGCCTATTCAAACTTCTTCTAATGATATTTATTCTAATGAAACAAATAAATTTGATAATTTTTTAAATATTATGCAAATTATTACATCTCAAAGATGGTATATAAACATTAAACTTTTAATTGATAATGATTTTTTAGCTGAATCAGTTGCCATGATTGATAGTGGAGCTGATCTTTGTTGTATTCAAGAAGGTTTAATACCTACTAAATATTATAAAAAATGAGCTTATTTTGTATCTGTCTCTTCTGGAAAGGACTAGATCCATTATAAGAGACAGGGATCAGTTATAAATGTCAAGATAATATTTGCATTCCTCAGACATTTTTACTTGTTAAAAATTTGATGAATCCTCCTATTATATTAGGAACTCCTTTTATTAATACTTTATATCCTATTAAAAATTTGGATAAAAATGGTTTTACTGGAACTTATAAAAACCAAGAAATTAACTTTCAGTTTATAACTGATCCTATTACTCGAGATATTAATTCTCTTATTGAATTAAAATATTCACATTTATCTTCATTAAATTCAGAAATCTATAGTATTTCTATTTCTGACGTTTTACAACAGCCAAAAGTTCAAGAAAAGATTAAATCTATTTCTGAACAATTTTCACAATCTATTTGTGCTGATCATCCTAGTGCTTTTTGGGATAGAAAAAAGCATGTCGTTTTTATCTTCATTATGAAGATAATTTTCATGAACAGGATATTCCTACAAAAGCTAGACCATGTCAAATGAATTCTGAATTTTTAGAATTTTGTAAAAAAGAAATTGAAGTTTTACTTCAAAAAGGATTAATAAAACCTTCTAAATCTCCTTGGTCTTGTACTGCTTTTTATGTTAATAACAAAGCTGAACAAGAAAGAGGTGTTCCTCGTCTTGTTATAAACTATAAACCTTTAAATAAAATTTTAAAATGGATAAGGTATCCTATTCCAAATAAAAAAGATTTATTAGAAAAATTATATGTGTCTCTTATACACATCTAAATATGAGACAGTAAAATCGGGGATATTGGCAAATTCAAATTTTTGCGAACATACTTATTTTATTTAAAGGTTTATAGTTTATAACAAGACGAAGGGAATGTTATGCCATTTGGATTAAAAAATGCTCATTCTGAATTCCAAAAAATCATGAATGATATTTTTATTCCTTATATGGATTTTATTATTGTTTATATGAGATGACATCCTTGTTTATTCAAAAACATTAGAATCACATTTTAAACATCTAAAGGGAACATTAAATGCAGTACGATCTGTCTCTAGTACACATCTAGATGTGTATAAGAGACAGGCCCAACAAAAATCCGATTTTTAGGACATTTTATTGAAAAAGGAACGCTTACAAACTATTAATAGAGCCATCGAATTTGCATCCAAATTTCCTGATGAAATTATAGATAAAAAACAACTTCAACGTTTTTAGGCAGTTTAAATTATATGTCTCCTTATTATAAAAATCTTTCTAAAGATTTAGCTCCATTATATGATAGACTTAAGAAAAATGGAATTCCTTGGAATAATAAATTAACTAATTTAGTTAAAAATATTAAATCAAAGGTAAAAATTTTACCATGTTTAACATTAGCTATTCCTAAATGGTTCGATATAAACAAACCGATGCTTCTACATCTAGATGTGTATAAGAGACAGTTTTTATACTATTCAATTATATATAATTATTTAATTAAATTTCATTCTGGTAAATGGACTAATAGTCAGAAAAAATATGCTACTATTGCTCATGAAATGTTAGCAATAGTTAAATGTGTTCTAAAATTTCAAAATGATTATATAATCAAAAGTTTATAATAATTACTGATTCTCATTCAATAAAATTTATGTTTAATAAAGATTTTAAAAATGATATTTCTAAACAAATGTTTGCTAGATGGCAAGCTCAATTAACTCCTTTTGATATGGGAAATATGAAGATCCAAATCCTGATAATCCAGATATATCTGAATTATATAAATTTCTTCCTCCCGTAGATATTTAATTGGTTGTCACATCTAATATACATCTAAGACTTTATAGGGGACGAGGTGGAAGAACCCCAGTAATATCTAGGGGAGGAAGAAATTTATATAATTCAGATATATCTGGATTATCAGGATTTGGATCTTCATCCTCATCCCATATTTCCAGATGGGTAATATCCCAAAAGATCATCCATTATATGAACAATTGCAAAAATATTTGCTTCACAAGGTAATACCTATGCTTCGGTTACTGAAAATGAATCTGAATCAGATTCTAAGTCTTATTATAAGAGACCAGAAAAAGAAATTATATTTCTTCTTGATGAAAAAGATTATTATGAAGATCAATATTTTTGCAATTGTTCAAATAATGTATTGATACACATGGGATATGTACCCAGATCAATATCTGTCATATATACACATCTAGATGTGTATAAGAGACAATTCTTACTAATAGTGAAACACATTTGGATCCATGGCTACTACTATTATTTATAATTTCTCAAAAATTATTTTTAAGAAAATTATATCTTCTGATGAATGGGGGATTTCTACCCTCACAGAAAAACAATGCTTTGTTGAAAAACAACAACCACTTTCTTATACTTATTGGGATTATATTCAAAGTTTTCATAAAACTTTTTATTATGAGAATTCTAAACACAAGCACACTTGGTTCATTAAACTGTGTTCGAATATCCTATCTCAAAATATCCCCAATTGGTTTACAGCTTTCAGCATTATGACAAAAGATGAAATTATTGCGGCTTATATGGAGCAAGTTAAAGATCAATTAAAAGAACATATTAAACAAGATCTTTCTATTTGATCTTAATCAAATTGATGATAATGAAAATGATGATAATGAATCACGTTCTATGGACTCTAATAATTCACTAGCTGGTGAATCACAACCACTTGAAAGACCTGAAGATATTCTTCAAAGTGTTTTAGACACACTCAAGCAAAAGAAGCAATGAAGAAAAAGATCAGATGATCAAAATATTCAAGACAAATATCAACATCAAAGTGGATCCCACAAAACAGTCATTTCACTGTTCAAGATTACTGTATAAACAGTAAAAATCACTGTGCATTCACGGATTTACTGTACAAATACTGTACAAACAGTAAATTCACTGTAGAAACAGTAATTTCACTGTGCGGATTTCAAAAATCCTACTGTACAAAATTTGAAATTTTGACGTCCGGCTGTCTATAAATATCCTCAACCTGTATAGCCGAGGATAAGTCTTCAAGAGCTTTTTAGTTTTAAGTTTTATTTCTTTTACTTCTCTACTCTCTCATTGTACAACTACTCCTCTTTTGTCAATTATTTTTGTTTAATACAAGAAGAAGACCCCGAGGTATTCCTCATCAGCCTCTTCTGAGGTACCTTCTTCCCTTTCCCTTTTAATTTGTTTAGTCCTGACATAATATGTCAGGCTAATTATCATATGTTGATGGTTATCTTATCTTAAGTATTTGAACTATGTTTAAACTATTTTGAATTTCTTTCTTTCAAAACTTTTTAATAACCATTTATCTTGGTTCGGTTCTTAAAAATTTTCAGTCATAAAGTTATTTAGTTTATTTTGTTGGCCTTGAAAAGTACCCGCTTAGCCGTTGAGAAAGGCGTTTAGGGGAAGAATCGGCAACATAGCAAAATAAATTAAATAGTTTTTATCGACAGAAAATTTTAAAGGTAAAATATCCAAAAACCGGAGATTATGATTGTTAAAAATAATTTTATAAAGAAATAATTTGACTCTAGTTTAAATGTTTGAGGTTAAGTGTGGCGGCCGGTCTTGGGCTAACCGCCTTTGACCTAAATTCTGGACTTAGTGCAAATACGATTTGCAAGCCAATACGGGATTCCAATACGGTGATAAGCCAATACGGGATTCCAATACGGTCTTGGACTTCGTGTTAAGGCTAGGTTTTTAACTATTTAATTTTTTTTCACACACAACGCATCCCTAGATTTATTACAGTCATTATTCCAAATACTTATACTAAATAAAATACTAAAGAAATAAATGTCCAAATGATCCATTATTGTTACCCCATCATATTTCTAATTCAAAGATCAAAGTTCACATTAACCTCACAAATCTATTTAGCAAAAAAAAAAAAAAAAAAAAAAAATGGAGGATAGAAATCGTATATCCTTAAGACCATTGCTGAAAATAGATGCAAAAGCATCCATCTTGTGCTTAGGCAAAGACAAACTAATCTCAAATCCTCCTTCAATTTTGCTAGATTTCTCAAGGGACATGGATCCATTCATATCCGTGGAAATTGATTCAAACTTTTCCAACTTCCCCCATCCAAAATCTGTATCATAAAAACTTGACTAGTCACCAATCCAGCAGCCCCAAATGACCTCTTCCAGTAAACTTCTTCAAGTTTAGATATAATGCACCCTTCAACAATCCCTCTTTATCACCAACCCTCTTATTATAAGCCTCTACAATCAACTCAGCAGCAATGGAAAGACCTCTTTGTCCAAGTAACTTGCGGTGGGTTGGATGTGCAATACAGGGTGCTATGCAATTTCCCACGTTTGTTGAAGGTATTGGTGGATCCAAATGTGTCCTACACTCAAGAGAAAAGAAAAAGTACACTTTTTCCTCATCATCCATTTCGTCCCCAGCAGCTTTCATTACTTTAAGCCGGCAAATCCAAACGTAAGCAGAAGCTTCTGCAACGCCTAATAATTTCAAGCCCACTAATTTCTTGAGCTTTTCAGTATCAAATTGAGATATGACAAACGAGGAACGAACCAAGTTGCTTGCAAGCATTACAGCTGGGCTCAAGTTGAAGTTGATTGACTGTGGTTTTTTCGAAATCCCTTCACACTTCTGCTGTATCAAGAACTTCCCTGTTTTTTGTCAGAGTGGATCTATCATGAAATGGTATAGAATAAGCAGCTACATGCTCTCCTTGAATGGGACTGTAGAACTTCCCCTTATGTTTTTCACTGAAGCCCAAGCTTTCAAGAAACCAATCAGCACTTTTGCATTTGTGATCAAATGGCTATCAGTACAGGCAATGCATATGCCGCCTGAGTTTGGAAACAGTGTCACTTGCTCAGCTAAATGCAGCACGATTTTTGCATCCGGGGCAATAGGCAATTCACGATTTTTTGAACATTGATTTTTTCCCAAAAAGCCACGGCAATAGACTAATTCAACAACCAATGAACCATAACAATGTTAAGTTAGACTAGTTCAACAACCAATGAACCACAGCAATGTTTAGTTTGAACGTTGATTTTTTCCCACGTTGGAATTATTTATATTTGTATTTCTTTTATAAGTTCTTATATATATATATATATATATATATATATATATATATATTAAGCATAGGCATAAACCTCATATTGTGTTATTATTGACATCAAATAACAACAAATAAAACCCCTAATTAATGACTGTGACTCATAAATATTGATATGGAAGTCTGCACGGGAACTTCTATAAAATTTTCTAGAAGAGCAACACCATTTCAACAAGAAGAAACCCTATTCCATGATAATGATATTTTGTCCTCTGGATATTAGACTGATTCATGGCTTAACCCAAGGATTTTTACATGATGTGGATGTTTGACAACGTGGGATACTCTAATGATGTTGACTATTCCTTTGCTATCTAAATTGATTTGTAGTATTGACATCATCGTACAGTCATGTGAAGTGACTTTATGCTAGCGGACGTCCACATGATGTCTAGTGTAGATTGTGCACTGTATGTGCCTTAACAAATGCTAAAGATCTTGAAAGGACATAAAATCTGCTAATTGTCGATTCTCAAAAGGTCACCAATACTGTTGACATATGATGCTCAGATGTCACTAAAATGATTTTACCTCAATCCAAGTTGTTGATTGGGAAATATTCAAAAAATCCCTAAATGTGTTGTGTATAAACAGTTGGAAATGTCTTCAAGCATTACTGGTCATATTTGAAAGTATCTATTTAATGGGCAATTTGGGAATTTATGTCCAAGGGTCAGTTAAAAACCATATACTGTATAGCATATTTCCAAAATCATTTAGGGTTTCGTTGATGTATTCCATAACCATACAATGAAGAGCAGAATCTAACCCAGTGCTGCCCATTTGTCATTCTGGCAATTTACGTTGATGAAGACTTCATGGACTACAAAGAATACTGGTAGTAGGTTCGCTGTGTGTGCAGTCGAACAAGAGGGATGCAATTTCTGGGACTGGGTAGATGGGGAAATTTGTTCTCGATCAATTGAAATCATCCCCAGCCTACTGATAAGGTGAATATAGCTGAAATGAAAAAGGATGAATCAGAAGTTGAAGCTAGGAAATTGGGAAACAAAGTCATGAAAGTACAACCAAAGCTAAGAAGAGCATTCACAGGACTTAGAAGATGAGATGGTGTGGTAGAAATTAATCAAGTGTTGCTTGATGTGGGCTTTTTTAGCGAGTTGGATTATTTTCATTGTTGCCTTTGTTTGGGAAAAGGACAAAGGCATGTCTGAGAGAATGTAACAGATTACAAGGTGAATGTTCTAGTAATATGTGTGATGGCATTTCATTGTTTTAGAGCTGTTATTACAATTGTAATGTTGTACTGTGTTGTATATGTTTCTAGAAAATTGTTACTAGTTAATGGAAACCATTGTTAATGGATTGTTGGAAGTAAAATTCTAGAGCAAATAATTACCCAACAAAAACCTTAATCCACTTACAAATTTTAACCTCAAATAGAAAAAACACTTGCTCATTATAACTAAAACTTAAATAACCAAAATAAAAAAGCACAAACAACGCACAATAATAATTACCCATAAAAAATTTATTCAGAAAGCTTGAAACGAGAACAAAAATATCAAAAGGTCCATCTTTCATTATGGTGCTGCTCCTAATTACATCGGTGCCTTGTTTAAATGACAATCTCTTCCCATTCTTTGGAATGCGACCATACACAAAAATAAGTGGACTAATAAATCAAATTATATTAAATTTACCGTATAGAAAAAGTAATTCAATTAGGGGTGTAGAAAGATTGTACCACTATTGTAGCTTGATTGAAAAATTTAGCAGTCTTCTCACTAACCTTATACCAGAGACCAATATTTTGTTCCAGTAAATCCACATATGAAGAAGTTGGAACCTTTTCAAAGGATACAAAGAAAACAATGACTATGTAGAAAAACAATTTTGTTGCAACCATTAGCAAGAAATGCAAAAGTACCTTCTCAGTAAACTCTGTTGGTGGTGAAATTCTGAATACATTCCCTTTGACCCTCTGTATTTGCTCTTCTAATAGTCTTTCATTTGTTTGCATGCAGGTGATAGTCCATGGTGGAGAGTTGTTGGCAAATTGAACACTTTTACTTGCTTTTATACCGTCATCGCTCGACAAGCAATCTAGCACTACGTTGTGTGCTCTTTTCTAGTAAATGGAGACATTACATGCTTTTTGATGAACACATCATATGACTTAACTTTTTGGTTGGAATAAAGAATGTAGAGGTGTCCATTCCTGCTAGTAAAACCCTTAGTGCATCTTTGACAATTTTTGTCACTGTATGGCATACTAATAGGAGGTGGTGGAAGCTAAAACATGATCTTGTAGAGAAGATTTTGTCCAGAAAAATGGTCATCCAAATAGTAGAAATTGCCCATGGGTTCGTCTATGAGCAACCTAGTCGAGTTTGCCTTCTTGCTAACCTGGTACTCACGAGACAAAAGATTCTTTTCCCACAGCATGCTTTTATGCTAAGATAAACCTCCCTTAGTTTCATAATGTTTGTAACTTTATAGTTTAAAAATTCATAAGAAATCCTTGGAAATACGAATGACTAATCTTTTTGGCTCGTAGCATATCTACTTCTCGCTGGAGATCACCAAGATTACAAAGTTTCAAATATGGCTGCCACATCTTGTTTTCCAACCTCCACCTCCACATCCTATGTATAACTTTCGTTTCATATTCAAGCAGCTTGATTAGAAGAAAATTCAAATATTCGTAAGCCCAGACCTATAACACAAAACAATGTGTAGCAGAACTTGGGATTTTAATAATCATTCACAGTTTCAGTATAACATTATGTCCATTTATACTACCATCTCACACGAAAATTAGACTGCTAATTGTAATACTCTTCATTCTTGAAATTTCGCACATATGACCATAACATGTTGCCATGCCAGTTCTATCCCAATTATACTATTGAGTTGTGTCAAGATCCTTTAGAGCTACAAGATATGCTACATTTACGATATCATCACTTGTTTTTAGAATCGTATGGTCAAGCATGTACAAAATAAACGCCCTTTTGATGATTTGGAACCCAATTTCATTTTTGCTGTCCACAGATCTTTCAACCTTACATAACCGGCACATGTAATATCTGGTACGCAACCAAGCATTTGTCTAATGTATGAAAGTTGATATATTTCGTGCTTATTATCCCTCTAGATAGAACAAGGAAATTGTAAACGTCCAACTCTTAGGCCTGTTATGTAGTGAAAATCCAAAGGTAGTAACGACATTTCGCCAATAGGAAAGTGGAAAAGTTAGTGGTTGTCCTACTGTCTTTCTACCAGAGCAAAGAAGAGGCTTGGATTGCCCTTAAATGTAGGCATACAATCTAAAACATCCTCAAAACCAGTTTTTTTTCATAACTGAGAGTACTGCATGCGGTAGGCTTTACCACTATTCGTTTATATCCATTGTGGCACCACCCGTACTTATTGCATACAATACGGGTATATACAAAAGGCAGAAAATGCATTTTCAATGATACTAACTCTTCCCATCCTGAAGATGCTCGAAAAGTGTTGATTCTCATCAATGACTAGATCATAGTCGCGGTTGTAGTTGTTCCAAAATGTTCTGTAACCCAGTCCATCCATGAATTCTTGTTTTGGTGGTAGGATGATACGGTGAAGGGTAAATAGGACAACGGATTGTAGGGTTGTTGAAAAACAAGGTTCTTTCTTTGTAAAAATTATAGGGTGGTGGCCTTAGAGGGCTTATCAAAAAAATGTTTCACATTGTACGTACTCATTTGGGCCTACTACATGGGCCAAAATATAAAAGCCCTAATTCATAATTGTGTGTGCTAAGAAACCTATTTGGTGGACTGCAGCTGGACTCCTTATGAGTTGAAGATTTGAAAGCTTCCGACAACCCAACAACTACCTTAATCAATATGTCAAATACCATACAATGAATTCTAGTCATCTACCAAAAATGTGGTATTCCTTAATAGGGGTATTCATGTGATCGGTGTTCGATTTTTTGACTTATTTGACTTTTGAGTTGAAAATATCAAAGTCAAAGTCAAGTCATGTAAATCCAAAGTCAATTAAGGTCGAATAATTTAAATTCGACTTGTTCGACCTAAGTTGAACATAAATTTTCTTCCATTTCATATTCTAATTCCAAAATTTAGTACATCATCCAGAAACAAATTTCATATCATTCTACAAATTCAAAATATCACATAGTAAAAATACAAGATAATACAAAATTCAAAATATAAGTTCATAAATAATAGTTTCTTATATAATCAAATTAAATAATATCATTCAGCAAAAGCAAGCTTCAGGAGTGGTGATTCATCAATTCTTCACAGATCAATGATTGTTGATTCAGCTCCAATCTTTACCAAATATAGAAAATGACAGAAGAAACACATTCATCTTGTATAGCAAAATCTTATTGAATCATCTACCCTTGTTACATTAATAAGTTGTACACTTATATTAATTTATATGCATATAAAATGTACATAATCCAACAATTATACAAAGAAAAGATATTTAAGTAGTAAGAAAAAATAATATTACTAGTTATTAATATATTTAATTATTAAAAATTAAGAATATTATGGTTAAAATATTATGTACACAAATATATTGATATATTATTATAATTATGGATCCTTTTATACATACATACATACATATGACATACATATATATATATATATATATATATTATTCGACTTATTTGACTAGTATTTGGCTGGCAACCGTAAACCAATCAAACCAGTCAAACTGGGTATTCGACCGATAATTTGACTTGAAAGTTGGAGTCAAAGTCAAGTCAAAGAGTCGTTTAATTAATTTAATTTCGAGTCAATTAAGTCAAAAGTCAAACAAATCAAGTAATTTTTTTTTTGACTTGACTTGACTCGATAATTCGAGTTGATTGACTTTTGAACACCCCTATTACTTAATTCGTTGCATGTTTGCATTGTATGCCACAAACATTATAAGTCAGATAAGAAAAAACGATGTGAACCAAACTAAGAAGAGGACATTTTAGAGAAAGATTGTCACTGACTAGGAAAAACGAAGAGAAAGATCAGCAGGTAGCATTTTCTATATAATATAAACCAAACATTAACTGCAACCCAAGAAATATTTTGCTTATTGTGTTGTTAGAAATATTCGTTACCGTTGTTATTTGTGTTGTGATCTCTGTTAATCATAATCCATCGAAACCAAGTGCATTAACTTACATTTTAGTAAAGTTAAGTTTGTAAATAAAATATGTTAATCAGATGGTATGTATGGAAGCCTCATTAGATCGAATCATAATTACTTGTTAGCATGTCAATGTGGAAACAGACTGAATACTCGGCTATTCGTTCGTTTCATCAAAAAACTATCCACTTGGTTCTTAGTACTTGTATTCCTCAAATTTGATATTTGTGGTATACTCGAACGAATTGATTTGATTAGTATAGGCTTATTCTTATACTGTGGTAATTTTGCAAGAAACATGGATGATCTTGAGGAAAAACAATCAATTTTTGATCTAAATGCACCGTTGTTGGCTGATAGTGCTGAGAGAGATTGGGAAAGAAAGGATGGGCAAAAGGAATAGGGGCTTATGAAGAAACAATAGAGTTGTCGATCGAAAATTATTGTGTTGCCAATGACATGGAAGACTTCCATGTAATGAGCATGAAATTTGAATAAGAGCATTAGAAGATGAAGAATGTTTTTATACCCTATATAGCAAGGCGACTAGTTTTGGAGTTAGGAAGGGGACATGATGTGCGTCATAGAAGGTGTAGTTTGTTTTTGAAAACAACTTTGCTATACAGAGGATAAAAGGCTGAACAGCCACATAATCCATGTTGATAGACAAAGGGAGCCCAAATTAGTGACGTGTATGGATTGTCCTGTGTGTTTTAGAATTAAATATAACAAGCAAGGCTAGAAATTTGTAGTCACTGAGTTTGTACGAGAACACAATCACAAGCTTACGAAACCCTCTACAATTCCTTTCTTGCAATTCCATAGGGCAATATTTGAAGTATATGCAGCACAAGCTAAGTCATTCGGACGCGTTGGTGTAAGGACAAGCCAAATCACGAAACTAATTGTTATTCAATCGAGGAGCTATGACACTGTGGGATTTACCATGAAGGACTTGTACAACAAGCTAATGGCTGAACGTGTAAAGAGCATGGCAACTGGGAGATATTGAACGGACAATTGGATATTTGGCAGCCAAAAAGAACAGTGACATCAACTTTTATTTCACTTGTGATCTTGGTGAGATTCCCAATTTGACAAAATATTTTGGGCTGATTCACAATCAAGATACAATTATAATTGCTTCAGTGATTTGTTAGCTTTTGATAGCACATACAAGACAAATGACTATAAGTACCCATTTATTGTGTTGTGCAGTGTAAATCATCACTTCTCAACAACTGTTTTGCATCTACACTGGTCTGATAAGAAAAAAAAATGATGCATATGATTGGATTCTTACAAAATTCCTCTAGGCAACGGGTAGGAAAAAACCAATTTCAGTTCTCACGAAATGTGATAAGGTAACGAGAAAGGCAAAAAAGAAATTTTTTTCTAGAAGCAAAACACAGGTTATGTTGTTGGTATTTGTCAAGGAATGCTTTTACTAAAACACATTCCAAAGAATTTGTCACTGCTATGAATCAATGCATGTCAAGAATTTTCTATTTCCTGAAAAATTTGATGTCTTGGCATTATATGGTACAAAACTTTGGCATGGAGGAAAATGCCTGGGTCAACAAAATGTACTGCAGGAGAGGACTATGGGCTACAACACATTTGAAGGGTAACATCTTTGGAGGGATAAGGGCCACTCAACGATGTGAAAGATGAATGAATTTTTGAAGGCGTATGTTAAAAGAACCATGAAATTCTATGAGTTTTTCCAGAATTAGGACTTGGGGCTTTTGCAATTGAGAAATGACGAAGCAAAAAACAATAATTTGATAGAGAATACTAGCATATTTCAGGGTACTGAGTTTGTATTTCTTGAGAGGCATGCTCAAAGGTTTTATACACAGAATATCTTCTTCAAGTTTAGGAACTATATGAGAAGTATGGCTTTGTATGACAAGGCTGATTGGACGAATGACGGTTCACAGTGCATATATTTTCTATCCCGGACATACTCTACTATAAGATAGAGAATAGTGTTAAATAGAATTACACATTACAACTGAATTGCTCATGCATTACCTAGAGTCCCTCGGATTTCCATGTTGTCATATGTTTCAAGTAATGTTAATTGAGACCCTAAAAATATCCCACAAGCATGCATTTTACAACAACGGACACCAAAGGCTAAGAAATACACAAGCCACACATTCTCAAAATACATCCCTAAAAAAGAGATGATGGTGGAAAGATGAGAGATAGAGTTGCAACTTTTGTGTTTTACACTTTTTCAAATTACGCAAGCATCAAAGTGAAAATCGAAGCCAAAGGCGGAGCACAGTTGAGGAAGCCAGTGCACATGCGCTGAGCTGTGCAGTGCATTGCACTGCATCCAGAAGCAAATTTCCAGAAGAGGCTCGCACGCACATGCATGCTAGGGTCTTTGCACATGTGCGTGGAGGACGAAACCTGCCTGGACCTTACTGCCTCGCATGCACATACGCACAAAGACCTCAGCGCATGTGTGCCCGAAGTAGTAGGGGTGGCGTGAAGTGATGTTTTTGGGTAGCCAAATTCTTCGTCCGGTTGGACTCTTTTTCACCCGATTTCACTAACCTTATCTATTGGCATTAATTGTAACCCTAAATACTCATTATAAATACCCCAAGTAGGGTGAGAGAAAAGGAGATCGACGCATTTATTTATTTTTGGCTAGGATTTTTAGCAGTAGAAAATTCTTCTTTATTCTTTCATGGCACTTTGTGCCTAAACCCTTTTCTTGGTAGAGGGATTTGAAGCCATGGTCAATTCTACAAAGTTGTGAGACTTATTGTGCTTGAATTTATTCAATTATATGTCAAGTATTGATTATTTTTTTGTAATTAATTTTATGATTGTTCTTTTTAACTTGTTATTGCTACAGAATACTAAGTTATTCGAATTAATCTACTGCTAGATTGTTTTAACTGCGTGTGCTAAATTCAATCTATGAAGCAACTAAGTTTGATAATTGCTGGATTCTGTGGGACGACCTGTACTCACCACTACTACATATTGAGAGTTATTAATTTTGGGAAACTGTTTACGACAAAATTATAACTCAACAGCATAATTCTGCATCTCCAGCAAGACACAACATTTTGTCTACCGGATGCAATACAATGTGTTGCTACACATTAAAAACAATAGTGGGATACAATGAAATGAAGGATTTCATTTACAAGGACACCAAGCACATGAAGGACTTATTTATTTTAGAAAAATTGGAGGTCAATGAGAAGTCTCCGGTTAATCAACCAAAGCCAGGCATTCGAGATACAAAGATATCATGAGCCAAGGAGGTTCATGGAAGAAATGTTAAGATAAGGTAGTCACAAAACAATTTCAGAAAATGCGGTAAGCAAGAAATTGAGTATGCATTATTACACAATGTACATACATTTTCCTTTTAGAAGCTATATCCTTTTTGCATATTATTCGTTTTCCACTTTGAAGCCATATCCTTTGGAATTATAAGCTACTTTATTTTGCATATTATACATTTTTCATTTAGAAGAATGAGTTTTGAAACTGCTTTTTAGTGTGCATCCCACATTTTTACATTAGAGCATGTAAAGGCCACCCACTATGGCCTTCCGCAAACATATATGCATGAATCCATGCCATTATCTAATTTTTTATTGTAAATCATCATGTGCAGAGAAACAAATGGAAAAAATAGGCGCACATGCAAGCTGCCCAAGGAAATAGCAGATGTAAATCAATTTTATGATAATGGTTTACTTGACAAATATGACACCTATACAACCCTCCCAAGATTGTGCAAATTAATCTTGGGGTTCGCTAGATTATACACCGAGTTGGTGGACGGACTTCATGGACATTGAAGGTTCAATTTGGGATGGATTCAATCTTTCAGACAACCCACTGGATGGGTTTGAAGGCGTCGAATGGTGAAGGTACCTTACTGTGTTTGCCATTTTGATGGATTCATTTTTCCACTTCACCTTTCATTAATATCATGTTGTTTTTCAAATGGTTAATTCCTTTTTTAAAAAGTATGATTATAGCTGATGTGATCAAAAAAAACAGCTAGGTTTGTTGGCATTCTAATTTTTAGTGATGTCTCCCGAATGGTTTATTTATGCCTATGAAAGGATTTAGTGTGTGTTTTATTATATTTGTATTACATAAGCACTTCATATGGCTACCTAATTGGCCTTCCACCCATTTTAAAAGTAAATTAATTTTCAAAAATTTTGTTATTTTACTAAACTCAAATAAGTATTTTAATAGGCTATTTTTCCCCCCAAAAAAATATTTAATAGGTCAAAAAGCTTTCCCATACACTTAGTTTTACCCAAATTAGAACCCTATAAAAAACACCTCTCTCAAATCTCTCAAAAAATTTTGCCGACCAATTCATTTTACCTATTGTGGATTATGATATTAGTCACAGAAGTAGTTTCGTCCTCCACCACTTGAGTTTTCAACCTGTTCTTTCACCGGTGGAGTCAGACACAATTGAAGGAATTGAGATCTGGGTAGACGAGATCTAGGCCACCATTATCGAAGACTGTTTGCAACAACCTTCTCCAGACAAAAGCATTGTAAGCTTTAATCAAAGCTGCTTCGTTGTTTATTTAATTCACCCAATCAAATGCTTGAATTCGTTAGTGACTTGAAACTATCAACGAAGTCTAGGGCATGTTTTCTAAAACCTTTTCCCTTGGTCATATGCTTGGTTGTTTGAGATTGGATTTCTTTAGTCTCCTAGTTATACCATAAATTAAAAATACAAAATTGGATCCTTGATTTGTGTTTGAATTTTCTAGAATTCTTAATTTCATTCATAGGTTATTATATATCGTTTTTTAATTTGAGGGAGCACAATGTCAAGAAGTAATTTGCATGATACCTTGAATACAATGTTGTTTCTATTATAATTTGTGAAGAAACCTTATCAGGTGTTTTTATCATGGACAAAGGAAAAAACTATTGGGGAAATGGAGACCACAGATACAATGCATTATGCGGGTAGATATAAAAGAACACTAGATCTTCTTTACACCAGGTGATAAGCTACTAAATGTCTTAAATTTTCATGTATCACTTATCACATTTTGATGTATTGTAAGAAAGATTTGAGTTAATAATGAGATAAATTTGGTTATTCTTAGTTTTTATAGGGTTGACGAGAAAAAGGTATTGAAAAGGATGAAAAAGATGAAGAAAAATTCCAAGGATGAAATGTGCATGAGTATGGAGCAAATCTGGATGCTGTTTCGTATTTTCAACATAGCTTTCTCGTTCAAGCTCTGATTGATTTGATCCAAGATGCGTTGAAAAGGTAAAAGAAAGAGCTATAACTTTGGTTTTTTGAGTTTTACCAAATTCCACTAGCATCAAGGTGAAAATAAAAGTCGAAGTTGTAGCAAAGAACTGGAAGTTGCGCACAAGCGAGACCCAAGAGATAGGCATGTGCGCAAATTCTAGTGAGTACAATTGCAAGGAATGGTTCTCGCATACATGCATGAGCTTCAACAGTAGAAAGGTCACGAGACATTTGTTTTTCAACAAATTTCTTCATATGGCTAGATTGTTTTGACTACTTTGTTCAATTCAATCTGTGAGGCAACTACGTTTAGTAATCACTCAATTAGTGTTATTGAATCTAGGAGAAATAATCAACTAATTAACGTAACTACATATGCTTATGTTATATTTGCCTAATTGATCTTGTTGGTTTTTAAAATATTAATTAATCTTTGGCATGTCTCTAGATTAATTATAATATTTAGGATTAATTGGATTGCATGTTGAAAATTAACCATCTTAAGAAAAACACTACAAAAAAACTGCGGTTTAGCAACGAAATTTAGGAACGAAAATTTTTCGATGCTAATTAGCAACGTAATTACCAACGAATTATGGCCACGAAATAATTCGTTTCTAAATTCGTTGCTAAATGGCAAACAACATTTGTCACCAACATTTCGTGGCTAAAATCGTGGCTATATTAGCAACAAAAATTTTCGTTGTAAAATTTGTTGCAAAATTCGTAAGATTAATTCGTGGCTAAATTCGTTGGTAAAATTACCAACGAATAGATTTTTCGTGGCATAAAAACATTACTTCATCGAAAAATTTTCGTTCCTAAATTTCGTTGCTAAACCGCAGTTTTTTTGTAGTGTTAAGAAAAACGTTGGTAAACTCGTGCATCACGTGTTGACGGTAGGTATAGCAACGATTTATATTTTCGTTGGAAAATTCGTTGCTGATTTTAGCAACAAATATTTTCGTTGCAAAAAACGTTGGTATTTCAGCTATATAACAACTTCCTTCATTTTTTTTTTTTTTGTAATTGAAACTTACTCAGTACTTTTTTCTAAATTTTGTAGCTTCCAAAATTTTTGTTTTGTATGCAAGATAAACATCAAAACTTGAAACGAGTTGGTTGGTAGCCGTTGGTGGTGAAAAAATTTTGTGGAGATTATTTGATTTTGGTGAAGTAAGTTTAAATCCTTAATTTTATTTTAGTATTTTGATTTTAAATTTAATAATCTACGGACTACTTGATTTGCACGTAATTAAAGTTTTACAAGTTTCTAATGTAATCTATATCTAATACAAGGATCCACAATAGGTACCTGTTCATGTTCCACAATGCAAGAATTTTAAAGATTCAAGCCTTGGATAAAGTTAGAGAGCACCTGTACAGGTATGGATTCGTATCAAACTATTACAACTGGACTTGTCACGGTGAAATTTTTCAGGAATATGCCAATTCTAGTAATGTGCAAGCTCCTGTAACTCAGCCATTTGATGATTATAACCAATTCAATCCCTATACCGGTCCAAACTGGGGTCAGAGTAGTACTAGTTATGAGCACTCTTTTGAGCAAGGCGTTACAAGCCAAACACATTGTGTTCCAACAAGATCCGCTAACAAGGATGGGAAATGAAGAAGGGTTTTGTGAGCGATTTTGGGATGCAATGAAGGCTGCAGATCAGCCTTTGTGGGATGGCTGCCAGAATCATTCTCAATTATCAGCGACTTCGAGGATTCTAAATATTAAGGCCGAGAATAATATGTCTGAAAATTGTTTCAATTCAATGTTGCAATTGATGCGCGAGACGATGCCGGATGACAATATAATGCCTAACGACTTCAATGAGGTAAAGAATTTGGTTAAAACTTTAGATCTTCCAGTTAGGAGAATAGATGTATGCCCAAACGGATGCATGTTGTACTGGAAGAATGATAATGATGCAGAGTTTTGCAAATGGTGTGAACTTCCAAGGTACAAGGCCAAAAGAGGATGTAATGGGAAAGCAAGACCCTTCAAGCAATTATTCTATCTACCGCTGACACCCAAGTTGCAAAGACTGTATGCGTCTCAAGTGACGGCTTTACATATGAAGTGGCATGCAAACTTGAAATTCATGAAAAAAAAGATGACCTTATGTGTCATCCTTCAGATGCAGAGGCGTGGAAACACTTTGACAGGACTCATCCGGAATTTGCAATAGAAACTCGTAATGTTCGCTTAGGGTTATGTGCTGACGGATTTGCTCCTTTTGGTAAATCTGGAAAGACATATTCGTGTTGGCCTGTTATTTTAACTCCTTATAATCTACCACCAGAAATGTGTATGAAGGAACCATACATGTTTCTAACACTAATTATACCTGGTCCTCATAATCCAAAGAAACTTATTGATGTGTACATGCAGCCATTGATTGAAGAATTGCAGCAGTTGTGGTACCAAGGAGTTCCTACCAGGGACATAACGACTGGGGACGTATTTCGCATGAAAGCTGTACTTTTATGGACGGTGAATGATTTTCCTGCGTATGGAATTCTATCGGGTGGAGTACTGCAGGCCTTCTTGGGTGTCCTATATGCATGGAGAGGTCAAAGGCATTCAGGTTGAAGCACGGTAGGAAAGCTTGTTATTTTGATTGTCATAGGCAATTTTTACCTCTGAATCATTCTTATAGAAAGAACAAGAAGGATTTTACCAAAAAAAAAGTTGAAATAACTCCGCCACCATTGCGACTGTCAGGGACAGAAATTTTTGCGCGAGTTGAACATTTGAAGAGAGCACATGATGATCCGCAGCGCATGCCTGATGGATACGGGGAATACCACAAGTGTTCCATATTAAAATAGGTGATAAAACTTGCCATCTGAGTACAAATCTTGTACCTCATAATGCGACATCATGCATATTGAGAAGAATGTATTTGACAATATCTTGAACACCGTAATGGATATCACCGGGAAGACAAAGGACAATTTGAATGCGAGAAAGGATTTACGAGATATTTGTGATCGTCCGACTAGAAGTAGACGTGACGAGCACTGGTCCGAAGCCAAAAGCAGTGTACACATTGACCAAAAATGAGAAACGTGTGGTATGTGAATGGTTGAAGAACTTAAAATTCCCAGACGGTGTTTCAAGTTTTGATGCAGAAACTACTGAGAACAATGCTCCCGTAATCCTCTGTAACCTAGAAAGGATTTTTCCACCGGCTTTTTTTGACTCTATGGAGCATATGATAATCCATTTGCCATACGAAGCAAGAATTGCAGGTCCAGTACAATATCGGTGGATGTACCCGTTCGAAAGGTACAATGATTATTCTTGAATAATTGTATTTGTTTTAATGTGTTTGTATTAAATATGTTACATTCATCTGTAGATTCTTGTTTCACCTAAAAAAAAAGATTAAGAATAAGGCGTGCATTGAAGCCTCAATTTGCAATGCGTACATTGTGGAAGAGGTAACAACCTTTGCATCGTACTATTTCGAGCCGCATGTTCAATCGAAGAGGCAAAGAGCCGGTAGGAACGATGAAGGACCCGTCGATCCAAATGTTCCTTCGTTCTCTAATTTTAACTATTTAGGTAGATCTGCTGGGGCATGTAAACGAGGCTACTTAATTGACGACGAAAGACGAATAGCTCACATATATATCTTGTTAAATTGCCCCGAAGTCGAGCCATATGTTCAGTAAGTTTTAGGAATATATATATTATGTACTTTAGTTTTGATTATTCACATTCATGTTTATTGAAATAAATTAAAGTTTCTAATACTTTTTCATGTATAGGATGTTTCGATCTTCATATTACGGTGTTCCTGACCATAGAATTGACCAAATGTGTAATGAACACTTTGCAGAGTGGTTCAAACAGATCGTAAGATATTTGCTAAATGCTTTACATATAGAGTAATAATATAATGACATGGTATTTATCGAATGAGAAGTGAGGCGATGTTGTTTACATACAGATACTAAGTGATAATAACAAGATCATGGAAAAAGGGATTCTGTACCATCTTGCTTGGGGACCAAACTCACAAGTCAGAAGTTGGCCGGCATATTTTGTTAATGGATATAATTTTCATACTTCTACCCATGGATTAGGCAAGGGAACCATGAATAGTGGTGTTTGTGTTCTGCATCTCTTCTAATGACTTCTACTGAGTAATTGAAAATATCATAGAGATACATATCCTGGGCCTGCAATGCGTGTTGTATTGTTCAAATGTATTTGGTACGACCCTGTTAGAGGGACGAATGTGCATCGCAAGTACAATTTGGTAGAAATAAATCATAAGAAGCGTTACAAGAGTTACGATCCATTCATCCTTTCTCAGCAAGCAGTTCAAGTGTACTATGTACCGTATCCAAGTCTAAAGCGAAATCGTGCTGATTGGTTAGCTGTTTGCAAGACAAGAGCTCGTTCTAAAGTTGAAGAACACTGGAAGGATACGTTCAGCATACCAACAGGATCGAGTTGTAGCACCAATTGAACCAGAATTGCATGATATCCCAACACTGCAGGATCCAAGTGGTGAAGTAGTATTCGTTGATGAAATTGAAATACATCTACCCCAGTTCAATATTACTAGTTTTAATGAAGAAGAAGAAGAAGATGATGATGATGATGATGATGACACATCGGAGGATGTAGAAGACAATGATGTCGACAATGATGAAGCTGACGAATTTGATTTTGATTAGTTCACCGTAAGTTATATTATACTACACTTGTATCTTTTTTTTGTACGCATATATACATATATGTATCTATGATACATACATACATGCATGCATATATATATATATATGTATATATATATATGTGTATATATATATGTATATATATATTTACCAAGTTTAATTTGTTCATATTTAAAAAAAAAAAAAAACTTCTTGATTTTTATTTGTATACCTATTCATATATATAAAAAAATATTAAGTTGATTTATAGTTTGTAAAAAATGGCAATTTCATCTACGGAATAAGTAGATGAAATTTTTTAATATATATTTATATATCCAACTCATAAGTGCATACGTAACAACAATTCCTTTAGTTGTTTTTTTCTAAATTTTTAGTTCATCATGTTGTAAAACTTATTACCATGTTCCATCATTACAATAGTTGATAAAAGGCTATTTTGTTATATCTGAATGAGTGAAGTATTACTGTATTATTTGTTTTTATTTGGTTTATATGTTAAAGTTTTATGCTATTATTATTATTTCACTATATTTTTTTAGTTATTTTCGATTTATAACTAACTAAAAGCAATACTATAATAAATCATATAACTATCTCGATAACTTTTGAATATTCGATACACCTTAATTAAGGATTCTATCAATTTAATTACCAATTAATTATTCATAAAAGTAAATATATATATCAAGTGTATTTCAATAGAAAAAAATAAATATACTCATATAAAGGTAATACTTCTTAATTGTTTGCAAACTATACTCATTCAGATTTGACTAACAAAATAAGTTTTATCACCTATTTTAATATGGAACATGGTATAAGTTTTTAATACAATTATATATCCAAATCATAGTAATCACTACAAGAAAATACCCCTATTATGGCATATTTATAGAGATACTGTAGAAATGCCTTAAAAAATAATTAGTGAGACATTTATGAGTAAATACCGTGTAAAATAAAAAATTTATAATTTAAACGATAACATAAAAGAAAGGTACACAAAAAAAATTTTGAGAAAAAAAAAAAAAAAAACCGCAAAACATATACCCGCTTAAATTTCTCACAGTGTCTTTCTGGCTTTCCTCCTCATATTTTTCTTTTTTCCCCCAAACTTCAGAAGCCCGCCAATCCACCCTAAATTCCCCTTCCCCCAAATTCCAAATTCTCTCTAATTTTTCATCTTCTCTTCATTTTCAGAAGATCTGCATAAGTTTCCCCTCTTCCATCTCCTTTTCCCTTTTCCTTTTTCCCCTTAAAATGTACTGATTGGAAGACATCAATCTTGCTATTTTTTTTTTTTTTTTGAATTTTGTTGGGGAAGATGATGCGATTTCTTGGAGTTTCAGTGTGGTGCTTCGAGGAACGTTGGTGTTGGTGCTTTCAACGATCCAGAAGGTCTTGAAGGCCTCACGCATTTTCTTGGTATGGAAATTTTTGAGGAGAGTGCAGTTTTTTTATTACTTGGCATGGGTTGAATTTTTGCACTATGAATGATATATTTTGATTCTTGTTTCAATTTTTAGGTTGGCAAAGGGAGCAACATCATTTGAAAACCATTGAAGACCAAGATTTTTAAATCTCTTTGGTTAAGCAGATGGCATCATTTCGGTTTCTGCAACATCTCTTTTACACAGTTCGATGGTATAAGAGACAATTAGGCTATTGCACGGAACTTTTCATTTCTTTCTAAATCTTGAATACAATTGTTGTTCAACTCTTATATTGTTAATAAAATGGAGAAAACCATGTGTATTTTTGGGGCTTCAAAAAAAAAATAAAGCTTACTGGGATTTGGAGATGAAAGCAATATGTTAGTATCTGTTGGAGGATCTTGATGTATATACATCTGCATTTTTTTTTTTTATAGCAGTTTCAATGCAGAATTCACTTCAACATAACTGCAGAATTCATTTCTGCAGCACTGCAGACTAGAGATTTACAAAACTGCAGAGTCCATTTCTGCAGAACTGCAGAATGCATTTCTGCGGAATTGCAGAATCTAGTTCTGCGGAATTGCAGAACTGCAGAATGCATTTTTGTGGAACTGCAGAATCTGCAGAATCCATTTCTGCAGAAATGCATAATCCAGTTCTGCAGAACTGCAGACTAGAGAATTTTGCAAAATTGCAGAATTTGAAGTTTGCAATTCTGTAGAATTGCATTCTATAATTGTGCAAAATTTTACATTTCTTAAGTGTCGTTTCCCCCATTTTGTTGCTATTATGAGTAGATCGACTAGCATGAGTCATATTTCGATTGCCGGTGCATCTGAGACCCGCGCATACTACAATCTCAGCAGGGGCAACACACTGATACTGCAGTCGTGCCGCCAACATTTGTTAGGCAGCACATGGACATGTTTCACACCTAACAATGACGTGTAAGTATACTATATTAGTAGTTTTAAATCTATTTTACATGTTACTATTTTATTATCTATTTTTTCCAACGACAAATAGTTGTAGGTTTTCGGATTCCGGTATAGTGATCCGCACTCTAAATAGTATCATCAAGTCCCGTTGGCATGATAAATTTATCAACTGGACGACTGCACCATTGAATGTACGTGATTTGTGGTGGAATGAGTTTAAGGTAAAAATTCAAATTATTTTTTGTTTATTTTCCTCTATTACCTATATCGTTGTTTATTTATTTTTTTCCTAAACTTTGTAGCGCTGCTATTCATGGGAAGACAAGCACAATTGTGAGATCTTTAGGATCTTCAAAAAAAAAGTTGGAGATTGTTTGCGCACCACCATGGCAAAGGCCAAGAAGGATCTGAAGAAGCCAGATTTCATGGCTGAGGAAGTCTGGCTTCAAATATAAGCCGGCTGGGATGATTCAAAATCCCAAAAAACATATCCTTCTTATAGCCAAAATAGGATCATCAGATGCTGCAGGAATTCCATACAACTCAAAGATATAGTCAACATCCAGGAACACAAACGAAGGATGGTATGTTTAGTAAATATTTAAATTCTTTTTTTTTTTCTCATTAAGTTTTAGTATTAACTTTTATAAAGTGATTGGGTGCTAACTTTTTTATTTTATTTTATTACACATCTAGATGTTTTTACAGACAGATAGAGAAGGTAATCCTCCCAACTTTGGAGGAGGTGGAGGTGGAGGTGGAGGTGGTGGAGGCGGAGCAGATGAACATCCAGTATTTATAATGAGTACCAAAATCTTCGAGTTGCTCAAATGGAGCAAACAGATTCTCCACTTATCAACGAGTCCTCCCAACCATCTATTAATGACACAGATATGTGGGTGAAGGCTGCTGGTGGAATTAAGTTTGGGAGAGTGTTTGGTATGGGTTCATTGGCCAAAGAGTATACATCTTCAATCCGTGCCAATACTGGATGTTCTTATCTGCTCCGCCTCCACCACCTCCACCTCCACCTCCACCTCCTCCTGTTGGCCAGATTGAGTTAGAACAACTCAAGGAACAGATTCATTGTAGTGCATTACTATGATTTGGATATATAGAGGTAGAGGAAAACTTATGAGCAAGAATTTGGATTTCTATAATAGCAGAATTCAGGGTGGAATTGGCGGGATCCCCAAATATTAATCAAGGCGGCAGTTCGAGCGGACCCTCTATCATTCACGGTCCAACTAGACCGTCTACTACCTAGCTCTTCTACGACCTAGCTTTTGTAGTGTTGTTTTGTTATAAACAAAATTTGTATTTGTGAATCTTTGTATTTTGGTTGTTAAACATCGTATTTTGTTAATTATATTGCGCTTTTGTTATATTTCTATACAGTTTTGGGCTTATAAGTTTGTACAAGTAAATTTAACTATAAAATAAAAAATTAGGTCAAAAAAATCCAAAATATTAAATATTTTTGTATATTTTTATAAAAAATTCGTTGGTTTATTCGTTGCTAATTCTGATATATAATATTTTTTTAAATATTTTCGTTGCTAAATTTGTTGGAAACTGGAATCCTATTTTTATTCTGAAAGAAAGATTTTGTTGGTATTTGTAACAAAATTCGTTGCTAATTTGCCACGAAACAATTCGTTGCAAAATACGTTGCCAAAATTTCGATGCTAATTTTGTGGCTAAATACGTGGAATAATTCGTTGCTATATTCGTTTCTAATTTGCAACGAAATTACCATTGAATATTATTCGTTGCTAATTAGCAACGAAATTATCAATTTCGTTGCTATTCCAGTTACCCACGAGCATGAATTACTCACTGAAATTTTTTTCGTTGCTAAATTCGTGGCTGAATTATTTAGCAACGAAGTTTCATTTATTTTTCGTTGCTAAATACGTTGCTAATCGCGTAATTTTTTGTAGTGAAAGATATAAGAATCAACTTTGAATTAGAATTTAGGTTAATTCTTCAATTAGTGCTTGTATAAAAAACTGAGTAACGTCGATATCCTTGGTGCCGATGATCTATTAATAAAATTTCCATGGTGGACAAGACTGAATGCACATCATTCTTTTATTGAATTCGCTCCAATTTTAATTCTTGCAATAGTTTTCGGTATTAAAATTGTTCCAAACCCCTCTTTTTATTTTGAGCATGAACAATAGACTCCATTCTGTGTGGGAAGACTCAGACTCTCCATTGCTACATTAGTATAGAGAATTTGATTAGTTTTGGGTGCCTGCAATAGCACTTAACAAAATTTTGGTGCCGTTATCGGGGAAAGATTTGATTTATTTTTGTGCTATTACTTTCTGTTTTATTTTTTTTTCTTGTGTTATTATTTCTTTCACTAATTGTGTATGCCAGTAACATGATCTGTTGGACAAGTTGAATCCCAATTTGATTTGAAAATACAGAGAACCGCTACGCAAATTAGGGAAGGAGTTAAGAGACAACTAGGGAAAAATCAACTTTCTGACTTCCTTTTTGTCGAGAATAGAGAAGAAAAGGGTGAAACTAGCATGGCGCAAAGAACTCTTCAGGAATTGGCTGCGCCAACCTTAAATCAACAATCTTTTTGCATTATTTACCCTGAATTAAATGCAAATGTTACTTTTGAATTAAAATATGGACTAATCCATCTTTTACCTTTTTTTCATGGATTGCTAGGTGAGGATCCAAACAAGCATCTGAAGAAGTTCTACGTAGTATGTACGAGTATGAGACCTACTAGCATTTCGGAGGAGTACATCAAGCTAAAGACTTTCCCATTTTCGCTTAAAGATAAGGCAAAGAACTGGTTGTTTGATTTACCTTCGGGCAATATTACAACCTGGGAGAGGATGAATAGGTTGTTTGGCAAAATATTTTCCAGCCTCCCGAATTACGATTATAACAAAGAAATCTGTGGGAAAGGCAATTCGATGACGAGTCTTTATATGAGTACTGTGAACATTTCAAGAAACTTTGTGCAAGCTGTTCTCACCATCAAATCAGTGACTCTTTATTAATTCAGTAGCCTTTTTGTGAAGGATTGTTGGTTAATGAGAGAAACACGATTGACGCCACTAGTGGAAGAGCATTGGATAATTTGACCATTATCGCTGCCCGTAAGCTGATATCAAATATGGCAACACATTCTTAGAAGTTTAGAACTCGACATGAACAACCACTTAAACGTGTTAACAAGGTAAGTATTTTATCTTTAGAACAACAAATGGCCAGTCTAACTTCTTTTATACGTCAATTGGCTTCTAGAACTATGTACTCTGTGCAAACTTTCAGGATTTGTTAAAATGAGAGACATCCGACGGACATATGTCCAATATTACAAGATGAGCCCCCCAAACAAGTGAATGTCGTGGGAGGATTTCTAGGGCAACCCAAACCAAATAGTGATCCCTATTTTAATACTTATAATCCTAGATGGAGGAATCATTTGAACCTCATATACAGGAATCCAACACAGTAATTTCCTCAACAAAATTGATAGAATTTCCTACCATGCAGGCTTCCATTTGCTGCAAAGACAACAATCTAATCCACTTGCTCAATCTGGTAAGTCTTTAGAAGAAATGACAAATGTTTTGACCTCTTGCATTATGGAATTTCAATAGGATACCAAGACCAACAGACAACAATTGAAAACCAAATGGAACAAATGACAACAACAACAATTAGCCAGTTGGAAGCGTAGAACTCTGGCAAATTGACCTCTCAAACAATTGTCAATCCTAACAAAATTGTTAGTGCAATTGTGTTGAGAATGGAAAAGAGGTTGACGTGCCCAGCAAAATAGTTTCTAAACGTGTTAAGGCCGAGGAGAAAAAGGCAGAAGTTGAAAGAGAAGTTATTTCAGGAAACAAGAAAGAAAGCAAAAAGAAGGTCAACTTTATGGCTAGAATATAAACATGAGCCACCATTCCCTGAAGCATTAAAGGAGTTTGCGAAAGTAGATCTCTATAGAGAGTTATATGAGACTTTTTGTAAATGCGAGGTAAACATTCCATTTTTAGATGCAATTAAAATAGTAATATAACAAATTACCTTGTTATGCTATTTTTTTGAAGGAATTGTGTACACACAAAAAAAAAGAAAAAGAAAAAAGAGACGAAAGTTAGGAAAGTAGAAGTTGGGAGTAATGTTTCTTCCATAATTCAAAAATCTCTTCTTGAAAAGTGCAAGGACCTAGGCATGTTCTCTGTTCCTTGTAGGATATGCAATACAAGAATTGAAAAAGCCATGCTAGACTTAGTTGCTCCTATTAATATAATGCCATACTCTATTTATGATGCATTTAAAATCGAACCTTTGAATAATATTACCATGATAATTCAATTAACTAATAGATCTTTGGCCTATTTGAAGGGAATATTGGAAGATATCTTAGTTTAAATTGAGAATTTTGTATTTCCTGTTGACTTTTATGTGTTTGAAATGGAAAAAGATGATTCTATTGCACCTATTTTGTTAGGAAGACCATTCTTAGCTACTTCTCAAACTAATATAGAGGTTTATAATGCAACGCTTAGCATGGAGTTTGGAAATGAACTAGTGTTATGTTTAATATTTATGTTGATGTAGAATTTTCGGAACATACTAACTTGGTTTCTGTAATTGACGTGGTTAAGCTTGAAATACAGGAAATTTCTGGATCTAATAGTAACAATGAAATGGAAGAGCGTATGAATGAACATTTTAAGAAAAATG
Source organism: Cinchona pubescens (assembly GCA_025175665.1). Classification (NCBI taxonomy): domain Eukaryota; kingdom Viridiplantae; phylum Streptophyta; class Magnoliopsida; order Gentianales; family Rubiaceae; genus Cinchona; species Cinchona pubescens. Next base: position 260,647 of record JANKKI010000105.1, read on the forward strand.
GTGAGGGCTTATCTTCTAGTGCTAATTTGCAACATTCAATGGTAGTAATTAGAAGATCTTCCATGTCTCAGATGACGAGTGAGGCATGTTCTAACGTTTTCCCTCTACTACTGAGAAGTTTTTGCAATCTGTTGTGTAAGCAATTCCAAATTACACCCGTCTTCCTGGTCACCTAAAATATTTGTTTTTAGAGGATAAGAATAAAGAGAAGGTGATCATTTCCATTCAACTTGAAGCATCGCAAGAAGAGCAACTTGTTCAAGTCTTGAAAGAGCAGAGAAGGTTGAATCCATCTTTTATGAGAACTGTAAAGAGAAAGATTCTTGGACTCTTCAACATGGAGTTACTGTCTGAGTAGGACGAAATAGGCATCAAGTCCAACCAATGACAATAAACAAAGGCACTGCATAGGAGACAACTCATGTTTTTTTATATTTTATTCAATTTATATTTGAAGTTTTTATTATGCTAATTTGCTTTTGGGGTTTTTATAGTGTTATTGTGTTCGTCTCGGAAATCATCTTAATTAACAAGTTAAATGGAACAAATTATCATTTGATCGTCTTGTTTATTGTTTGGGTGATTTAGGAATGAAATTGTTATGCTTGGAGTGTGATTTTACGCACATGCACACCAAACTAGTAGCGGAATTTCTGTCCAGCATCGCACACACATGCACACTTCAAACCTTGCGTATGTGCGTGAGAAGAACCTTGACAAACGAGATTACTGCCTTGCACGCACATGCTTGCTTGATAGGTTGCGCATGTGTGCATGCTACATTATAAGGGTAAAACCCTTATTTGCAAGTCATTCAAATGCACAACCCTACCCTTTTATCTCTAACTCCTTTCAGATGTCTCGGGTTAAAAAACCTCCAACATTCCCTACCATCAAATTACCATCAAATCACATTCTAATCCATTCCATTAACATCAAATTGTTTCTTTGCCAAGGATAAATTCCACCAAGGTATGAATTTCATTAAATTTCTTTATGCTTTGCCTTTTTGGTTTTAAAACTAAATTGCAAGAACCTTTTGATTTTTAATGATTTAATTGTCCTAATTTGTTATGGTTTGGATTTTAAATGCATAGTTTGAGTGATTTGTGCATTTAATTGTTGATTGGTATGTGATTGCATGTTCTTTAAACATAGAAAAATTCATTCTTTATTTATGCATGCAAAGTGTTTGATGAATTGTCTCAATGAATAAAAGTGTTAAAACACAAGGCATTGGTGCATGAATTCAATTCCTAAAATGTTAATTATGTCATATGATTCTTCATTAATTGATTCTAGTGACTAAGCATGTTCTAGGAATGTTATTGATTTATGCATATACCTTAGTTTTGGCACTACCTTATTGAAATTTCTTGAGACTCCATCTTGTACATACTAAGGTTGATTGTAAGTTGATAGTCGTAAGATCTTTTAAGTGTGGGGTATTAGAGCCCTTATTTGGTTGCCGTGATTTTCATATCTAAATTTTGTAGGAATAGCATGAACGGGAAGAAACCGGTTACGAGTAAAATTGCTGGGGCTTCTTCGTTGTTCGGATCCCAATGCGAACTTGAAAATAGGCCCGAGGATAATGTGGGAGACACAATTCATCAACGCTGTAGCCCAAAATAAGTATGAAAAGGATATTTCATAGAGGGCTGTAATTAGAAAATGGGTATTCAAGTACCTTTAGCCGGGGTCCCAGAGATTAAAACTACTATACACAATCGTGGTTGGATTCACTTCACCGTCACTCCAAAAGACACGGTACTACCAGTAGTGTGTGAATTTTATGATAATTTGACCCATTATAGTGACACTAATGCATATGCCTTGGGGAAAAGGTGGATATTTCTTCCAATGAGATTAACCGGCTTTTGAAGGTGTTGTCAACTGAGTGCGTAATGATGAATGGCCAACAATTAATGACACTAATATGGATCTTAATGAGATTACAAGCATTCTTTGTAATAGAGATGTTGAATGGACATATACTACTATTAGAACTATTACATGACACTTTAATGCTAATAGGCTTAAGCCGGCTTGGTTCATGTGGTTTAAGTTCATTTGTGCTCGTCTCCTTCCATTCAATCATCATACACATGTTACTCTGGAGCAGGCCTAACTATTGTATTCCATTGCTACAACAAATCTATAGATGTGGGTTACCTCATCCATCAGCAGATTTGCTATTTTGTGGTCAACAAGTAGTCGGGCCTTTGGTTTTTCCACCTATTATAGCTTAATGTATTGAGAGCGGAGTAACAATTGATCCAACTAAAGAGAAATTGAAGCCCAAGAATCCGATTGCTATGGAAGGGAGTGAGGACTCCGATTAGGCACACTCATTCCCATGCATCAATTTCACAAGAGGAGGAGGATGTTGAGCCTACTCAAGCCTGAACCCAAGATTGAGCAGAGGCGCACTTAAGAGGAAATTTTGGAGCAAATCTATGCAGAGCAACAGTGCATGCAGCAATGATTTGACATGTACATCCAGTATCAGCATCCCTGATAGCAGACTATAGAGGCATGCCAGCTGGCGAGAAAACGGGGAGAGGAGTTCTCTATATTCCCGCATTTTCCTCCATTTCTACAGTAATTGGTGCCTGATTCACCTTTAGCCTATGATGCCTGATGCACCTTCAGCCTATGATGCCTGATACCCTATGCTTTGGGACATTTTGATGTTTTCTTGTTTTTAAGTTGATTTTAGACTTTTACCCAATTTTATTTGTAATTAGTTTAATATTTGTACATTTGATGTAGTTGTTTTGTGATGTATTCCCTTAAGGGATTAAGTTTTTTTCCTAACTATTGTAGAATTTAATTCTACAATTTTCATGTTTTTTCAAATTTCTCAAGGGGTTTAATGTTTTGTTTTTGTCTAGTGTAACATCGATCATTCAATTCACATCAAGGGCTATTGCGGGATATATGGCTATAAACGCGCATCGTGTCTAGATAAGCTTTTCTTTTTCACACCACAACATGGGCATTTTTCTTAGCAAGAATTATTGCAGTAGGATAATGGCTAGGAGGATTTGAAAGGCATTATGGCATTAAGATTTCCAAGAATTTTGATTTATTTATCACTAATACAATTCAAAATAATTCGCGGTAAAGGCAAGATACACTTAGACCAGAAAAACCCGTGCTCAAAATATTTGAGCACGGGTTTTGTTGGTAAAAAAAATCATATGGATTCAAGTAAAATTTTCTCGAATGTATCAATAAACTAGACCCATACTGCGAGTTGTTTCATGCCACTCAAGAAATCCATTGGACAGGCAGATTCACATCTTTTACAACCAACGTAGTCTTCGGTTCTTGGAGCAGAAGCAATTTGTTTAGCTTTACACCCGTCCCAAGGTATCATTTCTAATACATCGGTCGGGCAGGCTCGGACCGCACATTGAGTACATCGTATACACGTATCATAAATCTTTACTGAATGTGACATTGAATCTATACATCTTTGAACGTCATAAATTTTTGACCTAGTAAGCTTATAAACAAATCCTATATTTAGATACCAGACGTGTATAAGAGATCAGAATTTTTCGAATCAATCTACTTCTGGATTGGTTTATGAGAAGCGTCCAAAATACTTTGATTTCTTAGTTTTTTGCAAACAAGATCATACCTTAATGTGGCAAACATATTAATTCTAATTCCTTTATGAATATTTGAATTTATATGATTAATACTAGTTATTCGAGGCCCGTGAGGATCGACATAAAGACGACTGAGCCAACTTGATATTTTGGTATTGTCGTTGCAAACAAAGAAGAGCTTTCGGGTTTTTCTTCTTTCATACCTTCATAGAAGATTGAATCAAAGATTCAAAATAAAAGGTTTCAAACTTTCTATTACATATCCGTTGCAACTAGTATTTGGGTGTTTTTGCTTGAGCTCTGTACGAGATGAAAGTCTCATATACGGTTCTCAGACTTGTTGAGTAATAGCAATGAGATTTTCCAATATCATGCTAAGAATAGCTAGGATTTCCAAAAGAAGATGCCATTCTTTGATGAGAAATTAAAGGGAATATCGAAAATTCAAGTGGCTGACGCTGAAGCAGCTACTTTAGAAGTAACAGAAAGAAAAGCAACAACTGGAGTGGGAGAGTCAGAGTCGAAAAGAGGATTCCTCACTTCTTTCTCTTATTCAAAACCGTGCATGAGACTTTTATCTCACATAGGCTCCTAAGTGATAAAAGAAAGAAGAACTCATCTTTTTTTTATTGTATTGATAGAAGTTTTCTTGTTAAGAACCCTATGAATTGATTAAAACCTTAAATTCATACTATAACCGCGATGATTCAATAAAACAATTCTAAGTTAAGTCAAGGATTCCCCGAGTAAGAACCCTTGGACCATCACTTATTCCATGAATAGATAGAATGACTAAAAATTCAAACAAATTATCTGTTTCTTTTTGTCAAAATAGAAACAGAAGAAAAATAATTTTATTTTCACACTGAGGACAATGCTTATTTTTAATTGTGAGGTGGGGAATTATCTGGGTTTACAAGTTGTTTGGTGTATTTGATTCATTTTTGCTGTAGTATTTTAACTTTTCTTTTGATTTGAGAGTTTTTTCAAGGTTTTTGAAAATTTTCGTGTGAATTGGTTGAAAAATCTTTGAAATTTTTTGTTTAGCATGTTTCAATAATTTTCTGCTTATGTTACTGGTTTTCTGCTTAATAACTTTTGAGTTGAACTATTCATGAGTGAGTAGTTGGTGTTAATATTTTCTGTGCATGATTTTTAAGATTTTTTTAGCACTTAGCCATGAATTAATTTTTGGTTTGGACACTTAGAGATAATTATGTATACTCAATTATATTGCATCCCTGAATCTTGCTTTATTACATTTTCGATGCAAAATTTTTAGACAACTTGATTTGGTTTAAAGATGAGGGAAGAGCTTTCTATTGGTCATTTGAGCCTTTCTAGCCAACACTTGAATTTTTTATCCCTAGTACCCTGTTTGAGCCTTGATTTGTGATGAATAGAGAGAGACACCATTCACATTCTTTCATTTAATTTCATTTTACCAACCTTTATAATCCTAATAATTTCTTTTAATTTTCTATCTAAATTGTCCCATAAAGAGCTTTACTGCACACATTATTTACTAAGGGGATTAAGGGTAGAAGGTTGTGAATGAGGGTGGAAAATTGTAAGAGTGATAGGTGTACATTTATAGGGCAAGAAGATGTACTGGAAAAAAATTGAAAAAATTATTAATAAGTTTTTGAAAAATGTAGGTAGTGCCTATCACTAGTACCTATATTTACAGGTAATACCTATCACTGGTGCCTATGTACTGGTACCCGTATTAGGAGTGGACATAAAAAAAAAATTGATGAATGAATGTCTAAAGGAATGTTGGCATGATTGAGCCATGTCAAAGAAGGGGGGCTTCTTTGTTTATTGTTTGTTATCTTAGAATTTTTCATGGATGTTTGTTATTCAAGTGTTGGGTTATGGATATATGATGCTTCATATATGAAGAGAAGTTTTATTTTTAATGTGGGCAATATTATCTTAAAGCTTTTTTTCTTATTTGTGATATCCTTTCCCTTCTTTGATTAGCCAATACTCTAACTTAATGTTACAAGCTACGCTAAAATGTTCTACCTAATTTAAATTGAGTCGGTTGTCTATATTAGTGGAGAGGTGTAAGAAGAGTGAGCTATGGGGTGTTCAAAAAGATTTTAAGGGTTTTCATGATTTAATGCAAGTGATTTCAAATATTAGTTTTTGAATGGCTACACACATACACATGAATCTCATTTTTTTGGTTTTTATCAGCATTTGAGCTCTTGAGTTCTTAGACTACTCCAAATAGTATATTGGCTCTTGATTATTTGTGTGGATAATTGTTGAAATATGTTGGGTGGAATTTTGATATGCTTGATTGTTTTAATTTTATGTTTGCTTGAGGACGTGATCAAAAGCTAAGTGTGGGATAAATTGATAAGGTCATAATTGGCTTAAATTTTATGTGTCATTTACCAAATTTCGATGTATTGTAAGCAAGATTTGAGTTAATAATGAGATTAATTTGGTTATTTTTAGTTTTTACAGGGTTGAAGTGAAAAAGGATTGAAAAGGATGGAAAGATGAAAATTTTCAAGGATGAAATATGAAGAGCAAATCTAGATAATATTTCAAATTTTGAACACAACTTTCTTGTCAAATCTCCGATTAATTTGATTGAAAATGTGTTAAAAAGTTGAGTGAAAGAGTTATAACTTTGGTTTTTGAGTTTTCCCAAATTCTGTTAGCATCAATGTCAAAATCGAACCCGAAGATGGAGCATAGCTATTGGAAGTTGCGCACACGTGCAACCTAGGAGTTGTGCATGTGCGCAAATTCCAATGAGCACATTTGGAGGGAATGGTTCCAGTACACATGCGTGAGCTTCAAGGCGTGCACGTGCGAGTGCATTCCAGAAGTTTCATGGACTTTTATTTTGCAGCAAATTTCTTCATCTGGTTGGATTCCTTTTCAACCGTTTGCACATCCTTATCCTTAGGCAGGGATTATAACCCTAGAATTCCCTATAAATATCTCTTGTAAGGTGAATAGAAGTAGAATGCTTTTTCTTTACTTTTCATCATAAGTTTTCCGCAGAAATTCTTGTGCTCTCTTCCATGGCACTTAGTGCCTAAACTTTTTTTCTTGGTCGAGAGAATTGAAGCCATGGTTGATTCTAGTATGTTGTATGACTTATGTATTTTAATTTATTCACTTTTTATATCAAGTATTGATTATTTTTCTTCATGAGTTTTATGATTGTTCTTTTTTATTGCTATGACTGTAGAATAGTGAATTATTGGAATTAATCTATAGCTAGATTGTTTTTTACTGCTTGTTGTTTAATTCAATCTGTGAGGCAACTAGGATTAGTAATCCCTCAATTGTCGTTATTGAATCTAGAAAAAATAATCAACTAAGTAATTGATATAACCACGTGTGCTTATGTTTTATTAGCCTAATTTGTCATGCCCCCAAAATGGGACAATGACACGCCACATATTGGGATCACCCCAAGTATACAACAAACGTACAAAAAGCAATAAACATACCACAATACCTGTCATTAGACCTCAAGATTAGCCAAGGCAAAACCATAAAGTATATTGAACAACCATATCTATAACAATCTGTGATAGCCAAATCACACTCATAGACATGTACCAAACCACAGACAAAATGACAATCAGAAATTTGATATACAAGACAATTCTAACGAATCCTTAGATACACAGGCCCAAACATAAGAACAAACCTCACATTAAGATGGTAAACAAAAAAACTGTAGCTCAGTAACTAGGGTCCACACTGTAACCCTTTTCTAGTTCAGCACTCGACTCAAGAGCTGTTATCTCTCCTGTTGGTCCTCAATTGCAAACAAAAGGGAAAAGCAATAACTGAGTAAGCATATAATATTTAGTAAATAGTCACATTTTAGTCCAATTATACATAACACGTATATAATCAGTGTAGGAAACAATATATGAGAAATTTTCAATAATTAAAGTGCAAATGTCAATCAATGAGCTCATGGTTCACAAAAGTCTTCGCAGTATTGGATCGAGGTCTACCTATTATCTGCTCTAGTAGACAAGGCATAATGGAGTGTCTATCACTGGTCTTCCCGATAGATTGGGTATGACATTTACAAAGCAGAATACTTAGCATATCATTTCATTCACTCACTCATAACCAAGTCTACTCAAGTTACCCATTGAACTCTTCACAATAATCATTCATTAACACATAGTGCAATAATGAACAAATGATATATTACATAACGAACACATAATTATAAACGTACTTACCACATTGACATTACTCAAAATAAATATACTTACCTTAATATCAATTATTCTAGGGCTGAAAAATCCAATCATATACAAGGTATCGATAAAAAGGCGTAAACGTTACTTACCTCGAAAATCGACCGAAATTTCGGAGGCCTAACTTCAACGGTCTAAAACTCCAACTCCAAATCATCTAAACCTAGAAAGTGTTATACTATTAAGATAAAAATCGAGGTGGGGGTTCACTTTTGGGCATTACCTAAATTCTCAAATAAGGCAATAATCGAAGACAAACAAGTACGGGTTGACTTAAATTCGTAATAATAAGATAAAAGTCTAAAAATTAGGTTTCACAAGTTCAAATATATCACCAGGTTAAGAACTGTCAAAACACTCATTCAAATCTCATCAAAATAATGGTTAAAAGTCATTTCAAACCACAAATCAAGTCTCGGTGGCTCATAAACATATTTGATAATAAAATCAAATAACAAACAACAAAAATTAAATAAATTAATTTCTTGAGAAACTTGAAATTTAACACAAAAACCATACAAAAATTTGAATAAAACTTACTTGTAAAGTTGGATTGAAGGTCTAAGAATATTTCTCGATCACCAATTTGATTTGATGGAAAAATTCTTGACACTAAAGGAAGGATTTGTGATTTGGAATTAAAGGGCTGTGAGAAAAATGTTCTCGGGGACATTTTCTCTTTGTAAGATTGAGAAAAATGAGATAAGGACAGTTGGGGTGAATGACTTCATTAAGAAGTCTTGGTAAAATTTTTAAAATTTCACTTTAGTAGCTCAAGTTTTGTAAAATTGTACTTTTACCTTAAAACTTTAGAAAATGTTTAAAATGGGCAAAAAAATTATTTAACACTTGAAAATGATAGTTATGGATATTTAAAGAGATATGATAAAGTACAAAAATATGTGGAATAGAGTGAAAAAGTTGGGTATTACGTAATTGATCTTGCTGGTTTTTAATGTTTCTATTAATTAATTTTTGGCACGTGTCTGGATTAATTTAATAGTTAGGGTTAGTTGGATTGCATGTTGAAAATTAACTATCTCTCCTAAAAGAAATAAGAATCAACTTTGAATCGGAATTCAGGTTAATTTTTCAAATAGTGCTTTGTACAAGAATAATCAAAAACTGAATTATCCTTGGTATCGATGATCGGCTAATAGAATTTTCATGGTGGATATGACCGAACCCAAGATCCTTCTTTATTGAATTCCCTTCAATTTTAATTCTTGTAATAGTTTTTAGTGTTAAAATTTTTCCGAACCCCCCTTTTTATTTTGAGCACAAACCATAGACTCCGTTCTGTATAGGACGACTCGGACTCTCCACTGCTACATTAGTATAGTGGATTCCATTAGTTATGGGTGCCTACGATAACTGTGATGCCCTATCCCACATCAGAAGTGGGAGGGAATATTGTATTGTTAATAACACCTTAGGTCATGGGCTACTTACAACTTGGCTTAAGGATTTTGAGCCCGTTGTTTCTGCTCAAAAGTTGTTGGACCAGCCAAGGACCCGGGGTGTTGATGCCCCGTCCCACATCGAAAGTGGGAGGAGATATTGTGTTGTTTATAACACCTTAGGTCATGGGCTACTTACAACTTGACTCAAGCATTTTGAACCCGTGCTTTTGTTTCCGCTTAAAAGTTGTTGGACCAGCCAAGGACCCGGGGTATTACAGTTGGTATTAGAGCGAACCTTGTGTGGTCACTACACGGGGTGAGATTGGGTCAGTGGTATTGGGCCACGACTATGCAAGGGAGTCCAGGAACTAAGTGTTGTGCGGGACTAAGTGCTACGTTGACCTAAGGACGGGAGCCACCTCCAGAATTCTGCATAACCAATTACGGCCCGGGGTATTACAATAACACTTACCAAAATTTTGGCGCCATTGACGTGGAACGGTTTGATTTACTTTTGTGCTATTAATTTATGTTTTTATTTTCTGTTCTTGTGTTATTATTTCTTCCACTAATTGTATATACTTGTGACGCTATTTCTTGAACAAGTTAAATTCCAATTTGATCCAAAAATAAAGAGAATACTACACAAATTGGGAAAGGAGTTAAGAGATAGAAAACTAGGGGAAAATCAACTTTTTGACTACTTTTTCCAAGAATTGAGAAGAATAGGGTGAACCCAACTTGCATGGCCAAAGAACACTTTGGGAATTGACGGCACCAACCATAAATCAACAACCTCTTTTGTATTATTTACCCTGAATTATATGCAAATGTTACTTTTGAATTTAAATATGGACTAATCCTTCTCTAACCTTCATTTTATGGATTGCTCGGTAAGGATCTAAACAAGCATCTGAAGGAGTTTTGCATTGTATGTATGAATATGAGACCCGCAGGGGTTTCAGAGGAGGACATGAAGCTAAAGTCATTCCCATTTTTGCTTCAAGATGAGGCAAAGGACTAGCTAATCAATTTACCTTCAGGTAGTATTACAAACTATGAGCAGATGAATAGGTTGTTTTTGGCAAAATATTTTCCAACCTCCCAAGCTGCGAATATAAGAAATGAAATTTATGGGATAAGGCAATTCGATGACGAGTTTTTATATAAGCACTAGGAACATTTCAAGAAACATTGTGCAAGCTATCCTCACCACTAAATCAGTGACTCTTTATTAATTTAGCATATTTTTTATGAAGGCTTATTGGTTAATGAGAGAAACATGCTTGACGTCGCTTGTGGAGAGGTGTTGGATAATTCGACTATTGACGCTGCCTGCGAGCTGATATCAAATGTGGCAGTATGTTCTTAGAAGTTTGGAACGTGACATGAACAATCTCTTAAACGTGTTAATAAGGTAAGTGTTTCTTCTTTAGAACAACAAATGGCCAGTCTAACTTCTTTTATACGTCAATTGGCTTCAGGAACTATGCAACTTGTGTAAACTTGCGGGATTTGTTAGGATGAGGGACATCCAACGGCCATTTATCCAACATTACTGTTGAGCCCTCAAAACAAGTCAATGCTGCAGGAGGATTTTCAAGGTAACCATGAGCAAATAATGATCGCCATTCTAATACTTATAATCCTGGATAGAGGGATCATCCTGATCTCGGATATGGGAATCCAGCAAATCAATTTCCTTAACAAAATCAAAAAAATTTCCAACCGTACAGGCCTGCATTTGCTCACCTAAGGCAACAATCTAATCTACCTCCTTACAGGCCTCCATTTGCTCAAAGAACACAATCTAAACCACCTAATCAATTTGGCAAGTCTTTAGAGGAAATAACGAATGCTTTGACCGCTAACACTATGAAATTTCAGTAAGACATCAAGGCCAGTATATAGGAACTGCAAAACCAAATAGGACAAAGGTGGTTGAAAGTGCAAAATTCTGGCAAGTTGTCTTCTCAAACAATTGTCAATCCTAAGGAAAATGTTAGTACAATTGTGTTAAGAAGTGGAAAAGAGGTTGAGGTGCACAACAAAATAGTTTGTGAACGTGTTAAGGCCACGAAAAAGAAGGCCGAAACTAAAAAAGAAGTTGTTTCAGGCAACAAGAAAGAAAGCAATGGAAAGTCAACTTTGTGGCTAGAATATAAACCTGAGCCACCATTCCCTGAAGAATTCTCGTCACACTTTTGAATTCACGATTTTCTTTTATAGAATCCTTGTCGATTCTTTCCCTCATTCCTTTGATCTTGGGCATCTTACTTGGAATTAGATATAGAGAAATTCATTGAAAAGTGAAAGTAGAAGGCAATGAAAGGAGATTAAAAGAGTTTACGAAAGTGGATCTCGATAGAGAGTTATATGAGACTTTCACAAGTGCGAGGTAAACATTCCATTGGTAGATGCCATTAAACAAATTCCTTGTTGTGCTAAGTTTTTGAAGGAATTGTGTACACATGAAAGAAAGCAAAAAGAGATGAAGGTTAAGAAAGTAGACGTTGAGAGTTATGTTTCTTCCATAATTCAGAAACCTCTTCTTGAAAAGTGCAAGGACCCAGGTATATTCTTCGTTCCTTGTAAGATAGGCAATATAAGAATTAAAAAAGCCATACTAGAATTAGCTGCATCTATTAATGTAATGCCATGTTCTGTTTATGATGCATTAAAAATCGAACCTTTGAGTAAGACTGTCATGGTAATTCAATTAACTGATAGATCTTTGGCCTATCTGAAGGGAATAATGGAATATATCTTGGTTCAAATTGAGAATTTGGTATTTCCTACTAGCTTTTATATGCTTGAAATGGAAAAAATGATTCTACTCTAGATATTTTGTTAGGAAGACCATTCTTAGCTATTTCTCAAACTAAGATAGAGGTTTCTAATCAAACACATAGCATGAAGTTTGGTGAAATCAGTATTAAGTTTAATATTTATGATGATGTAGTTTGTTCGAAACATTCTAACCTAGTTTCTGTAATTGACATGCTTAAGCCTGAATTACCAGAAATTTCTGGATCTAACAGCAACAATGGAGTGGAAGAGTGTCTGAATGAACATTTTAAGAAAAATGATGAGTTCTTATCTTCTAGTACTAATTTGCAATAGCCTATGGTAGCAATTAGTAGATATTCCATGTCTCAGCAGACGGGTGAGGTAGGTTCTAACCTTTAACCAACTACTACAGAGAAGTTTATGGTAACTGTTATGCAGGAAACAATTCCAAATTACAACCGTCTCTCTGGTCATTCCTAAAATACTTGTTTTTAGAGGAAAAGAATAAGGATAAGGTGATCATTTCCAGTCAACTCGAAGCACTACAAGAAGAGCAACTTGTTCAAGTCTTGAAAGAGCAGAGGAGGTTGAATCCATCTTTTTTGAGAATGGTGAAGAGAAAGATTTTTGGATTCTTCAACATCGGTTACCTGAGTAGGAAGAAAAAGCATCAAGTCGAGCCAATGATAATAAACAAAGGCACTGCATGGTAGGCAACGCATGTCCTTTTATATTTGATTCAATTTATATTTGAAGTTTTTTATTATGCTATTTTGTTTTCGGGGTTTTTATAGTGTTAATGTTTTTGTGTCAAAAATCATCTTAATAACAACTTAAATGGAAAAAATTGTCATTTCAAGGTCTTATTTATTGTTTGGGTGGTTTAGGAATGAAAATGTTATGCTTGGAAGTGTGATTTTATTCACATGCACACCAAATGGTATGCATGTCCACAAAAAATAGTAGCGGAAATTCCTATCCCTTAAACAGCAACGCGTGCACATGCGCACTTTAGACCTTGTGCATGTGCATGAGAAGAACCTTGACAAACAACCTTACAGCCTCATGTGCCCGTGCGCGCTTGATAGGATTCACATGTACAACTACTACATTATAAGGGTAAACCCTTATTTGCATTTCATTCGAATGCACAACTCCACCCGCTTCTTTCCAACTCCCTTCAATCCCCAACATTTCCTACCATCAAATTATCAAATCACATTCTAATCTCTTCCATTAACATCAAATAGGTTTCTTTGCCAAGGGTAAACTCCATCAAGGTATGAATTTCATTAAATTTCTTTATGCTTTGCCTTTTCAGGTTTAAAATTAAATTGCAAAAACCTTTTGAATTTTAATGATTTAATTGTCCTAATTTGTCATGGATTGGATTTTAAAAGTGTGATTCGAGTGATTTGTGTATGAATTGTTGATTGGTAACTGGTTGCATGTTCTTTAAATATAGAAAAATTCATTCTTTATTTATGCATGCATTCAACCAAGTGTTTGATGAATTGTCTGCATGAATAAAAATGTTAAAACACAAGGCATTGGTGCTTGAATTCAATTCCTAGAATGTTAATTATGCCATATGATTCTTCATTAATTGATTTTAGTGACTAAGCATGTTCTTGGAATGTCTTTGATTTGTGCATATCCCTTAGTTTTGGGACTACATCTTGAAATTCATCTTATGCATACTAAGGCAGATTGTAAGTTGAGGATTGTAAGACCTTTTAAGTTTGGGGTATTAGAGACGTTATTTGGTTGCAATGATTTTCACATCTAAATTTTGTAGGAATGGCATGAACGGGAAAGAAACCAGCTACGGGTAAAACCGCCGAGGCTTTTTCATCATCCGGATCCCAGCGTGAATGTGAAAACACGCCTAAGGATTTGTCAATGTTGCAGCCCAAAATAAGTATGGAAGGGATATTTTACAGAGGGCCATAACTAAAAAAGGGGTATTCAATTACCGTTAGTTGGAGTCCTAGAGATTCTGATCAAGAACTCCTATATGCAATGGTGGTTGGAATCACTTCACCTCTACTCCTAAAGACACTGTACTACCAGTAGTGCGTGAATTTTATGCTAATTTGGCCCATTACAATAAAATTAAGGTGCGCGTCAAGGGAAAAGAGGTGGATATTTTTTTCCAATAAGATTAAACGGCTTCTAAAGGTCAATTGAGTGCGTAACGATGAATGGACATTATTAACAACACTAATATGGAGCTTAATGAGATTACAAGCATTCTTTGTAATAGTGACATTGAATGGACATATACTGCTGCTAGAACTGTTGCACGACACTTTAATGCTAATACTCTTAAACCGGCTTAGTTCGTGTGGTTTAAGTTCTTATGTGCTCGTCTCCTTCAATCAGTCATTATACATGTTACTTTGGTATGGCCAAACTATTGTACTCCATTGCTACCGGCAAATATATAGCTATGGGCCACCTCATCCGTCAGCAGATTTGCTATTTTGTAGTCAACAAGCAATCGAGCCTTAACTCTTAGTTTTCCTATTTGATTACGGCCTTATGTATTGAGAGCATTGTAGCAATTGATCCAGTCAAAGAGAAATTGAAGCTCGGGATGTCGAATGTCGTAGAAGGGAGTAAGGGCTCCGATTACGCACCTCGTTCCCATGTGTCTACTTTACAAGAAGAGAAGGATCCTGAACCCGAGCCTGAGCTGAAGTGCACTCAAAAGAAAAGTTTGGAGCAAATCCTAGAGAGCAATAGCACATGCGGCAATAATTTGACATGTACATCCAGTATTAGCGTGCCTGACAGCAGATTATGGAGGCTCGCCAGCTAGCAAGAGAGTGAGGGGTGGACATGTCTACGTTCCCCCCTTTCCCTCCATTTTCGTAGGAATTGGCACCCTATATTCTTACAGTTGATGATGCCTGATGCCCTATGCTTTGGGACTTTTTGATGTTTTTCTTGTTTTTAAGTTGATTTTAGACTTTTAGCTATTTTTACTTTTAATTAGTTTAATATTTTTCTTGACTATTGTATAAAAAATTTAATTCTACAATTTCTTGTTTTACTTAATTTCTCAAGGGATTAATTTTTTTTTTTGTTTTGTATAATGTAACACTAAGCTTCAATTCACAACAAGGATTTATTGCGGGATATATAAGCACCAAACGTGCATCAAGTCCAGAGAAGCTTTTCTTTTTCACACTTATACTTTTATTTTCACATTGAGGACAAAGCTTATTTTTAAGTGTAAGGTGGGGAATTATCTAGATTTACAAGTTGATTGGTGTATTTGACTCATTTTTGTTGGAGTATTTTAACTTTTCTTCTGATTTGATAGCTTTTCAAGGTTTTTGAAAATTTTTGTGCGAATTAGTTGAAAAATCTTTGAAATTTTTGAATTTTTTTTTCTTAGCATGTTTCTCTGATTTTCTACATAATAACTTTTGAGTTGAACCATTCATGAGTAAGTTGTCAGTGTTAATATTTTCCGTGCATGATTTTTTTAGAATTTTTGAGCACTTTGCCATGAATTAATTTTTGGTTTGTGACACTTTGAGATAATTATGTATACTCAATTATATACATCCCTGAAACTTGCTTTATTACAATTTCGAGGTAAAATTTTTAGATAACTTGATTTGGTATAAAGATGAGGGTAAAGCTTTATTTAGTCATTTGAGCCATTCTAGCCAACCCTTGAATTTTTTATCCCTAATGCCTTGTTTGAACCTTGATTTTTGGTGAATGGAGAGAAACACTATTTGCCTTCTTTTATTTAAACTCATTTTACCTACTTTCATGAGCTTAATAATTTCTTTTAATTTTTTGTCTAAATTGTCCCTTGAGAAGCTTTACTACACGTATTATTTGCTAAGGGATATAAGGATGGAAGGTAGTGAATGAGGGTGGATGATTGTATGAGTGAGTGGCGTACATTTATGAGGCAAAAGGGGTACTAGAAAAAAATTGAAAAAAATAACAATAAGTTTTTGAAAAATGCAAGTA
The DNA here is from genome assembly GCA_025175665.1 of Cinchona pubescens. NCBI lineage: Eukaryota > Viridiplantae > Streptophyta > Magnoliopsida > Gentianales > Rubiaceae > Cinchona > Cinchona pubescens. Next base: position 276,721 of record JANKKI010000105.1, read on the forward strand.
GTGCCTAACGCTGGTACCTATATTTGCAGGTAGTGCCTATTACTGGTGACCTGGGTTGGTGTGTTTGAGGGTAGTGCCTACACTGGTACCCGTATTGGGAGCAGACAATAAAAAATTTGACGAATGAATGTCAAGAGAATGCTAGCATGACTGAGCCAAGTCGAAGAAGGAGGACCTCTTTGCCTATTGTTTGCTTAGAATTTTTCAGGGATGTTTGTTATTCAAGTGTGGGGTTGTGGATGCATGATGCTTCATGTATGAAAAGAAGTTTTATTTTAAAGGTACGCAACATTTTCTTAAATCTCTTTTCTTATTTTTGATATCCTTTCTCTTCTTTGATTAGCCAATACCCTAACTTAATGTTACCGGCTAAAAGTTCTACCTAATTTAAATTGAGTCCGTAGTCTAAATTAGTGGAGAGGTGTAAGAAAAGTGAGCTATGGGGTGTTCAGAAAGATTTTAAGGGTTTACATGATTTAATCCAAGTGTTTTCAAATCTAAGTTTTTGAATGGCTACACACTTACACATGATCTCATGTTTTTGGCTTTTATAGCTAGCATTTGAGCTCTTGAGTTCTTAGACTACTTCAAATGGTAGATTGGCTCTTGATTATTTGTGTGGATAATTGTTGAAATGTGTTGGGTGATATGTATGATTGTTTTAATTTTATGTTTGTTTGAGCACGGTCAAAAGTTAAGTGTGGGGTAAATTGATAAACTCATAATTGTCGTAAATTTTATGTCATTTAGCGCATTTTGATGTATTGTAAGCAAGATTTGAGTTAATAATGAGCTTAATTTGGTTATTCTTAGTTTTTTACAGGGTTGAAGTGACAAAGGAATGAAAAGGATGAAGAAAAATTCCAAAGATGAAATGTGCACAAGTATGGAGCAAATTTGAACGTTGTTTTGTATTTTGAACAATCCTTTCTTATCTAAGCTCCAATTGATTTGATTCAAGATGCGTTGGCATTGAGGAAAGAGCTACAACTTTGGTGTTTTGTGTTTTTCCAAATTCCATTAGCATCAAGGTCAAAATTGAAGCCGCAGATGGAGAGCACAGCTACTGGAAGTTGCGCACCTGCATGACCCAGGAGCTGCGCATGTGCGCAAATTCCAGCTAGCACAATTAGAAGGAATGGTTCTTGCATACATGTGCAAGCTTCAAGGTTCGCACGTGCACGTGCAGCAGAAGGGTCACGAGACTATTATTTTTCAGCAAATTTCTTCATTCGGTTGGACTCCTTTTCAACTGTTTTCAAGTTCTTATCCTTAGGCTACGATTATAACCCTTGTATTCCCTATAAATATCACTTGTAAGGTGAATAGAAACAGAACGTTTTTTCTTTATTTTTCATTGTGAGCTTTTCAACAGAAATTCTTGTGCTATCTTCCATGGCACTTAGTGCCTAAACTTTCTTTTTTGGTCGAGAGAATTGAAGCCATGATTAATTATAGTATGCTATGTGACTTTAGTACTTTAATTTATTCACTTTTTATATCATGTATTGATTATTTTTCTTCATTAATTTTATGATTGCTATGACTGCAGAATAGTGAATTATCCTCTGGAATTAATCTATAGTTAGATTATTTTTTACTACTTTTTTAATTCAATCTGTGAGGTAACTAGGTTTAGTAATTGCTAGATTAGTGTTATGAATCTAGAAAAAATAATAAACTAATTGAGATAAACACATGTGCTTGTTTTTAATGCTTCTATTTATTAATCCTTGGTATGTGTCTAGATTAATTTAATAGTCAGGGTTAATTGGATCGCGTGTTGAAAATTAACCATCTTAGGGCAAAGATATAAGATCGACTTTGAATTTGAATTTGAGTTAATTCCTCAATTAGTACTTGGTATAGAAAACTGAATTATCCTTGGTATCGATGATCGACTAATAGTGGATATGACTGAACCTACTTCTTTTATTGAATTCCTTTCAGTTTTAATTCTTGCAAAAGCTTTTAGTGTTAAAATTGTTCCAAACCCCCTTTTTATTTAGAGAACGAACAATAGACTCCATTCTCTGTGGGACGACTCGGACTTTTCACTACTACATTAATATAGAATACATGCAGAATTCGATCAGTTTTTTATGCTTGTGATAGCACTTACCATTGGGAAAGAAAAAATAGTATTTCAACCTTGTGATCCAGATTATTTGACAAGGGAAATGCTGTACAAAATGTATGAGTTTGTTGATAGAGATGCATTGAATATATATTAGTTCTATAGATTTTCTTTTTGTGGGGTGTACGTTGATATAGTTAGTTTTCATGAAGATTTAGATATACACTTGTTGACCACTAATTTTGTAGGGTTACTAGGTATATACATCTATACGGAAAGAGGTGAGATGCCTATCCTAGTTGTGTCCCCTAAAGGACAGTTGTTGTTTAAAAGGGTTACTAGTGTGAAACCTTTTGTTTACCTTATCATACATCTAGTGGGTCCGAAAGGGAAAATAAGGGGATAGTAAGTAGAGTTCCAAATGCTGAAGTTAATGAAAGTGCCAAAAAAAAAAAACAAATGAAAGTCCTAAACAATCTAAAAGGCAACAAGGAATCTGTGATAAAACCAAATTAACAATGCTACATTGCTAAAAGCTTGACCTACAGAACCTAAGGAAGAACCTAATCAGGTATTGAAAGAACCTTTTTAACCAATGAAGAAACTACAAGTGCATATGTTGGCAATTTTGCTGAGAACAATGTCGGAAGGACAACTGATAAAGCTTCTAGAAATGGTGGTAGAAAGGCTACTGGCCAAGGTATGGGAAATGCTGGTTCAAGAAAAAGAAATGCCTTAGCAACTATCAAAAGTTTTGTACACAAAATTAGGGCCATAATGGCTAGAAAGGCTTGAATATATTATTTTTGTATTTCCAACCATTTATGTTTTTGTTTGTTTGGGGATAACCTTTTTTGCCTTAATGGAAGGCTTGAATAATATGTATGTGGATTGTTTAAACATTGTGGGGAAATAGTACCAATTTAAGACATGTTTAATGCATTGCTCAAGTTTATTCCACTATCTTTTTATCCTCTTGTGAATTAAGTAGTTTAAATATGTAGGTTATTTGATCATCAACCTGCTAGGGGCATTTGTGGAATTTTCCCTTAATTATACGTAAGACATTAATTGGCTTATTTAAGCGGCTATCCACATTAGCTTTCATTTGACAAAGTGGTTCAACTTGCCACCTACTCAACCATTGTGTATTGTTATTTTCATTGAAGAAGCATTGTATAATTCGTGTATGTATATATTTTAGTTTTAGATCATAACGTTTTGATCTATACACATATACCTAAATCACCAAAAACTTACATAAGTTCTTTAAGTAGACACCCACTTTAGCCATCTAGTTACATACTATTGTTTTGCTTTAGGCAACTATAAATGCATATATACTACAAATTCCAATCCAGATAACTACTACTACAAACAAAACTATGTACAATTACCATTCAATAACTACATCACTTGAACATTAACTATAACCACATACAAGCAAGTCCATAGAATAAAGTGTCATGTTCACAAAAGCCCTAATAGAGTTGCATATTTGAAATCCAAAATAAGAAGGACTAATACATTTCAGATACCATAATAGCTACTTTTTCACAAGACACTACAAAACAACTAGTATTTAGTATAAACCATTTGAAGTGGAACTGGATGGAAGCATGGTATTATAACTAATAGGCATCAAGCATTGTCATGCAAAGACTTGCGGAATTTTTCTTTGCCTTGGCCAGTCTCTTCTTCATAAGAACTATCTGGCTCTTCTTTAGATGATTCGTCATCTTCCACATGTCTAAGGATGAATTTATCAAAACCATAAATATAAAGTTCATTCACGACAAATTCTACCTTTTTCTCAATCCTATTCAAGTGAGTGCCCTCATGTTTCAAACTCTTATAAATTTTACATCAAGCTTGCACAAACGATTATTTCCATCCCTAACACAATTTACTAGTTCAGCTTGGACAGCCAACGATGTCTCAGATTTGGTGGAGGAGCCTGCATGCCTTTACTGATTTCCAGATAGATTTTTCTCCATCCCAGCATTCCCAGAGGTAGTGTCATTGTGTCTCCATCCATTGCAAGGGAACACGATTAGGGAATTTGATGATTGCCTTCCACTAAGGCAACACATCTAAAGACCACAAATAATAGTCATGTTAAGTAGTTTTATCGATGCAGTGTAGATACAATTAGCCATAGTTGTAGCACCTTTTGCATCGTTACATTCAAGGGAACATTAAATTTCTGAAGAATTGATATGATTATTCTCCCATAACACAAGCTCTTGTTCTTCTTTTGACAAAAACAATATAACCCATCGAAAAGGAACCATAATTCACTTAATGCTACCACAAGATTGCATACATCATCCGATTTCTAATGTGAGTGACAATGGTTTGGTGCCCTTTGGTTGGAGCTAGGATTCGAGACAATTAGGTACAATACACGATGACAAAGCAGAAAACTATCATGGATAACTACTTTGTACCTTAGAGAGATCTTGGTCTAGATAGCAAATTGTTTGAAACTGAGAAACATTGATGATGGGTGATTGCACTTTTGGGATACAATTAGTCACTGTCTTTATCAAGGCACTCAAATAATGAGTTTATAATGGTAGAGCCAAAATCAATTTCCATTCCATTAATCACCATTACCAAAGAATTACCTTCCTTACACAGATTTGCATAAATTGAAGGACTAAGTCCTCATACATAGGCTCTTTAACAATAAGCAATTTAACCCAACGCCACACAATAAAACCTTCAATAATCCACTATCTAAGTCATTCAAATTGTCCATTGTCTGTTTATGATACTTTTAAAACTATATGAATGGCACCTTTGTGCGCATTCGAGGTTGAAAAAGCATTTGTCGCCCTTCCAGCAGTATCGGTTGGCGTTTGGTACACAACCACTCCTTGAAAACACTCAGAACACCTGATGGTAGATTTGCTAGAATCCTTGTTGGGATTTTGATTTTACACAAACCCAAGAATAGTAATACGAAGAATCAAGGGTGATTAATGTTTTAAGACAAATTGGTGTTGCTATTACAGCAAGTCACAAAAAATTTTGAAGAAGCTATAAAGGCTTGTAGAACTGAAATATCAAAAGTCTAAACAAGGATACGAACAGTTCTTTTGTTCAATCATCCACTATGAGTTTTGTATTGTCAGTTTGATCAATTAGGGCTATACCAGTGTATCCGGGTGAAAATTACCCACATGAACTATGGGGAAAATTAGAATTTGACTCCTGCCGGGCAACTACTCAAATATACCATATTGCCCCTTAAATGTACTTTGAGCAAACACTTCGTTAACTGCATTTGCCATAGATTTCAAATTTAAATGAGTTATAGAATTTGGTTAATTTTAAATAAGTTTGAATTTCATTATAATCGGTTAATAACATTCACCAATATGGTTAATAAATTCTTAAAAAGTCAAATTTTAAAACCAATTACTGAAATTGAATTTGGTTTGTGTAATTTAATATCGAATTGAATTTAAAATTGAAACTGGTCAAAAAGTTTTTATCTACTTTTTTGAATTTTGATCGATTTTATTAACAGATTAACCGATGCATCGGTTAAGTGATACTCACCCCTATTGTCATATTTATAAAAAACTTTTCTTCACCTAATTTATCTTTAATGTATCTCAAATAGATGTCCATCTATTCAATTAATAGCATATCTTATGCGTCAATTATTGCTATTAAATTTAGTTTAAAAGTTCATTTATCTAAATTACATTGGTATTTACACAACATATTGTATAAACGTAGTTGTACCTTTCATATATATATACTAAGTAGTAAGTGCTTAATGTAGTTTATTTTGATCAAGTATTATTTACCTTTACTTGTTGCATTATTTTGTATAATTTAGATAACATCATTAGGCAAATTGAAAAAAAGACATAAGTCTTCCTTCAATTGGGCACCCATTGGCTATCTACATACTTCTATACAATCCACACAACTACAACAATATTGCACTAGTCTATCACTTGGCCACACTGTTTGTCCTACTAGTAGACATATGTACAATTCATACATACACCATAAATGGCTAGCAAACAATCAACAAAAGTGTTACATGGCCATGCAATTTGGCCTATCATTGCACATCTCCCTTAATGCATTACATAAATACATCACTTAGCTGATCACTTGCCTTCCTCTAGTATTCTATTGTTATGTTCCAGGTAATTGTAATTGCATATATACTATACAATTAATTCCACACAACTACTGCTGAAAACAAGGGCATGTAGAAAAATTGGACACTTTACAAATTAGACATAAAAGTAGTGAGGTAAGTTCATCATTTGTACATTAGAAACATTCTCGACCACTTAAGCATCCATGCCTATTCATAAGCATAAAAGCAACCCTAAACCCATCCTAAACCATTCACAATGGCCTCCACAAAAAAACTCACTAGAAACCTCCCAATAACCATTTACAAATTACATAACAAAACCAGTTAGGGACTGAGTAACCAATCATTTAAGATACTCACCCTTACTATGACATTTACATCAAACTTTTGTTCACCTGATTTATCTTTAATGTGTCTCAAATAGTACGTCAAGTTATTCTATTTATAGCATATCTTATGCGTCAAATATTATTATTAACTTTAGTTTAAGAGTTCATTTATATAAATTACGTTGGCATTTACACAAAATATAGTATACAAGTAGTTGTACTTTTCATATATATAATATGTAGTAAGTGCTCAATGTAATTTATGTTTCTAATGATTAAAAGAAACTTTAAAATTAGCCATCGAAGCATAAATATATAAATACAATTGTTCAAATAAATTCATATTATTTTGATGAAGTATTATTGATCCTTACCTCCGGTATCCAAAAATTGACATAGGTCCTCGTTCAATTGGGCACCCATTGGCAATTCACTTCAATAGGTACAATCCACACAACTTCAACAACTCTCTACGAATCCATCACTTGGCCACAATGTTTGGCCTACCAATAGACATATATACAATTCATGCATACAACATAAATGGCTAGCAAACAAGTACAAAACTAGTACATGTGATGCATTTTGACCGACCAACCCTACATATCTACAAAGCATACAAATACAAATTCATCACTTGGTTGAACACTTGCTTTCCACTAATATACTATTGTTATGTTGCAGACAACTATAAATCCAAATACACTACACATTAATACCAGACAATCACTACTACAAACAAGAAATTAGACTTGAAATTAGTGAGGTAAGTTTATCATTTGTACATTAAAAATATCCTGACCACTCAAGTGTCCACACCCATTCATAAGCATAAAGCCACCCTAAACCCATCCTAAACCATCCACAACAGCCTTCACAAAAAACTCCCCATAAACTTCCCAACAACCATTAAAAAATTATATAACAAAACTAGTTAGGAACCTAAAAATTAACATATCTAATCATAACAGTTTGTGATAATGCATCATGGTAGTCATTAAATACTAAGTCTAGCATATTGGGAACTACCAGTCTTCAAGAGTTTCATGTCGAGCCTTCGTCTGTTGTTTTGACTGTCTACCAGGCTCTTTTCATCAGAATTTTTCTGTATCTTCCTAGGATTCATCTTCATTATCCATGCTAGATTGGTAGGCTTCATCATAAACAGCCTCATTAATTTGTATCACAATATAGTGTATTTTAAGTTCAATCCTCTGAAGCCTCATTTGCTTTCTCCTCATCTTCTTTTCAATTTTCCTCCCAAACTTCATTAGACTCTTGTTTACCGCCCTTACCGAATTGAGAAGATCTGTTTACCAATCCATTGGTGTTGAGTTGTTGGATATTCTACATTTTCACATGTTGCTTGTCGCTGATCATTTTCTTCGGTATTTTGGCCAGGATGGACATTTCATGTAGCTATGTCGTCATGTATAATCTCCGACAAAGACCGACCAAGGGAAAATGCAGTTTATATTCCACTCAAGTCGTACATCTGCTGACCTTCCACAATATCCATGTTCAAATTTCTGATAGAGGCAGCACAAATACAATCATCGGTAGTATCTGCATCTTTTGTGTCCTTAGCATGTAGGGAAACTGTGATATGTTGACCCCTTTAGAATCAAAGTAATTATTTCACCAGAACACAAGTTCTTTTGCTTCTTTTGACACAACTTCATATAACCCATTACAAAGACACAATACTTGACTTGTTCCTGCCATAAACTGTGAACCCCTTTAGAATCAAAGTAATTATTTCACCAGAACACAAGTTCTTTTATCTTCTTTTGACACAACTCCATATAACCCATTACAAAGGCACCATACTTGACTTGTTCCTGCCGCAATATCGTATACAATAAATGCTTTATAGTATGGGTTATAGTGATCCTGTAACCTGAATTGGGTGCAAGAATTTGAGAAATTATCTAGTAGATGACACGTATACTAGGTGTGAAGCTTTGTATAGTTAACTTCTTAGTACCATCAAACATTTTATGCATAGGATAATATGCTGGAATAAACTCATCAATATTTATTACTGGTTAAATTATTTTCTGGGCACAAAATTTACTACCATTATTTGGACATTGAAGAATGGAGTTTAAGACGGACTCAATAGAATCGAACTCAATTCGGACTTCATCAACTAGAGTAATCATTGAATTATTAGATTTAGTTAGGTCAACCTAGAATTGTCTAACTTGATCCTGATAAACAGGCTCTTTACTATTAGGCAAGTTCATCCAATTCAACTTGTCAAATCCATTGAAAATTTCTCCTAATTCATATTGTAAATCGTCAGTATTACACCACTGTTCGTATGTAATTCTTTTGTTTGTATAGGATTTGTACCTTTTCGCACATTCTATATTGAAGAAGCATTTCCCTTCAAACTAGTACTAGCTTTGTGCATTACGTACACCGCTAGCGTGGCTATTTTGCTTACATCGAGTAATAGACACCATTCTCAGTTTTTTTGCAAGAAGATTCAAACAGACCAAACAACTACCTTCCTAGAATTTGGGGTAAACACAAAACCCTAAAGTAAGGTTAGCTGCAAGAGAAGATCAATTCGGCACAGGAACACTAAATTAGAGAGCTTCGTAACTAATTTGTGATTCTATTGCCAGTATTTCTATCACAACAATAATGAAGCCCTGAAGGAATTGGGAAATTTCTGTCCAAAGTTTAATGGTGAAATGCTATCGATTATGTCATTAAGTGAACATTCACTTATGTTGGTCATCTACTAGCGTTCTCAACTAAAAATAAAATAAAATAAATCTGGATGATAAAAGAATTTTAAAAAAGACAATGTTTTTCAAAACATTCAATTTGTGTTCTAAATAATACATGTGAATAATATTTTCAAGTGATTTACTAAAATTTAGAATAATAATACACATGGTTTAGTGTTGAAGAAAAATTTTAATTTTCATTTTTAAATTTATATTTTTAAATTTTATTAAATGTGATTGTACATTTCACATATTAAACAGTTTTAAATGTATTTCATAGTTCATGCAATTTTTAAATTAAAGAATAAAACATGGTAGCATACAAATATAAAATAGTAGTTCAACTAAAATTAGACATCATTGATGAAACATTGTTAATTACTAAATTACTACTCAATAACTCATGTTATTTAGTTTTATCGATACGCATGTTATTAATACTCACAACTTATGTGGTATTATACTTTTATATGTAATTATATTGATTACGATTGAATTAAGTTACACAGTATATTTTCATTAGATTAATAATCAATAAAAGTGATGTAGATTAAATTATATGTGGTGAAAATCAAAAAGAAAATGTAAAGATAATTTATGCAATAGGCAATTGTATACATGAATCTAGTTCAAAGGAAATCCCCAACTATCCCAAGTTGAATATACATAATCAAATTCAAAATCGATTACCGAAATCGAATTTGGTTAAATTTGTATCAAATTGAATTTAAAATTGAAATTGGTTAAACTATTTAGGCCTCTTTTCTGAATTTTAACCGCATTTATTAACCGAGTAACGATAGGTTAAGCGATACTTATGCCTAATGTCACATTTACATAAAGGTTTTATTTCCCTAGTTTATCTTTAATGAGTAACAAATAGAAGTCTAGTTCTTCTATATTAATACCATACCTTATGCATCAAATATTACTATTACATCTAGTTTAAAACTTCATTTATATAAATTACATTGCCATTTACACAACATTCTGTATACATACATATATAGTAACGTTAATACATACTATTACTTTATTAGATATTAAATTTTCTAATTGCATAAGGGTCCTCATCGTGTTGGAACAACAAGATCCATCTATAGTCCGTTTATTATGATACCTCGACAGATCCATATTGGATCCAAGTAAGTGGAATTACACATACAACAAACGCGATAAAACGGGTTCGATTTGTTTATTGACAACCCAATGTGTGTCTTTCCCACTTATATATTATTATACACAATTGTACTATTAATTATAAAATTATTCCTTGTAAACTACACAACTTAGTTTGAGACATGAGCAATTTATATTTTATACAAATTATTTACTAAAAGCAAATGAATTTTATGGAATCCACTACATTATACTCTTTGACAAGTAAGTTTGTGTATTTAAATTAACACCTCAATTCATATAACATAGAGTAAAAAATAATACATTTACAAATAATAACATTTTAATCAAAATTTAAATGATTTACTACAACTCAAAATAAATCTTAATTTAAAACAAATGAAAATTTAGTTCTTTAGGCCGAATTAAAAGTTAGTGTGCTAAATTGATAATAAATGAAATTTAGGGGTAGAACAAAATCATTATTTTTGGTTAAAAGCACATTAACTTCAGTGTTGATGACATGGACGGATGTGGCACGCTATTGTCTACTCATTTCGCTTTCTATAGGTAGCAACATACCGCAATGTCGCTACCATAGAATTTTAGCATCTTACAACCTAAGCTGCCCTTTGTCACACTTACGCTACTTTCTCAGCAACTACTTTTATGTGTAGTCTATTAACAGTAAAGAGAAAGAAATTATTAAACCTTGATCCCCAACAAAATTCATCAAATTTCAACTGCCATCACTTTTTGTACTTTGATGATACCCATAATAAACGGACCTAGCTCCAACAGGATACACGCACGTAGTGGATAGACACCCAAACCCATTATGGGCAATCATGTAATTTGAAGTAAATCAACTCGGATTGGTCTCAATGTATCCTTCTAACCCATGAAGTCAGGGCATAGTTGACTGACCTACTAAGGTCAAGCTTGACTCGCCACAAAATGGGTGTAGATCGGTCATTGGCCAATATATAAGGGGCTCAACCTGCCAATGAGAGGCAAGCAATAAAAGCGTTGGTTCAGTTTTGCCTATTTCTGTTCAAGAGTAGCATCAAGTTGATTGATTCCTGTTTTAACATATCCACCTCAGCTGTATGGAGATTGTCTTGCCAAGCTAGCTCCATGGCCTCGTTTTCCAGCCTACCCTAGAGCTCCTGTAAGACTTTTTCCTTTTTCTTCCTTAGCTAGACGGCAAGGGCGTTCACGGCATTCTCGTGACGCTCTCTTGTATATACATCCCAAGTTGGGATTAAAACAATGGTTACGAGACTAAACATGACTCAGCCTTTTATACAGAAAGGTCGAGGCAACTGACCGTGTAATAGCTCTGGTTCATCTCATCCCGAACTTAATTGGTCTAGCACTCAATGGCATACGCTTGATCTGAGGAAGAGAAACACCACCTACCTATTTGTTGACCACTTGAATGTGCTGACCTCGATCGTTTATTGTCAGGGACTAGTTATGTCAGAATAGGGACAACATCAGTTCTCTTTCGTTATTGCGAAGTGGCTGAACACACATCCTTGTCAAGGGCAGGTTCTGCAAGCCACTGGCATTTTGCTCCTCAAGCCCGACCCCCGGAGGTTGTACACAATTTAATTGCTTGGTTATCCCAAGGTATATAAAATGCTTTTGTTTTATATGACCAATGATAGAAAGAGCTACTTGTTGCTGGAAGGATTGTGGAGGAAGTTTGAATTAGAGGTTGAAAATTGAAAAATAAAGAAAAAGTAGAAGTCTTCTTTTTACTCTATTGGGCTTGGATTACGGAACGACCAATGCCCTGAATCAAAGAAGGCACTACACATTGGGTCACTTCTGATCTGCTAGAACAGAAGATTTTTTCCTTTTCGAGACTAGGGCCGCCATATTTTCTCGATTGGTATCCTCTGACAGAGTTAATGTGGATACCATCGTAGCTAATGACGAAGTCATTCCCCCTCCTTGCCCGGGCCTCTCATGATAGCAATAGAAGATTTTTCCAGACAGTGGCTTTCCTTGGGAGAATGTTCAACATAGCTTTGAATCCCTCATCTATCAAAAAAAAAAAGGAAACCATGTAATAGCAACGACAAGGTCAAATAACAATGAGAAGAGAATTCAAAAGTGACATGCATCATAACCTAGAACGGCTTGGAGATCCCCGAACAAACCCTTTAAGCAAGCAAAGCTTGCTCGATCGAGGAATTCTTCCCACAGAATTGGAGAACGATCCTAGAATGATCGATCTTTCGCACACCTTCAAAAGCCAATTGATCCAAGCTATCGATTGAATCCTGGTTAAGAAAAGATAGGTGTGAAGAAAATAATAACGCCCACGTAGTCTTAACCTTATCCATGGACTCTTTCTTCACAAAGAAAAAGTTGTTTTTCCATCCTCGAATTGAGAATGAAAGCCCGGCTACAAGACTCTGTTGACCTGGCCGACTGGTGAAATAATAGAAGCTCGTTTCCCTATTCTGTGTCAATTTACAAAAGTACCTGAAACCACCCGATATGGCCTTTACCCCCAGGTGCTTGCAGAGCAGGAAAAAGCATACCACAAGCCGAATGTTTTTTTGGACCAGCTAAGAGACGCTAATCCTGTAGTAATAGCACAACCATCTGAAGACACAAGGTAGGGAAAATCGTAAACCGAATTTTAGCTTATCCTCGAACAGTGTGATGAAATCCCTCGAGAAGTTCGTGCACTCGATCTACCAAACTAGCAAATCAAATGACTAGAGTATCGAGAAATGGGTATGCCATCTTAATCTTGCCCAACTAATCAGGCAAATGGATGCTTGTTATATTGATCATTGAAGGAACGATCTCAGGCTACATAATGGGACTGAGAAAAACTTGCCGCCTCCATCACTCCCTTATTGGCTGATGCATCTGACATGATGTGTTCTGAATTGCTCTAGCCGAAAATCAATTACATCGATGACAACCTATCATCTCTAATGTCGCTGGTAGGGTTTCTTACCTCTTCAATAGATGAAGCAATTAGAAAGTTACAAGTATAGGAATTAAAAAATTGAGAAAACAAGTAGTCAAAGAAAGAAATGGCGAACTTCAAAGGTGAAAACACAAAAGAAAAGCAAACAACACAATGACAAGTGAAGGTTTTGAATGCCAACAAGAAGAAAAAAAGAGAGAATAAAAAAAGAAAAGGATACAGAAAGGAAAAATTACAAGGAATGGATAGAGGGAAGAAATGGTAAAAGGGAATGAAAGAATAAAGAAGAAACCATTTATAAACCTACTTATGCGGGCCAGATCTAGCCCCTTTCCACCAAGGTCTGTGAAGAACCCGACTAGCCGGTCCAAGCTCGAGCCAGGTCAACTAGATTCTTAACTTCCTTTTAGAGAGAAAATGGGGAACCCAAGAAGATGTCCCTGCAATAAATGAACTGTAATTATTACCCATTCATTGCACAAAAGATAAATATGGATGACTTTTTGGTTGAAACAAACTTTGAGATTCGATAAAAAGGAGATTGATTGGAAGGCCAAAGGGATATGGCCAGGCACTAAGGTCACGCAAACAAGAAACTGTTTGAACTTGTCGAAAAGCCCTAAGAAGTTTGATAAAGAACTGTGATGCCCAGAAAGTTCAAAGTCGAGCTCAAAAGGGCACAAATGGTTCATCAAAATCTATACCTTGAATAGCATGATAGGGTGATCACATCAAGCGAGCTAAGCACAAAAAATCATGAACAGAGAAATGAAACACTAAGCTATTCGTATTAAATGATCTGAGCTCAAAAAGCATGAACAAAGAAAAATTAGACTAATTGCGTTGGATGACCCAGGCCTCAAAAACAAAAGGCACAAAGGAATGAGAAGGAAAAATCCTCCTTGGTGACTACTCATTACAAATAGCAATAAAGAAAAATATGATGCTTTATTAAGAAATTAGGAAAAATTGAATATTTCTTATTACAGAAAAATATGGAAACAACAATGAAGAAAAATCAAATGCTTTATTTAGAATTTTGCAAAGTTTTACATTGTGCCAATACTATTCTATAGGATCTTGAGGCTGATGACTTCCAAGCTGCTCTGAATGCTGAACGTTGCAAAGCTAATCAACCCCTGACTAAAGACCCTGCTAGATCCTGACCAAAAACACCAAAATCTATTAGTGACTCAATGTTAAAAAAGACTGAGTTGTTGGAATTCTAGGCTTGTACAAGCATGGATCCTCTAGTCTCAGCTAAAGCAAGTAATTCCAAAACATTTACATCCTACTTTATGAACATGACCTTGGTAAGGTTTCGCATACCCTCAGGACTCATATCTCTGGGAAACACACTAGAAGTCAAGTCTTCTCCAGTCCAAAGAAGCCCTAAACTTGTTTCCCATCTCGATGGTTGCAAATTGATCATATAGGTTGAAAGAATCAAATTCCAGATCTAGGTTCCAGAACTTCCCCTTCGCCTATCTCAATGCCTGATCGAAGTCTACTATAGTGCTAAAGCTACAGAATTCTAGTAGATGAAGGCCAAGCCCATCAAAAGATAGGAAGACATTAATACTATTAAGAGAAAGATTAGCTTTCAAACGATCCCCCTCAGCCTTGGTCGCTTCAAGCTCCTCTACAACAGTTCGTAGCTCATTTTGTTTAGAGTGAAGGTCCTCTCGTATCTGTTCTAACTCCTTCTTCGACTCCTTAAGATCAATTGACAGCTATTGAGACTCTTTCCTCAACTTCTTCAACTAGTCTACATGACGAGCCTCGAGGTCAAAGCACTTCTTAGTCTACTTCTCTAGCTTCTTTTGTAGATCAGCTATGGCTGCCAAGTTCTCTTCCTTCAGATTTTTGTGGATAGACTTCTTAGCCTGCTCGGCCCTCTCCTTTCACTTAGTCCACCTCATATTCCAAACGGCCAAGTGGCTGGACTAGAATCGTGAAAATTTGAGGTAGCCTGTAATGAGCCGCAAAGTAGTGCGATTGACCATTTCTTTGAAACTACTTTGACTCGTGAACAACATATCTATTGGGAAAAATGCATGCAACAAAAAGTCCATGTCATTCTTCTTACTGCATGCGAAAACATGCATACTAAGAGACGAATCTGAGACAAACTTTTTCATTCCCGATGAGATGGTGTCCATAACTGCCTTTCTTTTGTTGGTATGATTAGGAACGACAGCTTGTATTATGTCAACATTTGTATGATCTTCTTCCCAATCCTGCTACCATCCAAAAAAATATTGTTTTGTGCACATCCAGCAATTAGATAATGTGTCATATAGAAAAGGATGAGAGGCTTATTCCGCAAAGCCTCAGCGGATCCTTCGATGGAAAAATCATTCCTCTTTCTAGTAGAATGCCCCTCAGATCAGGGGCTCTCATCAGTAGGACCTTTCGCAAGGTCGGGCAGATGAGCAGAACTAGATTGAAGCTGACTCTTTCCTAGACTCTATTAATGCTCGGGGATAGTTGGCAACACTAGTTGCTTACCAAAACTAATGTTTTCTTCCCAACCTTCTTCTTTTTGGTCACAACCATCATGTTGCCTAGGCTATAATCGGAGACGGGAGCTTTAACCAGGGCTTGACCATTGTTGGAACCTGAGTTATCACCAAAAATAGATGACATGTTGTGCAAAGGAAAGGAGTTAAAAATAAAAGGGTGAAGAAGAGACAAGGAGACTAATTCCAACAAAAAAAAAAAAAAACCCAAGAAAAATCCTCAACAAATGCAGTACGAAGGCAGTTAGAGAAATCAAATGCATCCTTAAGGAAAGAATAGAAATGACCAAAAAAGTATACCAAGAAAAGAAAAAAAAAGTATTTATAAAAAAGAGGCAAGGACCTAAAAACGTGCGGACACAAGTTTTCCAGGGTTAAACGGGCCGTGGAATTAAAACCCGTAAGTTGAAAATTAGTCGCGCCAATTAAAGAAGTCATACAAACCAGGGCACGGCATTACATCGCCGAACAATGACCATTCCAGAGCCAAAGATTGAGAACAAACACACAAGAGTACTGCAGAACGAAACACCACATCTCTAGCATGATAAGTTCAACTTTGGACGACCGCACCCAAAATTGAACGTAGAGGACTACTAATGATACCCATAATAAATGGACCAATAGGATACACCACGTGGCAAATAGATACCCAAGCCCAATAAGGGCAGTCTTGTAATTTGAAGTAGATCAACTCAAATCGGTCTCAATGTATTCCCCTGACATATGTAGCCGGGGCATAGCTGATTAACCTGCTTAGGTTAAGTCTAACTCGTCACAGGGTGTTTAGGGTTTATTGGCCACTATATAAGGGGATCACCCTACCAATAAAAGGTAAGCAATGCAAGGCATATTATAATATCTCTCTTTCTCTTTACTTTCTCTTTCTACTTAAGTAAATCCCTATTCATCATACTTCGCTAACTTTTTGCATATTAATGAACCATAAAATGTTAGATAGAAGGGAGAGAGTAATTTTGTAGAGAAAGGGTGATATATTTTATTTAGTGTAAATGAACTAGCCTCCTCTTACAAATGAGGAGGAAGTCCCTAATTATAGAGGCTGGTCATGGGGCCTGTGAGATCATGCCTTATTGCCTATCCTGACCTCAGGAGGTTAATATCATGTGTTTGAACTCACGTGTTTGAACTGATCTCAACTAAGGCGAACTTGATCTGTGATGCCCAAACCAACCTTAACTAGGCTAAACATACATTTGTCCGAACTACTTTATACAAATCACATATTTGCTCTTAAAGGACTACATTAGACTGTTCATGTGTTTATATATTATAGATGTGCTAATTTTTATATCATCAATAGCCCCCTCAGTCTGATGTTGAACTTAACTTCAGAATCGAGTTGATATTGCGTTGGAGCCCCAACCAAGGCTTATTACTCATTCATCCCATTTTATATATCACTCACTTTTTCTGTTTTGGTTTGTCCCAAATTATTTATCACCCCTTAAAATGGCAAAATTTTAAAGATTATTTTACCTATTTTACCCTTCATGCAAGTCCCAAATACATAGCATTAAATTCCTGTTTTAGCATTAATTGCTCTTACAAGCCGTTTTAAAATTTGAAACTCCAAAATCAACTAACAACCTTTGTATTTTAATTGAAGAACAATTATGAAAAAAACTTTGTACTAGTGGGTTAGACACTAATTTTTCTTAAATTGTGTGCAAGTTTGATCATGTCAAATGAAATGGGATGGAGGTAGTATAATACTTCGGCCTCCTTTGACTTCAGTTTTCTGACCGATAATCTTTATATGCTTTGACACTTTAGGCCCCAAATAATTATTTTTGGTTTGATCTTTGCCAACTTGGCAACATCTTTGCTTTTTAATCGACTTAGTTGATCATCACAGTCAACCAGCCATCTTTATTTGTGCGGGTTCGAATTCAATCACTTTTTACATCACTTTCGATTATCTCTCATTTTTATTTTTGATTTTTTGGGATCATAGCCTCTTTTTAGGCTCACCTGATATATGTGTGTGTATTAATTTGGGCTCATAAGTCCCTATTATATTATTTTTTGGTTCAATGCCTTTATTTTGGAGTCGTCGATTGTAATCAACATTTTGCCTCTGTGAAATCGTAATTGATATTTTGCCTATTTTTTGGATTCAGACACTTCAGTCGGTCATCATGCTTATTTTTGGACCATCGGTCATAATCGATGCTATTTCTCCATTTTGGGCTCTTTGACCACTTAAGGCACTTCGAGAGATCATTTGACCTTATTTTTATTTTTTGGGTTACTAATATTAATCGATGTTTTGCCTCTATTTTGAACTCTTTGACCACCTTAAGGCATTTCGGCGGGTCATTTGGTCTCATTTTTGGGCCTGTAGTGTCTTTGGGATCATTTCGAGCTTGTAGCCTCTTTGGGATTATTTTCAGGTTTGTAGCTTATTTGAGATCATTTTTGGGCTTAGAACTGTCTCTTATCTAGCCTCCTTTTTTGGGCTGATTGGTGATCGGCTACTGCGATCGATCACTTTCAATTTTGTGATCAGTTATCGACCTTATCTTTTTTGTTGATCAGTGATTAGGTTCGTCCATTGGTGATCAGCGTCGTTCGACTTGTTGATCGGGATTGGAGAATGGAAGAAATTTATAATCGCTCGATCAGTTTTACCCAGTTTGAATTTGTTGATCGGGATTGGAGATTGAACAACAAGAGATTGGGAGCAATTTTCAATTGCTCAATCAGGTTTAGCCACTTTGGATTTGTTGATCGAAATTCTCCAATTTACTGATTGAGATCAGAGAACGAACAACAAGAAATCCGGAACAATATTCAATCGCTGGATCGGCTTCAACCACTTTGAATTTGTTGATCAAGATCATCTAATTTGATGATCAGGATTGGAGATCAGATAGCAAGAGATCATTAGCAATTTTCAATCGCTTAATTGGCTTCAGCCACTTTGGGTTTGTTGATCGGGATAGCGTCTGATTTGCTGATCGAGATCGAAGATTGGACAACAAGAGATCAGGAGCAATATTTAGTCCCTCGATTGACTTCAACCACTTTGGATTTGTTGATTGGGATTGTCCGATTTGATGATCAAGAGCGGAGATTGAACAAGAAGAGATCAAGAGCAAATTTAATCGCTTGATCAGCTTCAACCACTTTGGATTTGTTAACCAGGATCGTCCGATTTGAAGATTGTGATCAGAGATCGGAGAATAAGAGATCGGGAGCCAACCATATTTGAATTGTAGATCGGTCATTAATTGAGTTCAGCAGGACTGGGACTTAGAGGTAATCTATGCCCATTCTTCATGCATAGATTTGAAACCGAAGCATCATGCATTTATGTTTTCTTGAATGAGACAACCTCTTAATCTAAGAGAGTTCTGTTTGGAGTTGTATTTATAGTCTATGCCTTAAGCTTGCTTCCATGACTTCACGTTCGGTCAAGACTTGATGTTGTTCGGCATTCCAAACTTGAAATTCTTTTTATGCTTTGTGTTTTTATTGATGCTCCTACAGAGCCTTTCTTCTATGTAATTTTGTCACATCATACATCAAACTTGGTCCTCCATCATATTGCAATACATGAATAGAACTATCAAATGTATTAAATTAATAAGCCAAAAACTTCGCTTTTCTTCTCGAGTTTTTATCCGAATCCTTGCTCATTTTAGCTGAGCTCAGACCATTCTTCATCTAGCACATCCGTTCAATCGGATTGATGATAGATTCAAGGCTGAGCAATTTTTCAACATAGAAAAAGAAAGAACCATAAAAGCAAATGACTCTTTGTTTGATTTCCATAGGCAGTGCCATTTCATGAATTATAAATGGTTAAAGAGAAGGAAGAGAGTAATCTTTGTAGAGAGAGAAAGTGATATATTTTATTTAGTGTAAATGAATTGGTCTCTCCTACAAGTAATGGGTTACAAATGAAAGGTTAGTCTAGGGATTGGTCAGGGTTTAGCGGATCATACCTCATGATTGTCTAAGCTGACCTCAGGTGATTCATACACTATATGTAAACTTACATGTTCGAACTTATTTCAACTTAGTCGAACTCAATCTGTAAAGCTCAAACCAACTTCAATTGTGCTGAAATAAGTGTTGTATTGAACTAGTCATGTGTCTATGTATTATAGGTGTGTTAATTTCTGTATCATCACATATGAAAAGTTATGTAATAACCAAATTAAATAAGATGGTCCGTTTTCCCCCATCACCTTCATTTGACGCTTTTATCAATAGCTGATGTGTGGCGAATAGAATAGCTGATGTGTGGCGAATAGATCAAGACGAAGAAGATCAAATAATGGATGATATCAAATTTAGAGATGATTTTGGGACATCAAAACAGCCGAATGTAGATATGGGCAGGCCTAGCAATATGAATAGAGTGTTGCATTGTGTCTTAAAAAAAAAAAAAAAAAATTATGAATTGCATTCCGGTTGCAGTATGATATAGTACTACGTATCCTGTTACTGTTAATAGTATAAACTATTTCAATATACTAGTATTTGAAAATTAGATAAGGGTTTCGTGAAGAAAGTCAAGTGCCAATAATTGTTTAATCAAAGCCTAATTTGCCGACCAACTAATTAATTATCTTCAATATAAATCATTATATTTTGGGTAAATTATAATACACCTTATTGTGGTTTTGACTAATTTCACGTTACATCCACTATGGTTTGTAAATTTACAATCCACCCCTTTGTGATTGGGATTAAAATGAAACCATTAATTATATTGTTAAGTGACCATTAGGGGCTACAAGATTTAGATTTAAAGGGTTATTTTAATTATTTAAAACCTCTAATCCAGATTAGTTATGTAATTTAATATAAAACACAACCCCTCCCTTCCAGCTGATGGAGTTTTTGGGTGATTGAGGGTATTAATCTTAGGGTTATTTTTTATTTTTTGCACAAATCTGTCAAGTTATTTAACTTTCCATCAATTTTACCAAAAAAAAAAAAAAAATACACAAAGGGATACTAATTGTAAATTTGCAAACCATATGGGATACCATAAACATTAGCTAAAAGGATTTATTTTAGTTTACCCTTATATTTTTGACAAAGAAGCATGGCCTCCTGAAATTCATTGTTCCAAGACATGACCTGGGAAATTATTGAGTATGGAGTTTAACCAAAAAAATAATAAAAATAAAAGAAACAAAAAGAAAAATAAAAAATAAATAAAAGAACGAACAAACAAAACTCTTAAGAAAAATATTTTTGGCCAAGTTACTATACTCCTAAAGAAAATTTCCACAAAAATAAAAACAAAAAGAAGAATACGAAAATAAAAAAAGGTACACACAGAGGTACAGAACTCTTAATATGAGGCTCTTCTTTAACGGTAAGCATATTAACTGATAGGTTAATCGGTCAAATAATTTGGTTGATATTTGGAAATTAATCATAAAATTATTAACTAGTTTCAATTTTGAATTGAATTCGGAAAAAAAAAATCCAGTTAATCAAATTCGAATTCGAAAAGATTGTTCGGTCTTGAATTCGATTAATCATATTCACTGGACCCATTGACATTAGACTAAAATTTTTTACACAAAAACTGAAAAATCTATCTAATACAAAATCTAACTAATAATAAAATAATCCATAATTTCATATCACCAAAAGTATATTATATTTGAATGGATGCAAAGTTTTCTTAATATCTTATATATATATATAGATATATATAATCTATCTAATACAAAATCTAACTAATAATAAAATAATCCATAATTTCATATCATCAAAAGTATATTATATTTGAATGGATGCAAAATTTTCTTAATATCTTTTATATATATATATATTTATATATGTATATACACACAAGAAGTCACTGTAGAAACGAGGGAACCCACTAATTCTTTATCCATTTATATTTTTTATTTTACACTTATAGCAAAATACAATTTCTTATATAGTAGGACTGTAAATAGATAAACTGCATACATACGTGTGTTTGTATTCGTGTGTACATATATAATATCGCATTTAGGCGACTATATTATATTTTATAAGTAAAATTATAGTATTACTTTGTGAAATTATGTTATATAAAAAGCATATTTACTTAAAAAGAAAATATAATATTAGAAGTTAACTAATAAAGATTTTCATTTGAAGGTCTTGATTTCTTCAGACACCGAATTTAATTATTTTTAATTTTAAATTCAAAAAGCAATTTTGATTTCGTAATCGATTTTCTATTTCAAAATTTAATCAAACCAATTTATTTACCAATTTCCGATTAATCAATTTCAAAATTTCATTATAAAAGTGGAAACGGTTATAAATTCGATTAACCGATTCGTGTGCACCCCTACTATTCTTCTTGTTGAGTGCAGTGGTTTTTAACTTGCTGTGCTAACTAAAACCTTTAACTACTTGGAACGTTTACGGATAATGGAAGATGTCTTAACAGGACCTGACAAAATATATGAAAATTCTCCGATCTCGTAATTAAATTATCTTTTCGTACTTTAAAAGTTTGTATAGTCTAGATATAATATTATGTGTTTAAAATTTTATATTGTATAACTTTTTAAAATCAACAGAATAATTCCTTCAATGGAAGTGTAGATTTTGTTAGTAATAGTTAGTGATTAAATGTACATGAAGAAGAAATAATTTGTCCCACATTAAAAAGTTGCAAGGCGAGTTAAGTATTCATAAGTACTTTTGTAAATTTTTGAATAAAAGTGATTGATGGGTTTTTAGAGGGAAAATCAAAAGTTGACTATAAGTCAATATAATAAATTTATAATATAAAAATAATTATATTTTTTAACAGTTATTGACTGTTGAAATTTAATTTTAAATTTAAGGGGTGCCTGATGAAGAGATGTGTCTGATAGAGAACTGTGTCTGATGAAGAGGTATATCTCTTCAAGACAGTTAAAGAAAATTTATAAATACCATTGTTAACTCCAAAATAAGGCATCGTATCATTATCTTCTATTCTGATAATAAAAATATTACTTCTTCTTCTATTAAAAATTCTAATGCACTTTTTTGGAAAAATTCAGATCTGCTGTTTGAATTTTCTAATTTGGTTTTGAAAAATCCTGGAGGAATATTGCGATTCAATCCCAACAGCAATTCAAGTGGGGGCAATAATTTCTTAAGGATAGTGAATACACTATCAAAACCATCTCTTATTATCCGTTTCTCTGATTATTTTCTAACAATCTTAAGGAATTATTATACAATGGAGGCTACTAGATCTGATTCTGTTTTCAACGAGATGTTCAATTCAGAGGTGTTCAAATTGGATCATTTTGACGGCACAAATTTCTTTCGCTGGAAAGAGAAATTGTTGTTTCTACTTACTGAACTTGGAATCGCATATTTGCTGAGTTCTGATCTCTCTGCGATTCCAAAATCGTCTGATGAGGATATTGATGAGATCAAGGCATCTCGCAAGAAACGTGAAGAAGATGAAGTCCTTTGTAGATGTTTTATCCTAAACTCATTATCTGATAGATTATATGATTTATTCTGTCCAATAAAATCTTCACCACAAGAAATCTAAAAAGCCTTGGAAAATAAATATACTTCTGAAAAGCAAGGCATTGATAGATTTCTTAGTATGAAATGTTTTGAGATTCAAATGATAGATGGAAATTCTATCATGGATCAAGTTGATGAATTATTATTGTTGGTGTCTAGACTTAAGGATTTAAAGATAGATGTGTCTGAATCTCTTCAAGTGGATGCTATAATTGCAAAATTACCAGTCACTTGGAACGACTATAGAAAGAAATTACTACATACATTTGAAGATTTCACAATAGACCAACTCATAAAGCATATTCGAATTGAAGAGGAAACTCGTATTCGTGAAAATAAATATGTTTTAGAATCTGATTCTAAAGTGAATTATATTGAGTCTAGAAAAGCAAATAATAATTTTGAAAAATCTAACAAGGATGGGAATAAGAGGAAACATGGTGATATTTTAAATAAAAATTCTTCTAACACCAAGAAAAACAAAACTTGTTTTTTCTGTGGTAAAAATGACTGCCATTTTAAGAAAGAATGCAGATTTTACAAGAAGTTGAAGATGGAGGAAAATTCTGAACATAAAAAGACAAATGCAAATGTTGTTGAACATGAAGCTTCTCCAATTGTTGCTATGATGTTAGAATGCGACATGGCAGCAATCAAAAAATCTGCAGATTGGTGGTATGATTCCAGTGCTACTGTTCACATATGCAACAATAGAAATTTTTTCAAACATTATGAAGTTGTAGCAAGTGATGAAAAGGTTTTTGATGGGGAATCATGATACAGCCAAGGTCATTGGAAAAAGGAACGGTAGAACTACAATTCACTTCTAGAAAGAAATTAATTTTAATGAATGTGTTCTATGTTCCTGATGTTAGAAAGAATTTAATTTCTGTCAATTTGCTATATAAAAAAGTCCTTAAGGCTGTAATAGAGGTAGAAAAGGTTATTTTCTCAAAAAATGGTGTATTCGTTGGACAAGGTTACTCTTGTGATAGCATGTTCAAACTTAATATTAATACACATAAGTTGATGTTTTAGTTTATATGGTTGAGTCATCATGTGATTTATGGCATGCTAGATTAGCACACGTTAATTTTAGATCAATTAAATTTATGTCTAACACGGATTAATTCCTAATGTGAATAAACATGACGGAAAATGTGAAATATGCATACCAGTTAAGATGACTAAGAAACCGTTTCCAAATAATGAAAGAACAACTGAATTGCTTCAACTTGTGCATTCTGATATTTGTGAATTAAATGGTCATTTAACTAGAGATGGTAAAAAGTACTTTATTACTTTTATAGATGATTATTCTAGATTCACATATCTTTATTTAATGAGAGGAAAAGATCAAGCTTTTGATATGTTTAAGAGTTACAAAGTATTAGTTCAGAATCAAATGGAAAAGAAAATAAAAATCCTAAGAAGTGATTGAGGAGATGAATACTTTTCCAATGAATTTCTGTATTTTGTGAAAACAATTGGATTGATTCACCAAACAACTGCACCTTATACCCCTGTTGAATTGACAACAAAACGGCTTAGCTGAAACAAAAATAGAATATTGGTGGATATGATTAATGCCATGCTTATGCATGCAAAGTTACCAATGAATCTATGGGGAGAGGCTTTATTAACAGCTTATTTTGTACACAATAGAATACCTTCTAAGAAATTTAAGATTTCACCTTACGAACTATGGAAAGGAAGAAAGGCTAACTTAAATTTCTTGAGGGTATGGGGCTGTTTAGCCTATTATAGAATTTCGGATCCTGAAAGAACAAAATTAGGATCTAGAGGAATTAAAAACATTTTTGTGGGATTTGCCGAGAACTCAAAAGCATACTGATTATTAGACATTCGGTCTAATGTTATTATAGAATCCAAAGATGTTGAGTTTTTGGAAACAAAGTTCATTGGTGATGCAAATAAAAATTCACCTTGCTGACCCATTAACTAAAGGACTATCGAGAGATATGATAACAAACACTTCAAATGCTATGGGTCTTAAGGTGCTTTGACTTGTCGCTATATCACATCTGTTATAACGGGAACCTTACCTTTCTCATTGCTTAGCAGTATTAAAGGTTTAAAAAGTAATAACAAGTTATAGTTTGTGATGGTTGACAAGTACTAGAAAACTTATAATACTTAAGTAACAGATGGTGAGTATATAGTACTCTAAATGAAGAAACAGAGTTTGGATTTAAAACTGAGTAAGTTCACATAAAGGATTTGGTTAAATTTTCACCCAAGTAAACACAAGGAGTGGTGCCGCTTCAATCAAAGTTTGAAGACATAAAACTTTGTGAGTGTTTATGATTTCAAGAGGTAGTACAAGGCCATAATATTGTACTAAAGCTCACGATGAACTCGTTAGAGTTTGACTTGATTTGAATACTTTGTGTATCATTCTTCCGTCTTGTTAATTAAGAAATTAGGTTTAATAAAATTTATCTAACTAGCAATTTCGACAAGATTTGAAATGTTTATACAAGTAGTAGGTTCAAGTCGAAGAACACCTACTACATGCTTAAATATTTAACTTTTAATCAAGTATATTAATCACTAACTAAGTGGGGGATTGTTAGTAATAGTTAGTTATTAAATGTACATGAAGAACAAAGAATTTGTCCCACATCAAAAAGTTGCAAGACGAGTTAAGTATTCATAAGTACTTTTGTAAATTTTTAAATAAAAGTGATTGATGGGTTTTGGAAGGAAAATCTAAAGTTGACCATAAATCAATATAATAAATTTGTAGTCAAAGATAGGCATTTGGGTACTTGGGGGCCAATTAAGCCCGAAAATTAATAATTAATTAGAAATAATTAATTATATTTTTTAACAGTTTTAAATTTAAGGGGTGTCTCATAAAGAAGTGTGCCTGATAAAGAAGTGTGTTTGATGAAGAGGTATGTCTCTTTAAGACAACCAAAGAAAATCTATAAATACTATTGTTAACTCCAAAATAAAGCATCGTATCATTATCTTCTGTTCTGATAATAAAAATATTACTTCTTCTTCTATTAAAAATTCTAACAGGCTCTTTTGAAAGTAAATTCAGATTTGCTGTCTGAATTTTCTAATTTGGTTTTGTAAAATCTTAGAGGAATATTGCGATTCAATCACAACAGCAATTTAAGTGGGGGTAATAATTCCTTAAGGATAATAAATACACTATCAAAACCATCTCTTATTATCCGCTTCTCTAATTATTTTCTAACAGAATTCTCCACAAACAAAAGACTTCAAATTACTTGATCTACTTATCTTTGTGGATAGATGCAAATCATGCATTGGGTTCGCTGAATTCCCTTTCACCTGGAGGAGCGGTTAAATAGAAAAATGGAAAATTGTTTTGGTAACCCATTAAAGCCATAATCCCGCATTGCTATTCCTAAGCCAGTACAACAATTTATAATTAGACGCACTTCGCTCCCATGTTCGCCGAACGCTACTAACGCGAGTGGTAAAAAGTGGTTGGATGATGGGCTTCACTCTACTAAACGAAAACCCCAGCCCACGATGTGCTGGAAGTGAAATACCCAATCGAATATAAAATAACTTAGGGCTCTGTTTGATTTGGATTCAAGGCTGGTACAGGTCTGGGAGGTCAACGACTTTAGCTCCTTATGCCTGATCAAGCCCAGCAAGTCCTAAGTAGTGACAATTGTCCTTAAAGCTAGACCTTGGGAGAGCCCAGTCCGCCCGGTGCTATTGTATGTGAAACCTAATGATCACGAGGGGCCCATTCAGACTACCACTTTTAAATTTTCCGATTTTAAAATTTCTTTTATTTTTCTTTTTGGGACAAGGATGCTCCAGTAACACTTTTGTTTTGCCTCTCGATAAAATCTTTATTTCTGGAAATTTAATTTTCAACAAGATCATGATTTTTTAACCACTATTTCTCGGAAAAGATTCAAAATTTCAACCACTCATTGGTTTGACTTTGCCCCAATTTTAGGTCTAATTGTTTCTCTAGATAGTATTATTTCCGTTATTAGTCATTTAAAAAGAATTATTCTGAATTAAAAGAATTTGACATAAACTTGTGGGGGTAAGAAAATTCATCCACAGTCCCTTTTAGGAAATCATTCTCTTGTATTTTAAATGGATGTACAGTAGTACAACACTATGCACTTTAAAAGGTTGTATTGCACAAGTTTTTAAAACTAAGGGAATGATTCTCTAAAAGGAATTGTAGAATTCCCAGGTAAAGTAAAGGGGTTGTTTGTGAGACCTCACATAAATACCACAAGTGGCAACTTTATTCTAAAGTATTTGCAATATTCACTATGATAAAAGTTAGTTATAGCCAACAGTTAAATACATTTATAAAAAATTACTATTGGTAAATATTCGTAACACTTATTTAGTACCGAAGTTATTTGTAATTTTTTCAAATGAGATAAACTATACCAATGTTTTGTAATTTTACCATGATAAAAAAGCTATTTATAACCTTCAATTAAATACATTTCTAAAAAAATATTATTGATAAATAGGGTGTTCAAACTCAAGCCAACCTGAAAACCAAACTCAACCTAAATGAATTTGGGGTTAAATAAATTGGATTATTTGGGGGGGTTACCCGAACTTAGCTGGGTCGGGTTGGATATTGAAAAACAAAATCCAACCCAATCCAACTTAATAACCCGATAATCAAAATATAATTTACTTATAATTTTTTCATTATTTTCTTTTTAAAATCATCTAAATTATAATATTTTTTTTCTTTTTATTCTTGACATAACATTCATCTAACATATTATATAATTTTTCCTTCTCATTTTTGATATAACCATTTTATTTTTTGACAAAAATATATTTTGTAATGGATACTCTAACAATACTTCTCTTTTTTTTAACAGTTTTTAGATGTGAACCCAGATAAATTCAAACACCCAAGTAACTCGTCCGAGTACACTTGGGTTGGGTTTACTTGGGTTTTTAAATTAGTTGGGTTAGGTTGAGTTTTAAATTGTCAATGTAAAAACCCAATAACCTGAACTCGAAAACCTGCCAACATAATAACCCAACCTGAAGACCCCTATTGGTAAATATTTACACCACTATTTTCATCCAGAAGATATATATATTTATTAAATATTCATTGATATATATTTACTAACATTCAAAAACCTTGCTATGCATAGGATAGTAAAGCATTTTCAAAATTCATGTTTTAAATAATTATTTCTGAAATATTGCAAAATTATTTTTAAGAAAAAAATTTTAAATGAGACAATGAAAACAAAATCTCGATAGGAGAAAAACACATAAAAAGACAAAATAGAATAATACGCAACAAAAAAATACATCCGTAATCATATCTATACACATATATAGATAAATCACTTTTCATGAAAAATTCTGGCTTATTAACATGTAGAATATCAAATATATACGAAATTTATATACTAAATAACGATCATAAAAATGATCAATTACATAATTAATAGTAAAAATTGAAATTAATTACCTAAATATTGCCTTTAACTATTTTTATTTGTTCAAATTCTCACTTTATGCACATATACATCTTATGATTGAATTTTCTCAAAAGAATTATAAAATTAAAAGTGTAATATAAATAATGGTAACATATATATCAATTACTAACAATAACTTAGGAAAATCAATACATATTAATTTGGAAAAAAAGTTTAGACATATAATATTAAAGGTTTACTCCTATTAACCATCATAAGTAGAAGATATTTTGCCTAAATATATCCGATTAATATTATTTTGCAACCTAATTACGTATAGATTATTAAAAATTTCTCACAAAAACTGATTTTTCTATAGATATAGCATGGTTTTTATCAAAAAAAATAAAATCTACTATATCACAAAAAATTTATACTACTAAATAAATTTATTCTTTGCATTTTCTTCCAATTTTATGTTTATTGATAACCAACATTTAAATATCGGAGGATGTTATCTTAACTGTTATTAAGGTAAGTGCTCTAAAAATAATATCAATTTTTTCCTTCGACATCTCTTCCCTGTATGGACCTACTTCAATAATCTATTAATATTATATAGTATAACAAATGCGTTGTCTGTGAGAAGTACCTCAACAAGTGATATATATTAGTAGATTAGATCTACATATTAATTTTAATAGTAAAATTAAATATAAAATACTTAATTAACAATTTCAATTCAAATTAATTACCTAGATCCTGTCTTAACCATTTTTATTTGTTCAAGAGCCTTACATTATGTAACCTACCTCTTATCATTCATTTTCTCAAAAGAGTTGCAATACTAAATATTATGGATCATTTAATTCTTTATGACACACGACAAATATAAAATGATGTTATTTATAACAAATTAGAATTAAAATACTTTATCTGTTCAATGTTAAACGGATTATTTTTAATAAATTTGAAAAATGTGTAGCATAATTGTGCATGAGTAACTTCATTCTTGCAACCAAACTATTTTTCCTTATTATTTTTTCATTCTTTACAAATTTAATCGCTAAACTAATTTTAGTATCTCATGGAGATGTTTCAAAAAAAAATTATTTTTATTTTTTCGTCATCAACTATTTTTTAATTGCACAGAAGTCCCCCAAACTTTTTTTAAAACTTTTTTATCCATCAAATACTTTGTAGTCCACATTGTTGACTTACAATCTTGGTTTTGATGATGACAAATGCAATCTAACAATCTAAAGTTAAGTTGTGCAGAAATTCTGTTTTATCTACACATTGGTATCCTAAATCTACTAGTTTTGATTTGATTAGTTACTCCGATATTGACTTTGCTAGTTGTAAAATTGATAGAAAAAGTACTAGTGGTATGTGTCACTTCTTGGGTAGTTGTTTGGTGTCTTGGTTTAGCAAGAACCAAAAGTTTATTTTTCTATCTATGGCAGAAACCGAATATATTGCTTCTGAAAACTATTGTACTCAACTTTTTTAGATAAAACATACCTTAAAAGATTTTGGTGTTATTTTTTATTGTGTGCCTATAAGATGCGATAACAATAATGCAATCAATCTTTACTAAAAATCATATCTTGCATTCTAGAACCAAACACATTAATGTCAAGTATCATTTTATAAGAGATCTTGTGTGCAAAAATGAAATTTGCGTTGAATTTATAGTGTGCACAAAAAATCAATTGGCTGATATTTTTACTAAACCTTTACTGTTGGATCATTTTCGATTTCTCAGAACTTGCTTGGGCATTATTGATTTCAAAAATGCGTGAGTTATGTTTTTAGACTCAAATGTGCGCCCTAAGTTCTCTGTTCTCTCGGATAAAAATGTCTGTCCGAACTCCTCATTTTTCTTACTTTTTGTATCTTGGACGTTTCAGTCTGTCCGAACTGCTCCCCTTATTCACCAAACTCTCTAGAAAACTGCATGAACGATCATAACCTTTCGACATCCTTTCGGACGCATAGTTTAGCATTTCGGCCATCCGTTCATCTATGATCGGACGCACGATCGGATGTATATCAACTGTTTGGACATCTGAACGACTGTTCTCTTCATTTAAAACCTTTCATTTTTCACTTTTCGTACATTCTATCCCTACCGAACCCTAACTCTGGCGAAATAGGAGAAAACCACCAAATTCCTTCAATTTGTCATTTCTTCTCTAAAATTCAGTGCGTTCAAGAAATTCTTCTTCCTAACTTTTCACCTACCTCATTTGAACTCCATTTCACCATATTAACATCCTCCTTCCTTCAATTTCCTAAAAATCCCTTCACTCTCATTTTTACACTCTCCAACTTTTCCTTTGATTCAAGATGGATTGCTCATGTGGAGGGTCTTAAACAGCCACCAGAGGGAAGAAGTTGAAGGGAAAGGCTCCGGTACAGGGTCCAACAACAACAAATCCTCAACCCACCTCTAATCCCACTTTGCCTAAATTCATTGATGCCAAGGCATTAGATAGGTACACTTCTTTGCTTAGCAAATCCATTATAGTGCAACATTCTGTTTCTCAAAACTTGTTTGATGAATTAAACTTACCTTTTATCAAGGATTGTTTTGAAAAAACAAAAATGGGGGAATTTAATTCATCTTATTTGCCTATATATCATGATATGGTATTACAATTCACTGGTAATTTTTGCAAAGATTCAACTATTCAAACCTTAATTTCTTGTGTGACATTTCACATCAATCTTGAATTTACTTCCAATATATTAATTCAATTTTTGAGTTTGAAGTTATTCCTTCTGATGAAATCCCATATTTCTTTTCGTTAGATAAATGGTCTACTGTTGTACTCCATTTGACATCGAGGAAGTAAAATAAATTTTTCATGTCAATTTTAAACAGGTTTCGGAAGCCGAAACCACTTTGCTTAGTCCTAATCTCAATATCTTGTACTCATTGGTTATAGATTTGTTATTACCAACTGATGGACATCATACTGAGCCGAAAAAAATGCAATTGCATTTGTTCTATTGTATTTTTAGGGTAATCAAACTTGATTTTTGATATTTATTTTGTTCCTTAAGGGAATTATTCTTGACTGACACTCGAAGAAACATCCCTTTTGAAAAATTCTTAACTAAAGTTTTCGATCACTTTGATATCCCTTTTACTGGCAAAAAACAATATCCCCTATATTTAAAGTTTACATTGAACGTAAAGGTTTGAGTTTTTTCAATGACAAATGATGTTCACTAAGGCTAATTATGAAATTGAAAAATCAAAAGCACATGCTTCAAGTTTAGGACATGTACTACCCCACTGCCCTCCTTCTCAACCCTTCTCTTTCACACCTCCACTGCCTCATTCCTTACACATTCACTCATCCGAACTCTCTCTTTCCCACTGTGCACAATTGTCACAAATCTTAGCAATCAAATGAGTTCGTTTCAATGCTGCACACTTCGAAAATTAAAAAGGCTGGAGACCAAACAAACCATTTTTCAAGAAGCCTTGAGTCTCGGAATGTCTGCCTCAGCTCAAGTTCAATTTGCCAATATCAGTCGTAGTACATTCTCGAGTTCTCTTCGGACAGTGATGACGATGACATTGAAGATGTTGACCATTCCAATCCTGAGCCCGAAGCCCGTGAGGATCCAGTTGGTGCAACCAATCCTGAAAAATCCACTGTTTTTAGTGTTGATACTAATGATGATGAAGATGTTGATGACACATTCAATTACATCATGCAACGTGTAAGCAGTGATCCTAAAGACCTAAGTGACCTGACAGTGAGGCTACGGATGATGAATTGCCTGCCAAAAAGTGCAAACGTGAGGAGCGCTTTAAGAAGAAAAATGATTTAGATTCTTCCCCTTAGTTTATCCTTGGATTCATGTGTTTGAACTTAAATTACTTTTTCTGAACTTGGACGTATCTTCTTGTCTGTTTCTTCTATTTAATGGTGGTCTTTTTACCTTTATTTATCCCATTTGTGGTTTGCGTAAGGGAAGCATCCTCTCAAGGAGAGCGCGTTGCGTTTTGATGATGCCAAAGGGGAAGAAATATAGTTGATTGCTTATGATTGTGTGTTTGATTGATCATGGCTAATGGACTATGCTTGTTGGATTAATTGTTTGAGCTATCATTGTGTATAATTGGTTTGTTTTGCCTTATGATTTGTCATCATCAGGGAGATTGTTGATTTACAATCTTGATTTTGATGATGACAAATACAATCTAATAATCTGAACTTAATTTGTGGACAATTAGAAATTCTATTTTATCTGCTCATAACAAGGTTTTCCGACGATGCACATCGTCCAAACTGAACCAAGTTGCTCGGATGCAGAAACTCGTTGGAACAAAATAATCTCGGACGCAACACACCGTCTGAAAGGGTAGGTAGAGAGCAAGATTCTGAGGCATTTACATCGGACGTGCCTGACTGTCCAAAGGAAATTTTATCGGACGTGCCTAATTGTCCAAAGGAAGAACAACACTGGACAAGCACTAAAGCTTTCGGAAGCACTATATTGTCCGATCAGACTCAGCAATCTACCTATTTCGGATGAAGGAACAGACGCAATCTTGGCCGTCCGAACAAAAATTACAACTCCATGATATCATTGATCAAACGCTTGTTTAGACGCTTAATAAAGATCTCTAACGTCCGAAACCTATAGCGGCTAGTTTCTCAGCATTTATTACTTAACCGTTAGGAAGTGGCTTGAAGCTGATTTATTGCATCTATAAGTGCCAACCCATCTGTTTTCAAGTTAAAAAATAATCTTACACATTGAATATAAGCAAGTACAAAAATAATTTGAATGCAAATTATCTCTTTAGTAAAGATTGTATTAGTGTGTACTTAATAGTGCTATTACTTAAGAGTGCTATTCAAAATTATAGAGTGGAGTGATAATATTGTACAAAAGTGAGGTTGAGTATAAAATCCTTGGCTCAACTAAAGAAAATAAGTGTGAGCAAGGCTTATCCTACTTTGTGTACTCTTGGGATTATTGACTCAGTAAATTTGAAAGAGCATCTTAATGGATTACTACTCCAAACTTGCTGTCTTGGGAGTGTTGTTTGTTTAATATCTCTTTCTTTATTCATTCTATATATTTTGTGCTTCATTGATTATATTTTCATCAAATTACTTGTTAGTGTAAAAGATTTTATTTGTGTATCACTTGCAAATTATTTTTAAGAAACTTAATTCACCCTCCTTCTTAGGCTACTCTGGGGCCAACACACACATATACCCTTTTTTTTTATAAGATTAAATATTTTATCTCTCGAGTTTTTTGTCTTTGTTATTATGGATAGATGACCACTTTGATTGAAAGGAAAAAAAAAAATACTTGAGAGACCTCCGTGAAATTTCAAAAATAGTTGAGGATGAAAAAGTTTAAATAAAACTTGGGGGCTTTATTGAGGGACTAAATTTACAACTAATTTGATTGACAATCGTGTACTATATCACAAGGAAGAAACAAAGTTCAAAACTTATTTTTTTTTCTTTGCATTATTTTACAACATTATGTTAATTAACAATTAGCTGCTAATTGATGTTATTGTTAAATGAGGATGTGAACATATTCGTTAAAAAGTAACTTTAATATTGTATCTTATCTACTCTTTAGTAATTTTTTCATATCATTACATTTACAAATATGCTTTGTATAATTGTATGCTGATGAATAAATCAATTGTTGTAAGCGTTTCTTTTTTTCTCTTCCTTTTTAGGAAGAAAATAATAATTACACTTTCTTTTATTTATTTATTATCTTTATTTATTTTTAAAATCCACCCTTCCTCCTACCCTGTAATGACTCAAACTCATTGTCAATAGGTCATAGAAGAAGTATCTTACCACCTAAACTACAGTTGATTGTCATTACACTTTCTTTTATATGCCATAGAAGTATAACATTTTCAATTTAGTCATTTTGATGAAATTATTTACTTATTATAATTTTGATCTCATAGTCTTATCTACAATTTTATCTTCTTGAAAATTAATGTCTAATCATTCAAAAATTATTTTTTAAACAAATAGTACAAATTTTTTAAAGATTGTCATACATATGAAACTAACATTTGTGATTAAATGAGGATAATTGTGTACACGACAATAAATGTTCAATAACAAATTTTTTGTAAGACAATATAATAGTTTTAATTGCATATTCAATGATCATGTTATTTAATTATCTTTTTTGTTTTTTTTCGTTTAGTTTATCGTTATGTAGAACTTACTATATATAATTACTCAGTTAATGACAAAAGTTTTTCAGAACAATAATCATTATACTAATATTATTTATTATATAAATTGTATATAATTATCTTTCATACATAACACGATTTATCAACTAACTAAAGAAAGTGTAAGTTAGGAGGTTTTGGACTTATGATAAGTATTAGAGTTCTATCCTAGTGCAAATTTTAATATTTTTCCCTTTTACTCTTGCCATAGGCAGAAGAAATAGATTATATGCATAAACTAAAGATTCAATGATACTTTTCGAATAAGTAATATTTTAGTCCATGACAAATATATGATAAAAAATAGGACTGATTTTATTTTATACCCTTCAACCTATACTCAATTTTCATTTTTCACCCCCAATTTTAGTTCTAGACACTTTGCACTTTTAACTTTGAAATCTGTCATATCTGAATCTATTTTTAACATCGTCTCTAAACTTAATGGAATAAAATAGAATATATGGAATTTAAGTTTAGCAAGGGTGCAGTAGGAATGGAATAAGGGTTAGCATCGGAGATCAAGAGATACCTTCCATAAGTAAAAATTTTACATATTTAGGATCAGTTATTCAGAGTAATGGTGGTATAGACCGAGATATTACGCATCGAATACAAGCGAGATGGACTAAATGGAGAATGACATTAGGAATATTATGTGACCGCAAAATTCCTTTATGACTTAAGGGTAAATTCTATAGAACGACAATTAGGCCAGTGATGCTTTATGGGTCTGAGTGTTGGGCAGTGAATCACACACATGAGCAAAAGATGAGAGTAGAAAAAATGTGAATGCTAAGATGGATGTGTGGCTACACTAGGATGGACAGGATACAAAATGAGCATATTCGTGAGAAGATTAGAGTAGCATCTATTGATAAGAAGATGAGAGAAACACGTTTAAGGTGGTTAGGTCATGTGTTAAGACGACTAGTAGAAGCGCCTGTCAGGCGAGTAGATTTTATAGAGAGTATTCAACATAAGAGGGTTAGAGGAAGACCACAAAAGACTTGGTGGGTAACTTGCAAGAAAGATGCAAACATAGCCCATCTAGGAATTGAGGAGGATATGGTCCATGACAGAGCACAACGGCGTAGTAGGATTCATGCAGCCGACCCTAATTAGTGGGATTAAGGCTTGGTTTGTTTGTTTTGTTTGTCTCTAAACTTAATGAAATCATTGTTTATGCAACCAAAATATTGTGGCTACATTGCTGTATATCCTTCTCAATTTGTTGTACACACAAAAAGGCTCTGTTAATTTTGGGTACTATAAAAAATTAGACTAAAATAAGGCAAGTTTGAAAATTGGGGTACAAAATGTCTTAAATTGAAATTGGGTGTGCAAAATAAATTTTTTTTAAATATCCATGTTTTAGTATTGTTTTTGTCTTTGAAACTTATTGGGAACTAGGATGCCTGTACATTCGAAAAAATATGCAAATATTAAAGTAAATATGTGAGCTACTATTATACATAAGTCTCATATAATTAATGCTTATTTCCTATGATTAACTCTCACTCATTTTTTGCATAGCTGAAGTTTAAAATTTTTTAAGAATGCATTCGAAAATTGTGTTACTTTTATTTTTTCTTTTAGTTTATGGTGTTATTGAATCTAATAGCATCAAGGTTCCGTTCAAACAGTGTAAATTATTAATTATTTTTTAAATAATATTTTACAATAATTTATTGTTCGTTTTTCAACTACTTTTTAATCTCACCATCTTCAAATTTAATGGTTAGTTACAATATTATTTTGAATAATATAACGAAAATAGCTATCCAAATGGAGTCAAATTTTGATTTAATTATGAAAAAATTTGTACCTTAATTTACTTATTTGACATTTAAATTTCACAATATTTCTTTTTCCCGTGCGTAGCACGGGTTCTTATTCTAGTATAAAATAAAGTTAATGCATACATTCTTTCTTCAATTATCTTTCTTATCTCACACCTGATTGGAACGTGTATTATACTCCCTCTCTGATGCCTCCTTATTTCTCTCTATAATTATGCGTATCTTATCTCCCTTTTCTCCAAATTTTCCTACACCGTCCCTTTTGTTCCTTTTTTTTTTTTTTCAGCTTCAAATCTACACCTAATCTCTCTTTTTCAACTCATGACCATATCTTCCGTCCTTCAAATTCCAATTTCTCAGCATGTTGCTCATCTCCTCTATCTATTTTTAAATTAAAAAATTCACAACCTAACTATAATTCTATTATCAAAAATTTCCCAACCTATCTATAATTTTGTTAAAAATTGCCCAATCTTGAAGACTTAGTTCCAGTAATGTAAAACTGTCCATAATCACAACATCACTCCATCAATTTTGTATGTAGTTTTTTTTTTTTTTTTTTCATATGTTTGATTTATTGCTTCAACAAAAAAATGACAGTAGTCAATGATCAAAAAATAGGAAGAGACTACTCCATCCGAAGTTATGATTATCTGAATTTTTTTTTTTTTTTTTTGTGGAGGGTAATTTTTTGGATTGCCCAAGTCCGCCGAGATTGTGATCTGCTTCCCCTTACTTGGTCCATAATGGTAAATTTTAGTTTTTGGTTTGAGATATTCTATTTTAGTTTGTCTTAGTTTTTGGTTTGATACTGGCATTGGATTTTTTATTTTTTTTTGCCTCTGAAGTTTAAGGGAAGTAATAGGGGGTTATTTTGGGAGGTCAACTCATATTTTCCTTGATCAAGATTATATTTTGGAAATTGGAACTCTTTCGTTATTGTTCTTTTTCTTCATTTCCCTTTTGATTTAATAATTTATTTATTGGTGTAATTGAATGACACATACATTCTCAACAATAAAATAACAGTAGTCAACGATTGAAAAATATGAAGAGACTACTCCATTCGAAGTCATGATTATTTGATTTTTCTTGGGGTGTTTTTTTTAAATATTTCCCGAGTTCACTAAAATTGTGATCTACTTCCCCTTACTTGGTCCATAAAGGTAAATTTTAGTTTTTTATTCGATATTTTATTTTAGCTTGTCTCAGTTTTTGATTTGATATTGCCATTACAAGTAAACAAACAAGCAAACGAAACCTTAATCCCACTAAGTAGGATCGGTTGTGCATGAATCCTGCTACGCTATTACGCTCTGTCATGAACCATATCTTTCTCAATTCTAGATGGGCTATATCTTTCTTACAAGTTACCCACCAAGTCTTTTTTGGTCTTACACTACCCCTCTTATATTGACTACTCTCTCTAAAATCTACTCGCCTGATAGGCATTTCTATTGGACATCTTAACACATGACCTAATCACCTTAAGCATATTTCTCACATCTTCGGATCAATAGGTGTTACTCCAATCTTTTCATGAATATGGTCATTGCATATCTTGTCCATCTTAGTGTACCCACACATCTATCTTAACATCCGCATTTCTGCTATTCTTATCTTTTGCTCATATGTGTAATTCACTGCTCAACATTCAGACACATAAAACATCGCTGGCCTAATTGTCGTTCTATAAAATTTACCCTTATGTCGTAAAGGAATTTTACGGTCGCATAATATTCTCGATGCCATTCTCTATTTAGTCCAATCCACTTGTATCCGATGTGTAATACTTGAGACAGATCTCGATCTATACCACCATCACTCTGAAAAATTGATCCTAAATACTTAAAATTGTCACTTATAGATATCTTTTAATCTTTGATACTAACCCCGAATTTATTCCTACGTGCACTCTTGCTAAACTTAAATTCCATGGATTTTGTTTTTGATTACTAATTCTAAATCCTTGGCTCAAGGGTCTCTCTCCACACCTTGAGTTTAGCATTAACCCCGTCTTTTGTTTCATTTATTAAAACAATGTCATCTACAAATAACATATACCATTGCATTTCTTCCGGTATGCTCCTTGTAAGTTCATCCATGACTAATGTAAATAGATAAGAATTTAGAGCTGAACCTTGGCGAAAACCTATGTTTATAGGGAACTCTTATGTCAAACTTCTTGGTGTTCTCACACTTATAACCGCATCCCTATATATCTCTTTTATTGATTCTATATATACTACTCTAACTTCTCTTTTTTCTAAAACTCTCTACATAACTTCTCTAGGGACTTTATCGTACGTCATGCCTTTTCAAGATCAATAAAAATCATATGTATATCATTTTTCTTATCACGGCATCTTTCGGTAAGTCTCCTTAAGAGATGTATGGTTTTAGTAGTCGATCTCCCTGACATGAAACCAAATTGATTATTTGATACATTAGTCTCAGTTCTTAACCTTTTTTCTATTACCCTCTTCTAAAATTTTATTGCATGGCTCATTACTTTAATATCTCTGTAATTCGCACAATTTGTATATCTCCTTTATTCTTGAATATGGGTATTAGAGTACTCTTCTTCTATTGGTCAGGTATCTTTTTACTCTTCAATATTTTATTAAAAAAATTGATAAGCCAAATTATGCCCTTCTTTCCTAAGCATTTCCATATTTCAATTGGAATATCATCGGGACCAACGGTTTTTCCTTTCTTCATTTTCTTTAAAGCTTCTTCCACCTCTAATTCATGAATCTTTTGATAATACATTATGTTTTTATACTTCTCAAACTTATCCGGCATTGGCATTCATAATGATTCTCCCATAATACCTCATGATTCCTTTTTGATGTAAAACTTAATTAGATTGCTGCTTCATTAGTTTTTGTTGCATGGAATCATGAATGCCAAATAAAATGGTAATGAAGTTCAAGAAGTGAATATAACTCGCTAGTGTATCTTTGTGGTCGTGACTGAAATGTGATAGTATAGAACAAGAATGTTTTTGGTATTTCTAAATCTCTTTACCTCTGCTCAATAAAGTCTTTTTTTTTCACTGAGTAATTGATGTTGTGATGTCTTTCATCTTTGTTTGAGTGTCGAGGATTATGTTTTGTTTATTATAGCAGCCTGCTTTTCTTCCTTGATTTGTGATTCATGTTGATTGTACATTGGAACAGCTAAATATTCTGCAATTATACGTTGGAATGACAATGAATAATCTATTTTGATCCATTTTGAAGATTATGAATTATGGTATTTGCTTTTACATGTTTCGGGCAAATGGGTTGTAGAATTATTCATCATGAAACTAATGAATCGGTGGCTGTACTTCAGCATATAGGACATTCGTTTTATTTTGGACGGTTGTTCCTCCTATGTTATCAAGGCACTACTTAATTCTAGAAGAATATTTGTCTCCAGAAGGGGCATTACTTTGATGTTGTGCGGTTAAACTTAGAATCCCTTCAAAATTTCATGCTCAATGGGTGAATAGGCAGAGTAATGGTGTAGCTCATTTGCTAGCTAAGCATGCTCAGATGTGTAATTTTATAGTTTGGGTTAAACCTCTCATGTAGATATTTCTACTGCTTTGGAAGCAGATATTCTTTTTATCAATGAAATCTTTTGCTGTCCGGAAAAAACGTATGAGTCCTAATTTAATGAGCAACATGTGAACATCTTACCTCTGCCTAACGAAAATTAATATACTAAAATAAAATAAAGAATTACTATTAAGTTTGTCATTCAAGTAATTCCTCGAGTTGACAGTACAGAAGGCTTCTATTTTCAAATGTATTTGTTTTGAATTTGATTTTTATTTTTCACTTGGCAAGGTTGGACTAGCACATGAGTGAATGTGTTTATTTACTTACAAAATTTGTTTACCATGAACGATGATTTTATAGTTATATCTAGGCATTGGCAATTGGAAAATTATTCACATCCTTTCTCGGTTGTTTTGTCGAATTCAGGTAGGTTTGGTATTTTTTCTGATTTTTGTGTCTTTTTGGTACAGATTCCTCATATGTATAAACAATATGTTTGGTCACAGTGGTAAAGTTGTATTTTTTGTTTGGTACGTTTTTGCGAAGTTTCATTTTTTGCAACTGAATTTTTTGTATGCTCTATTAATCTTAGCGGGCATAGGATGGGGGTGATGAAATGGAGGAAAATGTAACAGCTCTAAATACTTCTACAAATTAGGAGCATGCTTTAAAGAGGAGGGGCTTGATGTGTGTGAGCAACAAAATATTTCGAGTCTGTAAAAATTGAACAAACAAGAAATATAATGATAAAAATATGAATATATGAATAAAAGATTACACATCTCTAGGATATTCTCAATATGTGGAGAAAATTCCTTCGATTCTTTGCTTCAGATGCGATCCGAGGGCTTCACAGCTTATTCTCGAATCAAATATTGAATTCTTCACGTCTTGATATGGGAGACCTGAAGAACGCTTGATGAAAATCTTCAAATCTTGATATATGGAAGACTTGAAGAGAAAATTTGAAAACTCAGAGCTTCCACAGCTTGCAGACTTCAGAAATATGTGTGTCTATGTATATGTCTCCGTCCCCTGAATTTCTGAGGGATGACCCTTATTTATTAAAGATTGGTATGGAAGGGAGCAAGGTAGAAGACTTGTAGTACATGTGTAACTTCTTACTTGCATACCAAGAAACAAATTCTTATCTCTTTACACACATAAGAGATATTAATACATAATCTACAGTACTACTTTGATATTATCTCCATATTTTAATTTATTAATAAAGAGATAAATACTAGAGTACATATATCCTTATTGGCCAAGTCTTGTAGACATGTGACATGGCACAATTTAATTGGAAGAGCGACACAAATTCATTTGATTGGTCGAACTACCTCATCTTGACATGTGGAATAATATAATTGGTTTTAAATTAACCAATATTCCAAAATATATATGACATATGGCATTATTTAATTGGACCATAAATATCCAATTAAATTTACTTATAGACAAATGATAATTTTAATTAAAATAAAATTTCATTGTCTACAAATGCCCCTCGAAGCTTGTTTGCGAACGCCGACCTTGAGATGTGGCTTGAGCGGACAAGTTTCGATATTCTTTGGACTTTCGAATACCGAATCTAAAGACTTGAACCAATGCATGCACACCTTGATCTCCAAATTGCATGAAACGAGTGAATTCATATAATCCGAACTCCATTGCTTAAAGACCAATTATTGGAATAGGATACGGACCATAATTACAAAAGATTTAGGTGTTTCGAGACTTGAATTAGAACCTTCCACTGCCGCTAAAATTTGCATGGAATTAGAAGTTGGCTAGATGTGTATAAGAGACAGGATTTAAAATTCATCATTTGAAAATTTTCAACAGCTATAATATTTTAATTCCAAATCCAATTAGGGAACTTATGTAAAGCGATTCTACAGCCATCAAAGTGATATTTCTTGACTTGAATAAGACATCTGCACTACTCTTGGAGTTGTGAAACCAATACCTTGTTGAACAAAATTCAAATCCACTCCTTGTCAAACTGAATTTTTGAATAACCAAGTTAATAGCCAAAGGAATCAAATCCTTATGTTGCACGAACTCCAAAACTAATGCTCGGCTGACTTGAACTCCATTCGCATAAACAATGAAGTCTAATCCTTAATGAACCAAATTAACATGGGAAGCTTCCGATAATACATGAATAAGGAAAACCAACTCCTTGATGAATTCTAATAATTCACTTAAACTTATAAGATTATAATTCCAATCCACAAGAAATTCAATAACGCACTCCTTAGCTGTATTATTTGAGTTGTATTGGATTCGAAAGATGCATGGCACCTATAAATTAGCCAATTTGCCAGCCATGGATACACATCACAAAGTAGAGCAAGTACAATTTCCATCATACTTCTTGCGAATCTGCTTTGCCGTGGCCGCTGAGTTTTACAATTACTGTCGTTGCTTTGCTATTGTCACCGCAACCGCTGATTTTTTTTCTTGGCATTGTGACTGCCCATTACTATTGCTGAATTTCATCCCTGCGGTTGTTAAATTTGTCGTAGCTGCTATTGTCCTGCCAATATTGCCGGTGTTATTTTGCTGCTGCTGCCGCTGTTGCTGCTGTTGTTGTCCATTACTATTGCAACTACGTTGCCGGTGTCGCTGATTTCTTTTTCTTTTTTTTTTTTAGTTCACTACCATTGAGGCGCCCGTAGAAGGTTGGTGACCATTTATTCAGTAATCAAGACATTATAATCAATGAGACGAATATGGATCGAAAATTGCATGA
Organism: Cinchona pubescens; assembly: GCA_025175665.1. Classification (NCBI taxonomy): domain Eukaryota; kingdom Viridiplantae; phylum Streptophyta; class Magnoliopsida; order Gentianales; family Rubiaceae; genus Cinchona; species Cinchona pubescens. Next base: position 319,950 of record JANKKI010000105.1, read on the forward strand.
GAATGTTACTGGCAATCCAAGTATGGGTGGCGTGAATCCATAACTGACAAGCCGGCAGAGGATTATGCTCCATCACAGATACCATTGAATCACCATGGAAGTCTCCACAAGCAAGTTAGAACACCAATTTCTGAATTGGCTGTCTCTTATACACATAAGATGTGTATGCCAACGAAAATATATACAAAGCCTGTGGGAAAAACTTTGCAATGATATCTCAAACACTTCGGTAGACCAAATCTCTTCTTTGGAGGAATATATCAATGAGGTAGTTGAAGAAATAACAAGGATAGATTCTTCAATTGCCCTTCCTCTAATAGACTCTTTAGCAGGCTTGCTCACAAAAGCCAAGAAGTATGACTTTTCAAGAGCTTTAGCATCGGAGAAGATTTCAAAAGAAGCATATGCAGAAATTCTCTCCAAGGCAAATGCACACCTTTCGGAAGTCAAAGCAATGGAGGAAAAGGTAACCAACCATCTACAAAGTCTTCATGGAAAGCGAGAATCTATTGAGGATAGAAAAATCATTCTTCAAAAAGATCTTGATGATTTGGAGAAGCAAAACATGGAAGTTAGCTTGACCATTGACCGAGAATATGAAAATCTCAAGCAAATGCAAGTTGAAGTATTAAGAGCACAAGATCAAATTTCTTCCATCCAAAGCACTACCTTCCTGACAAATGAAGATGCTAGGGAGCTTGAGAAGATGAGCAACATCCTTGAAGCAAGCAAGATAGCCGTAGTGGACTTCAAGTTTGATATTTGAATCATATCAAATCCTTTTTTTTATTCTTTTCCTTAAACTTCATTTGTTTGGAAACTTTTCTTTCAATAATAAAGACATTAATTACTTTTCTTTATCTTGCAATTTTTTTTTTATTATTATATTTTTTTTTCAAAACAAGTAAAGTAACTAAACATCTATGAAAATACTGTTTCCATCATAATTTTCTTTAAGGAAAATGAGTTGGTTTCTTGGGGGTGTAACTGAACTTAGAAGTTGCCCTCTAAGCTGCCTACGTATCCCAAAAGGGAATCAAGTCACATCTCGTAATTCCTTTTTTTTGTGAAAAAATATGGGGGGTTTGCCATTCACAGTTTAACCTCTTGCGGGCCAGGAGTATCTATTTGTTTACCAACTTAGACTTGGTGGAGTGTTTCAACAGTTTAACCACATACTACACTATTGGTGGTTGCAGTCCACAGTTTTAGCTCATGAGGGCCAGGAGCAACATGCAGTTTAGGCTCATGCGTCAAGGAGCATCTAAATCATGCGTAATATCGCTTCAAATATTTGCCATTGATGGGGCCAATCCTTAATCCATCTTCAGCGATCAATTTGTACGAGCCATTTGTATAGACTTCTTGGACAACATAAGGGCCATCCCATTTTGAGACAAACTTCCTTTGACCTCCATGTTCAAGGATGATTGGTCTTCGAACGGCAAGGACGATATCGCCAATTTGAAAAGAGCGCAGCCGAACTCGCTTATTGAATGCTTTAGAAAGGCGAGCTTGGTAACACTCAAGTCGTTGCTGAGCTTCCAACCTTTTCTTAGATCATCAAGTGCTTCCAACTCTTCAAGACGAAGACGAGCATTGTTTTCTTCATTAAGTCCTTCTTGCACAGCAATCCTTAAAGAAGGTATTTGACATTCAAGTGGAAGAACTGCTTCGACACCGTAGACAAGTGCGTATGGAGTCGCTTGAGTAGGAGTTCGAAAAGTTGTCCTATATGCCCAAAGAGCCTCACCAATCCTTTGATGCCAATCTGTTTTTTGACTTGTCAATAACTTTCTTTAGCAAATTGCATAGAGTTTTGTTAAAAGCTTCAGCAAGTCCATTTGCAGCAGCATAGTACATAGAAGAATTATGTTGCTTAAAGCCGAACTTCTCGCAAAGCTTGTTCATTGCAGCATTGCAGAAAGGTTTTCCATTATCAGTGATGATATATCGTGGAACGCCGTATCGATAGATAATGTTCACGCAAATAAAATCGACCACATTTTCTTTCTTTACTTCTCTTAGTGCAATTGCTTCAGCCCACTTCGAAAAATAATCAGTCAATGCTGCAGCTAGGATAAAGATATGTCCACCAGAAGACTTTGGCAGTGGTCCTACTATGTCTAATCCCCAAGCATCAAATGGCCAAGAAGAAACAGTAGGATGTAACGGTTCTGGTGGTTGATGAATGAAATTGGCATGAAACTGACAAGCTTGACATCTTCTTACATAGTCTATGCAATCCTTCACCATGGGCTATATACCCATCATATTACTACGGAAGAGACAGTACTTATGAAAGGATTGATGGCATTGAATCTTCTTGATGTGATATAGAATTATAATCCAAGGAGTTTCAATCGACAAGCTGACTCTTTAGCAAAATCCATCAAACGATCGCGGTAAAGAATGTCTTTATAGTAGATGAAGCGAGGTGCACGACGTGGTGCTCATCAATCCGGCAAAGCAGACTTCTGTCTCTTAAAAGTATGGGGTGTGTATAATTGACCAGCATCAAGGCTTCTCTTATCCACATCATAGATGAAGTATGCAAGAGATGTTCCTCTTTCGAAATCGTTTGACTTCATATTTGCCAAGGAGCTGATTGACTACTAACTTGGAATCTCCAAAAACTCTAAGTTGTAGTTGCTTCATATCAACCGCCATTTCGAGACCAAGGATAAGTGCTTGATACTCAGCGACATTATTTGAACATTGATGTGTTAAAGTGAATGAATATGGCAACATATCTCCTTCGAAAGTGATGAATATTACTCTAAAGAGTCTCTTGATGTGAGGCACCATCAAAATACATTGTCCAAGGCGGAAGAATTTCGACCACGAAAACATCTTCATCTGGAAGTTTATCAATCACCTGTCTCTTATACACATTTGAAATCCTGTCTCTTATACAGATCTTATGTTAAGCCGGATGATGACACCAAATGAGCTTAGTCATGACATACTTGATCGGATTTGCCTTGGATATCAAACGGATAGTATGAGCTTGAAAGTAGTGCTTTAACTTTTGAATGGCAAATATGAAGCCAAACACAACTTCTCAATCGGCATATAATTTAACTCATTTGGTGTCATCATCCGGCTTAAATAATATAGTGCATTTTCTTTACCCTCACAATTTTCTTGGGCAAGTAATGCTCCTACAGACCGTTCCTGTGCAGCAATATAAAGAATTAAAGGCTTACCAGGAATAGGTGCAGCTAATACGGGTGGTTTCGTGAGATATGTTTTTATGCTTTTGAAAGCATTACTACATGCTTCATCCCACTCAAATGGTACACCCTTCTTCATCAGAATGGCTAAATGGTTGACATCTCCCAGCCAAATTGGAGATAAATCTTCGAAGATAAGCCAATCTTCCTTGCAAACTTTTCAACTCATGAATGTTGCGCGGTTCGGGCATCCTCGAGATAGCATCGATTTTGGATTGATCAATTTCAATTCCTCGGCTATGTACGATAAACCCAAGAAACTTTCCAGAGGTAACTCCAAAAGCGCACTTTAAAGGATTCATCTTGAGTTGGTATCTTCGAAATCTTTCGAACACCATTTTAAGATCTTGGACATGGTCAATTTGTTTCTTCGACTTGACAACGAGATCGTCAACATAGCACTCTATATTCTTGTGAAGCATGTCATCGAAGATCTTTTGTATGGCCCTTTGATATGTGGCTCCCGCATTCTTTAAGCCAAAAGGCATGACCTTGTAGCAATAAATGCCTTTGGGAGTTCGAAAAGCAGTAAGTTCTTCATCCCTTGGTGCCATTCGGATCTGGTTGTATCCCGAGGATCCATCCATAAAGGATAAGGTTTCATAACCAGATTGTGGCTGTCGACCATTAATTCAGTAATAGGGAGAGGAAAGTCATCTTTCGGACAAGCTTCATTGAGATCTCGAAAATCAACGCAAACACGAATCTGTCCATTCTTTTTCTTCACGGGGACTATACTTGAAATCCACGCTGGGTATTTTACTTCTCGGATGAAACCAGCTTCTATGAGCTTGTTCACCTCCATCTCAATTAATGGGATCAAATCAGGCCGAAAACGTCTTTGGGCTTGTTTAACGGGTCTTGCACCTCGCTTAATGGCCAAGTGATGAACAGCAATTTTCGGATCTAAGCCAGGCATCTCTTTGTAATTCCAAGCAAAAACATCCTTAAATTCGAGCAATAGTTCAACATATGCTTGTTCCTCTTCAGGAGTCAGCCAAGTACCTATGTAGATTGGACGAGGATCATCATTTGTGCCAAGGTTGATTTCCTTCAACTCATCAACAGTTGCCTTCATGCCTTCTTAAGCATTGATATGGTTGCAAGAGGCAATGCTTTCCTTGTCTTCCTCCTTGGTGCATATATCAATGATGGTTTCCTTTCTTACATTTAACAAATCGCCGTAATGTATGAAAATGTTAGTAACTTGTTTTCTTAAACTTCCATCATTGCAGGAAGTATTGTTTCCTTTCGTATTAAAAATATACTCTTGTGCCTTTGGAAAACTCAACCTTTCATGAATAGGTTGCTTCGTCAAAACTCTTCCTCGTGGGCCAAGCCTATCAAACACCGAAACACGTGGTGTAACTTTTCTCAATCTATCAAAGACTGATCGCCTTGAACCTTTCAATGCAGTCTCTTCTTTGATAGTAATATGATGCGTATTAGCCCTTTTTATTGCTATACGCACAGGAGAAGGTGGTCTATACCCAAGTCCCATTGACATGTTGTTGACAGCATATCCCTTGTCTTTAATCAACATCTTTTGGGTAGAAGTCATGCCATGTGTCTCTTCTCCATTTATCTCTGCAGGAAGCTTGCCCAAAGTTCCTTCTTCCTTAGGATCGTAACCAGCTTTCACAAGCAACTTGTATGCATTTGGACCAAATCGCTCGTCGGTTCGTGTTTTAGGTAATGAATTGTGCTCTATTTCGGACTCCACCTTTGGCCGAACAAAGCCTTCAAGAAGAGTTTCGCTATGCTTGACCACCTCAATTTTGGTGAGTGGTATGGTGAACTCCTTTAATTCATCGCTTCCAACAAAAGGAGATTGACCTTCTTTTCTCTTTGACTTTGGAACATAGCGTAAGACATGTGTCTTTAGATTTTTGACCATCTTCTTTTGTTAACTCTTTCTTTGTGTTACCTCGGTAGAATTTAGCATCGCAAAGTAACTCTCGGCTTGATGAACGGTTTTCATCAGCAACTACTTTCTTTTCTTGGCCGTTATGGCAATACTTGAAACATTGATGAAGAGTTGAAGGTATAACATCATTCTCGTGAATCCATGGTCTCCCAAGAAGCATATTATAAGATGTTTTTGCATCGATAACATGAAATAGTGCACTTGAGGATAAATCTCCAATTAATAAATCAAGTGTTATAAGACCAATGGCTCTTTGTCCTCCTTGATTGAATCCTTGGATCATGAGGCGGCTTTGTAAGAGTTCATCACTTGTGATTCCAAGCTCCTTTATTGCACGTAAAGGCATTATATTCACAGCTGATCCTCCATCGAGAAGTATCCGGCTCACTTTTTGCTTACGTGCATATCCATTTACGAACAAGGGTAGATTGTGAGCTTTCGTCCCGAGCAATAAATCTTCATCATCAAAAACAATCGTTGTGGCACATTCCTCAAGGACTTTATCAGTCACAGTGAGTTTCTTCTCAAATTCTTCATCAACTTTATCGATGTTCACAACATGGCAAGATGCAAGGACGTCGTCATCTTTCAAGTATCCTCTTGGCATGAAGTTTCTTTCAAAGTAATAGGTCGACGGATATTTTGAAACATCACACCACTTGGAGGGATTGATGACGAAATTGTTATTCTTCTGGACTTTCTTTTTGCAACCCGTATTTTTACCATCCGAAATTTTGGATGCAGATTAGTCTTTTGCGCTTTAATTTTTTGGTTCTTTTGCGAGTGACGAGTGTCCATCCTTCGTCTGACTGATCATTTGTGGCCCAATTAAATATCCAAATGTATCGATATGTAAAGAAATGGCACATGGTATACAAGAAAGATGATCTCCTTCCAAATAATGAAACGGGATTGAAATCTCCAAATTTTATTGTGGGCTGTATTGTTCTTATCTTCGATGGAAGATGAGATACTTTACCTTTCTTCAACAAATTTTGGGAGTCAAGAATTATAGTGGTCTGATTTGCACTTACTTTATCTTCCTCAAGCAAAATCTTCCCTTGGCGGGCTAACTCCATCACCTTATCTTTAAAAACAAAACACCTTGTGAGGGGATGACTGTCTCAACCAAGCGATGGTAGCAACAATAGTTTGGATCATTAACTCGCCTCGCTTCCTCTGGCCGTTTCATCTCGTGGAGTTCAATGAGTTCGGCTTTGAGTAGATCATCGAACATGCCTCGAAGATCAGAGTCGAGGAAAGGATATTCTTTTTCCTGCATCTCCCTGAGTGTCGATTTTCTTTGTGGCCTACCTTGCGCAGGCTCTACCTTCTCGAACACCTTTTGATTGACTTTTGTCGCGATCTTAACAGGTGCAGTATTTGTTGTCATAGTTTCTTTGTTTCCAGACTTGGGAAAAGGCTTGCCCCCTTTCTTAAAGTCCTATTTTTTTTTATTATTGCGAGGATCAGGAACAGGCGGTTCTTGATTTCCAAGGCCAATTTCAAGACTATGAGCTTTTGTCGCCAATTTCTCAAATGTCGGAGGTTGGATGCCTTGTAGGATGTAACGAAGTCCCCACTTCATGCCTTGAATGCACATTTCGATGGCGGACGTCTCGGAGAGTCGGTCGATGTAAGAAACTTTAGCTCCAAGCTACAATTAAGGCTTAAAGTCCTCCATCGATCAATATAATCAACAACCGGTTCGTCTTTCCACTGACGGGCGTTAGAAAGTTCAGTCATAGAATCCTGTCTCTTATACACATCTAGATGTGTATAAGAGAAATTCTCGCTCCAATTGCTCCCAACTATCAATCGAACCGGCATCAAGATCAGTGTACCGAATGCGTTACCTTTTAGTGAGCGGAGAAATTGCTTGACCAACAAATCACCATAAGTTCGGCATTATTACATGTCTCGACAAAGTGTGCCACATCTTGTTTGGATTTCCTTTGCCGTCAAACTGCTGAAACTTGGGTGGTTGATATCCACAAGGCATCATCAAGCTGTCGATTCTTGCGGAATAAGGCTTAGCGTATATAGGGTTTGATTTTGAACCATCTTCATATCTCACCTTGATCATACCTTCAACGAACTCCTTCAATTGATCGGCATGAATCATTCCATCAGAAGTCATAGAAACTTCTTTCGCCTTTCCTTTCTAGTATACTATTGTGAAGTTTCAGCTTCTTGATGTTCACCAGGTGCCTTTGAATTAATTTGACTTCCTTCCGCGGTACTGTCTTTCTTGTTGACGAGTTGAGTGATGACGGCATCTTGATCTTGTATGCGCTTCATCATTGTTTCCATCATTCTAGTTAGGCTTGCCATTTGATCCTCTAGAGTTGATGTTTGCGTTACCATAGCGGCATAACAAAAATGTAGAAGTTGCGGAATCTTCTCGAACAGGAGATCTCGTATGCGGAGTCCCTTGAGAAGATGTAGAATCATTACTCGATACGTCATCATCATGTTTTGAAGCTTTGGAATGAGATCCTGCTTCGAGCATCGCGAGGGTTTTCTCGATTGAAGCTCCAACATCTTTGAGCCCCAACATAGGAGAAGTGATTTTGGGTGGTGTCGAGCCAAACACGGGAGCTGATGCAGATTGCACCTCTGGATTACTTTGAGAGAGGGCTCTCGTCATGCTTCTTGTGGTTGGACCAACAATTCGTCTTGGGATTCGCAGAATCATTTGCAGATCCCATAGTAGTTTTTGAGTCAGCAGCATTAGAACGAGCAGGCATGGATTTGTCGTTCTTTGGAGCCATTGATATAGATTTGCAGTTAAATATATATGAAGCAAAGAGATGGAAGGTAGAGATTGTCCCACTGGGCGTGCCAAAGTTGTGAGCAACAAAATATTTCGAGTCTGTAAAAATTGAACAAACAAGAAATATAATGATAAAAATATGAATATATGAATAAAAGATTACAATCTCTAGGATATTCTCAATATGTGGAGAAAATTCCTTCGATTCTTTGCTTCAGATGCGATCCGAGGGCTTCACAGCTTATTCTCGAATCAAATATTGAATTCTTCACGTCTTGATATGGGAGACCTGAAGAACGCTTGATGAAAATCTTCAAATCTTGATATATGGAAGACTTGAAGAGAAAATTTGAAAACTCAGAGCTTCCACAGCTTGCAGACTTCAGAAATATGTGTGTCTGTGTATATGTCTCCAGTCCCCTAAATCTCTGAGGGATGACCCTTATTTATACATGTATGGAAGGGAGCAAGGTAGAAGACTTGTAGTACATGTGTAACTTCTTACTTGCATACCAAGAAACAAATTCTTATCTCTTTACACACATAAGAGATATTAATACATAAGGACTGTACTACTTTGATATTATCTCCTTATTTTAATTTATTAATAAAGAGATAAATACTAGAGTACATATATCCTTATTGGCCAAGTCTTGTAGACATGTGACATGGCACAATTTAATTGGAAGAGCGACACAAATTCATTTGATTGGTCGAACTACCTCATCTTGACATGTGGAATAATATAATTGGTTTTAAATTAACCAATATTCCAAAATATATATGACATATGGCATTATTTAATTGGACCATAAATATCCAATTAAATTTACTTATAGACAAATGATAATTTTAATTAAAATAAAATTTCATTGTCTACAATGTGTTACGTGGTTATCTTATTATAAGGGACTAGAAATTTGTAAAGTCCAGCATTGTTGTGGAGGTTGATGAGCATCACAACAAATTGGTTATACTTCCTTTTCTCATTGTGTTTGCTTCACACATTCATGTTAGTCTTTAACAAATTTTATTTTCGTGTTCTATATTTCAAATACTTCTTGAGGTGGATTTGGCATCTTATGGGGTTGCAAATGTATATTTATTGTGTGGTGTCTTTGGTTAATACAATCACATATTGATTGCAATTGTAGATACAAGAAAGAAGAAATGTTTCATTTGCTTTTGAGCAGTGATAGGAAAAATTTTGGGCCAATGATAGTATGAATTGGGATTGAAGAAGCTAATAGGAATTAGAAGATTTTTCTAGGAATATAGAAGTTGGTCTTGCAATCGCACGGAACCTATACTCTATGTGAAGGAATTAAGATTTGTTTGTAGAATTCATATAAACCTTATTATTCTCCTTAAGGCATCAACATTTGTTTATTTGGTGTAAATTGAATTTTACTTCCCATTAATAATTGCCTCCATTTGTTTTTCATTTTGAAACTTAAAATTGACGTAGAAGAAGTCTGAAATGAGTCAAGTGAATGAAAGTAAAGGACCGTATGAGGAAGCAATGTTGGTGGATTGAAATGAGGAGTATCCAACTATGCATTTCAAAGTGTCCCTATGTTAGGTTGTCTGATTCGGACAGAGTTAGTTACTTCCTTATCAACACGATGACATGATTTTCTATTAGGCCACCAGTCCATTCATGATGCTCAATCAAGATATACAGTTTTTAAATTCCATTTTTTTTAACAGTTGTACATCAAGAATACACTTTGTGAAGTGGAGAAATCAGAAGAAGGTATTCAAATGCAATGCTTCCTTTTAGGTTTCATGTTCGCAGGCTATATCCTAAGATGATCTACCAATGGTATGATTTTTTCCGAGAAATGAATAAACCTTTGGCTTTCTGAAGTCCATTTTGCAGTTCAATATGTTTTAATAATGTGGGGCATCAGTCTTTGATTTTCAAATGTATTCACAATATCCAAATTTGTTGCTTTTAAATTTTAATCACCTTACTCTGAAACTTTTAATACAATTTGCATATTCTACTACATATATGTTCAGTCATATAGATTTTTATTTTCTCCGCAAAAGTTTTGAATTAAACTAGCTGGGTGTGGGATGACATTGAATTTCAATATTATATCATGAAGGAATCAATCCATGAGGTAGGAGTAGAGAGTTCTAGATGAAATTGAGACTATAACATTTTATAAATACACGAAAGTAGATATAGGGCACTACATAATTTTTTATCATTTTGCTTTGAAGTGGTGAAATCATTCTATTTATCTTTTTTTTTTAACCCATCTTTTCTTTAACTGAATAACTATAATTATATTACTATACTACCGCTTTAATTTTTAAAGTTTTTAAATTGTTTGAACTATGAAAAACATTTATTAATTGAAATGCACAATTATATATAGATGTGTGTGTATGTATACATATTGTTTATTTTCAACTATTGAATAGTTTGGTAATCGATTAACCAAATTAAGAAACCTTTGTTATATTTTTGAATTCATAAATTCGGTTAACCATTTTACAACCAAAATAAAAATTATGTACAACCAATTTCAAATTTGATTAACCAAATACTTATTCACCCTTAAAAACTAGTTTCGCTAACACTCTAAAAGGTCAGTTTTTCACAAAATTTTTCAAGCTTTCATAATTAAACAGAAAGAATAGTTAATGAGATAAAATTGAGGTATAATTACTTTTCACCTATACCTTACAAAAATAAAATTAAAAATAAAAGGTAACGAAAAAGAGAAAAAAAATGGGTGGATGACGATAATAGATTTGCTTTTAGGGTAAAGTGCCATATAACCTACCAAACTTTCACAAGTTATTGCCAATTTAACTTTTTTTGTGGTCAAATTAGTTATTCAACTCTCAAAATCATCTACTAAAGGCCCTTCATTTTTTTTTTTGGTGTTAATGCGACCGTCACTTCAAAATTGTAGCAAAACCAGAGTTTATAGGGTAAAAATATCAAAAATAACAAACAAACATTAACCTTAAATTACTGTTGATGCGTAAAATTGTTAGCACCAAGGTTAAGGGTCAAATAATCTACATCTAAGTTCAAAATTGTCTATAAAGCAAGGGTAACGTCACGTGTCAAACTCACGAGAAGAACACCCAAGGAAAAAAATGTGAGGGTAGGGCTTGTATCCCCGGAAAGAATCTCCGACGCTCAAGTCAGAAGTTGTATAACAAGAGGAAATCAACAAGTGAAAACTGGAAATGAATTGTAATTTGTCCAAATGAAAGTGAGTACTAGCCTTGGGTTTTGGTATAATTATTTAGCCCATGAAAGCCTAAAAAAATATTTTGCATAATGGGAATTATTTATACCAAAATGATTGATATGCGCTAGGGGTGAATTGATTATCATGCCACATGTTTGTGTATCATAGGTTCGTAAGTTTATCCAAGTTAAGAGTAGCGTGATGGTCTCTCATCTATATTTTGGTAATATGATGGAGCCGATAAAATTTTAATTGGAGACAAATTTCAAATTTTGAATTATTCCCTGAACTGAAAATTTTGAATTTTCACTTGTAGGTTCAAACCAAATTTGAGTAGTGAAAATCATATGGTATGGTGCTTTGGTTTGGTAGCAAGCAAGAATTCTCCCAAGAATTAACACTCCTTCAAGGGGGCTTGAAATTCAACCTAGGTTACTTTGCAAAATGTACCAAGGTTTCTTGAATCAAAGCACTAAGGCTTCACCACATAAGTTACAAGAGACTATAACCTATGTTCTAAGCACTCCACAACCTAGGACACTAAACTTTAGCAAGCTAGGTTGTTACTCTAACACAACCTAGGTTCCAAGTTTCTCACAACCTAGGCTCCAATACTCTACAACCTGGGTTCCAAAATTATACAACTTAGGTTATTTTGAAGATTTCTCCAAAGCTAAGACTTGCACACTTGGGCTCTTATCTTCGTATTTCTCCCACATTTGCTCCAAGTAAGGTAAATAAGAATTTATCCCCTTATTTACTTCCACTTCATTTCTCTCTTTGGATTTTTATCAAACACTTAGTGTGTATTCTTAAATTCTTCATTTCTCATGAGTTTGGTTGATGAAGAAAATTCAAGTAACTATGATACTTTAGACATAGGAGATATTAGGCATGGGAAGGGTCCTCTTGGCTTAGAAATTGATATGGACAGAGTGAAAGAGAGGGATAAAAAGAGAGAGAGGAAACAAGAAAGAAAAGTGGAGAAAAGGAAAAAGAAAATGGTTGTAGGTGGGGGGAGTTCCTCAGTTTATCCCAACTCTAATGACGACTTAGCAGCCGCCAAGACCACAAATGATCCACCTATCCCTGCCATCACAAAAAGAAAATTAAGCTCAACCATTCTTCGTCCTTCCATTGGCGATGATGGAATTACATCCTCTACTGCCATTACTCCAAGCTGCCGAGACGTTGCATATGCACTTCACGAAGAATCAAGGCTCTCAGCTACTCCTGGTAGATTCGCTGTGGCTACCCATAATTGTTGGAAGGAGCCTTTGCCACCCTAATCCAAGAAAGATAAGGCGGCAGCAATGGACAGCTCTATTGCAGCTGCTCGCATTCTAGATGGCAGCTGCAAAGACCCAAAAGAACAGTAGCAAAATTGAGTTATAACTCCTCTATTGGCCACCTGCAATCACGAGATAGTCCTTGCTGTGGTTGCTGTTTCTCAATCTCACAGTTTCACAGCTATGCAATCTCAAAAAGCCTATACCATGGTGGCGAAAGACATGCTTGTTGATGTACAAAAGCTGGCAATAGAGATGGGAACAGTAGAGCGGAGTCAAAACTTAGCCACTAAATGTGAGAGGAAATTTTCTAAGATAATAAACTCAATTCCAAAACCATACTCCGAGAGATCCTTGGTTGATAGTAATTCCTTCATTTCACCTACACCCACGGAGGATGTTTTCTTAGAAAATATCGATGCACATGTTGGGGAACATCCTTTGCATAAACCACTTGACTTCAAAACTTTATTGATGTTGCTCATGGGGTTAATTGCACACAAGAACAAGGTGTTGATGAGCTCGCTATAGTAACAAATGATGTTAATAATACTTCTCACGAAGGGGAAATAGATTACTTAATCAAGGGTTCTAGACCAAGTGTACTTTGCTAAAGCTGATTCATGGGTAGACCTTTGCGTGGGAATTCTTCATCTTCCAAGATAAGGGTGAATTTGAGTCCCACTAACACTCTATTTGCAAGGGTGCCTCCTAAATTTTCCTATATGTCTCAAGTTAAATAACACCAATCCACGAGCGCTCCCAAGGATAGATGCTTTGAATATGTAAAGGAACCCGAGCAAAAAGATCATAGTAAAGAGGCCACAAATAAGACCATAGATGAGGATGATAATGAAGATTCCATATTCAGTTCGGAGTAAAGTGATTCCAGTGAGGAAATCATAGAAAAGGGAAAAAAGTTGCAATTCCCCTAGGCAAAAGAAAGATAGTAAATCCAAGGGTTCATATACAATGACCTTGAATATGTCTTTTCCCAAATATCTTCTTCAATGGTTGACAAGGATTTACTAGGGAAATGGGTGAAGAAGTTTCACATTCCCAATGATTTCAAAGTTAAGGTTCCTCTTCTAACTATCGACCTTGTGTGGATGTCTCTGGATATATATCCCTGTACTTGGCGCACTTAGAGGTGGGGTTGAGATTTCTATTAACTCTCTCTCTTTTTTTTTTTTGCAAAGTGTTGGACTATTATTGAGTCGGGCTTGGGAAACTTCATGCTAGATCCATCTGAAACATCAATGCCTTTGTGTTATTGTTTGTGCTATTTTTGGAGGTAAGCCAACTATTGCTATTTTCAAGAGGTTCTTTCACCTCATATCCACGGGACTTGGGATAACCATTAGTTGGAGGACTACTATGAGTTTTCTTGCAAATATGACTCCTAGATCAAAATATTGGAGGAGCAAGTGTTTCTTGATTTCAAAATAACCTGAATGGAAGATCCCTACATCGGGGGAACTTTAACTTGAATATTTATCTAGCCAATGAGCTTATCTCTCTCGATAAGCTAGAGAGTACTTATTTACGCATACTTGAGAGTGCCAAGAGACTCCATTGGAAAGTTGTGATTAATGAGAAAGTTTTAGTATCGGCAAGGTTGAGTCTTACTCCTCTTGATTCTTCCATTTCTTTAGGTTGAAACACACACGCATATTTTTACCTTGTGTTTTTTCATATGTCTTTTCTTTTCTACATATGACTTGAGTATCATTTTTTGCCTTGGATTTAACTTGTTCCTTTGACTTTGTAGTGGACACCGTGACCGAAGCCATTTGTAAGCATGCCTTAAAGCAAAAGCAAGCCAAGCATCAAGGTACCTCTGATCAACTCAAGAATTCTACCACAAGGGTCGAAAGGTCTAAGAGACCACCTCAAGGGGTTCTTCCGAACCATGTTCTAAGAAGAAGGCCATGACTTCCACTGAGACTACTTTGTTACCTTTGCCTCAAGTTGAAACATCCAATTCAAGAAGTTTCTATCCCAGTAGATCCTATCCTATGTCCTCCTCAAATTTGAGCATTCGCACATGTTGGGAGTTCCTCCTCCTCTCGCATGATCTATGCCCGTCCTTGGGAGGTGTACGAGGATTCTACTTTGGAGGATCTAAGTTGTCTGTCGGTCGAGGCATTAGCATGACCAAAAGAACGGTGGGAGAGAATAATAAAATCCTTGAGTTCTACTCGTATCATCGATGCCGATGCAATGTTCAAACACATTGCTCAAGTAAGTTGTTTTTCTTCATTCTGTGAAACTTTCTAAGTCTTTTTGCTTGTATTTAAGACTAACATTATCCTTTCTTTTTTGATTTCGATTGACGGACTTTAATACTATTTGCATCAAGCTCTAAAGCATCATCTAGAAAAAATTTTAGACTTGGAGATCAAGCTTAAAGAGGCAGAGACGGCAAAGGATAAGCATTTCAAGGCATTGTGTAAGTTTTCCGAGCATAAAACAAAAAACATTGAAGAGATCGCCAAGTTGAAGGATAAGATCAAGAAGATTCAAGAAACTCATAGGGAGAAATGAAGAAACTTTGAGGTTCTCACAAGGAAGAACTTAGAGCCATGGAGAAGAAGAACAAAGATGCAGCAATATTTGACTTCCTTGACTTCCAAGACTACTAGGACTACCTGGAAAGGCACTTGATAGACTACTATACCAGTACTGAGTTCGAAAATATGGTAGAGCATAGTAGCATTGGATTTTTGACAAAGGCTATGATCGTGCCTTATCTTATGTGCAAAAGAAATATCCAGACTTGGATACTGATGACTTTTTTCAAGGCATAGCTCCTTCTACCCCCTTCACGCTAGTATATCAGGGACTCCGACTAAGGACGGAGTATGTTCCGTTATAGTTAATACAAGGGATGCTACTTCAAAGGTTGTTGAGAAGAAGGAAGGAGTCTAAATGACCACTTTTGCCACACCACCAGCTTGGCTTAGTAATTAGCTTCGCTATTTTCCTCTTTTTGGATGCTTTAGAGCTCAGGTCTATTATATGTACAAGCTCTTACTTTCGAATAGTATTATATTTTACATTCTTTAGCTGCACTTGTTGCTTGGCTTTTTGGGGCCTTTTCATTCTTAGATACTTAGCGTGTTAGCTACAACATTGCACGGGTCGATATGTAAAGCTCCTAGTATCCATTGTTTATGGCTAGGACAACTCACTTATGTTATATTTTTCATCTATATGTGATATTACACCTTTCCTTATTTTGTGCTTTTATCTAGCTTCAAGTGTTCTTTCACATGCCTTCACCCCCTTAGATACTTGAACATCATTCAAGTGACTAAACTGTTTCGTCAAGCCATTGTTTTCATGCTCAAGTAAAATTTCCTCACCGTTGGACAGTAAGCCATGGTCTTAATACCAAGCTTATACTAAGTGTAAAATTTTCACCTAGGTTTCAACTTTCTGCCTCTGGGGGTTAAGCCTTTCCTTGAGTACCAAGGTTAGCCTAAGCTATTATGCACTTCTCCTAGATATACCCTAATCTCATGACTAAGGTTACCATAGGCACTTATCTTCTAGGTAGTTTTGTTCACACCTCCAAATCTTTATGGTTGCTCTTTTGAGTGTACCTAACCAAGGAATTTCTTCTTCAAGGAAAAGCTTATTTTCGACCCCGGAGGGGTAAACCAAGGTCATGAGACAAGGTTAGCCTAGGCATAAGTGTCTTGGGTATACCTTAGTCTTGGGACAAAGGTTACCATAGGCACAAATCTCTTAGGCAAAATACAATTTCATCCTTGGAAGGTTTATGGTTGCTCTTTAGAGCATATTTAACCAAAGAAACTTTTTTCTCCAAGAAAAAGTTTATTTTCGCCCCCGAAGGGGTACACTAAGGTCCTAAGACCAAGGATAGTGTAGGCGTAACTCTCATATAAAAAATACTGTAGCCTTAGGACTAGGGTTACCACAAGCACAAATCTCTAGGCAAATTTTAATTTTCATCCCCAAAAAGGTTATGGTTTTCTGCCTTAATCCTTTTGAGAAAACGTAACCAAAGAACTTTTTTCTCCAAGGAAAAGTTTATTTTCGTCTCTAGAGAAGTACACCGAGGTCCTAAGACCAAGGTTAGCCTAGGCACAACTCTCTTAGGTGTACCATGGCTTTAGGACTAAGGTTACCATAGACACAAATCTCCTAGGAAAATGTTAATTTTCATCCCCAGAAGGATTATGGTTTGCTCTTTTGAGCATACTTAACCAAGGAATTTCTTCTCCAAGAAGAAGTTTATTTTTGCCCCCAGAGGGTACACTGAGTTATTGAGACCAAGGTTAGCTTAGGTGCAACTCTCCTAGGTGTATCATAACCTTAGGACTAAGGTTATCATAGGCACAGATCTTATAGGTAAATTTTAAATTTGGTTATAGTTTGGTCTTTTGAGCATACTTAAACCATGGAACTTCTCCAAGAAAAAGTTTATTTTTGCCCCTAGAAGGGTACACCGAGATCATGAGACCAAGGTTAGCCTAAGCACAAAACTCTCCTTGGTTTACCTTAACCTTAGGACTAAGGTTATCATAGGCAAAAATCTCTCAGAAAACTTTTAGTTTCATCCTTAGAAGGGTTATGGATGCTTATTCAAACATACTTAACTAAGGAACTTCTTTTCCAGAAAAATTTATTTTCGCCCCAGGAATGGTGCATCGAGGTCTTGAGACGAAGGTTAGCCTAGGCGCAACTCTCCTAGGTATACTTTACCCTTAGGACTGAGGTTACTATAGGCATAAATCTCCTAGGCAAATTATAATTTTCATCCCTTGAAGGGTTGTGGTTGCTTTGTGAGCATACTTAACTAAGTAATTTCTTCTCTAATGGAAAGTTTATTTTCTCTCCCGGAGGGGTGAACCAAGGTCTTGAGACCAAGGTTAGCCGAGGTGCAACTCTTCTAGGTTAGGTCTTGGTTTTGAGACCAAGATTACTTTAAGCACAACTCTATTAAGTAAATCATGCAAGCCTTTCCCATAGGAAGACTTTGTTTTCAATTAGGACCCTTAGGAGGGTTATGCCAACTCCAAAGAATGGCATTTAATCGATTTCGTTCCCCGAAAAGAGTAAGTGATGCCGAAGGATTGATGTATCCTAAAAGATGCTTTGCACCTAAGGATTGGGCGAGTGGGAAGTTATTTTACATAAATTACTATGAAATTACATAGGCAACACATAAAAACTTTCATTGAAAGCAAAAAAAAGAATATGTACTAGTTGCACAAGCTTGTTTTACCTTAGAAAGTGTCACATGGCTTAGGTAATTTCAAAAATCTTAGACAAAACAAAAAAAGCTTAATAGAACTTCTTCAAATTTTGAGCATTCCAAGTGCGAGAAAGATCCTCCCATCTTTGGATTTTAGTTTGTAGGCTCCATTAGAGTATGCGTCAACCACCTCATAAGACCCTTCCCAATTCGGTGAGAGTTTACCACAGACTTGGGTTTGGTTCACCTCCGCCTTCCTTGTGACCCACCTACTTGGAATCTCTTACCTCAGACTTGTTGAAGTTGTAATAACGAGCAACCCTTTGTTTATCCGTTTGTATATGAAGTATGCCCTATCTCTTTCATTCTCGAGTAAGTCAAGGTTAGACCTCAGCTCTTCTTCATTTTTCTCCAAGTTTATTTTGTAGACACAAAAACCTGACATACCTACTTTCACGAGTATAAGTGTTGAGGACCTATAAGTGAGATTGAAAGAAGTATCCCCGATAGAATTCTTGTTGGTAGTCTAGTATGACCACAAAACACTAGGAAGCTCTTCAACCCATTAATCCTTAGCATCATCAAGTCTCTTATTGATTCCTTCAAGAATGGTGCGATTTGTACCTTGATCAAACCATTGCTTTGGGAATAGTTCATTGAGGAGAAACATTGCTCTATGCCCAAGTTCTGGCAAAACTTTTTGAATAGTGCCCATTGGAAATGTAATCCATTGTCTGAAGTAAATGCCTTGGATATTCTGAAGTAACATATAACATTCTTCCAAAAGAATTGTATGATTTGTTCATCGAGTAATGCTTGTTAAGGCCTTAGCCTTAACCCACAAAAGAATTGTATGATTTGTTGATGAGTAGTGCTTGCTAGGCCTCAGCCTCACTTGGTAAAATAGTCAATGGTTACTACCATGAACTTCTTTTTTTGCCAGAACTATTGGAAAAGGACCCAAGATATCTATGCCCCACTGAGCAAAGGGCCAAGGGTTGAGAATTGGCATAAGTTGTTCTGTCGGATAGTGAGGTTAATTGGAGTGAAGTTGACATTTATCACATTTCTGCACATAGTCCATGGCATTCTCCAACATTCTTGACTAATAATAACCTTGCCTTTGCACATTTTGAGCAAGAGCTCTTCTACCAACATGATGCCCACAAATCCCCTCATGCACCTTGGATAAACTATATTGAGCTTCACTTGGACTTAAACATCAGAGAGAAGGCATTGAGTATGACCTTCGATACAAGTTCGTCCAATGACCAGGTATTTTGCCGATCTTCTTTCTACTCTTTGAGCTTCAATGCCATATCATCGAGCAATTTTTCTTTTCTCAAGTGTTGAATGATTGGGGTCATCCAATTTGGAGTAGAGTCGATATCCATGAATTTTCCATAGTCTATGCTTCATTTTCTTAGAACTTCCAAGAAAACTTCTTTCAACACATTTGAATGCACTGAACTTACAATTTTTGAGAGGGCATTCGCCTCCCTATTTTCATCTCGAGTTACATGGACTACGTCAAAATTTTCAAAGTGTGAGATCAAGTCCTTCACCTTGCTTAGGTAAAATTGTAAAGATGGTTCCCTTACTTCATAGTCTCTCTTGACTTGTTGAACTACAAGGTTTGAGTCCATGTTTACCAACACGTTTTTAACTTTCAACACTTTGTCTAGCCTAAGTTTGGAGACTAAGGCTTCATACTCGACCTCATTGTTATTTGTTTAAAATTTAAACCTTAGGGTGTAGCTTGTCTTAAGTCCCTCTAGAGAGGTAAGAACAATACTCACACCACACACTTTGACGTTTTCGTGCATGCTCCACCTACATACATTTTCTATAGAAGGGTTTACTACTTGTCCTCGAAGGGGGTAGACACCTCTTGAATTTCTTCTTACTTGGCTCTTCTGAGTTCTCCTCTTCCACTCCTTCTAAGATGAAACTGGTTAAAGCTTGTGCTTTGATTGCAACCCTAGGTTAAAAACGGATGTCATATTCAATTGGCTTGATTGCCTATTTTACCAACCTTCCCAAAAGCTCGGGCTTCAGGAGGACATACTTGAGTTGATAATTTGTAAGAATCACAGTGGGATGACTTTAGAAGTAAGGCCTAAGCTTTCTCGCCGGTAACACCAAAGCTAATGCCAATCTTTTAACAGTAGGATACCGAGTCTCCAGATCACTTAATAATTTATTCACATAGTACACAGTTTTTGGACCTTGTCCACTTCTTTGATGAGAATGACATTCACCGCTGTAGATGAATAAGCCAAGTATAGGTAAATGGTTTCTCCGAGTTCGAGCTTAGTTAGGAGTGGGGGAGAAAGACCAAGTATTCCTTCAACTCTTTAAAAGTTTTTGCCACTCTTTTGTCCGTTGGAAATTCTTGGAACTGTTTAAAGTTTTGAGTAAAGGCATATTCCTATCACTAAACTTGGCTAAGAAACTGCTTAAGGGAGCAAAACGCCTTGTTAGCTTTTACACATCCTTAACCCCTTGGCAGATTCAATGTCTTGAATGGCCTTGATTTTTTTGGATTTCACTTTAACCTCCTTTTGAGTTAACATGAAACCCAAAAAACTTCTCCTAGAAACTCCGAAAGCACATTTCTCATGGTTAAGTCTCATCCTAAACTTTCTCATGGTAGTGAAGGTTTCCCATAAATCTTCCACGTGGTTTCCTCTAAACTTACTTTTGACAACCATATCATCTATATATGCTTCCATATTTCATCTCAATTGATTTGCGAACATCTTATCTACCATTTTTTGGTAAGTGGCTCTGACGTTTTTTAAACCAAATGGCATTAACTGGAAGTAATAAATGCCGGACGTCGGTGATGTAGGCGGTCTTAGCTCGATCTTAGTAATTCAAAAGGATTTGGTAATATCCTTTGTATGCATCCAGAAAAGACATGATCTCAAACCTGGAGGTTGAATCTACTACGATATCTATGTGAGGCGTAGGATAGCAATCCTTGGGACAAGCCTTATTCAAGCTAGTGAAGTCTACACACATCCCCCATTTTGCCTCAAGCTTTGGCACCATGACTACATTGCTAAGCCATTCAGGATATTTGATTTCTTCTATGATCTTAGTTTCCAAGTGCTTGTCTATTTTCACTTCCATCATTTGGCTTCTTTTCCTTCTAAAATTTCTTTCTTTTAGATGACGGGTTTGAATCTCGGGTCTACATCAAGGGAATGCATAGATATGTCAAGATCAATTCCCGATATGTCTGAGACATCCCAAGGAAAGAGACCTTTGAACTCTCTAAGTAAAGAGATGAAGCTTTCTTTGATATCTCTTAGGAGGGACTTTCCCACTTTCACCATGTGTCAAAATCTTTGCTAAGGCCATTTTCATCTAAGAGCACTTTTTCAAGCTCCTTGGTTTGTTCACTCTTTCGATTGAGTTTCTCTTTTTCTTGCAAGAGTTGAACATTGCAACTTGAAACAACTTCATTTGGTGAAGCTATGTAGCATTGTATTGCCACTATTTGATATCTCTTTATCTTTCCCACTCCACTGGAAATTTCATCTTCATGTGATGAGAGGAAGGGATAATACCAAGTGTTTCAATAGTAGGTTGGCCACTAATGGCATTGTAAGGCGACAAGGCCTTGGTGACTAAAAAGTCGACCAT
Source organism: Cinchona pubescens (assembly GCA_025175665.1). Lineage (NCBI taxonomy): Eukaryota > Viridiplantae > Streptophyta > Magnoliopsida > Gentianales > Rubiaceae > Cinchona > Cinchona pubescens. Next base: position 341,280 of record JANKKI010000105.1, read on the forward strand.
GAGTTGAATATCTTGAAGGGGTGTACCAAACATTACAGGAAAGGTAATGTATCCAAGTAGTTCAGTCACTTCGATAAAACCAACCAAGATGATGTCACGGGTTTAAGATCCTTTTCACTCAACTTCATTTATTTGAAGGCTTCATGGAAAAGAATATTTGTTGAACTTCTATTGTCATTCCAAGTTCTCTTCGCATCACAATTGTGTGCAATAGGTAAGATCACTACCAAGGGATCATTACGAGGTCAAATTACTTGTTTCGCTTCCTCCACAGTGAATATTATGTCTTGACACAACACAGGCCTCTTCATGCTAGAGTGGATCAAGTTGATTTGACGAGCATAAGACTTGCGGGATGAGGCGGAGTCACCACTTGTTGCTCCATGAGAGACAGTATAAATGACAATTTTTCCTTATTTTTCTACCCTCGTTACTCTTTCTACTTGAGGCGGATCTCAGTTTTGTTGTTCGGCTTTTGAGCTTGGTGTTGATGTGATCTTCTTCTATCCATCCCTTGAATGAATTGCTTAAGGTAACCCCTCCTTATCAAATCTTCAGTTAAGTTTTCTAGGGAAACGCAATCATTGGTTTCATGTCCATGGTCCTTGTGAAAATAACACCATTTGTTCTTATTACGCCTCTCTGGGTCACTTCTCATAGGCTGAGGCCATTTGATATAAGGTTCTTTCTCAATTATAGCCAAAATACAGAGAGAAGGTTGAGTATTGAGTGAGTTATACACTTTAGGAGGGTCGGGACTCATCCTATGAGGAACGATTAACGTTTCCCTTACATTACCCGTCTTTGAATGTTCCATTCCATTATTTCCTCTATTGGATTTCCTCTTCTTCCTATTTACAACCCCAAACTTTCTCTTTCTCCTTTCCCTTCATCAGCCTGAGAGTCCTCTTTGAATCTAAGAAAGAGTTCATTGAGAGTGGTGGGTAATCTCAAATTAAGATCAAAGGAAAACTTTTCATTGACTCCACTCTAGAAAGCCATGATTTTCATGTCTTCTGTAGCTCCTTGAATCCCAATGGTTTCGTTCTTGAACATAGTGACATAATGAAGGAAGGATTCTTCTAATCTTTGCTTAAAAGTAAACAAGTGAATTCTTGTCTTAGGGATTCTCCTTTGGTTTCGAAATTTGTTCAAATAGAGGTCTACAAGTTGATCAAAGCTTCTTATGTTTCTTTTCTTGTACCCTCTAAATCCAAATATATCCATAAATCCGACGTCGGGCCCTTGAGGTTTCTGGGAACCCTTAGCATAGGATAGCATCCGAGGCACCTTGTAGATATATATTAGCTTGATAAGCATCAAGATGTTCTCATAGATCTGAACTCCCATCATAAGAGTCAAAATGAGGAGTTTACCAAAGTATTGAGAAGGTTTCCCACATTATCTTATCTGTGAATGGCAAGGGGAACTTGTATCTTGTAGCCATTCTTTTCTTGTTATCCATCCTATCCACTCGAACTTGGAGCTCCTCCAACTTTCTCCTTAGTTCTTCTTCTTGTTCGGGTATTCTTTCCAAGGTATGGTATCATCCCGTTATCTTTCTCTTTCTCTTGCTATTGAAGATGCCTTGCTTACTCTTTTGTCTAGCTTCAACTAGCCTTAAGGATGCTTATCTTCTTGATTCATGCTGAGTAGATCAGCCTTCAAGTTCCTGCTGGTTGGACCTAACTAGAGTTACTTGCATACTCTTTTGATCATCCCAATTGATTGCACGGGAATGCCTCTCTTATAGGCGGCCTTGAGGTGCAGAGTGGGCAACTTGGGTGTTGCCACCAGAGTTAAGTGGAGGTTCTCCTCCTCCTTCCTAAACTTGTTGCTTGAGCTGATGTTTGATAAGCAAATTCTTCAACATAGCATTTTCTACCTTAGCAATTGTATCTCAGCATCTCTATCATTAGCTTGGGGATCGGGATCCCTAGCTTGCCCTCAGTAAATCGAATACCCTTACCAATTGATAAGCTCATAATTGTTCTATATTTTATGTGTTATTTACCACATTTTTATGCATTGTATGCAAGATTTGATTTAATATTGATCTTAAATTAGTTATTCTTAGTTTTTACTGGTTTGAAGTGAAAAAGAATTGAAAATGATGAAAAGATAAACAGAAATTCCAAGGAGGAATTGTCCATAAGTATGGAGCAAATTTGGATGCTGTTTCATATTTTAAACACAACTTTCTTGTCCAAGCTTTGATTGATTTGATTCACCACAAAAGATGCCTTGGAAAGCTAAGAGAAAGACTACAACTTTCGCACGTTGTACTTTTTCAAATTCCATGAGCATCAAGGTCAAAATCGAAACCGAAGATAAAGCACAATTGTTGAAGGCCGCACACATGCGTAACACAAGAGCTGTACACTTGCACGGTTTCCAGAGAGCAAAGTTCCAAATTAGGGTTGCGCGCACATGCATGAGTTTCAAGGCAAGCACATGCACGCGAAGCAGTAGGGTTTTGGGATTTTTATTTTTTTGCAGATTTCTTTGTCCAATTGGACACTTTTTCAGCCAATTTCGTGTTCTTATCATGAGGTAAGGATCGTAACTCAAATATTCACGATAAATACTCCTTGTGTAGAGAGAGAGATAGAGAGAGAAAGAGAATAGAAGACATTTTTTTCTTTGTTTTTGTTGTGAGTTTCTAGCAAAAATTCTTGTGCATTATTCCATGGAACTTAGTGCCTAAAACCCTCTTCTTAGTTGAGGGAATTAAAGCCATATGGTCAATTCTACTATGTTGTGAGACTTTTATACTTGAATTTATTCATTTTTAAATCAAGTACTGATTATTTTTCTATGTTAATTTTATGATTTTTATTCTTAATTTGCTATTGCTGTAGAATAGTGAGTTATAGGAATTAATCTATATATGGATTGTTTTTGACTATTTTGTTCAATTCAATATGTGAAGCAATTAAGTTTAATAATTGCTCGATTAGCGCTATTGAATTTAGGAAAAATAATCAACTGATTGACATAACCATGTGTGTTTATGTTATATCAGCCTAATTGTGTGGTTGTGCTGTCGCGGCACCCAAATATTAACTAAATTGTCTTTATAAAATGTAGCAGTGCTAAGTTTGAGTCGTTCCACAGACGGCGGGATTTATTGTTGTGCTTAAAGTAAAAAGGGGGGTTTTGAACAAATTTAACTCAAAACTAAAGCAATTATTAAAATAGGAGAGAATTCAATAAAAGAATGATCTTGGTTCCGGTCATATCCGCCATGAAAATTCTATCAATTGATCATCGACACCAAAAGTAATTCAATTTTTACACCAATTACTAATTGAAGAATTAATCTGAATTTCAATTCAAAGTTGATTCTTATATCTTTCTCTAATGTAGGTTAATTTTCAAAACATGATCCAACTAACCCTAACTATTAATTTAATCCAGACACGCGCCAAAGATTAATTAATAGAAGCATTAAAATCAACAAGAATAATTAGGCTAATAAACGTAAACACACACGGTTATGTCAATTAGTTGATTATTTTTCCAAAATTCAACAACGCTAATCGAGCAATTATTAAACTTAGCTGCTCACTGATTGAATGGAATGCACATGGTCAAAAATAATCTAGATGTAAATTAATTCCTATAACTCTTTATTCTGCAGTAATAGCAAATGAAAAAGAACAATCATAAAATTAATGCAGAAAAATAATCAATACTTGGAATAGAAACGAATGAATTCAAGTACAAAAGTCTCATAACTTAAGTATGCCTAGAGTCGTCCATGGCTTCAATCCCTTTAACCAAGAAATGGGTTTTAGGCACTAATGCCTGGAAGAACACACAATAATTTTTTGCTAAAAACTCATGATAAAAAATAAGGAAAAGAATATCGTTCCCATCTATTCGTCCTACATGGGGTGTTTATAGTGAATATTAGTATTACAGTCCCTATCCTAGGATAAGAACATGAAATCGGCTAAAAAATAGTCTAACCAGACGAAGAAATCTGCCAAAAATTAAAAATTGTGTAACCCTACTGAGTCACGAGCACAAGCATGCCTTTATCCTCGCGCATCTGTATGCTACCATATTCTAGAACTTGTTCTCAAGAAATATCACATGTGCACGGCTTGATGGTCGCGCATGTGCGCGAAGCCCTAATGCTTTGCTTCACTTTTGCCTTTGAATTTGACCTTGATGCTCTTGGAATTTGGGAAAGTGTAAAACACAAAGGCTATAGCTCTCTTTCTTATCTTTCCAACGCATCTTGAAAATCAAATAAATCGGAGTTCAAACAAGAAATTTACATTTAAAATAAAAATAGCATCCAGATTCACTCCATACTTGTGAACAATTCGTTTGAGTAATTCCTTCCCATTTGTTTCATTTTTTTCAGCCCTTTTTTACTTCAACCCCTTAAAAACTAAGAATAACCAAATTAAACTCAATAATAACTCAAATCTTGCTTACAATACCCAAAAATGCGATAAATGACACGTAAAATATAGAAAAAAATATAAGCTTATCATTGTGCTTGTGGGTTTTAATGCTTCTATTATTTAATCTTTGCCGCGCGTCTGGATTAAATTAATAGTTAGAATTAATTGGATCGTGTTTTGAAAATTAATCAACCTAGGGAAAGATATAAGAATCAATTTTTAATTGGAATTAGGGTTAATTCTTCAATTAGTGCTTGGTATAAAAACTGAATTATTTTTAGTGTCGATGATCAATTAATAGAATTTCCATGGTGGATAACCGGAACCAAGATTCTCTTTAAGTTGAATTCTGTCCAATTTAATCCTTGCATCAGTTTTTAGTGTTGAAATTATTCAAAACTTTTTTTTTTTTTTTTTACTTTTGAGCACAACAATAAATCTCGTTCTCTATGGGACAACTCGGACTCACCACTGCTAAATTAATATACAGAGTTTGTCTAGTTTTGGGTGATTGCGATAGCACATCACCAAATTTTAGCGCTATTGCTGGGGAACGGTTTATTTATTTTTGTGCCACTAATTTTTGTTTTTATTTTATTTTATTTTATTATTATTTCTTGCATTAATTGTGTATGCTAGTGACATGATCTGCTAGACAAATTGAATTCCAATTTGATTCAAAAATATAGAGGATGCTACGCAAATTAGGGAAGGAGTTAAGAGATAGACAACTAGGGAAAGATCAACTTTTTGACTTTATTTTTTGCTGAGAATTGAGAAGTATAGGGTGAAACTAGCATGGAGCAAAGAACTCTTCAAGTATTGGTAGTGCCAACTTTAAATCAATAACCTTATTCCCTTTGCATTACTTACCCTAAATTAGATGCAAATGTTACTTTTGAATTAGAATCTAGACTAATCCATTTGTCACCTTTATTATCATGGATTGCCAGGTGAGGATCCAAACAAGCATCTTAAGGATTTTCACGTAGTATGTATGAGTATGAGTCCTACTTGGATTTCGAAAGAGCACATTAAGCTAAAGCATTCCCATTCTCACTCAAAGACGAGGCAAAGGATTGGCTATTCGATTTACCTTTGGGCAGTATTACAACATGGGAATAAATGAATTGATTGTTCTTGGAAAAATATTTTCTAGCCTCCTGAACTACGAATATCTAGAAAGAAATTGTGGGATAAGGCAGTTTAATGACGAGTCCTTATATAAGGATTGGGAACATTTCAAGAGACTTTGTGCAAGCTGTTTTGAACATCAAATCATTGATTCCTTATTAATTCCGTATTTCTATGAAGGTTTGTTGGTTGACAAAAGAAATATAATTGACCCTTCTAGTAGACAGGACGGGCGTTGGATAATTTGACTACTAACGCTGCCTGTGAGCTCATATCAAACATGGCAGCACGTTCTCAAAAGTTTGGAACGCGACGTGAACAATCTCTGAAACGTGTTAATAAGGTAAATGTTTCATCTTTAGAACACAAAATGGCTAGTTTAACTTCTTTTGGATGTCAATTGGCTTCAAGAACTACAAAAACTATGCAAACTTGCAAAATTTGTTCGAACGAGGGGCATCTGACAGACATATGTCTCACGTTGCAAGATGAGTCCCAAGAGTAAGTAAATGCCATGGGGAGATTTTCTGGGCAACCCCGAGCAAATAATGATCCTTATTCAAATACATATAATCCTTGGTAGAGGGATTATCCCAATCTGAGATATGGGAATCCAGAACAACAATTACTTCAACAAAATTGACAGAATTTCCAACCGTACAGACGTCCATTCGCTCAAAGACTACAATCTAATCTGGCTATTCAATCTGGCAAGTCTATAGAGGAAATAATAAGAATTCTTTGATTGCTAACACAATGCAATTTCAACAAGATACAAAGACCAATATATAGCAATTGCAGACACAAATGGGACAAATGGCGATAACAATTAGCCAGTTGGAAGATTTTGGCAAGTTGCCCTATCAAACGATTGTCAATCCTAAGGAAAGTGTCAGTGCAATTGTATTGAGAAGTGGAAAAGAGGTTGATATGCAGAACAAAATAGTTCCTGAATATGTTAAGACGATGAGAAGGAAACCGAAGTGGAGAAAGAAGTTGTTCTAGGTGATAAGAAAGAAATAAAAGGGAACTCAGCCCTGTGGCCAGAATATAAATCTAAGCCACCATTCCTTGAAGCACTAAAGGAGTTTGCGAAAAAAGATCCCGATAGAGAGTTATATAATATTTTTACAAATGCGAGGTAAACATTCTATTGTTAGATGCCATTAAAAAAATACCTCGTTATGCTAAATTTTTAAATGAATTGTGTACCCCTAAAAGAAAACAAAAAGAACGAAGGTTATCTAGCAAATTTAGGAAAGTGGAAGTTAGGAGTAATGTTTCATCCATAATTTAGAAATTTCTTCTTGAAATTCACAAGGACCCAAGTATGTTTTTCATTCCTTGAAAGATAGGTAATTCAAGAATTGAAAAAGCCATGCTAGACCTAGGTGCATCTATTAATGTGATGCCATACTCCGTTTATGATACATTAAAAATTAGACCTTCGAATAAGATTGCCATAATAATTTAATTGGCTAATAGATCTTTAGCCTATCCAAAAGGAATAGTAGAAGATATCTTAGTTCAAGTTGAGAATTTGGTATTTCCTGCAGATTTTTCTGTGCTTGAAATGGAAAAAGGTGATTCTACTACACCTATTTTATTAGGAAGACCATTCTTGGCTACTTCTCAAACTAAGATGATCTTTCTAATGGCACACTTAGCATAGAATTTGGTGAAACTACTGTTAAGTTTAATATTTATGATGATGTAGGATCTTCATAACATACTAACCTTGTTTCTGTAATAGACAATAATGTGCTTAAGCCTGCAATTCAGAAAAATTTCGGATCTAACAGCAACAAGGAGGTGGAAAGGTGTCTAAATAAAAATGTTGAGAAAAATTATGAAAGCTTGTCTTCCAGTGATAATTTGCAAAAGCCGATGGTGGCAATTAGTAGATTTTTCATGTCTCAGTAGATGGGTGAGGTTGGTTCTAACATTTAACCAACTACTACTAACAAGTTTATGCTATCTATTATGCAAGCAGCAATTCCAAATTATAACCGTCTTCCTAGTTACCCAAAGTACTTGCTTTTAAAGAGTAAGGATAAGAAAGGGTGATTATTTCTAGTCAACTTGACACGCCGCAAGAACATCAACTTTTTCAAGTTTTGAAAGAGCAAAAGAGGTTGAATATATCCTTGGTGAGTATGGTGAAAAGAAAGATCCTTGGACACCTTAATATGGGAGTTAATTAATTGACAAGAGAGAGCATCAAGTCCAGCCAACGACGATAAACAAAGGCGTTACATGGTATACTGAAGCAACCCATGTTCTTTTATATTTGACTCCATTTATTTGTTTTTGAAGTTTTTATTTTGTTATTTTGTGTTAAGGGTTTTTATAGTGTTGTTGTGCTCATGTCAGAAATCATCTTTATTAACAAGTTAAACAAACAAAATTGTCATTTGAAGGTCTTGTATATTGTTTGGGCGATTTAGGAATGAAAATGTGATAAGTTCATAATTCTACTATATTTTATATGTCAAATACCACGCTTTTATGTGTTGTAACCAAGATTTGAGTTATTATTGAGTTTAATTTGGTTATTCTCAGTTTTTGTAGGCTTACAGTGAAAAAGAGTTGAAAAGGATGCAAAACGATGAAACAAAATGTTTAGTACGAGACATGCATGAGTACGAAGTCATTCCAGACATTGTTTTGTATTTCAAGCATAACTTTTGATCACAATCTCCAATTGAGGTGATTCATGATTCATTGGGAAGCTAAGGGATAGATCTACAACTTTTGTGTTTTACACTACATTTCTCAAATAATGGAAGCATCAAGGTGAAAATAGAAGCCGACGTTAGAGCACATTTGAGGAAGCCAGTGCACATGCGCTGGAGCTGTGCAGCGCATGTACGCTGCGTCCAGAAGCTTCAATTCCAGAAGTAGCTCGCGCGCACATGAGTGCTAGGATCTCTGCGCATGTGCACAGCATACAAAACACGCCGGAACTTTTTGCCTCTCACGCCCATGCGTGCTAGGACCTCAGCGCATGTGCACGGAGAGCAGCAGTATAGTGTATTTGAGTTTTGTGATAAATTTCTTCGGCTGGTTAGACTCTTTTTCACCCGATTTCACGTTATTATTTGTAACCCTAAATACTCATTATAAATACCCCAAGTAGGGTGAGAAAAAGGGATCGACACTTTTATTTTCTTGTTGGCTAGGGTTTTTAGTATAGAAAATTTTCCTCTTTATTCTTTCATGGCACTTTGTGCCTAAACTCTTTTCTTAGTAGAGGGAATTGAAGCCATGGTCAATTCTACAATTAAGTTGTGAGACTTCTTGTGCTTAAATTATTCACTTTTATCTCAAGTATTGATTATTTTTCTGCCATTAGGCAAAGGAAATTGTTCTTTTTAGCTTATTATTGTTGCAGAATATTAAGTTATTAGAATTAATCTACTGCTAGATTGTTTTAAGTGCGTGTGCTTAATTTATTACCTTCTTTTCATGGATTTCTAGGTGAAGATCCAAACAAGCATCTTAAGGAGTTCCATGTGGTTTGCACAAGTATGAGACCCACCGGGGTGTCAGAGAAGCATATCAAGTTAAAAGTATTTTCGTTCTTACTCAAGGATGAGGTGAAGGATTGGCTATTCGATTTGCCTTTGGGTAGTATCACAACTTGGGAGCAAATGAATAGGCTATTCTTGGCTAATACTTTCCAGCTTCTCAAACTGCAAATGTTCGCAAGGAAATTTGTGGAATAAGGAAGTTCAATGAAGAATCTTTGTAAGAGTATTGGGAGTGCTTCAAGAAAATGTGTGCAAGTTGGTCGTCCGCATCATCAGATAAGCGACTCCTTACTAATTCAATATTTTTTGAAGGGTTGTTGCCTAATGAAAGGAATACGATCGACGCCGCAAGTGGAGGGGCGTTAGACAATTTGACCATTGACGTTGCTCGTGATCTTATATCGAATATGGCCGCTCTCTCTCAGAAGTTTGGGATACGACGCGATCAACCTATCAAGCATGTAAATGAGGTAAATATTTCTTCATTAGAACAACAAATGGCTAGTTTAACTTCTTTTTTTCGATAGTTGGCTTCAAGTACCGCACCAACTGCACAACTATGTAACATTTGCTCAAATGAGGAACACTTAACAGATATGTGTCCCACTTTACAAGATGAAGGCCAAGAGCAAGTAAACGCAGCTGGAGGATTCCCAAGGCAACCACGACAAAGTTATGATCCTTGCTCGAACACTTACAATCCTGGATGGAGGGATCATCCTAACTTGCGATATAGGAACCAAGCCCAAAATCGGCAGAATTTCCAACCATCACAGGCCACCATTCGCTCGGAGACAACAAGCAAATTTGAATAATCAATATGGTAAGTCTATAGAGGAACGACTGAGTATTTTAACCGATAAACTATTCAATTTCAGCAGGACACCAAAGCCAGTATTCAGCAGTTGCAGCAGCAGATGGGACAGATGGCTACAGTAATTAGCCTATTAGAAGCGCAGAGCTCTGGAAAGCTGCCTTCTCAAACAGTTATTAACCCTAAGGAGAATGCAAGTGTAATTGTGTTGAGAAGCGGCAAAGAGGTTGAAGTGCCAACCAAATTAGTTCCTGAGCAGAACAAGGCTAAGGAGAGGGAAATTAAAGTGGAGAAAGACAGTTATCCGGTTCAAAAAGAAGAAGAAAAAATTGGTAAGTCAAATCAGTGGCCAGAATACACACTTGAACCACCATTTCCTGATGCATTTAAGGAATTTGCGAAGGAGGACCCCATAGAGACTTGTATGAAACTTTTCGCAAATGTGAGGTAAATATTCCATTATGTTAGATGCTATTAAACAAACTTCTCGATATGATAAATTTTTGAAAGAATTATGTACACACAAAAAGAAGCAAAAACAAAAGAAGGTTGAGAAGATCATGTTGGGTAAAAATGTATCAGCCATGCTTACACAGCAGAATCTTCCAATGAAATGCAAAGATCTAGGTATGTGTACCATTTCGTGTACAATAAACAATAATAGAATTAAGGAGGCCATGTTGGATTTAGGAGCTTCTATAAATGTTATGCCTTATTCAGTTTATAAATCCTTGCACCTAGGGCCTTTACTTGAAACTCGTGTTGTTATCCAATTAGCAGATAGATTAGTGGCTTATCCTAAGGGTATAGTTGAGGACGTTTTAGTCCAAGTCAATGAATTAATTTTTCCAATTGATTGTTATGTACTTGACATGGAGAACAATGATGAATCTGTACCCATTTTGTTAGGTAGACCATTTTTGAAAACATCCAAAACTAAAATAGATGTGGATACAGGAATTTTGATATAAATGATGGAATTTGATGGCAAAATATTTCAACATAATATTTATGCAGCCATGAAGTATCCAGCCAAGGACAGTTCAATTTACTTTATTGATATTAATGATTGAATGGTACAGGATGTTTTTGAAGATGAGTATGAAGTAATTGGGGATGAGCAAGCAGGAAGAAAGGCTGAACAGCCGCAATTTGGTAAGTTATCTTATGACACTTCGATGAATTTTTATGACACAAGCTTGTTTTCGGTTTTGCAGGCGGTTGAGTCGGAATTGAAGCCTCTCCCAAGTCACCTCAAATATATATTTTTAGGTGATGAGAAAACACATCCGGTTATAATTGCTAATGACTTAACCATTGACTAAGAAGAATGGCTGCTAAAAGTCCTAAGGAAGCATAAAACAGCGATTGGCTGGAACATTGCAGATATAAAGGGAATTAGCCCATCAACATGCATGCATCGTATACTATTTGAAGATGGAGCTAAGCCTACCCGTCAACCTCAGAGGAGGCTAAACTGCACCCGACGCTAACGAAAGTGGTTAAAATGGAAATACTCAAACTTCTTGAAGTGGGGATAATTTATCCAATTTCAGATAGCGAATGGGTTAGTCTGGTGCAATTAGTCCCTAAGAAGATGGGGATTACTGTGATGAAGAATCAAGAAAATGAATTGGTTCCCACCCGTATACAAAACGGGTGGCGGGTTTGTATAGATTACCGAAAGCTTAATTCTCTTACTCGGAAAGATCACTTTCCTTTGCCTTTCATTGATTAAATGCTTGAAAGGTTAGATGGTCGTTCTTATTATTGTTTTCTTGATTGCTACTCAGGTTATTTCCAAATCGCTATTGCCCCCGAAGATCAGGAGCAGACAACATTTACATGCCCATTAGGAACATTTGCCTACCATCGTATGCCATTTGGGTTGTGTAATGCTTTTGCTACTTTTCAGAGGTGTATTGTTAGCATATTTTATGACTTTTTAGAATTTTTTATTGAGTTATTTATGGATGATTTCACCGTTTCTAATATGGATATTCTTTTGACCAATGTTTGCATAATCTCACATTAATATTACGAAGGTGCATTGAAACTAACCTTGTTCTAAATTCTGAAAAATGTCATTTCATGGTTCAACAAGGTAAAGTGTTAGGTCATGTAGTGTCGTCTAAGGGGATTGAGGTCGATAAAGCTACAATTGACATAATCCAATCTTTACCCTAACCCACTAAGGTGCGGGAAGTTCGTGCTTTAATTGGCCATGCAGGATTTTACCGACGGTTCATCAAGGACTTCTCAAAAGTATTAGCACCCTTATGCAGATTATTGCAAAAAGATGCCGAATTTGAATTTGGCGATGATTGCAAGGCGACATTTGACAAATTGAAACAACTCCTCGTATCCACACCCATCATCCAACCACCCAATTGGAGCCTACCATTCGAGATAATGTGCGATGCAAGTGACGTTGCAGTGGGTGCAGTTTTGGGACAACGCATTGGAAGAGCACCTCATGCGATTTACTACGCTTCGCCATCCATAACCCTAAATGATGCACAAAAAAATTATATTACCACTAAAAAGGAGTTTTTAGCTGTTGCTTTTGCTTTAGAGAAATTTCGTTCTTATCTAATTGGTACTAAAGTGATTGTATATTCTGATCATGCAGCGTTACATTATTTATTGACGAAAAAGGAATCAAAACCAAGGTTGATAAGATGGATTCTCCTCTTGAGCGAATTAAATTTAGAAATCAGAGACAAAACTGGTATGGAAAACAAAGTGGCAGACCATTTAAGTCGACTGCCACATGTGCAAGATGAACTAGGGATACAAGAAAGATTTTCGGATGAAAAATTATGCTCAATAAAGGCGATGTTATCTTGGTAAGCAAATATTGTTAATTTCTTGGTTGCTAACAAATTACCGCAAGGTTTGTCTAGGATAGCAAGGGAGAAAATCAAAAGTGATGCCAAATACTTTATGTGGGATGAGCCTTATTTATGGAAACATTGCGCTGATCAAGTAATCAGAAGGTGTGTCCTAGTGATGATGAGATTAATTCAATCTTAGCATTTTGCCATACTTATGCTTGTAGAGGACATTTTTGGAGTCAAAAGAACAGCAATGAAGGTATTTGAGTGTGGCTTTTATTGGCTTCACATATTTCGCCACTCATACCTATTTTGCCATTCTGTGATAATTGCCAAAGGACAAGTAACATTTCCCGAAAGAATGAAATGCCTCAAAACCCAATACAATTCTGCGAAATATTTGATGTTTGGAGCATTGATTTCATGGGATCTTTCCCTATTTCATTTGGTTATTCATATATCATTTTGGTTGTTGATTATGTGTCAAAATGGGTGGAAGCTAAAGCCACTCGTACGAATGATTCCAAAATTGTTTCAGACTTTCTTAAGAGCAATATATTTTCTAGATTTGGGCTTCCGCAAGCTATAATCAGCGATAGAGGTACTCATTTTTGTAATCGGACAGTGGAAGCTTTATTGAAGAAGTACCATGTGACACACAAGATTTCCACCGCTTGTTATCACCCACAAACCAATGGACAAGCCGAGGTATCTAACTGAGAAATCAAGTCTATTCTCCAAAAAATAGTGAACTCCAGTCATAGGGATTGGAGTTTACGGTTGGATGATGCATTGTGGGCATATCGCACTGCTTATAAGACGCCTACAGGGATGTCCCCATTTCTGCTATATTTGGTAAAGCATGTCACCTCCCCATAGAATTAGAGCATAAAGCTTATTGGGCAATTAAAAGTTTCAATACGGGATTGGATGATAGTGGAGAACATAGGAAATTACAACTGCAAGAGTTGGAGGAAATCCGCAACGACACTTACGAGAATACTCACATATATAAGGCGAAGGCAAAGGCTTTTCATGATCAAATGATCATAAGGATGGATTTCCATGTAGGGCAAAGAGTCCTTCTTTATCAAACCCGTCTTCGTCTATTTCCAGGCAAGTTGAGATCTCGTTGGATTGGTCCATATTTAATAACTAATGATCTCCCCATGGTGCAGTTGAAATTCAGAGTTTACAAACATTCAAGGTGTTTACAGTTAATGGACATCGCCTCAAACGCTATTATGAAGGGGTTGCGTCGGGAAATGTGTGCGAAGAAAATTTGGAAGAACCGCATTTTGATTAATTGGCGAGCATCAAGTAGAGCCAACGACAGTAAACAAAGGCGTTGCATGGGACGCCACCCATGTCCATTTCAATTTTATTCTGTTATTTAATTTTCACAACTTTATTTTTACTTATTTTCATTTTAAGGATTCAGATTTTTAGTTTTGTTGTTAATTGGGAAATCAATTGCATTAAGAGGCTTAAATGATAAAAGAGATCTTTGATGGGTTTTTGTTTTATGAGGGTCTTACAAAAAAAAAAAAGAAGCGATTTCTATTTTGCCTTTATCGCACATGTGCGCTCATGATTCCGCGCATGTGCGCTGAAACCCTTTGAAAGTTTGCCCTATGCCTTGCACACATGCACTTTCCAAGCTCAGCGCATATGCATGGAGTCGATGTCCATGCATAAACCATCAGTGTCTGTGCCTCGCGCGCACATGCGCACTGAAAAAGCTGCGCACATACTCGCGAGGAGATAAAAGAGAGGAACCGTTCCTTATTCCCTCATTCTTCACATTCCTCTTCTATTTCAACCTCCTCTTAAAACCCCAAAATCCCCCACTTTTAGATCTTTAAAAACCACCCCAATTCCATTAATTTTACACCCAAGTTTCTTTTTTTTTCAAGAACAATCAAATCAAGGTATGAATTTCCCTTTCTTTCTACAAATTTTTTTATGGTTTTCAATTAATTTTCTAGAATATCTAGAGTCTTTTTATTCTTTGAATTGATGTAATCTCATAAATATTGATCTTAAAACACAAATTTGGCGTGATTGTTGTCGGGATTTTGATTGAGGATGGATTGCATGTTCATAATATACCCACACTTTTCTTCTTTCTTTTTTGCATGCCATGTGTTCGATATTATGCCCCAATGAATAAAAGTGTTCAAACGCAAGGCATTGATGCATAGGAATTTAATCCCTAGGCCACTGATATGCCATGTGAATTCTGTCTAATTGGTTTTCATGTATAGGAATGTTCATGCATTACCTATAAGTCTTAGTTTTAGGCTTTATTTTGTTTGAATTTTCATGTGTAATCTAAGACTTATGATTTGGGGGATTGGCTTTTTATGTAAGTGTGGGGTGTTATTTGTTTGTTTGGGAGCTATGATGCTTGTTTATGTTTTATAGAAATGGGAAGAGCAGCCAAGAAAACAGCCACAGGCAAGGGTACCGAAGAATCTTCATCATCCGGGGCTACACAATCAAGGGTTGGTAGCGGTTTATGTTTCTTAACGGCGGCTGCCAAACAAAAGTATGATGATGATATCTCTAAGCGGGCTGTAATAAAGGAAATGGGCATTCAAGTTCCGTTAGCAAGAGTGCCGGAAATAAAGTTAACTATTCACAATCGTGGATGGAAGCTTTTCACTTCAACTCCCATCGATGTCGTCCTTCCGGTGGTGCGTGAGGCTTTCTATTCTAACTTTGATCATAATAGCTCCACCAGGTCTATGTACGGGGAAAGGAAGTGGATATCTCTGCCACCAAAATCAATAGAATTTTGAACGTCAATCGCGTTCGCAACGATGAATGGCCTAACACTCGTAATGCCAACGTAGAGCTTCAACAAATCTCTAGTGTCCTGTGTGACGGGGATGTGAATTGGACCTTTACTGCGGATGACAGGGTGGCTCGGCATTTCCACGTGAATAAACTTAAGCCAGCATGGTTTGTTTGGTTTAAATTCATTTGTGGTCGCCTTCTACCGGTAAACCATCTTACCCATGTCATTATGGAACGGGCTAAATTGCTATATTGCATTGCTACTGGAAAAGCCATTGATGTGAGTCAGCTCATATATTAACAAATTTGTTACTCCGCTACTAGTAGGCAACCGGGATTGTGGTTTTCCCATCTGATTACGACATTATGCTTGAAAAGTAGGGTGCCGATTGAGCCTTCTGAAGAAAAATTGAGGCTAGCCATGCCAGATGATTGCAATGGAAGGTCTACGGGCTCCGGTTAAACGTACTAGAGCTCAAGCTTCTACATCACAAGTGGAGGAAGCCGATGATTCGGATGATGAGCCAGTACCTGCTCCTCCACAGTCTCAGGAGGACCTTCTACATCAGATCTTAGCTGAACAACAGTGGATGAGCCACCGTTTTGATTTATTTATGCACTATCAGTTTACGCGGCAACAGACAATGGAGGCTCGTCAGATGGCCAGAGAGCGGGGCGAGGACCCTTCAACATTCCCATCCTTTCCACCCTTTCCGCAGGATTTGGGGCCCCATGCTCCTTGAGTTCTTATGCCCTATCTGTTGGGCCGTTTTCGTTGCTAGTTTTTGAATTGATTTCCTAGACAATTTGCTTAGTTATTTTATTCAACATTTATTTCGTTGGTTAGGTTTTATTTTAGTTAGTTAACTTACTTTTCGTTATTTTGGTTTTGTATTCCCTTAAGGGAGTAAGTCTCTTGATTATTGTAGGATATTTTCTACCATATTCTTGTTTTTCTTATTATCTCAAGGGAATTATTTATTTGTTTTGTTTTGTTTTGTTTTGTTTTGTTTTGTGTTATCCAGCTTTATTTTGCGACAAAGGGTTATTTATAGCGGATTCTGCTCCAATCGCAAATTAAATCCCAGAGAAACTTTTCTTATTCCCATTTTATGCTTTTATATTTGCATTGAGGACAATGCTTATTTTTAAGTGTGGGGTGGGAGTTATTTGGATTTTTTTTTAGTGGTTTGGTGTATTTTGCTCAATTTTCCTGCAATATTTTAACTTTTCCTATTGATTTGAGAGCTTGTTGAAATTTTGAAAATTTTGGGGATAAATTGACCATTTTTAGAAATTTTCAAAAATTCTTTTTTGTTTTTGCTTAATGTATTTTTCCCATTCGTCTGCATAATAATCATTAGTTGAACCATGCTTGAATGAGTAGTCAATGTTAATATTTTCCATCCATGATTTTCAAGATTTTTGAGCATTGTCTGAGCCATACTTTAATTTTTGATTGGGGATATTTAGAGAAATTTATGTAGACTCAATTATTTTGCATCCCAAAAACTTACTTTATTACATTTTCGAAGCTAATTCTTAGATGACCAATTTAGTTTTAAAATTAGGGTGGTGCTTTTTGTTTGATAAGTCTTTCTAGCCAACCATGTTAACAATTTGTTTCTAAATACCTTATTTGAGCCTTATTCTTGTGAAGAGAAACATCATTCACCTTCTTTCACATAAACTCATTTACCTACCCTTATTGAGTTTAATGTTCTTTTCATTGTTTTATCTAAATTATTCCCTTTAAGAGCTTTATGGTGCACATTATCTGTTAAGGGGATATAAGGGTGGAAGTTTGTGAGAAATGAGTGATGTACATTTTTGTTGCGAAATGAGGTATTGGAAAAAAATTGTTGAAAAAATGAATATGGAAGTTCTGAATATGCAGGTAGTGCCCATCACTGGTACTTGCGTATTCTTGATATATACAACAGTAGTGCCTATCACTGGTACCTGTATTTGCAGGTAGTGCCCATCTCAGGTACTTACGTGTTTATATGTTGCGGGTAGTGCCTACCACTGGTACCCATACTGTGAGTGGACATAGAAGAAAAAAAAATGATGATGTGATGTATATACATCCGAGGGAGGTTGGCATGTTTGGTTGTTTCGAATGCTTAATGGGTGTTTGTTACTGAAGTGTAGGGTTGTGAAAGTTTGATATTCCGCATGTCAAGAGAATTTTTATTTTAATGTACGGCCATCATTACTATAAAGCTCTTGTTCTTATTTGCTAAATCCTTTCCCTTCTTTGGCTAACAAATACCCTAACCTATATTTTGAACTAAAAATCCTATCTAAATTTAGATTGAATCGGTTGTCTAGATTAGTGGAGGGGTGTAAGAAGAGTGAGCTATGGGGTGTTTAGAAAAAGTTTGAGGGTCTTCATGATTTAATCTAGATATTTTCAAATCTAAGTTTTCCAATGGCTATACACAGATTAGCATACACACGAATTTCATGTTTTGGTTTTTATTAGCATTTGAGCTCTTGGGTTCATAGACTACTCTGATTGCTAGATTGTTTATTGATTATTTATGTAGATATTTGAAAGAATATGTTGAGTAGAAATTTTTTGAGCTTAAATGTTTTAATTTTATATTTGATTGAGGACAATCAAAGGCTAAGTGTGGGGTAATTTGATAAGTTCATTGTACTATATTTTATATGTCAAATACCACTCTTTTATGTGTTGTAAGCAAGATTTTAGCTATTATTGAGCTTAATTTGGTTATTCTCAGTTTTTGTAGGGTTACCCTGAAAAAGAGTTAAAAGGATGCAAAACGATGAAAGAAAATGTTTAGTTCGAGACATGCACGAGTACGAAGTTATTCCAGACAGTATTTTGTATTTCAAGCATAACTTTTGATCATGACCTCCGATTGATGAGATTTAAGATGAATTGGGAAGCTAAGGGATGGATCTACAACTTTCTTGTTTTACATCTGTCTTTCTCAAATAATGGAAGTATCAAGGTGAAAAATGAAGCCGATGGTAGAGAACATTTGAGGAAGCCAACGCCCATGCGCTGGAGCTGTGCAGCACATGTGCGCTGCGTCCAGAAGCTTCAATTCCAGAAGCATCTCGCGCGAACATGTGCACCAAAATTTTGGTGTGAGCAAAATGATGCTGTCGAGTTGCAATGCCGTCTTAAGCACCCAAAATTAACAACTCTAGTGTAGTAATGGTGAGTCGAGTTCGTCCCACAGAGAACTGGGATTATTTTAGTGCTACATTGGAAAAAGGGAGTTTTGAATTCCTTTAAAATAAAACTAAAACAATAAAATAATTGGAGAGAATTTGATTAAGAACAATCTTGGTTTCAGTCATATCCACCATGGCAATTTCACTAGTCGATCATGGACACACAAAATAATTCAATTCTATTTCAAGTACTAATTGAAGAATTAACCCCGAACGAATACCAATTCAAAGTTGATTCTTATTTCTTTTGATCCTAAAGTTGGTTAATTTTCAACATTCGATCCAATTAACCCTAACTATTAATTTAACCCAGACACGCGCCAAAGATCAATTAATAGAAGCATTAAGATCAACAAGAACGATTAGACTAATTAAACATAAACACACGCGGTTATGCCAATTGGATGATTAATTTCCCTAAATTCAATAACACAATTCCAGTAATTATCAAATTCAGTTACTTCATAGATTTAATGTAATGCTTAGAAAGGTGTTTTACGCACATGCACACCATTTGGTGTGCATGTGCGCAAAAATCAATAGCAAAATTTCCCAACTAGCATCGCACGCATATGAGCACTAAAAGCCTTTATGCATATGCACACGGCCATTTAAAAGGGCAAAACCCTTCTTTGCAAATCATTCGAATGGCCACTCCTTATCTTTTTCTAACTTCTCCCTTCCAATTCCCTTCAACCCACATCACTTTTTACTCATCAAATCACTCCTAATTCATTCAATTAACATCAAAAGCCTTCGTGTCTTTTTCGTGGGACGACTACATCAAGGTATTGATTTCATTCAATTTCTTTAAACTTTTCCTTTATGGGTTTCCAATTGACTATCAAGAAAGTTTGGATTTTTAATACTTTTATTGTTCTACTTTGTTATGGATTAAACTTTAAACATTTGATTTGAGTAATTTGTACATGATTTGTTGATTGGGAAGCGATTGCATATTCATTATGTGTAGAAAAATTCATTCTTTATTTATGCACACCATGTGCTTGTTGAATTGTCTCAATGAATAAAAATGTTAAAACACAAGGCATTGGTGCATGAATTCAATTCCTAGAATGTCAACTATGTCCTATGATTCATCGTTATTCAATTTTTGTGCATAAGAATGTTCTAGAAATGTGTATAGACCTTTGTTTTGGCACTAATTTATGGAAATACATCTTGTGCATTCTAAGGCTTGTTAGTTGGGGGTTGTGATTCAATATAAGTGTGGGTTGTTAGAATCCTTATTTAGATTCCATGACTTTACATTTAATTTTTGTAGGAATGGGGCACAGTGGAAAAATACCAGCTACAGGAAAAGTGCTTGAGCTTCTTCATTGTTCGCTCCTCAGTGTGAACATGAAAACAGCACGGAAGAGATTGTGGGAGTGCAATTTCCAAACACTACAGTACGAGAAGGATATTTCACAACGGGCTGTGATTAAAGTGAAGGGTATTCAAGTTTCTTTGGCAAGGGTACCTGAGATCAAATTGATGATTCATAATTGTAGGTGGAATCACTTCATCTTGACTCCCAAAGATGCAGCACTACTAGTGGTGCATGAGTTTTATTCCAATTTGAGCCATTATAGTGACACCAAGATGTACGTTCGAGGGAACCAGGTGGATATTTCTGCCAGTGAAATCAACAGGGTTATGAAAGTTAATCGAGTATGTAATGATGAATGGCCAACCGTCAACGACACCAATATGGAGTTTAATGAGATTACAAGCATGCTTTGAAACAGTGACGTTGAACAGACGTATCACTGCGGCTAGACACATGGCAAGGCACTTTAATACTAATGCACTTAAAGCGGCTTGGTTTGTGTAGTTTAAGTTCATTTGTGCTTGCTTTCTTCCAGTCAGTCGTCTCACTAATGTCACTCTAGAACTGGCCAAACTCCTATATTGTATTGCCTCTGGGAAATCCATAAATATGGGCCAACTCATTCGTCAGCAAATTTGCTATTCTGCGATCAACAAGCAGTCGGGCTTATGATTTCCCCACTTGATCACTGCTTTGTATATTGAGAGTGGTGTGCTGATTGATCCAACAGAAGAGAAGTTGAAACCCAGGAAGCTAATTGCTATGTAAGGAGTGAGGGCTCTGATTAGGCACACTCGTTCCTATGTGTCTACTTCACAGGATAGGGAGGATGCTGATTCTAAGCCCGAGCCTGAGCAAATGGTACTCAAGAAGAGATCTTAGAGCAAAAATTAGCAAAGCAGCAACGCATACGTCAGTGATTTGACATGTATATCTAGTATTAGCCTATGCTTGGCAACAAACCATAGAGGCCTGCCAGCTAGCGAGATAGTGGGAAGAAGACTCTCACCATTCCCTCCCTTTCTGCAAGATTTGGCGCCTGATACCTGATCCTCTATGCTTAGGGACATTTGGATGTTTTTGTTGTTTATAAGTTGATTTCAGGATATTTTAGCTACGTTTGTTTTTCATTATTTTGTGATTTCGTTGTTGTGCTTTTCTTTATCTTTGTGATATATTCCCTTAAGGGGTTAAGTTTTTCCTTGATTATTGTAGGATTTAATTCCACAATTTTCTTTTTTTTTTTCTTCATTTCTTAAGAGGATTTTGTGTTCTGTTTGTTCTAGTGTACACTGAGCTTCGATTCACGATGAAGGGATATTTATTGTGCAATACTGCTCCAAAAGCAAATCACATCCAGAGAAACTTTTCTCACACTTTATGCTTTTATTTTTGAGTTGGGGACAATGCTTCTTTTTAAGTATGGGGTGGAGAGTTATTTGGATTTACAAGTTAAATTTGGTGTATTTGGTGTATTTACTCATTTCTGGTGCATTATTTTGACTTTTCTTTTGATCTGAGAGCTTTTCAAGATTTTTTGAAGATTTTTGTGTGAATTAGTTGAAAAATCTTTCGAATTTTTTAAAATTTTTGCTTAGCATGTTTCTCTATTTTTCTATGTAATAACACTTGAGTTGAACCATTCATAAGTAGCCAGTGTCAATATTTTCCGTGCATGATTTTTAAGAATTTTGAGCACTTAGCCGTGAATTAATTTTTGGTTTAGATACTTAGAGATAATTATGTATATTGAATTATATTGCATCCTAGAAAATTGCCTTATTACATTTTCAATGCAAAATTTTTTGACAACCTTATTTGGTTTAAAGATAAAGGTAGAGCCTTCTTTGGTCGTTTGAGCTTTTCTAGCCAATCCTTTAAAATTTTTATCCCTAGTACCCTATTAGAGCCTTGAATTGTTATGATTGAAAAGAAACTCATTTTACCTATCTTTATTGAGCCGAATAATTTTAACCTTGTAATTGTTCTGTCTAAATTATCCCTTAAGTGCTTTGTTGCACGCATTTTTGTTAAGGAGATATAAGGGTAGAAGGTAATGAATTAGGGTGAAAGATTGTGAGAGTAGGTGGTGTACATTTTTGGGGTAAGACCAGATATTGGAAAAAGATTTGAAAAGATAATTATAAGTTCTTGATATTTACAGGTAGTGCTTATCACTGGTACCTGTATTTGCAGGGAATGCCTATTTCTGGTACCTGGGTTTATATATTACTGGTAGTGCGTATCACTAGTACTCGTATTGTGAGCGGACAAAATAAAAAAATAGTGAATAAATGTCAGGAGAAATGTTGGCATGGTTGAGCTAAGTCGAAGAAAGGGGACTTCTTTGCATATTGTTTGTTCAGAATTTCTCATGGGTGTTTGTTATTCAAGTGTGGGGTTGTGGACGTATTATGCTTCATATGTGAAGAACTTTTATTTTAATGTATAGTCAGCATTATGTTAAAGCTCTTGTTCTTACTTTGTGATATCCTTTTCCTTCTTTGATTAGCCAATACTCTAGCCTGACATTACAAGCTAAAATGTCTCACCCAGTTTAAATTGAGTCAGTTTTTCTAGATTAGTGGAGAGGTGTAAGAAGAGTGAGCTATGGGGTGTTTAGAAAATTTTAAGGGTTTAAATGATTTAATATAAGTGTTTTCAAATATGAGTTTTTGAATGGCTACACATATACACACAAATCACATGTTCAAATTTTTATTAACATTTGAACTCTTGAGTTCCTAGAGTACTCTGAATGGTGGATTGGCTTTTGGTTATTTAGGTGAATAATTGATGGAATATGTTGGGTAGAATTTTGATATGCTTACTTGCTTTAATTTTATGTTTGTTCGAGAACGATCAAAGGCTAAGTATGGGGTAAATTGATAAGATCATAATTGTTCTATATTTTATGTGTCATTTACCACATTCTTGTGTATTGTAAGCAAGATTTGTTAATATTAAGCTTAATTTAGTTATTCCATTTCTTAGTTTTTACAGGTTTGAAGTGAAAAGGGATTGAAAAAGAAAAAAAAGATGAAGAGAAATTCTAAAGACGAATTGTGTAAGAGTATGGAGCAAATTTAGACGTTGTTTGTATTTTAAGCACAACTTTCTTGTCCAAGATCTGATTGATTTGATTCAAGACGCATTGGAAAGCTAAGAGAAAAAGGTACAACTTTCATGTTTTACACTTTTCTAAATTCCATGAGCATCGAGCCCAAAATCGAAGCCGAAAAGAAGCACAGTTGTTGAAGGCTGTGCAGTTGCGCACGTGCACGGTTTCCAGAGAGCAAAGTTCCAAATTAGGGTTGCACACGTGCACAAAAAGTAGTAGAGTTTCAAGATTTTTATTTTTCGACAAATTTCTTTGTCCTGTTGGACTCTTTTTCAGCCAATTTCATAATTTTATCCTTAGGCAAGGATCGTAACCCTAATATGCACTATAAATACTCCTTGCAGGATGAATAGAAAAAAAAATAGAATGGACGACACTTTTTTCTAGCAAAAAATTCTTGTGCGTTCTTCCATGTCATTAACCCTCTTCTTGATCGAGGAAATTGAAGTATGGTCGGTTCTATTATGTTGTGAAACTTTCATACTTGAATTTATTTGTTTTACATCAAGTATTAATTTTTTTCTGTTAATTTTATGTGTTCTTTTTAATATGCTATTGCTACAGAATAGTGAGCTATAGGAATTAATCTATAGCTGGATTGTTTTTGACTTCTTTGTTCAATTTAATCTGTGAAGTAACTAAGTTTATAATTGCTCAATTAGAATTATTGAATTTAGAAAAATAATCAACAAATTGACATAACTGTATATGTTTATGTTATATTAACCTAATTGTTCTTGTTGGTTTTAATACTTTTATTAATTAATCTTTGGCACGTGTCTTGATTAAATTAATAGTTAGGGTTAATTGGATTGCATGTTGAAAATTAACCCACCTAGGGAAAGATATAAGAATTGACTCTGAATTGGAAATCAGTTTAATTAATTCTTCAGTAAGTACTTGGAATAAAAATTGAATTATTTTTTGTGTCGATGATCCACTAATAGAATTTTCATGGTGGATATGACTGGAACCAAGATTCTTCTTTATTTGAATTCTTTCCAGTTTAATTCTTGCATTAGTTTTTAGTGTTATAATTATTCAAATCTCCTTTTCTTTTCTTTTTTAACTTTTGAGCCGAACAATAAATCCCGTTCTCTGTAGGACAATTCGTACTCACCATTGCTATCTTAATATAGAAATTGTTTGTTTAGTTTTGGGTGTCTGGGACAGCACATCACCACTGAGCGATTCAACTAATGTTAGGAGGTAATCTCCTTTCCTCTGTCATGGTTGTTGCGATAAGTATTGTGCGTGCTAGAGGTCATAGCTAAGGATGAATTTTAGTAACATTTCCCACAGACGGCGCTAAATATTGATGCATAGAATTATTAGCACTAAGGTTAAGGGTCAAATAACCTATGTTTATGTCCAAAATTGTCCGACCCTCACAGAAAATACTCCAAAGGACATCACGCGCTGAACTCACGAGAAGAACACCTGAGGCAAAAAAGTGAGGACGGTGCTTGTATTCCCGAGATGAAGTTACGATGCCCAAGTCAGAAGTTATATAACAAAAGAAAATCAGCAAATAAAAGGTAGAAATGAATTGTAATTGTCCAAATAAAAGTGAGTACTAACATTGTGAGCCAACTGTTTATAGTAGTAGTAAATGGACCCTTGTGATCCTCGGGCTTGGGTATAATTATTTAGCCCAGGAAAGCGTAATAAAAATATTTTGAATGTTGGGACTTATTTATGCCAAAATGACAGAACATTCTTTTTCAATATCCAAATCTTACAAATTTTATAACAAAATAATATCCTCTTAAACCAATTGTCTTTTTCTCTACAAATGAAAAAAAAATGTCCTCACCTATCCATCTCACCATTATCATCCCACAAAAAGAAAGAAACTAATTCTTGTGTCTATCCAATTCACCATTATCGTAAGGATTCCCAAAAACACAGATCTGGTGCAAGTTCATCATCAAAAGTTTTTTTATAGCCCTTTGGTGTTAAGCCATCAACAAGTGTTCCTGAAAAACAAAGCCCTACTAAATTCCTTTTTCCTTTTATGACCAATTTTACATCAAAATTAAAATTAGGAAAAAAAAACTTAGTCTTTGTTCCCTAAAAATAAGTTTGGATCTTTATTCTAAAAAACCCAAAAGGATTCCAAAAATTTTCTAGGATCTTTGTTCCCAAGAAATGAGATCCCAAAAGATTTCTCAAAATTTTTTTGAATCTTTATTCTAAAAAAGTTCTTGGATCTTTGTTCCGTAAAAAATGAGATTTGGTAAGTTAAACTATTGCTTAAATCGACTACATCCAAGCATGGATTACAGTGGATCTTATAGCAATATGGAATGGAATGGAGCAAAGATAACAAAAGGGAGAAAAATAGAGAAAAAAGGGAAATTAAGAGGTTGTTGGTGTGGTGGTGTAGGAAAGAATGAGTTTGAGATGTAATGCAAAAAAAATAGAGAGAGAGAGAGAATGGAAATGAGAAGAAAGGAAAGGAAATTTTAAAAATCAGCTGTATTTGGATCATTTTACCCTTTCAAAAGTCACATGTGGTGTGCGTTCACTAAGATAACAGCTCACTAATACCCAAATAGACGGAAGGAATTTTGGTTGATAATTTTGCAAGTTGAATGATTAATTTAGTCTAAAAAAAAAAAAGATTTAACGGGAAAAGTGAGTATGTTGTGAAAGTTTAGTAGAATATACGCAATTTGACTTTTTTTTCTTTTTTTTTCTTTTTTTGTATAAACATATGATAACAAATTAGTATTACTTACTCTTGTTGTTGTCAGCTTCTTTCAAAAAAAAATGTATATTCTTCTACTTCGTATCCATTGACCATTGATATTAAGCCCGTCAAACACAATGATGGTGTTATACTGATTCTTCTTATATTTTGTATGGGAAAAAAAATCAATTTAATCTCCTATCTTTGCGATATCGACTAATCGAATCTTTTTATTTGTCACAATAGATTAATTCGGTCTCTTATATTTAAGAAAATTAACCAATTTAAAACCCAGTATAGAAATTATAGATAAATTAATGGACCAAACTATAATCATGTAGTCGTTAACCTACATTAGATGTGTTTCAACGACTCCATTAGTTTGTCTACAATTTCCATCTTAAACATTAAATTAGCTTTTTTTTTTTAAGAATGAGAGACCAAATTAAATTTTTTGTCAGATAAAAAATCAAATTAGTCGATACTCCAAAAATAAAGAACCAAATTAGTCTTTCTCCCTTTTGTATGGCATCTCTTTAATTTTTCATCATTCTAAAAGGTGGCAAATTACAGCACGTATTCAGTTCGAGAAAAGTAGTTTAGCTCTGCAAATAAACGGTAAAGCTTTTAACTCTAATTCGTAAATTTCATAATAATTCATGTGTTAGTTACAACAAAGATGATTTTTCTCCATTTTGCTTTGAAGAATGACACAAGTTCACTAAGTTTAGAGAATTGTACGCAACGGTAGGTACTGCATTGATGTATTTCTCATACATTTTCCAGAGAAGGGGTGTGTACTTCACACCAAATATTTAGTTTGGTTAGAAACTTTATGTTTTTAGAAATTAGAAGTACTGAATGGTGGACAGTGGACACCAAACATGCTGGTAACTTGTCTGTGCTAGGTAATCAATTATTGGGTTGACCTAGGAATCGGTCAAATATAATGATTGGGTGACTGATCCGTAAGTTTTCTTCCAATTCATATGCAAAAGAACCAATTAATTTGTATATAAAAAAAAACCAAATTAATTAAACCCTCACTAATTCCAATTGATTCAAAATTTTAATACTTGAAAATCAGATACCAAAGTTTACAAGGGTTGATGAAAATCAGAAACCAAAGTTTACAAGGTTTGATCTAGTATTTTCTTCCTGTTTGATTATGTACGTTGAGTCAGCCCAAAAAAAAAAAAAAAGTAGTATGGGGGTCTAACCCAAATTGAATTTGTATTATTTTATGTTATGTGTTACTTTAAAAAGTTAAAAGGATAATAACTAACACTAGCAAATTGTCGAATTTCATCTAGGAGTCAATTGATGACACGATACGAAATTAGTAAATAAAGATTGAAGTTTAATGATACGAATATGATTATAACATAATATATTTATGTTACGAGATTAAATTTATTTACACGTTTACGATCGGTTTAACATACTTACTATGTTATATGCAATAAAAAATATGAAAGAATAACAACATATATATACACACTGTTATGTAATTTGTTATCTGTTGATTGTTTATATTAGCCTTGTATATTGTGTAAGCTTTTTAACACTAATTCCCAAATGTACACTTTGAAACTATAAGTACTTAAAATATTTTTTTAATTTATGACAATATATTAAAATACTAAGTAATTAACGTCTCTATAACTTCGAAAATAGAAGGCAAAAACATTTTGTACTCAAAGAAAATCTTAAGAGAGATAATATTATTTATCTAACAATTCTTTTATTAGTCTCAAAGAACTTGGTATTATTAATTATGTAGTTTTAGTGCAATGAAATTCTATGACATGACACCATCACACATGACATGACACGATTGATATTTTTAAGGGAAAAATGTAGTTTTAGTACTTAAAATTTGGGTCATAATCTATCTTGGTTCCTTAAATTTCATGTAAAACACATGTAGTTCTCAAACTTTTCAGTTTCTATCAATTTAGGGTAAATTTGAAAATTCTGTTTGAGTTTGAGTTATGATCTATTTTTCTCCCCAAAGTTCTAAACAAAATGCAATTAATACTCAAATTTTTATCTACGAATATAAGACAAATTTGAAAATTTTGTCAATTACAGAAGGAAAATATCACGTGCATTGCATATGAACATTATATATATCCTAAAATATAACACTTCCTAACCGATTTCAACCCATTTAACCATATTTCTTCTTTTTCCTTTGACTATCAATACCTAACCATTCACCATTCTTGTCAATATTATAAGACTTTCTAATTGATGGTTTTTACCCATTTTTGGACAGATTTAGCAATAGATTTTTGACAAAAATACATTGCTAAATGATTTATTGACAGATTTGCCAACGAAATCCATCTATCAGAAAATGTCTCGTTGGTAAAATATAGTAGTTGTTTAATGGACGGAATTTTAGCCACAAATTTTTTTGTCTGCAAATCGATAACTAAATTTGGGTCTAAGACATTGTGAAAACCTTAAATTAGTGACGATTTTTTTTTCTAAATTTAGTGGTAGAAAATTTTGTTTCTAAGAATAATAGTTATGAAAAAAAAATCCATCAATGATGAATATTTTAAAATATTTAAAAAATATTAGCAACAGAAAAATCCATTACGAATTTAAAAATATTAATTTAAAAATATTATGAAAGAGGTGGCTTATGAACACATGAAGTACAACTTTGAACTAATATATTAATCATGTAATCTTGTTTAACATTTACAAGTAAGTATTGAGTTTTCATTTACTAAACCTAATTCTACAAACATTCTATAAAGATTAATCTCAATAAATGATCATTATACTATATAAGTGAATTATTGTTCTTTTATTATACCTCAAAGACTAATCTTTAATTAAATTATTGTTTTAATTTATTAGTAAAATATTATTATGTTAATATTATCTTTTTTTTGGATATAACTTTTCCAACACCAGATTAAATGAGTTGAAAGAGTTGGGTTGTATTATAACCCAAGTTAAATTTAACAGTCACGTGCATGAGAAGTGTTCTAATGTAACTAAGAATAGTTAATGGTTAGCCATTGATAGTCAAAGGAAAAATTATAAATATAATTAAATAGTTTGAAATCAGTTGGGAAGTGTTATATCTCAATATAAATTTAACAGTTACGTGCAATGTACGTGACTTTTTTTGTCTATAATTGGTAGAAATTAGAAAGTTTGAGAATGGAATGTGTTATACATGAAACTTTGGAGACCAAGATGGATCATGACCCAAAATTTGAGTGCTAAAATTGCATTTTTCCCATACTTTTGTCAAATTCACCTAGCATGGTTAACCTTCTTCTAGAGGTTTTAGCCAATTTTTTATTTGGGCAAAGTGCCGTATAAATCACTCAACTTTTACACGTTATTAATTTTACTCACTATTCTTTTTTGTGGCCAAATTAACCACTCAACTTTCAAAATCATCCGCTAATACCCATTCTGTCTGTTTCAGACGTTAAATTGGTTGTAATAGGAAAGTGTGAGTTTGACATTGGTTTTTGAAAAGGGTAAAAACGTATAAAAAAGCAAGAAGTTTGTTTGGTGAGTTAAATTAATAGTTTATAAAATATTAGGGGTCAAAGTAAAAATTTTCAAAATTTTCTTCTTCTTACTCAAATCTTCCCTGCTACCTCCCACTCCCACTCCCACTGGTCGCTGCATCCCCTCTTCCGTGCCACCACCATCCTTTCCCCTACAATAAGGATTGAATTTATTTTGTTGTCATCATTCTTTTCTTTTTTTCTTTTCTTTTTTCTTTTCTTTTTTCTTTTCTTTTTTTGGAGGATTCTTTTCTTTTTTCTTTTTTTTTTTCTTTTTTTTTTTCTTTTTTTTGTGCGAGGGGAGGGGGAAGGGGATTGGTTGGACATATGTTTTTTTTTTTTTTTGTTGAAATTCGATGTTGGGATTTGGTCATTAAGCGAAAATGGAATTCTTTTGTGTATTTTTTTTTTTTACCAAAATTGGAGAAAAAGTAGAAGAAAGCAGACAGGGGTGGGAGGGAAGAAAATGAGACGGAGGTGTATTACGTCAAGGTTAAAAGGGTGGACAGGAGGCAGCGGAGAGTAGTTGGGAAGAAGAAGATAAATTTGAAAATTTTCAATTTGACCCCTAATTTATTTATAAACTATTTATTGGACCTTGCAAAGTACCCAATTTTCTTTTTGACGTTTATACCCTTTTAAATATACATGTGCAACTCACATTTTTTTTCTCATAACAGCCATTTAATGTCTGAAATAGAAAGAATGGGTATTGGTCAATGATTATGAGACTTACGTGGCTAATTCAAGCACAAAAAAAGTTTAAGTTAAGCAAAATAAGTAATATATAAAAGTTGAATGATATATAAGGCACTTTGCCCTTTTTATTTAAATGAAATTGTTTAGTAGTTTACAATCATTTTGCATGACCTTTGTTGAAACTAATTGAAAATCTTATTCTCTTTAAAGCTTTGTTTTCAACGGTTAAAAATAAATAAAAGAGAGACCATTTTGGTCTCTTATTTTTCAATTTATTTTTTATGCATCAGAAAAAGTTAATTTAGTCTATCATCTATAAAAATATTAGCTAGTATAAGACTTTTGATAGAAAAATTAAACAAATTAAGGGTGATACCCTCGTGAACATTACATGGCTGCTAAATACATCAATCTTCTTTTCTCCCAAACTTTTTTGTCTTAACTACTAAAAAACTATTAATTACTTGCGTATTTTGCTGCGACTTTTATCCAAAAATCCGCAGGTAACAAGCCATCCTAAAGATTTGGGCGCCAAAAAAAATTCGCGGGTAAAAAGGCCGTGGATAATTGATTAGGCTGCGGATCATAAAATTCGCAGCTAAATTTGATGTGATATATGCTGCGAAAATTTACATGCGGATATTTTCCGCGGCAAATTCAGCATCAATATTCCATTAAGAAATCGTTAAGAAGGACTTTTAATGGGGATTTTGCGGCAGAAAATATCCGCATGTAAATTTCCATAGCAAATCCCCAGAAAAATCCGCATAAAATTCCCCAGCAAAATCTCCATGTAAATATTTCGCAGGAAAATCCGCAAGTAATATCCGTAGGAAAAAAATATCCACATATAATTCCGCAACAAAATCCCTAAATAATTTTTGCAATAAATAATTTCCATAGAAAAATCTCCAAATAATTTTTGCAGTAAATTTTTTTTATTGTTGTTTGGTTTTTTCTTACCCCTGTACCATTATGTCACATTCCAGCAATTTCACCTCAAATAATAATTCACATTCAAATAAAAATACTACAAAACAAATTCAAATGCATATGCAAATATTACAAATATCTAAATAAACAACATTATTGCTTTATTAAATATAGTTTAAACATCTGAGCTACCATCCGTATCATCCTCATCATCTGCATCAAGAGCAGGGAACGCTGGCGATCAGAGGATCCAAGAAGAACGCCCAACCGCTCTATCAAAATATTCAACTAGCTTATCCTTTCAGACAATTGGGCTTGTAGTAAAGCTTGCTCTTTCTTTATTTCTTTCTTTTCCAGTCTCTCCCTTTCTAGTTGGGATTGTAGTTCAACACTAAGGGAGTGGACTGTGCTCCTGATCCTCTCATCAACATCCCCAGGTAGGCTATATGGATGTGAAGGTCTGGACAAGGAACCCTTCATGGTCCTACCTAAAGAACCAAACCCAACAACTCTGCCTTTTTGCTTTCCTCCCACGGCGTCATACCAAATATCCAAGTCAGATGACAGATGCTGTGAGTGTTAAGAACCATCGGCAGACATATTGTCATTCTCAACAGTACTTTGAGAAGATATTTCAGCCTTCTTCTTCTCAAAGTTCTCCTGTAAAAATCATACAATAAAAATGTCAACTTTCTGGAAACATGAATATTAAAGGCCAAATCAAAAAAAGGATTGTTATCAAGGCTTAATAACTTACATAAGCAATTTGGGCCCTAGCATCAACCCAATCTCCCTCCTTCTTCTTATGGGTGCAGAAATAGAAATCAGAGAATGTTGAGTCTTCACCTCTCTCAGCCTTCTATAATTAAAACAAATAAATATTTTCAAGTCATCAATTATGAAGGTATTTTAATATAATGAAGTATTAAAACTACAAAAAATTAATTAGTTTTACCATTTTCTTGAAATGCACTCTATGCGGTATAAAACCGCCTGTATGCAATGATGCACCCGCATTGAAGTCCCGGTTCTTCTTATTCTGCTCGGATTTTTGTTTGAACTCTAGGGATTGCCAATATTTATTGAAGTCTACCCATGCACTATCCCCAATCCAAGATGGTTTTTACCATATCTTCAAATTTTTTGTAGCATCTGGGCCAGCCTACCTGCCTCTCTCTTTACAAGGATTTATTCTCCTGCACCACTGTATTGTGCCTAGGTGGCCATCTAAATTTTTTCTGCAACATTCAAAGCAAGTTGTCATATACCAATATGAAAAATAGAATTACCTACTCAATTAATACATTAAAACAATATAGACAAAAATACCTGAAATTCTCAAACCACATGTCTCTTGTGGCTGTAGAAAACTTGTTCTATGAGGGTTTTCCTTCTTCACAGTTAGTCTTTATGCATGCAGCAATATCCTCAATTGCTAGTTTGTGAGGCCAAAACCTAGTTACAATCAAACAAGATTAGTACAACACGTTATCTTTATATAAACAATTAAATCACAATTTTATATTTATCATAAATAATATTAGCCCATTTCCATCAGGCTCTATCCATATCAGTGTGTCATTAGCATCATTGTCAATGGCAGTAGAAGAAATGGCGGTAATATGAAGAGCAGCAGCGACAGAGAATATCAATAAGGTATTGCTCTGAGACTGATGAAGAGGAGATTGAGGAATTGCTAGTTGAGCTTGTGGATTTTTCTGAGATATGGATGGACTAGATTGACACATGCACAAAGGTTAGCAGTGGGGATTAACTCAGGAATGTGGGCATTTGTTTGTTGAGTTTGTGATGCTTGGGAGCGTGGTGGCGGAGGAACTTGGGCTGACACGCTTGCTGTTGTTGTACTCTCTCTCTCTCTTGTTTCTTCCTAGTCTTTTGGTTTTTGCTTCTTCTTTATCTCTTGCATCAACCATCTACAACAAATAATGAAACCAAGTAAGATACATCATAATCCAATACAAAATAGCATAGCAATAATATAAGGATTCTTGAAAAATAACATGAACATTAGTTCTGCAATCATAAAACAATAGTAATGCAATATTATGACATGATGGTTCTTTATGGTAAAAATTTGGAAAGATAAAAAAAAAAAAAAAAAAAAAAACTTATGGAATTATTATAGTTTATGTATCTGTAAAAAAGAACAGAAATACAATAATTAACCAAGAATCTCAACATTCCAAAACATTCCATATTGTATAGCATTACAAAAATTAGCATTTAAACATCAATTGCTTCTCAAACTAAGTTTAACATCAAACAAGTAAATGTTTTTGGCGAAAAAAGCTAGACCAAAGATTGGACAACCCCCCCTCCCCTCTTGCCTCTTTATCTATTTTGTTGATAATACAATAGATAAACAAGACAAAATCACATAGCACTAATATAAGCAGTCTTCAGAAAATAACATGAACAAAAGTTACGCTCAAATCATAAAATAATAGAAATGCAAAAATAATTATTCTTATACAAAAATTATTCTTCTTATAGAACTATTATTATTCTTATAGATCTACTATTCTTCCTGTTCTTTGTCTTTATCTTCATCTTCGTCTTCTTCTTCTTCTTCTTCTTCTTCTTCATTATCATCATCTTTTTCTTCTTCTTCTCCTTCTTATTCATCTTCTTCTTCATATTATTTTTCATCTTCCTCTTTCCTTTCTTGCCTCCCACCTAAATGACCTTTTTCACCATTGCGTTCATCATCATGCAGTTGATCAATTGGGTCTTCATCAATCATTGCATTAAAATGGGCTTGATCCTCTTGATAAGCAGTTCCTAATGCTTGTTTGTTATCCACAGCCGCAGTTAGCTTATTTTTAATAACTACCCACAAATCAATTTTGCCAATTTCCTGTCCAGGATAAGGGCAATAATAAACTTGTGTTGCCATTGCAGCAAAAACAAAAGGGTCAAACTTTGTGTATCTTTATTTTTTCTTCACCTCAATAATTCTATACTTCCCATGTGTTGGTCCCAAAGCAACCTAAGAGGAGGAGGTGAATTAGGTTTCTCAAAAAAATATACTTTCAGAAATATTGAGATTTTCAAATTAAATTCTGATATAATGAAATCAGAAGAACAGTAAGGTAAAGAGCAAAATTAAACAACCAATACTTCCAAGCAAGCAAGCTTGAAGTATTCAATCACTAGAATGCTTCACACACTTGGTGAGCCAATAATCTTTACAAAGTTGGGAAGAGTTCTTGCTCACACTAAAAGAGTTTTAGTTGAGCCAAGAATATTACTTGCAACCACACTTTCATACAAGATTATCACTCCACTCAAAGTTGAATTCCACTCACAACTGCACACTAACACAACTAAGCACTATAGTCAATTTGCACTCAAATTGCTCTTTTCTAAGGCTTGTATTTAATGTATTAGATAATCTTTTCTTTGTTTTAAAGCATCTATTTATAAGAGCAATAAATAGTGGTTCCAACTACTTCCTAACAGCTAAATAATAAATGCACAAAAAATAGCCGTTGGGATTTCGGACGTCCGAGATATATTGGATGCGTCCGAAACAGCGTCCGATCTTCTTACAGTTTGTTGAAGAGATTCGTTCGAACGTCCATGCATGCGTCCGTTCCTTCGTCCGACAGAGGCTTCGGACGGTCACGTTCATCCGAAAGAGAAGCAGTAGGATCCCATTTCTTTCTGCCAGTTCGTTCAGATGGTGCAATGTGTCCGAGAAGTTTTGACCTAGTTCGGACAGTTTAGTGCATCCGAAAGCTCTGTTCCTGTAAAAACTTGTTTTACAGAGTTAAGTGTTTATGTTATCATCAAAATAAGGTTTGGAAAACATCAATCTCTTCCTTTTTGATGATGACAAACCTTTATGTAAAAACAGTTGGATATGACTAATCAATTTGCAATATAGCACAATTGGATATCGATCATTTTGCATAGCACAATAGTATAGAGAAGACTACTCCCCCTTTTGACATTATCAAAAAAGTGTAAGAATATGCTAGTATTTGACAGAAATTTAACAGGCTTCATACATTCAAGAGTGCTAAAGTCAAGGACAGAAATTTAACTGAATGCTAGTATTTGACAGAAATTTAAGAGTGCTAAAGTCAAAGAAATACACAACCAATCTACAGGAAGTTCTAACAACCAAAGAAATGCTGAAAACAAAATACAAATGTGAAAAGAACTAATGTGAGTCATTTCGCTTCTTGGAGCGCTTTTCAGTCTTTTGTCGTTTGGATGGAACATCTTCATCGGTGGCTTCACTGTCGTCCTCCTCTCCGATACGACGTTGCATGTGAAGTCAAACGTGTCGTCAACATCCTCATCGTCGTCATCATCATCATCGGCAGCTCCTTGAGCAGCTTCCGTATTGTCTTCACGGGTATTTCCATCTTCAGGTTCATCACTATCGAAAGATGATTCAAGTGGATATTGTGACTGAAGATTAGCAAATTGAACCTGAGCCGAAGCAGACATGCCAAGGCTGAGTGCTTCTTGGAGAATCATTTGACAAGTTTCAAGTCTCTTTAACTTTCAATTTGTGCGACGTTGAAATGAAGTGACTTGTGTGCTCAAAGAGGTGAGAAGTCCACAGATATGTGAAAGAGATGGCTCAGATGTAGATGGAGGAGGAACGTGGAATGGTGGAGGTGGTTGAGGAGTAGGAGAATGGGGTATAGCAAAATCAGAGGTGGAAGCATGGGATTGTGACTGTGCAATATCAAAGGCTGATTTAGTTCAAACACAACCATTGATCGTTGAAAAACCGGAGGCCTTTGCGTTCAATGTATGATTTGTTAAAATAAGGAGGAAATTGTTTGTTTCCGCTGAAAGGTATGTTAAGGAAATAAAAAATTTTGGTGAGAAATTTGCCAAAAGGAATGTTTCTTCGGGTATCAGTAAGAAAGAGTTCCCATAGGGAACAAAAGAGATACCCGAAATCAAGAGGAATGCCCTTGAAAACACAAAAAAATAAGTAAAGTTGCATTTTACAGGGCTCAGTACGATGCCTGTCAGTTGGCAATAACAGATTGGTGACAAAAGTGTAGAGAATATTGAGTTCAGAAGAGAGCAATGTAGTTTTGGCTTCCGAGACCTGTTTAAAGTAGATGTTAAAAATAGCCCTAACTTCTTCGATGTCAAAACGAGTATCAATAGCGGCCATTTGTCTAAGGAAAAGAAATAGGAGAAATCATTGGGGTTTGAGACTTCACATTCAAAAATGGTGTTAATGATGTTGGATGAAATCTCAAGAATTGGTGCTGTTAACACGAGAAATTAGAGTGCGAGCAGTAGGGCCTTTCCGAAGATTGGCGGTGAACTGAAGCACCATGTCATGATATACAGGTAAATCAAGATGCACAAGATGACCCCAATTTTGTTTTTCAAAACAAGATTTGACAATGGGAAGATTATATTCATCAAATAGACTTTGAGAAGCAGGACGTTGAACGATTATAGATTTACTTAAAAGGGATGTATACCATTCGGATGCCTTGGCATCGATGAATTCTGATAAGATTGGATCTGTGGAGACTTGGGGATTAGCTGATGATTCTCCTCGTTCTGGAGCCTTCCCTTTAGTTTTTCAACCCCGATTTTCTGTAGAAGAACCTCCGCAAGATTTAACCATTGTGATGGAAGAAAAAGAAAAGAAGAAAAATTTGAAATTTTTTGAAGATTGGTGAGAATTTGAGGAAATGAGTGGTGGATGGGGGAAATTAGATGTGATTTAGGTGAGAAAAGCTTTGGGTAGGATAATTGTTTTCCAACCAATTTTGGAAGAGAGAGTAGGAATTTGGAGGGGGTGGTGAAGAGACAATATTCGCCAGAGGGTTTTTGGGGGAGGTGGTGAGTCCGAAATGGGAAAGATGGACGGTTTTAATCAAACAGGGGGGACCTTTCGGACGGCCGAACGTTTGGTGTGCGTCCGACGAAGATTCTGAAAGCTGAAGAACGGACGGCCGAAGGAAGAGCCAGTGCGTCCGATGTTCTTTCGGATGATGGTGATGCGTATAAGAAGATTTCCAGAGAATTTGGTGAATAAAATGAATATCGTTCGGACGATTATGAGCATCCGAGAAGTAACAGAAGCTTTCGGACGATCCAGAGCGTCCGAAAGAAAAATTGTTTGGACGAAGGAGTGCGTCCGAACTAAGAACCTATGCCAAATTGATCTGTAAAATCCCCAAACATTTTTCTGAGCGATTCAAAGCGATCTAGAGCTAAAGGTTTTGTAAAAATATCAGCCAATTGATCTGAAGTAGGCACAAAATCAACACGCTTTTTGAAATTTTTTGCTAAACCAAGACACAAGACAATTTCCCAGAAAATAACACATACCACTGGTACTTTTTCTATCAATTTTACACCCAGCAAAGTCAGCATCAGAATAACTAATCAAATCAAATGTAGAGGACTTTGGATACCACAGACCAAAATCCATTGATCCCTTTAGATATCTAAAAATTCTTTTAACAGCTATCAAGTGCGATTCTTTAGGGCAAGATTGAAATCTAGCACAAAAACAAACAACAAACATGATATTTGGTCTACTGTGAAAATTAGGTAAAGTAGACTTCTGATCATACCTCTATAGTGTTTTTCATCAACACTATTACCTTTTTCGTCTTTATCAAGTTTGGTTGAAGTGCACATTGGTGTACCAACTTGTTTGCAATCTTCCATTCCAAATCGTTTGAGTAGCTCCTTTGTGTACTTGATTTGTGTAATAAACATTCCTTCCTTAGTTTGATGAACTTGTAATCCGAGAAAAAATTGCAACTTGCCCATCATACTCATCTCAAACTCTTCTTGCATTAAATGTGAAAAATCCTTACACAAACTTTCATTAGTTGCTCCAAAAATAATATCATCAACATAAATTTGAACGATTAACAAACCATTTGAATTCGTTTTTGTAAAAAGAGTGGTGTCAACTACACCTCTTTTGAAACCATTTTCTATCAAGAAACCACTTAATCTTTCATACCAAGCTCTTGGAGCTTGTTTCAAACCATATAAAGCTTTGGAGAGTTTGAAAACATAATTTGGAAGATTTGCTAAAGGTTCTACTCAAGAAGACAGTTAGACAAAATTTTCTTGAATCGATAAAGCCATTTAAAAAAGCACTTTTGACATCCATTTGAAATAATTTGAAATTATTGAAACATGCAAATGCAAGAAACATGCGAATGGATTCTAATCTAGTCACGGGTGAAAAGGTTTCATCAAAATCAATACCTTCTTCTTGAGTATAACCTTTAGCAACAAGTCTAGCTTTGTTCCTTATGATTTCACTTTTGTCATTTTATTTGTTTCTAAAAATCCATTTAGTACCAATAACGGGATGAGAAGAAGGTCTTTCAACCAAGGTCCATACATTATTTTTCTCAAATTGCCTAAGTTCATCTTGCATAGCATTAACCCAAGATTCATCACTCAAAGCAACATCTATATGTTTAGGTTCAAAGTGAGAGAGTAATGCACAATTACTATTCAAAGGTTTATGAGAGCAAGTAATTATCCCATCGGATAGATCACCTATGATTGAATCTTGAGGATGACTAGAAGAGACGACTCTCCAAGCTTTCGGAAGATCATTTGGAGTATCCTCATTCTTTTCATCATTGATTTGATGGTTGTTGACATCAACGCTTGATGTGATTTCTTGATGATCTTCATGAATACCAAGCTTCTTGAGCTCCTTTAAAATACCTACATCTTCATCTTCACATAAATTCTTTGAGATAACATCATTAGTTTCAACAAATGTAACATGCACAACTTCTTCAATCAAAAGTGTTCATCTATTGTAGACTCGGTATGCTTTCTTGACACTTGAATATCCTAGAAAAATTCCTTCATCCGATTTTTTGTCAAATTTTCCAAGGTTTTCTTTGATTTTTAAAATAAAACATTTGCAACCAAAAACTTTGAAATAGCTCACAACGGGTTTTCTACAAAAAAGGAGTTCATAAGGAGTTTTATTTAAAGAGGATCTTAATAAAACTCGATTCATGACATAACAAGCCGTGTTGACCGCTTCGGCCCAAAAGTATTGTGGTATGTCACCAAGATTCACTAATCATAGTTCTAGCCGTTTCTTGAAAAGTTCTATTTTTTCTTTCAACAACACCATTTTGTTGAGGGACTTTAACAACTGAAAATTCATGAAAAATACTGTTGTGATCACAAAAGTCGGGAAAACCCCCAAATTTAAATTCCGCACCATTGTCACTCCTTAAGTGAACAATTGTTTTATCCAATAAATTTTGAATTTTGGAAAACAATTTTACAAATTTTTCAAATGCTTCATTTTTGTGAACAAGAAATATTACCCAAGTAAACCTAGAATAGTCATCTACAATAACAAATGCATATTTGCAACCACCTAGACTAGCATATTGAGTAGGTCCAAATAAGTCTAAATGCAACAATTCCAAAGGTTTATGAGTGGACACAAAATTCTTTGGTTTAAAAGAAACTTTGACTTGTTTACCAAATTGGCATGCATCACAAATTTTGTTTTTCAAAAATTTTAGTTTTGGCAAACCTCTTACCAAATCTTTCTTGGCAAGTTCCATTTTTTTCAATTAAATCCATATTAAAATGACAAAGTCTTCGATGCCAAAGCCAAGGATCATCTATGGAAGCGGTAAGATATTTTACATTGCTATTGCTAATTTTATCAAGATGAATCACATAAACATTATTGTGCCTAGTGCCTTTGAATAAAACAACATGATTTTTATCAAGGATAAGACATTCATGCTTGGTAAAGAATACATATAAATTTTTGTCACAAAGTTGACTAACACTTAATAAATTATAGTTCAAATTATCAACAAGAAACACATTCTTAATCAGGGTTTCACCATTTTTACCTACATCACCAATGTTGGTTGATTTTGCTTTGTTTTTATCTCCAAAAGTGACTTTTCCACTATTTTTGGATGTAAGATTTGTGAAGAGAGAGGCATCACCCGTCATGTGCCTTGAACATCCACTATCTATGAACCACTTAGCATTGTTGGTGATGTTAATTACCTACACAATAAATCAATTGATAACTTTTGGTACCCATATTTAGTGTTGTTCTTGGGTCCATTTGAGTTAGTGAAATTGCTTTCGATCCATGCAACTTTTTTTCATTCTTCTTGACATAACACATATTCTTAACATGTCCATGTTGTTGGAAATATCTACAAATAATGCTTTTATTTCCATATAAAGAAGATTTTGGTTTTACAATACATGAGTCATCCCTTCTAAACATGACAAAATTTTTGTTGATTGCTACATTTCTATTTCTTTTCATATCAACAATATCGTCTTTCTTTCTATTTAGGAGAGCATTCAAATCATCCATTCTTTTCTTCAAGGAGGCTTGTTCTTCCTTGACCTTAGATCTCACATGCATTCTTTTCTTCAAATCACGATTTTCTTGTGATAGCCTATTGTTTTCATTCACAAGTTTAGAGTTAGCATTCAATAAAGCATTTGAGTTTTTAGCTAACTCCTTATTTCTAGCATATGATTCTTTTAAGCTATCATGCAATTTCAAAATGAAAGCTTCAAGATCATCTTCACCATTTTCATCATTAGACTCATAGTTAGAATTTACCTCATCATCTCCAATGGCCATGAAGGCCATTTGTGCCAACTCCATTTCTTCTTCAACTTCTCCTTTGGAGTTGCAATCATCCCATGTGATTTGAAAGTTGTTGAATCTTGGTTTTCCTTCCTTCTTTTTCTTGGAAGGACACTCATTTGCAAAATGTCCAAGTTGACAGCATTCAAAGCATTTATCGTTTTGCTTCTTCATTTCAAGCCTTGACTTCCCTTTGAAATTATTTGTGTTGTAGCTCCGCCTCTTCTCATTCTTCATTTGTTGATGTAATGTTTAAGAAATCCTTTGGTAATGAGTGCAAAATCTCTTTCATCAAGATCTTCATCTTCTAGATTGATGGAGCTATTTTCATCTTCCTCTTGAGAGGTCTTTAAAGCAATGCTCCTTCTTGGCCTTGCTTCTTCATCATCCACTATCTTGGCCTTTAACTTGAGTTCATAAGATGTAAGAGAATTGATTAGCGATTCGAGAATAGGCATCAAATATAAATTCTTGGCTTCCTCTATAGCAATTGTTTTGGCATCCCATTCTTTGGATAGAGCATTTAGGATTTTTCTATTTTTTTCACCCAATGAGTACTCCTTACTCAAGGCTTCAAGATCCTTTATAATGTCATTGAACCTGCAGTACATTTTGTCAATGTTTTCATGTGGTTCCATCTTGAAGTACTCATACTTGGCAACAAGTAAGGATTTCTTTTGCTCACGAACATCATTGCTCCCTTCATGGACTTCCTTCAACTTATCCCATATTTCTTTAGCGGAAATGCAGCCCTTCACGCGAGTTGATTCATTTGCATCCAAGGCATTATATAACACATTCATGGCTTTTGCATTCAACGTCAAGTTTGCCTTATCTTGTGGAGTGAGCTCATTCCTTGTCTTTTCTCTTCTTCTATTTGTGTGATCATCAATGATAGAAGCTTCAAATG
Organism: Cinchona pubescens; assembly: GCA_025175665.1. Lineage (NCBI taxonomy): Eukaryota > Viridiplantae > Streptophyta > Magnoliopsida > Gentianales > Rubiaceae > Cinchona > Cinchona pubescens. Next base: position 382,931 of record JANKKI010000105.1, read on the forward strand.
GACCTTCATTGACAACATACCACAAATCAATGTGTGTAGATTGCAGAAATATTTTCATTCTATCTCTCCAACTAATAAAATTTGCCACATTAAACATAGGGGGCCTAGTAACGGATTGGCCCTCAAAAAACAAAGCATTGTTGGTTGCCATAAGATTTCTTTTCTCAAAAGCAGTTTAAACAATACAATGAGACCAAGCTCTGATACCAATTGTTGGTCCCAAAGCAACCTAAGAGGAGGAGGTGAATTAGGTTTCTCAAAAAATATACTTTCAGAAATATTGAGATTTTCAAATTAAATTCTGATATAATGAAATCAATTGAACAGTAAGGTAAAGAGAAAAATTAAACAACCAATACCTCCAAGCAAGCAAGCTTGAAGTATTCAATCACTAAAATGCTTCACACACTTGATGAGCCAATAATCTTTACAAAGTTGGGAAGTTCTTGCTCACACTAAAAGACTTTTAGTTGAGCCAAGAATATTACTTACAACCACACTTTCATACAAGATTATCACTCCACTCAAAGTTGAATTGTACTCACATCCGAACTAGGTCAAAACTGTTCGTTCGGACGGTGCAATGCGTCCGAGAAGTTTTGACCTAGTTCGGACGGTTCAATGCGTCCGAAAGCTCTGTTCCTGCAAAAACTTGTTTTACAGAGTTAAGTGTTTATGTCATCATCAAAATAAGGTTTGGAAAACATCACCATGTACTCTCATACCATGTGGAGATGTGTATCAAACCACTCACAGTTAAATAATATTAGATTCTTTATTGGTTGTCCTAGCCACTCCAATTCAAGAATCTCTTTGAGGACACCGTAATAGTCATTGCAAGCTAAGTCTTGTCCCGTGCCCCTAATACACACTCCACTATTGTATATTTTTTTACCTTCACCCCATACAGTAGTATGAAATTTGTTGCCATTAATGAATATTTATAGGCCATGACTTTGCAACTCTAAATGGTCCTAAGGCAAGGTAATGCAAATGAGGATTGTGTGGTATGCATTCCGCGTTATTGGTCACCTATTATGTCTATCTTATTAGTAGGACATACATTGACAATATTGTATACGTTATAAACATCAAATCTAAATACTTATGTACTTTCAGAACCAACGGGAGAAGTCAGTTTCAATTTGTTGATCAATAATTGCTTCGCTAACATTATTATACACACTTCTCACATGATGCTCAAACATACTACACCAGAATTGTTGTATGGTAAGAGTCTACCTGTGTGTATCCAACGAAACATATTTACAGACTTAAAAGGGCACTACTTACCCAAGATATTCTTTAACCTCCGCACAATTTAACAAAACATGTAATTGGGCAGCTTGCAATTCTTTATCACTTAACTATCGAATTATGCCTTGTCAGCCGTAAACCCAGGAAAATTGAAAACTGAAAGAGTTGATTGTCTTTCATCATTGTCAACATCATCTTCATTAAGATGAACTCTATTTCTACAACAAAGGACATGCGGCTCAAAGTAATGAGAACTAAAGTATGCTATTTCTTGAGCAAAATATGCTTCACATATAGATCCTTCTACATGAACTTTGTTCTTCACAGTCTTTTTAATCTTGTTGAGGAACCTAAATTTTGGAAAAAGTATTGTAATTGTGAAATAATTCATATAAAGAATAGTTTTCAAATTTGACAAGAAATTAATGAGCCGGTTACCTTTCAAACGGATACTCCATCGATATTGGACAGGGCCACCTATCCTTGCTTCATAGGCGTAAATAAATTGGCAAGTGCTCCATTGAGTCAAAGAATGATGGTGGAAAGATGCGCTCAAGTTTGCATAATATGATAGGAATGTTTCTTCCATGCTTAGTAAATGATTTTCCTATAAAATTGTTGCACACAAATCTCTAAAGAATTGGCTCAATTCTATAATTGGATTCAATATCCTATCAAGAAGTGCATAGAATGCCGTTGGAAGAAGACACTGCATCATAATATGACAGTTGTGACTTTTCATCCCATAAAACCTTGCCTCTTTCATATCCACACATCTAGCTATGTTGGACGCATAGCCATCCAGCATCTTTAATTCCTGTATCCAAATATACATCATCCATTTGGGCTCGAGTTAAACAAAATTTGGCTTTAGACTTCCTCCAATTCCCATTGGTAAGCTGTACCAAATACAACTCCAGTTGTCAACAATACTCTACCAAGCCTAGTCTTGATTTTGCATTGTCTTTGGTTTTAGCTTTGTTGTCCATAACAGTAAAATGGAACACATTGTCAAACACGTTCTTTTTAATGTGCATGACATCGAAATTGTGTAGAATGAGGTTATTTTTCCAATAGGGCAAGTCCCAAAACATGCTTCTCTTTGTCCAATTATGAGTTTGACCATAACCACCAAAGCGGACCTGCTAACCAGTGTCAGTTATCCTGGGAAGGTGACGAACTCTTTCCTATAGTTGGTCCCTAGTCAACCTCGGAGGAAGGATAGAACGCTCTTTCTTTCCTCTTAAGAAGTCATTTGTATTCCTTTTGAAAGTATGATCAAGCTTCAAAAATTGACGATGGCAGTCAAACCAAGAATTTTTCGTCCCATTTTTCAAATAGAACGCTTTTGAATGCTCCATACAAATAGGGCATGTTAGTTTTCTAATCGTACTCTACCCTGATAACATGAAATATGCAGGGAAGTCTTCGATTGTCCACATCAATGACGCCCGCATTACAAAGTTTTATTTCTTATAGGCATCATAAGTCGAGACACCAGGACTCATTCTACAATTGTTGCAACTCATCTATAAGTGGTTGTAAATACACATCAATTTTACTTTTTAGATTGTGTGGACCTAGAATGATCACAGTTAAGAACATGAAAGGGAAAGTCATGCACAGTTCAGGAGAAACATTATAAGGAGTAACAATTACGGGCCAACAAGAGTAAGGTGTTGCAGATTTGCTAAAGGGAGTAAACCCATCAGAACACAAACCAAGTCTGACATTTCGAGGCTCAGGAGCAAAGTCACGATAGGTTCGATCAAAATGTTTCCACACTTCTCCATCGGATGGGTGACACAATACACCTTCTCCCTACAATTTTCCTGGTGCCACCTCATGTGCCTTGTAGTGGTCTCTGAAGCATATAAGCATTGAAACCGTGGAATAAGAGGCAAATAATGCATCTTGTTACGTGACACCTCTTTGCAATCATATTTACGCCCTCTACATTCTTTTATAACGAGGTTCATGGCAGAACTTACATTCCTTCAAGTATCTATTGCATGCTTCCAATACAACATGCATCCATTAATGCAGCAAACGATTTTTACGTTAGTAAGACCCAATCCTGCTACTAGTTTCTTTGCGCTATAAAAATCAAAAGGAATCTTGTTTAAAGAAGGACAAACTTCATTCATTAGTTATGCCATGCCATCAAAATATCCACGCACATATTGTAGTCAGATTTTAAACTCATCATCCTGACAGCTGTCAAAAACACCGAATGCGTCTCACATCCAAGCCATAATAGATCTTGACCTAGATTCAACGTACCATAAAACCTAGCAACATCCATATTTGGAGGTTCCTCCATATTTTGTTCACCTTTTTGACTAGATCCTAACCCTACAGCATCATATATCATGCCCTGATACTATTGACATGTTCATAACCACCTGTAGAAGGCCCACTTGTTTGCCCATAATGCATGTCAAAATCACCCCTTCCATCGGCTGAATCCATATCAAAGTCTAAATTAATTCGAGGTCCTTCCTCCACGTGTGATACTAGACATCTTTAGTATCCAGGTTTAAAACCTTTCCTCAGAATATGAACATTCACCATATCAGGGACATGGTGTCGCTCATTTTTGCACTTCACACACGAACATCTAATAACTCCCTCAGTTAAATATTTCGGTTGTTGACAAGCAAAATTTATAAACCCAGCCAAACCCTCCAAAAAAATTTCCACATATCCTCGGCAATTTGGAAGAAGCCTATTATACATCCATCTTCGATGCTTCGGGATTTCCATTTTTCCTAACCAAACTAATGACTTACTTAGTGTCCTGTTAAACAATTAATTTCCAAACAAATATAAGAATATAATTTCATGAAGATTTTCAACATGCATATTATAGTAAAAATTTAGTATATGATAGTAAGTTGACTAATCTATCAAGACAAATATATGTATGTGTTCATGTGTTCCTTTATTTAATTACATATATTTATAGTAATCATTACTCTTTCATAATTATTTTTTATTTATTTTTAACCTAACCACCTATACATTGGTTGGGAATGGGTATAATTGGGACTTTTAACTAGTAGGGTAATAGTATTAGCAAAAACTTGACAAAGAATAATGCATAAACTGCATTGTGCCGCTCACTAGTGGGGTAATAGTATTAGCAAAAACTTGGCAAAGAATAATGAATAGACTGCACTATACCGCTCAAATTAGAACAGAAGATTACAATCATCTTCAATAGAAGAAAGAAAGTAGTAACTCATCCAGGAAACTAGAATTTTCTTAAAGCTAAAGGGAAATTTTCTTAAAACTGCACTTGCTAAAACATATGTTACCATTGACTAAATATACATCAGACAAAAGAAACATAAGTTTAACTAAAAATGTCATCCAATAAGGCTTAAGTGCAGCACAATAATAGATCAAATCAACTCCCATGCATATTCTTCACAACCATCTCTACGGCTACAAGCACATATCTATATTCATGGTTGCAAGCAGGCGCGTTGTACTATGCCTGAAACCTTGGTAATCGTTTTAAGCAATGAACCAAGTTATTTACATAGTTAGATCACACAATCAGTTCACATAATGAACGAAGTTCACATAGTCAGTTTGGCATAGTTAGTTCGACAGTCCGAATCACCTAATCAATAATACAAAATAGTACAATAATCCAAATCAGTTCAACAATAATCTATATCAACTGGAAAGATATGTTCTACAGGGAATAACGAGACAATTTACTTCAAAATATATATACTATGCCTGACAACCTTGGTAACAGTTTTAAGCAATCTAAATCTTTGTCACTTAAATTTTGCATAACCAACATGTATGAGGGACGAAATTGGAAGAATGAATACAATGTTTACAATTGACATGTAGCACAAAAGGCAACTCATTGAACACAATTTAAGGCATCCAAAAAGTTCAGGAAAAGATTAACACTACTAGGATAGAAATATCATTGATAGTTTGCTCATAAACTGACAGGTTTAAAAACATCAAGAATCAAATTCTGTTTGATAATAACAACTACCAAAATTTCACAAAATTCAAACATTACTAATAAAGCTCTTTCAATTTGTTCAACTTCCCAAAATGGTGCAAGACACATTCAAATCCTAAACCTTTAACTTATCCCTAGACCTATACAAACCATAAATCAATAATCTGCAAAAACCCATCAACAAGAACAACTTTTTACAAGTAAAAATGTCATCAAGTAAAAATGTATCCAAATCAAGTAAAAATGTCATCAAGTAAAAATTTCATGAAAACATACTCCCCAAATTAAATAATGAGATGATTTACCTATAGATTTGTTATAGATCAATTAAATACTCATCTTGTTATAGTGTTGAGTTGTAATTTTTTGTTCTACTTTTGTGTACAGAGTTAACCGAACAAACTGCAAAATTCTAGTTGTTAACTCATAGTTGAGCATTATGCTATCAGAGTTGATATTTGATCCTAGGGTGTGCACATTCATTATAAGCATGTATGACATCATTTAATATACAATTCACAAATTATTCATATACAATCCAATTCTTTGTCAAACCGTCATAATGTCAGTGTTTATATGCTTTGTAGAATTTGTGAAAAAATGAAATATACAAAGTGCATTAGAAGAAAAAAAAAAGAAAAAATGGTGAAATGAAAAGATAAAAACTACAACTTGTGTTGTTATGTTAATAGGAATTATAGTCCAAAGGCATTTTGTTACACAATACAACTATTTTTTGCTCTAGCCTACTTCTACCTAGCTTGCTTAGCCTCAAACTAGCCACGAACTAGAGAGCGGCCAAAAATTAGGGATTACCAGTTCTGCAAATTAAATCTGTATTTATCATTATGTCTTCATGGTTACTAGACTTATACTATAAGATTTTTGCGCTTCATTTCACAAAAGATAAGGATATCATATCGATCAATGTTTGAAACAAAATGCTTACTGAATCTATATGTGAAACAAAATGCCTTTGGACTATAATTCTTGATACAGCCTGCGAAGGGAAACTTTCAAGTCAAGTCAGGAAGAAACAAGAAAACTTAATAAGAGTCACTTGTGATAGTAAATGAACATAGAAAACATCATTAATTGGTGAAGATCAAACGGTAAGACAAGCTAAAAGTGTTGATTAAATTGCAAACTGTAATTGTCAATCTTTAAGTCTTAACAAATTTTAATAAGTATTGCAATCTGAACTGCTCTACAACAAATACCGAGTGAAATCCATCAAAGCCATATAAAACTCACAAGAAATTCAGGAGTCTAATAATGTCCAAAGTGCACTTGCACAATGTAACGTAAGCTATTTTTGAGTTACTAATAATAGGTATTGCAGTCTGAACTACCACTACGACCTTACTCTCAATCATCCAGCCAAAAAAAAATACAATCTTTATCCAATATTTTCACATAGAATAAAAATATCTAACACAAAAAAAAAAAAAAATAAAGTAGTACCTCTTATGAGAAAGCTACCGAATTCCCAGTTACAACAAAGGAATTTTACATATCTTCAAAAAAAAAAAAAAAGACAACCGCAAATCTTAAAATAAAAAAACTAAAAATCTCTAGCCAAAAAATAACAAAATAAAACAAAAATCTTAGGGAAATTATAAGATGTTGAGAAATAACAAAAAGTTTAACCAATAAAAATACCTTCAAAAATTACTAGCTAGCAAAATATAGATAACAAACAATTGCAAATAAAAAAAATCGGATAATAAAAATTAAACTGATGTAAAAAGTGGAAACATAGTAATAAATTACCTTGCAACTGGTGGTGGCTTGAGGAGGTGGTTCTCGACCGACTTGAAGAGGATAAAGGAAAAGGAAGCTTGAGAAGAGAAAGAAACTGGGAAGAAGGGGACGAGTAGGAGAGAAGGAAATAGGGAGAAGAGAGCGGGTGAAGGAGGGTCAAGCTAAACCGGGAAGAAGGGGTGGCGAGAATGGTGGTAGAAGGAGGAAGAGATGGGTGGAAAGAGGAATGAAGGTATTTTTTTTTTCGATTTAATCTGGGAGCAGATGGGTGGGTTTTGTGTTTATACCTTTTAATTTGCTACGGCATTAGTTGCAATATTTTCGCATGTACAATATCTACAACTAATTAGATCCGCATGTAACTATATAAAAAGCTAAAAAATTGTTATAAAAAATCTGCAACTACATTTGCAGCTACATCTGCAACAAAATTACACAGTAAAATCCGTAGCAAACTTACCTACGGATTTTGCTGCGGATTTTTTGTAGATGGAACCATTTCAATTTATTTTATAAATTACTTACGGTATTAGTTGCGGATAACTTACCTATGGCTATATCCGCAACAAATATCTACAGATAATACATTCCCGCCTTATGGAGGGAGTTTTACCTGCCGAAAATCCGCAGCAAAACATTAGTCTTGGTACTAGAAAATCCGCAATAAAACATTAGTCTTGGAACTAGAAAAGTAAAATCTGTAGCAAATTTTGTAACTATTACCTGTGAAAAAAAGTCGCAGCAAAAATTTGCATGAAATTTGCAATTTTTTAATAGTGGTATTTTACCAACCTTGATTTTTGTCCCGTTTTCTTCAAATAATCTTCAATGGCATAAAATAATGGAACAAATTTCATCATTTTTAAGTAGATTCTAAGCTCCAGTCATTTATGTTTTCAAGGCCACCTGATGTTTATATAAACTTCATGGTTAAATTGTCATACTTTTCCATCAAAAGACCTATATTGACAAACATTTAAAATATGAGGGGCTAAGTCATAAATAGGATTGATCTATTTACAACAAAAAAAAAAAAAAAAAAGAAGAATTGTTCCAATACGGACCAAAGTGAGACAATGCCCCCAAAGATTAAGGACTAAAGGAGACTTTTTCTCTTACAAAAACCTTCCTTTCTTCCTCCCCTCCCTCCCCCTTCTCTCTTTCCTTTTCACTCCTCCAAATAGGTGATCAATCCAGCGATCCAAAACATTGCGTCCACAGGTCAATCTAATAAACTGTTTTGTTTGTCAAGTCCTGTTAAGAAATCTTCCATACATATCCGTCCAAGTTCAAAGTAGTTCAGTTTTATAGTTACTAATTTACCATACGAAGTTCAAAACCACTTTATTTAACAAGATGAGAACCATCTTGAAGCATTTTATTTTGTACGTGTGAAAAGAAAACAACTTGCTAGACTAATATAATCTGTAATCCACTTCGATTATATATGCATGGATGAACTCCTAATTGCCCAGTACCCAGTAGATCATGCATATACAACACAATTCACAAACATGAATGTCCACATCCGCAATATGTTAAAAGTTGAACGTGTAGTACTTGTCAGCTGACGAGTAACTTGTACTATATAATTAAGGGTAAATTATAAGGAATTACTCGTGGTTTGGTTAATGTTTTGGGTACGTTTTTAATAATTTATAATTTGTTTCCTTATGATTTGGATTTAAAATGAAACTATTTAATATTTCGTTAAATGATCATTAGGAGGTCGATATATATTTTTATTTTAAATGATTATTTTAGTTATTTAAACTCTTTAATCAAGCTAATTATATATTTTAAAATAAAACACAACTCTTCCTATTTTGACCGGGAAGGTTGATAGACAATAGAGAGGTACTAAATTTAGGGGTATTTTTTTCCTTTTTTTGCACAAATTGAAAGGTCTTTAAGTGTCTATTAATTTTACAGGAAAACCCAAGTCATTGGACGAATTATATGTTCACAAACTATTGGTGAAAATTTTGAATATTAGTTAAATCACAAAGAATTTCTGATAACTTACCCTATAATTAATTCACTAGTAATTACTTGGAAAAAAAAAAAAGAAACGAAAATCTACAAGTAATTTAGTGGCGCTTGATGGGATTACTCTGCGATGAGTGGTAAATTTTTATATAAACTAAAATAAAAATAAATAAATTATCTAGATAAATAAGGATTATAAGGTGACTACTTAAGAATTTTCGTTGATTAGTTGTTTATTTCTCTCTCTTTCTCAGAAATCCGGTGCATGTAAAGGGGTCCATCAACGTCTCTATCTGTTTCCACAAGATGACATAAACCTTAATGAGGATACAGATTAATCCGACACTAACCAACAAAACTGAAAGCTAGGAATCAACGCAATTTGGCTTTCTCGTCGATCGGCCCATAAATCTCTCGTTTGCTATTTTTTGTTCTTTTGAAGGCCAGCCGTACACCACCACATGCATGCCGTAACATAATAGAGATATAAGCGGTGATTTATACACGTCACATTTTACTTGGACGAAGATAACATTCTCACTAATAAACATGTAGGAAATTATGGATGAGGTTTTTTTTTTTTTTTTTTTTTTGCCCCTTTTTGGTATGAATCAAGTGTACGTGTATCAAGATAGAAAAATATGTGTCGCAGTGCAAATTTCATGTGGGATTCATATTTTGTGCGTCCTAGTGCATATGCGATATGGATAGATTCATAACAGTATTTATGAATTTAAGGTCACTTATAAGTAAAATATTGTATTTTTTATAACATACAACTCACCAATGTTTTAAAAACTAAATCGGATCGGCCGGTCTGACCGGTCGGATTGTGAATCGAAAGAGTTATCGGTTCGGTCCATCTATATGTCTGATCTGCATAAAAAAATCAGACAAAACCGATAAAAATCGGTTCAAAACCAATTTTTGTGGTTTTTTAAATTTCAAAATAAAAAATGATTTAAATAAAGAGAAAAAAATTTAAAAATTGTGAAATAAACTCCAAAATGGCAAAACATTAAACACACCAAAGTTTAAACTCTTAAGTTATTATTTTTTTGATCTTTTTTATACTTAGTTTTGTAAAAATTTTATTTTTCTTATTAGAAATTTATCAATATTTTTGGATATTAAAATTATAATTCTCCAAAAATAGTGTTTCTCTTCTATTTTAGATTTCATATAAATATATTTTAGGTCATTTTAAATTATACCACACTTTAGTAAAAAAAAAAAAAAAAACCTAAATTAGTGAACCGACTAGTTCAACCAGTCGGATCGATTAAATCGCGAACCGAACAGGCCACCAGTTTAATGCCCGATCTAGTTTTCAAAACATTGCAACTAACTAGCTCATAATAGTGGGATCACTAGAACGGTTGTGATTGGAAACATTGCAGTTAACCGTAAATATAATAATGACAGAAATATTAATATACACTTAAACTAAACTTACAATTTGTGAGATATAAACCCAAAACTTGCAATTCCTAAGATGTTGAGTTATTACGCCTAATAAAAAAGGTACACAGAAATGTCATAAGTTGTCATATAACAAGAACCTAGAATTATTGTGCTTACTTAGAAAATTTTGCATGGACTAAGGTATTAGGACCCACATATTCATGTGAATTCAATTATTCAATAATTAATTTAATATATTTATTTATATTATAGAGTGAGTTAAAAAAAAAAATTCTACGTTTAAGCGGTGCATGTAACTCCATCGATGCAAGCTTTTGCCGTGAAAACTAGATGAGAAGATTTCGAGAAAAAATAGCACATACAAAATGGAAGTGTAGAATGCACAATACGTACTAACTTACCTTAACATGTCACACAAGTTGGAAGTTCCGATTCTGATCCCGCATACGCAAGTGTATCCACAATCGCGCGTACATAAACAGATAGTACAGTGAAGAAGGAGATGCTACTTACCGCCGGCAATGGCTCGATCTAGTTCTAATGAGTAAGAACGGACTAAAAAATTGGACCACACATACACACTCTCACATAGTATAGACTATAGATATAGCAGCTATATATCATCTTTTGGTGTAATGATACAGGCTAAACATCTTTTAGACTGGTCTCTGTTGGCCGTGGCTTGGAAATATTCAGAGAGAATTGTAGAAATTGAATTTGACCCATCCTACATGCATGCCTTGTTACTTCCTAGGCGCACTGACTAGATGCAATTATGTGCTTTTTGGTGAAAAAATTGGGTAAAGCTGTTAGTTAACATAAACTCATAATTCCTGTATTTGGAAATTTTGCAGACAGAGATCAATATACATCTTGACAGGGGTTTTCATGGATTGGGTACTCGATTCATGAGTTAAAAAAATTACTCGACCCTCACTCATCGAGTCAAAAAAATTCTAACCCTCTACACGGTCCATAGTACCCGACCCTCACTAATAACATAACATAAAAATTTAATGTCAATAATAATAGTTAGGTAAGTTGATTTAACAATTAAGTCAATAACAGTTAAGTCTAAGTCACAAAATACATCCCAATATTACATCTCAATAGCAACAAACTAGCAAGTAGCAACAGGCCAATAGTAACAATAATTAAATCACAAAATACATTGAGTGTGAGAAATGAGGATGCGAGGAAGAGGAAGGGAAGAGATGATTGAGGAGGAAGAGAAAGGGAAGACGATGAATTGAAAAAGAAGAGGCGAGATATTGCTAATAACCCTAATAAGTATTAATTTCTAAAGAAATCCTATTAACCAAATTTATAAAATTACCCCTAAAATAAACCGGGTTGGGTACCCGGTAGCCACAAAAATGTGACCCGTTACCTGACCCTCAACCTGAATGATCCAACCCGCTTCAAAATGCGGTTCGGGATACCCTCTTTTTTCAATTCGGATCAGATCAGTTCAGCAAATTTTTTGAGTCAACAGGTCAGGATGTACACCCCTACAGTGTGATGTTCCAAGGAGCTCTGATGTTCATATAAGCATCAGGGGTAATTACACTTTACCCTTATGTATTTTCGTGGTAGTCATACTTTACCACATTGAATATTGAAAAGTTACCATTGGCCTTTATACATAGTTATTAAACTTGCTGGATAGAAATTTAGCAAAGAAAGTGAATCAGCATGTTATTGGTTAATCACTGAGGTTTGTCGTATCTGCCAAGAGGTCTCCTCATGGAGGCCGTCCTCGCCCAGAGGTAGGGAGTTCAATTTCCGTCCCTGGTGTTTGGAAGGAGCGTAGCTAAAAAATTTGTTTAGTCTAGACAAAATTTATGTACTTTAAGGATAATATTTCACTCCCCATTAGAGTTTTTCATTTTCTAAAAGTCCAAAATACTTTCAATTTTTACGTTAGCATATTCAATAAAAGCCAAGTAATGTAGAGATATAATTTATACAAATAGAAACAATCTATGTAGAAGTTCCAATTTTAAGAACTACATTGAAATTTGACACGTCTGTCGCTCTATATATTTACTCATTTGAAGCAATTATTTGATGTTGTAGTTATTGATTATAAGAAAAACTAAAAAAATTAAATTTCAACTTTAGTTTTGGTTCTATTATATACTTTTACTAATATTTAAATTAATATAATTTATAATTAATTACTAAAATAATAAAAATCTAGTTAGATTGATTTCGGTTTATAACAAACTTAGTTTTCCTATTAATCAACCGTATTGACTAAATTGGATGAAGTTGTAGAAATTTGATTATTATTTTTATTCATACTATATTGAGTAAATGTAGCCATTGGCATATAAACTTTTGACTAATTTGTGCCCTTTGGTATCATATCATTTAATTGTATCATTTTGATACCTCATGTTTACAAATAATGTCCAATTGGTGCAATTGTCCAATTTCAATTCTGCCAAAAGAAGTTAGGTATCATCACGTGCATCACACAAGAGATTAACAAAGGTAATTTTGGGAGACAAATTGAAAAAATAATAATAATAAGGTTTCTATTAACAAAACTTAAAAAAAAAAAAAAAAAAAAAGAGTCTTCATTTAATCAATAAAAGAGATTTTCAAGAATTAAATGCAAACTCTTACTTTTGTCTCTTATTTTTTTAGTTGTGAAATTACGTCGATTTGTTCAATTTGTATTCTAAAATTACCCTTTTTAGTCTCTTGTGATATCCAAGTGATAATCTACGACATTTTTTGACCACTTAAAATTAATTGCACCAATTAGAGATTATTTGTAAATACGAGTACCAAAATGATACAATTAAAATATCGGATATCAAAGTATAACACAGTCAACAGTTTATGTACCAATGATATTATTTACTGTACTATAGTTTTACTTGTTAATTGGGGAATGGGGAATATTAAAACTAGTATGTTTTTTTAAACAATTGCATATTTATACGAGGGGCAGGGAAGGTTAGTGGGGCCAGATTTTTCTTGCATATTTATACAGGGGGCGGGGGAGGTTAATGAGGGCAGCTGCTTCTGCTGCCCTCACCCTCTGAGCCCTCCAGCCCTGCTGTTTAGTGTATTATATTGTGTGTGCTTTTAGTGTAAGTTAGTTTAGGTCCTCTTGTATTTAAAAAAATTAATAATTAAAGGTTCACTTAGTTAGTCATTTAACTAGTAGTATTTTTTATTAGTACATAATAATTATAAATTATTAAATACAATACATATGCTGAAAACATTGATAAAAAAAATGTTATATCAAATTTGTAATTAATTAAAAATAAAATTTGAAATAAATAATTACCTATAGTAGCTACACAAAATAGATTGAAATAATCATTATTGTGGACTTGCCTTTTGAAACGTATTAATATAAGATAAAACCTAAGTAGATAATTTTATTTAAATATATTATTTCATGATCAGTAATACAAGATATATGGTAAATCATTAATTTAATAGTGGTTATATAAAATTTTATTTAATTGTCAACGAGTTTGGAATTTTATGGAGGTTGTAATTGAGAATGAATTGTAGTGAAATGTAATTTTCCCATTAGTCATTTCTTAAATTTAGAATAGAGTATGAGAAATAATAAGCTTAATAAAAGCCTTCAATAAGACTTTGAAGGGAGTGTTAGAAAAAGTATTTAGAGGGGGAAGAATACTTTAGGACTTTGAGATCCAATAAAATTATTTAAAGGATCTAATAAGCAAGAAAAATATTGTGACGCAATGGCGGGAACTTCCCTCATAAGTCGGTATGCGGTAAAAGGTACAAAGGTAAACCTTAGATTAGTTTGTGTATTTTTTTTCTTCGACACTCAACACACTAAGTGAAGATCGGTTGAACTGACTGAATTTTTGAGTTTACAAGTTAAACTGACTTAATGACTGATTAACTCGATTCATAGGTTGAATCACCAAATCAATTCGGATTTAATAACTATGACTTGTGTCATTGACGTTGTTACTTGTTAGTGGTATTACTTGATAGAGAAAGATGGTGCCATTCTTTTGGTGGGAGCACTGGGGTTTAGTCTGATATCATTTGAATTCAAGATAAGTCTATGTTCTCATTTCAAATTTATTTACATTGTTTATTAAGTTAGAATATAAAGAGGAAAATTTGGGACCCGCTATTTTCGTACAATCATTCAGTTGAACTAGTTATGGAGTGACCAACACATAATTATTTTATGTAGAGGTCTTTGAATACTGCTAAAGCATTGATTCTAAGCCAAATCAGGGTATTAAATTACATAGTCTTTTCAATAAAAATATATTAAATTTCATAAACTTCAACAGCACTTCAAAAATTCCTTTAATCATTATATTTTACATATTATTTTTCAAGATAGATCTAGCCCTTCTATTTTCAATATATTTCAAGGACATATGATAGACAACTTCATTTAATTTAAACTTTTAGAACTTACTGTATCAAATTTAATAAAATGAATTTGAGAGACATTCATTTGGCAAGTTTAAATATAAGTAAATACAAAACTCATTTGATTGGAAAATGAGATAAATTCTTTGAATAATTCAATTATCAAGTACTTATTTACCTCAAAGGATAAGAAAGAGATGAGTTACGCAAAAAAACAACAAAAAATTGGCACTAACTTTCTTTTAGGTAAATAAATTTGAATTAATTTATTTTTCTTATATAAGATTATGAACAAAATTTTTGGAAACACTCTGTTGAGATTTGCATTTGAAACGTAATGATAATGATACATGAAAACACAATCGTCCATGAGGCTTATGTGATTTTGATTTAGATGTGCATTTATGTTACTCAGTAGTACTTAAAAACTATAAGAAAAATTTCCTTTACAAATACTTCGTACACAACATCACTAAGATATACTTATAAGAAGGTTTTACCGTTATTATTGTCATTAGTTATATTAAAAATGACATAAATTGATAGAAATAATGGAGAAGTTTGTGTGCATTTTCTGTATATATTATAATGGTACAAGATTCGTCTATATATAGGGTTGAATATTACACAAAAAAGGACAGAAACTATAATTGGGTATATGATTGGGGAATCTATACAATATTAAGGAATTATAATCAAGGGATACAAAATATATTTTACATATATATATATATATATATATATATATATACACACACATATACATATGTTAATATCCCCCTCAAACTCAAGGTGGTTGAGCACTAGCTAACTTGAGTTTGGAAACTAAATCACATAAGTATCTAGGAGGATGAGCCTTGGTAAAAATATCGGCAGTTTGATCAGAAAACGAGATAGAGAGAAAGTTCACAGTTCCTTGCACAATGTGATGATGAAAAAAATAACAATTAGTTTCAATGTGCTTGGTACGTTCATGGACAACATCATTGTGGGCAATTTGGATGACACTGCGATTATCAACATAAAGTATAGTATGAGCAACATCCATATCAGATAATAACCATCAAAGCTAAATAAGCTCTTGAGTGTCATCTATTATTGTACGATACACGACTTCAATGTTGAATCGTGAGACAGCAGTTTGTTTCTTGTTTTGCCACGACATAAGAGAGTCACCTAAAAACCTTAAATCGAAGCCAGTAGTAGAACGCCTATCATTAGGATCCCTTGCCCAATCAGCATTAGAATATACATGCAATACAAGAAACGATCAAGAAGAAAAGTGAAGAATGTGATATAGAGAGCCTCTGATACATCAAAGAATGCGAAGAATATTTGCAAAATGAGAGCTCCTATGACTAGTCATAAATTAATTGACAATGTGAACAGTATAAGCAATATTCGGACGAGTAACAATAAAATATACCAAGTTACCGACTAGCTGTCAAAAAAGAGTTGGATCAGGAAGAAGTAAACCATCAGTAGGAGTGAGACAAACATTGACTTCAATGGGGATAGATGCAATCTTAGTGCCAGTTAACCAAGCACGCGCAAGGAGATAAGATGCATAAGAACATTGGCTTTAATAGGGATAGATGCCATCTTAGTGCCAGTTAACCCAGCACGAGTAAGGAGATCAGATGCATGCTTGACTCAAGTAAGGAAGTATCCATTAGTGATAGAAAATACCTCACAGGCCAAGGAAGTAATTAAGAAAACCAAGATCTTTCATCTTGAACTGACGGTTCAAATACTGCTTGAGTTTAGTAATGCCGTGAGATCATCTCCAGTGATGGTCATTTCATCAACATATAAAAGCAAAAGAATAATACCCTGATTAGAACGCCGAACAAATAGAGCGGAGTTATAAGAACTATATTTAAAACCAAATTGTTCAACTATGCAGCAATTTAGAAAACCAGGATCGTGAAGCTTGGCTGAAACCATAAAGAGCCTTACGAAGTTTGCAAACCCCTTTCTGGTATCATTAGAGTATCTTGATGGTGGTTGCATATAGACTTCTTCAGAAAGATCTCCATTGAAAAAGGCATTTTTCATATCCATCTGAAATAGTTCCAAATGTTGAACAGCAGCAACGGCAAGTAAACTTTTAACAGAAGTAAGCCGAGCAACAGGTATAATAATTTTGTCATAGGCAATGTCGTATTCCTACATAAAACCCTTGGCAACAAGACAAGCTTTTTAGCTATCCACACTACCATTTGAGTGGGTTGTAATCTTGTAAACCCATTTGCAGCCGACAAGAGATTTATTTGGAGGAAGGTCAACCAAGTCTGATGTATGAGTTTTCTCAAGAGCATACAATTCATCAGACATAACTTGTTTCCATACAAGGTTAAGACAAGCTTCTTTGTAGGATATAGGTTCATTTAAGGCAAAATGATGGAAAATCAATGGTAATCACGAAGACAAGTAAAGGATTCCCTTACCCTAGAAGACCGATGAGAAGGTAAAGGTGGTGATGCATTAGGAGACTCGAAAGAAGTGGATGACTCAAGAGAATTGCAAGTGTTAGGGCCATCAGCTGGATGTTGATCCTTGGAGGGAGTAAGATGCTGGTCATCGGAGGTGGATACCTCATGAACTGAACTAGGAAAACCTCTTACAAGGACAGTATCTGGAAAAAAATTGAGTGAGGGAGAGGTAAAAATGTGTGATGAGGAAAACAGTGACAGATTAAATTTGGACTCATTACATTATGGAGAACATCTTGTGTTCCTAGAGGATAACACAGCAAGACACTCATAACCATCTAGATTACAAATCCCAACAATGATAACCCTTGTATTCAATGCCATATCCAATAAAACAGCATAATCTAGCTCAAGGTTCTAATTTGGTATGTTCATGGAGTTAGAAAGGAACACAACAAGCACAACCAAAGACTCGAAGGTTCTTATAGTTCGGAGAGGAAGCATATAACCGCTCATAAGAATATTGGTTATTAATAACTGGGAAAGGGACTCGATTGATAATGTAGACAGTAATAAGGACAACTTCATTCCAAAATTGCTTTGGACAAGAAGATGATAGCAAAAAAGCATGAGTGGTGTCAAGAATGTGCCAATATTAACGCTCAATACGATCATTTTAGCTGAAGTACTACGACAAGAACGTTGAAAAATGGTGTCCTAATGACGAAGGAAGTTAAGAAGAGAGGTTTTCTTATATTCCATAGCGTTATCAGTTCAGAGAATTACTAATGACACTAGAAAACTGAGTTTTCACCATAGTAGCAAAGTCACAATAATTGTCAGGCAAATCAGATTTATTTTTTATGAGAAAAATCCACATGATTGAGTGTATTAAATCAAAAGGTGCAGTTAAAATATAATCACTGATAGGAAATGGCAAAACATGATTTTTAGCAAGTTGACAGAAGACAATCAATAGAGTCATTTTAAACAGATCCTAATTGACCACTAAAAACTAATATTTTAACATGACCTAAAGAGGCATGACCTAAATGAGAGTGCCAGAAACTTAAGGGATTAATATTAGATGTAAATTCAATGGATGGAACTTGAAAAGATGAAGGAAGCTTGAGGTTATCGAATTCAAAGAGATGACCGACTTTGCGACCTATTCTGATGAGCTGTCGAATCTGACAATCGTATAAACGACAACCAGTAATAGAGAAGAAAACGTCAATCCTAAGTTCAACCAGTTGACCGATGGAAATAAGATTTAAAGTCAATTTAGGGACACAATCATTTTCTGGCAAAGAAAGTGAAGATGTGAATACAGTGTCCATATGATTAATATGCATTGTGGATCCATCAACAGTATGAATGGATGGTGTATGAGAACGTTTTGTTGAAGAAAAAATAGTAGAATCAGTTGTTATGTGATTTGAACAGGCAAAATCTATATACCAACCAGACCTTGAGATGACAGAGTGTGCATTAGAGAATGGGAAAAGTTTAGAGAGTACCTACTTAATGATCAATTCAAGATTATTGGAAGTTATATGAGTTTGGGGAGAATAATGAGCTATTATAGAATTATACGAAGACATTAGAGCAAGAGTTAAAGACAAAGCTAAAGCAAAAAGTCAAGAAATAGAATATTAGAAGCAGATTTTGAGAAAACCCCACGAACAGATTCAAAACGTCTAAAATAGCAAGGAACCAGGTTGAACCGGAGAAGAACCGAACAAAAAAAGGGTGAACCGAATGAAAGAATATATCTTGTCAGTGAATCGAACTAGACCAAATTGGAGACAATGTTGAACCAGGTCACAAGAAACCAGATGCTGAGGCGGACGTGGCAGGGTGGTTGATTGTGTCGTATACGTTGCAGGTTGGCTAATGTTGCAGGTTGGCTAACGTGTCATACACGTGGTAGATGAAATGGGTCTAGGGCTAATGATGTGTCAAACATATGGCACTGATGTGTCTAATGATGTGTAACACACGTGGCATGATGACATGGCTAGTATTGTGATGACGTGGATACCACTGGATTCTACGTGGCGGATGATGGGGCTGGAGTTATTCTGACCAGTAGAGAAAGAGTGATTTTCAATCATGCTTTTGGGGA
This sequence comes from Cinchona pubescens, assembly GCA_025175665.1. Classification (NCBI taxonomy): domain Eukaryota; kingdom Viridiplantae; phylum Streptophyta; class Magnoliopsida; order Gentianales; family Rubiaceae; genus Cinchona; species Cinchona pubescens. Next base: position 402,324 of record JANKKI010000105.1, read on the forward strand.
CAAAATTGAAAGCTTGAATCTGAAACGCGCTTTTTATTGTCTTCAACCTTGAAAACAGACCTATTTAGCAGATGGGTCAAGTAATGGATTTGGAGTACTTGTAAGTGCGTGGGACGGCTTCCAACGATCGAAAAACAACCAGAATGATCAAAGAAGGGTCGAGGACAACTTTATGGTGATCCTGGGTGACTGAAACTGACTGGATATTGATTTAAAAAATGGATTGGGACAACCCAAAGAATAAGAGTAAAAATATAAAATAGGTATGACTGGAATAATTCTAGAATTAATTGAATAAGAAAGAGTCAGACCCCAAGATAGATCTCTAATACCATGATAGAAATTGATACAAATAATGGAAAAGATTGGGTGTATTTTATGTACATTACAATGGTACAAGACTAGCCTATATACAGGGTTGAATATTGCACAAGAAAGGAAATTAACAATAATTCGGATATATATATATATATATATATATGTGTGTGTGTGTTAACAAAAAATAAGTATTAGTAATATCTATTAATGTTAAAATATGATCACTACCTTCAAAGCTTGGGGAGCTTACTGCATGATTAACCTTTGTCATGTATTAAGGGTCCGTTTGGTTCATGGGATGATTCAAGATTGGATAACTAATCCCATATTGTCCTATATTTGGTTGGTTTTTTTTTGACATGGTATTATTATCCTAATATAACACTAACCAAACTTAATCACTTGTAGAAGGGATAAAGTAATACCATAGGGGAGGCGGTATTAGTTATCCTAGGATGACTCCTAAATAGGATAACAAAAATTTTGACTATTTTGCCCCTAATAAACTTTATGACCCTACATCATATGATGTCATGTTGGATTATAGGGAAGGGTTTATGAATCAGTATTAGGTCTATATATCCAATGGGCAACCCAACCCAATTTTAAAGGGTCAAGGAAAAATTACCTAATATTTGGTCCTTTTACATAGGTATTTGATCCAATATATTTATAACAATTTTGTGTTTCAAAATATAAACTATAAAAAATTGACTACCTAATTACACAAATACCTCAATAATTGAGCAGAATAAAAGAAAAAATTATTTAATATTAGACTTTAATATGTAAAATTAAAAAATTAATTTTTAAAAATTAAAAGACATGCAGCTTATTACAAATATACACTAGTAAATAAGTATAGATGGAGCAAAAGTCGTTTATACAGATCTATATTAGATCATAATACATAATTGACTCAATATATGAATTGGGTCGGGTTATACTAGGTCGCAAATTATTAATCCTCTAATCTTAATACGACTCGTATACCCAATTTTTATGGTTCAAAATGGATTAGGTTAACAAGTTTTTTTGATTAGTACGTCAAGATGAACATCACAAATTATTCTATGTAATAACAATTTATTTAGTTCTCACATTTATTTTTAGCATATTATAATTACATTAATATTATCTGAATATTATTTGTTGGATTACTAAAATAAAGTGTAAATTTATGGGTATATTGGTCAATAAAATAGTAATCTGCTCATCCAATTTCCAACCAAATGCAAGATAGTTATATTTTAAGATATCCCTTCTAAGTCAATATTAACTAAACACAAGATAACTAGACTAATCATCTAGGGATGACTCATCCCAGGATTAATTGTCCGACGCCTGTTTCATCTAGTCCATGAACCAAACGGACCCTAAATAATTACAATACCTGAAAAGAGGATAAACTTGTCCATGCATGTGTTATTTCATTCTAACATTCGACTAGTCTATCAAAGATATATATATATATATATATATATATATATATATATAGTGGGTGTGTCGGTTCAATATCGAATCATGCAGAGATTATCAAGGTGGATCTGTCCAATGGCACCAATTTTACAAGATGGAAGAATAAGACGATTTTCCTTCTTATTGCTGCAAAAGTATACCATATACTTGACGCAACTTTGCCAAAGATTGAATACCCAAAACTTGATAACTCCTCAAGTTGTTGACGCAAGAAACAAGAGAATGGTGGACGAATGTGTTTGTATAGGACATATTTTGACTTCTCTCACTGATTGTTTATATGATCTATATAGCGGAAGGAAGTCTCCATTCGAAATATGAACAGCATTAGAGACAATGTACAAACATCAGAAACGAGGTACAGATAAATTTTTGGCTTTGAAATATTTAAAATTTCAAATAATTGATTATAATGTTATGGACGGATCATGGATCAAATCCATAAAATGCAAGTTTTGATTACTAAACTTGGAGAGTTGGATATCAAAGTGCTGGATTCTCTCCAAGTGGCTATGATATTATCCAAACTTCTTCCAAGTAGGAATGATTATCATAAGAAGATTTTGCATGATCTTGACATGCAAAGAATTGGATAATTTCAAACACATTTGCAAATTAGGCAAAAAATTGAATACGTGATACGTTATTACTCTTGACTAGTGTAACATCTAATGTCAATGTAAACTTTGTTAAAGAAACTATGACTAAAAACCAGCAAAATAAGATTATGTTTCGAAGAATTTTAAGACACTTAAAATCCATAAAAAGAAGAATGCTTTCAAGAGAAAAAACAATGATAAGAAAAATAAGAGTTATTATCATTTTGGAAAGTCAGGGTATCTTATTGTGATTGCAAGTATAGAAATGTAAAGAAATCTGATTCTAGTAATTCCAATAATGCTAATATAATTGAAGATCATGTAAAATATATCTTATGGCTATGGTTCACGAAGTGCAAATTGGAATGACCACGAACCTTAATTTCAATTCTAGTCGATTTAATTCCCTAATTGAATATTTGTGCCAATTTCGTTATGCTGCCTAAAATAAAAACTTTTTCCAACATTGTCGCCCGTATTCACAGTGGTGACCACACTACTTGGAAAAATACAAAAACTCATGTTTTGGGCAGACAACTAAACAGGGACCAAATTAATTACAAATATTTAATTGAGGTACTAAATCAATTAAAATTGTGTTGAAGGACTATTTCAACTTCGATAAAAAAGTTAAAGAACCATTTAGATGATTTACCCTTTAAAAATTTGTCTTTACCATCATCAATTTGTAAATGTGCCCTCAATGATAAAAAATAAATGTTCGCTTTAGATATTTGATTCAGAAAATTTTGCTTTTATCCCACTATTCTGTAGAAAGCCAATATACTTATAGATCAATAAGTAATTTGATACCAATTCTTAATAAAAGAAGGATAAATAATAGATATAATCAATCACTTTAAGTATAAGTAAAAAGTTTTAAATAATTGTAGTCTTGTAGTAGAATTTTTTTACACAAAATTTCGTATATTCTTTACACTTCCATACATGGGCAGATGTGTGGGGTACAGAGGAGCGACCGCGCCTACTAGAATTTGAAATTTGTGTTTTATTCTTTTGAAATTTATAAAATTTTTATTACACTATTATAAAAATTAGTTTTACCCTTTTAAAATTTTCAAAAATTATAATAGTATTATTAAAATGTATATTTATATACTCTTGCCCCAAAATATTCGAAATTATACAATTTCCTTTGATATATATTATTTTTTTAGAAAATTCAATTGCACCCACTTAAAAGTTATACTTTATTTCCCTAATATTTTACAACAAATTATAAAGCTGTCATTCCAAAATTATGTCAATATTATCTTGCCATCCAAAACTCATTTTCTGCATCTGCCACTACTTCATATGTCATCTATTAAAAACATATGTTCCATAATACTTAGTATGCACTACTTAAATACTACTTATTGTCAATAATTGTTTATAAAATTTAAAAAATTATTTATTATTTGCGATCCTCTCAAAGATATGATGGCTCTGCCATTGCGTTTATCTCTAATTTGTCCACCAAAAGAAAGTATATGGCTACTTTTCTCTATTTTCTCAGTTATACTAGAATTTCAGAAATTTTTAAATGGAACCAGTTTATGGTTTCTTTTATCCATTTTAAACTACATCATTCAACATCACTTCAACCTCACCTCTTAGATGATGTGACTTAATATATATTAGGAATCTTCGATTCATGTAAGAATTTTTCCTTATAATTGAACACCTTAACTCGCAAAAAAAAATATAAAAGAAAAAGAAAAACTGACTGCTCTAATCTCCAAGTCTTGCCAAATGGGCATTTTATTAGATCACAAAAGTGCAATTTGGTTGAGTTAATAATCTTACGGGACCCTGATAAATCTTCTTTTTACTAGGATACCAAATGAAAATCGGAAAGGAAATACAGTAATTGTTTTTCTGGTCAGGGAAACCTAAATAGACAGAAGGAAAGAATTTATTACTCTTATTTAACTTATTCTAGTTGAGGACCAAAAAAAAAAATGAAAATTAATTATTAAAAAAACTATCCGATTGTACTTACGGCAGCCACAACAAAATTACAACCTTTAGTACATAAAAGGACCCTAAAAGAACTACTATATATTCACTAAAATATTCATGATTCAGTTACAGCTAAACATGTACGGAATGCCCTAACTATTTAGTTAAGCTTGACAACATACGGTAGCTTCCTCCTCAATAATTCTAAGTATGTGATGAACTGCACCAGCTATGTCATCTGCTGAATTTAGTAAACAACCATCTTCCACCTGCAAATTGGGAATTCCAAAATTTAGTCCCTAAAACAAAACCCTTTAAAATATTTGCCTAAATTAAAAGTAAAGACAAGCACAAATTTATTCAGAAGTACCCGCAAAAAAAAATTGAAATACCCAAAAAAAAAGTGCAAATAATATATTCTTAGGACCAAGTTTAATCCGTCCCCGAATTTTGTAGACCCTATTGGTCCACCATTTCTTTGAATAGTGACTATAGCATGTGTAAACAATAAAGTGGTTTCTTGCATTCTCTAGTCATTTTCCATAAGAATATTGTCAACTTGCATGAATATAACACATCTTAATTGAAGCTATTTTGTTTTTGGAATTAATGGTAGAGAATTAGGTAAGGATGGAACCAGACAATGACAATTGTCGAGGGCGACAATTACTCTTCTATTGCTCATCCTATTCTAATCTCTTGTCTCACATTTTAAATATTCTCTACGTATATCCTAATATACTAAATACTTATGAAGCCGAGGTATATGTAGGCAAGATCCAAATAATGAAATAGCAATTGGTAAAAGAAGTGTGATGGATGATTTAGAATAGTAAGAATTGTAAATTACGTACCAACATCGATAAGCCTAGCCTCAAATAAATAAATATTAAAATAGATATCTAGGATTTTATTTACCTTGGCACTGATAGAGTAAAGGACTAAGGGGTCCAAAGTTGTGACATTTAGGTGAAGTATGGTGAGGTACAATGTTTGAAGGCCAGTAACCATTTTAGAAAGCTGTCTAACTCTCCTTCGCGAAAGGATTCTGACGTTTGCATGAGTTTCAATCAAAGTAACTTCAATATCTGCAACTGCTGCCTTACTCTTTGATGTGTACTTGTTTGGCAAATGAGCTGATGAGCAAGTGTATTGAGGGTAAGTGAAAAATTGAGCAAAAGGGGTTGGAGTTGGAGGAAAGATATTGGTGGTCGTGGTGGTGGACGTGGACATGGCCGTGGTCGTGGTGGTCGTGTCATTTGATCCTCTTTTTTGTTGGAGTAACAAGAACTTCTGAGCTTCAAGGGATAGCAAGTGGTACTCAAGCTCCTTCACAAATTCTATAGCTCCACCAACAATAGAGGCTTGGTCACCCTGCAAAAAAACAATAATTCTAATTAAGAGGGTTTTATTAAAACTAAGTATTGTAAATTTTGGAAGCAAATTAGTTGAATTCATATTTAGGGCTAATGGGAAATAAAGTATAATGTACAAAACAGTGAAAGATTTGATTCTGAGACTTAAAAGTTCTTTTTTTAATTGTCTTATCTTAACTTTCACCTGGACAAGTACATACATGAATGGACAAAATTAAAAAGAAATACTCTAACTAATAAGAACCAAACGATACCATAGTGGCTAGTATTGCCATTTTGAATTTATAATGCCTTAAATGCAGATTTGCTTCTTTCTTGATGAAAGTATTTGCAATTTGTCAAAAAAAAAAAAAAAAAAAAAAACGACCCTAGTGACCGGTATTGCCATTTTTCAAATCATATCCAATTAGCAATATTTAAACTTTGGCTTCTTCAAAAATCAAGACACCTAATTTAAAACCTGTCATATTCTGGATTTTGATTTTACAAATATACGCCTAAATTTTGAACCCCGTGCTGGAATGCGAATCTCCACACGACAGTCACAAAAACTAGAATGAGAAAGAATAATTTTTTTTTTTTTTTATCAATCATGTAATTAATTATGGAAGTACTAAAAGGGTTAAAATAAAAAAAAGAGCATAAATTGTCAAAAAAACAATAAATGCATTTTTTTTAATCAATTAGAACTTGAACCCCAAAAAAACCAAGATGAGAGAAATCAAAATCAATCCCATTCCCATCCCCATTACCTAATTAAAAGAGATTCCCGTTCCCAATTTCCAAACCTTGAAAATTACCTACAAAAATATGCAATTTTAGAGAAGAATAGGGTGAATATACATAAATTAATTATACCCTCTGAACATAAGATTCTGGCATAAGCGAACGCAAGACAGCAAGATGTTCATTCATTTGTTTACGACGGTTTCTTTCGACAGCAATGTGAGTCATCCTTTGATTCTCAGCTTCCTCTTTGTTTTTACGAACTCTCTGCCTTCTCCTTCTCTTCTTCCTACCTTGCACCGCCAAATTCTGCATGCCTTTGCGGCACGACGGCGGGCGGCGGTGGCACTGAAGAACAGCTTTCAATATTACTCCTCAGCCCATTATCCAACAAGAAGTTGTTGTTAGTTTCATGAGAAGAATTGTTTTCATTGCTAGTAATTAAAGGGGTGGCTGAAATGGTATCATATATGATGAAATTCAAGAATTCATTGGATGTAAGAGCTTCTAAAGCCATTCCTCTTCTTCTCTTGCCTCTCGAAGACCTGACCTATATAGCTGTATTTTATTTTTGTTGTTGCCTTTTTGTTGAAATGATTATTCAAACTCCTCCTGAGTATCCCAACACTTTCTTCTTACAACTATTGACTTTAGAAGTTTTTAAGTAACATAACACTTTTTTTTATGCAAAAGACATCAATCATTCCATTTTATAGCAAAACAAAAACCCTCAAGTTGTGACTTATGACTTCAATAGTGGAGAGAGAGAGATTTACAGCAGACATCTTTTTTCCTTTTCACTCACTTTTTGGGAAGCAGAAAAAGCTCGAAAGCACACCAGATTTATACAGTAGCCTCTCACGTGCATGTATGAGGTAATGTGGATCTTCTTTGCTTCATTTCTACTTTTTTTTTTTTTTTTTTTTTAAGGGGCTAATTCCACTTGCTTTTAACTTATTTCATATTCTATAGTTTTAATTTTTAGATAGTTTATACCTCAATTCTTAAATATGTTTTATTTCGATCTAATTTTTAGTGTATTAAATTTAGCAAAATCTTTGTGTGTATTCAAAATATTGTGAGAATATTGTTGTACATCTTGTATACATGCAAAAATATTGTGTTAATTTTGGTGATCATATTAAAAATTAGACTTCATTTTTTCACTTCTAATTTGTACTCAATTTTCATTTTGCATCTCATATTTTTATTTTCTATATATTTCACCCCAAATTTTTAGATTTATCACACTTTAGTCAAATTTTTAACACTATTATTAGAATTGCTGAATGCTGGGTATGTGCCCACCAAGCACTTGTTTAGGACAATCAGAAGAGACACGTCCAGTGAAGTCATGACTAATTTCACATTGCACCCCTAATTTATGATCAAAATGCCCTTTTTCGCCTGTAATTTTAGATTTTGGATACATGGCACTATAAATCTTAAATCAGTCTCATTTTGACCCAATTTTTAATAGTGTTAAAAATTTAAGTAATATTTCACCTAAGATGTGTGGTGTGCACTTTTGAAACATCAGCTAATTTTTAGTAATAATGTTAAAAATTAGATTGAAATAAAATAAATATAAGAGTTTGAGTTGTAATATATCCAAATTTATGCAAAAGTAAGAATCACCTACAAGTTAAGGAGTGCAAAGTAGAGAACGTCCGTTAAAATTGAACTAAGTACGATGAACTTGAGAGGTGGCAAAATATCCAAAAGTTAAATTGACGGTGTAGTGGAAAGTGTATATAAATTGAGGGATGTAAAGTGAAATTAATCAATTTTAAGATACTTCACTTGTTTCTTCTTTTCTCAATTAGTGATAGAGAAAACAAGTTCGTAGATATATGCGAACACACGTACACAAATTAATTAAGGGTTAATTACACGTTTTCCTCTTGTAATATAGACATTGTCTCACTGTATCTTTATAAAATTTTAATCATCACATTATTTCCTTTGACTCACAGTCACACTAAATAGTTAGTTTAACTATTAGTTAATGACAGCAAATGACTAAAATAATTCTAATATTTAGTTGATAAATTATTTTACAATTTTGCAGGGAAAAAAAGCATTTTTGTTATATTATTACTATTCCATTGGAGATAAAATTGACATGTTATGATATGAAACTTTAAAAAAAAAAGGATAATAAAAATAATAATTATATATATAAAAGGGAAAAAACAAAATGAAAGAAAAAACCTTCCAAACATAAATATAAAAAGAGTTTTAAAAAATAGTTTGCACATTAATGAATTTGTGACTCAAAATATGGTAAATAAGTTGGCATATATATAGACAACTTTTACGTCTACCATTTTATACTAAAACAACAATAGTGTAAATGTTGACCAATTACTTAAATTTGAATTTTATATTTAAAATTTAGATATTTTTCTTTTATTTTAGTTTCCCTCTTTTGAATGAAAAATTAAATCATTTTTTTTTTTTGTTTCAAGCCACATGCTATAGAGAAGTTATTTTTTCTTTTAATGGAAGGGTAAAATAAATGAAACATGAATATTTCTTTTAGTATAAAAATAGTAAAAATAGTTGATCAACTAAATAAGAGATTTTTTTTATTCATTTCGCTCCATTAACCATCTTTCAAATTAACTCTTTCTTTTGACTGTTAATTAAAGGGACAGAATGATGATTAAATTTTTACATGGTGAGACAAAATCTGTAGGGAGGCAAAGCGTAATTATCCCATTAATTAACAGTAAAAGGAAAATGGTTTGTTTTGGGGTGTGTTCATTTGGATTGAAAATATTTTCAGAAAAAATATTTTTCAGAAATTTTTTTGGTGCCAAACACTAGAAAATATTTTTTGGTGTAAAATATTTCCTTCCTCGTTGGACTAAAAATAACTTACGAAATTTTGAGCGTAAGTTATTTTCTGAATAATATAAGAGTGACATTAAATCTCAAATACTTACTTTTAGAATTTCGTTTGCTAAACTTATTTTCGTTTTCAATTTTTTTCTTTCATTTTTCTCTCAATCATGGGTCCCACACTAATATAACTATCATTATGCATATTTTACTATTATATTGTACTATCATTTAATTTTGAATAAAATCAGTCTTTTATTAATCACAATTACTTGTAAGGTTTTTATTACCATTGTTATAAGTTTTTGTAACTTATATTTATAAAATTAACGATAAAATCAATAAAAAAATTTATTTCAAAATATTTTTATTTTTTCAATCGAATACCAAAAAATTGTATGAAAAATGAATTTTTTCATATAAAATATCTTCCAAAAAAATCCAAACGAACACAGCCTTGGCTCCTAATTTTTTCATAGATGCCGTCAAATAATACTGCCACGGTGTCTGCAACTGTGGGCCGTGGGGGGCACCCAATTCTATGTAGAAATATGCATAAAAACAAGAGACCAAGCTGTGCAAAAGCTAACCTTCACGTTCAAACTTTTTCGGGTTTGGGTTGGAATTTGCAAGAAACGACCGGCTCGGCGCGACAGATACTCCAGAAAATATTTGTTTTTTGTCTATGAAAAACTGCTAATTGCTTTTCTAGTCTACTCTCCTTGTTTTATCCAACCGACTCTCCTATTTATTTGGTATACTCACTTTAGTCCCTCAGGTTTTTTTTTTTATTTCCAAATTATGAAAACTTGAAAAGTGATAAATAGAATCACATCGTGGATGTTAAGTGAAACTCTATTCAAAGAAAAAATAATGATGAAATAATTTTATACATAGCTTCGCATATGCGTAGGCTAAAATATTTTACAATTATAAAACCAATGATTAGTTTTTTTTCCTTGAAGGGGGAGAACTTTGCTTGTCTATTAGTGGTGGATCGGATACCCTTTTATTAATTTAATGAAGGAAATTACATATCCCCAGAGGAACGTAATACTAAAACTGTCAAATAATATTACATGAATAAAAAAAAAAAAGACATAATCCTACCTATAATAAGGATTACCAAGTCGAATAGTAGTTAAGCCAATTGAATATAGTCTAGCTAAGCCTCTAATGAAATTAGGAATATTAGCTGACTCAAAATATAAATTACAAGAACTATTTAAACTTGCCAACTTTACTAATGAGTTCGCAAATGAACTAAGACATCATTTGCAAAACAATTTACAATTGCCACTTAGTATGTATCAATTTGTTTGTTCCTCTAAATTTTAGAGTAGTTTGTCAATTGTCCATGATTTAACACCAGTAAAAAAACATAAAGTACTAAATGTAAAAGAGACAAATAATTTAAGGACTTAAGTAACATTGAGCGCAAACACAAGGACCATAATTACAATTTTTCCTATATTACAAAAGAGTACTGCATTAGTATGTGTCTAAAAAAAATGATTGCAGATTACAATCACCACCGATAGTCAAGATTAAAGTAATCCTTAAAGAATTCAACCTTATCGTTGAGCGCCATTTCTATGCTTCATATAGAAGATCAGCTGCTGAATGTTATCTATTTGATGAGGGCATTGCAAACTAGTGGATTACATACAATGCCTGTCACTCCATCAATATCTAGATGTTTATAAGATGACCCAACACGAACAAACTATACAAAATCCACCCCCAAAAAAAAAAAAAAATCCTCCCAAAGCTATTCTTTTGCCAGAGATGGGGCTTTAGCCCTTGAGTTGAAACGTGGTCATAATTCACACAGAACACGCCAATGTTACGTCCATTCTTTAACCTGTTACTAACAAACATGGGAAAGCACCAAACTGCTAGTATTGTGCAATATATACAATTTTATCCACGAATTTTTTTATTGAGGATTACAAACGAATTTTACCCTTGTTTTTTTTTTTTTTTTTCGGGTACTAAAAAATAGTGTATATGTAACACTCCAGTACTCGGGTTTGGATTGATTCAACAACTAGTATTTGAATAGAAACAACGAATTCAAAATATTTAAATTAGTAGCCCATAATTCAGAATGTTATATATAATGGCATCGCATTCACTCCTTTTTTAAACTTTGTGAGGAAAGTTAGGCCCTTCTTTTAGACTTTGTGAGGAAAGTTAGGGCCCGTGTAGTATATTTACTTTGATTCTAAATGTAATACCTCGAGTCTAGGCTAATCCAACAAATTTTGAATAAAAATGATAACTTCAAAATATTTAAGCGAAATTGTTAGTAACCTGTAATCCAAAATGTTATAAATAATATAATATCTCTTTCCACATCCGATGTGGGACGAAACATCACAATATTTATAAAAAATAATAAAGTAATAAAACCACTACTGTGTCTATAGATTCGAAAAAGAATAAACAAAATTCGACTGAATATCTAAAACAAAATCACGGATTTTTGATTCATTATTATGTTGTCACGTAGAGTAGTTTTAGTAAATGATTTTGAATTTGTAATTTTATAAATTATTTTTTATAAAAAAAATTTAGGAGAAAAGTCGTCTTTCTATAGAGTCAGTGCATATTCAGCATATTACAATGATACTTAATTACAAATTGCCCGCCAAACAATGAATTTAAAGCAACCAGATAAAATTTGAATTTTTTGAAGTTTCTAGCCACCTTGCTTAAGGTTTAAGGGAACCCCTATTGGGGAAATTTACCATTGTAACAAACTGAAGAAGATAATTTAGTGCTTTAAGAACTATACCGTGAACTTATTCGATTTTACGATCATTTCTGCCAAGAATCTTCCACTCTGCACAATGTATTAAAGTTCGGCCGGACTATGCATGATTACTGATTTGAAGTTTCGTACGTGATGATTGATAAGGAGAGCCATTTAATGTTGATTATCTTTTTCTAAAATTACTTCAAAAAGAAATTACTGAAGGATAGTTTAACACTTCAATACAAAGTAAAAAAAAAAAAAAATTTAATTCATTATGAAGAATAACTAACAATAAGCTAAGAAAATATTTAATGTACTAGATCCTGATTCGAAAGGGATTTAAAGGGTTGCTTTTAAAAGAAAAACTTACTTTAAAGAAAACGGGAAAATAGCCAATTTTTTTATTCTCTAACAGTATACTTTCTTTTGGACATTTGCTTTCTAAAGCTTGGTCTAAAACATTCAAGTTAACTAACCTACAGAATTTTTTTGCATGATTATCTTGTAGGTCACTGGGCAGAGTATGGGAAATACTTAGGTATACCTAATTTTTGACTCCACTTGTAGATTCTGTGGTATAGATTAAATGTTATGGAATCTATGACATCAGCTAATGTTAGAATGATTGTATAAGATTTCTATTTTGAACGTAAAGTTTACAAGTGGGATAACTTACCGGGTCTATATAAGTATTTTCCGCAGAGTACTGTGCATGTTGGCATTAAGAGAGTGATAATATTGTAAAGGGAAAAAATCTTTGTAAACCATCAATTTGATGAAAAATATTTAGTAGATTCAGTTTCAAATTTCACTTGTAGATTTTGAAATCAAAATTTTAAATTTTATAAAAAAAATTTATATTAGTTGATATTATTTATTTTATAAAATTTAATTTATACCACAAGATTTACAAGTAAAATAAACACCGGATCTAAGTAAATATTTTTCCAATTTGACATGGTTGGATACAATCATAGGTTTCTAAACTTTGGAAAATATACTTAGGAGGAGTCATTTTGAACCCTACATGTAGATCTCGTAATCAAATCAAATTGTATAAAATCGTATTTACATCAACTAATGTCATATATTTCATAAAATTTAATCCACAACACACCCTATATTAATAAAGTCAAATGTTGTATCCGTCAAAGTATTCCCCTTAAACTAGTTTGCGACTTTGTTGGAAAATTGTGTTTACTCGATCATTTTACTAAGTTCTTATCCAGGGTTTACATTTAGAGCTACCCCAATCATGACAATATTAAAATAAGAAAAAATTTAGAAGACGACAATTCAATGTCACTTGTCAAAATTATTTTACTTGACAATATTCTATTTAAATTACTAACCACTGATTTTAAATGTTTAATTAGATTTCGTTCATTCTTTTAAAATCTAGGGATACATTAGTAATTTTGTCAGGTACTTTTAAATTTGTGATGTTGTATAAATGTACTGAATAAAATAAGTATCCTTCGAATCTATTTTTCTCTTTTATGTTTAATTTTTTTTCAACACCAATCATTGAAAATGGATACCTTGATACTTTTTATAGAAGTGGTGGTGGGTCGGGCCTGAAGCCCGCAGGTTCAAACACATCATAGCCTGTCAAAGGACGAGTTATGTCGAGCCAATAAGCTGGGCTCGACTGAATACGGAAGGGGATAGTCCGCAACTGGTACCCGGTTAGATGTGGCGTGTCAAGGCAGCTGGCCCACAATATAGCCCATGTGATAGCCCACAGGCTGGCCCACTTACTGGCTCCCTAGATAGCTCCCAAATTTAAGTTCTTACTTAAATTTTAAAATTATTTCTTTGAAAAACTTAAATTTTTACTTGTTAATATCTTACACATTTGTAATTTAAAATTATTACTTATTAATTATTATTTTCAAAATAATAACTTATTAATTTAAAATCATTTACTTACTATTCATTAGTAATTTCTTAAATTATAACTTAGTAATTCTTCAAGTTACTACTTACTAGTTAAGAGTACTTTATTAATCCAAATTGGTACTTATATATTTAGACCAAGTTATTAATAATTAAAGTTCAAAATCCAAACTAATACTTATTATTTGAAACTAAAGTTCTCAGTTAATATTCAAAAACCAAAGTTAGAAATTAATTATTAGTACTTTATTATTCCAAATTAGTACTTATTTGACCAAGTTATTACTTGGTAGTATAAGTGAATACTTACTCTTTTAACTTATAATTTGTTAATCATATAGTAAAAATATTTAATTAGGGAAAAAAAACCACCTTGAGATGGTGAGGGTTTAGCACATAGACACTACCATATATATTAATATTATAAAAAAATGATACAAGGAGGGAGGCATTGAACCTTACTTCTCCAAATCATTACAAGTTATAAAACTAATGTAATAATTTAAATAAAATTAATAAACTATTTACTACATACATAGGAGGGAGATATATAACTTTATCTCCAAACAAAAAAATTATTAAACATTAAAATCCTATGTATACTATATATTAATTTGCCGAACTACTACTACCTTTATCTTCCTCAAAATCTTACATCATTAATCATTGCTTTCTTTCTTTGACGTCTAACTAATCCTTTAAACTCACCAACATTTTCGAAGTTGTAGGTGTCATTTGAGGCTTTCTGTTATCTAAAACTCTTCCACCTACACTAAAAGCATTTAAGTATTCCGATTCTCTCCCTTTTTGTGCCTAAATGATATAGGTGGAACATATAATTTACAAGTAACAGTTTCATTTTCTTTATCTTTTTTCAAAAAATTTCCAAACGAGATTTTTTATTTTAGTAGTAGTAGGTTATTTAGTAGGTGCTTGTTCATTTTGGTTTTCTATATCATCTAAATCAATAAAGTTTATTCTAGGACCATCTAGTAAGATATGTGGTGCTTGTGATCCTTCTTCTATTTTCTTGTAATGGAAAAATTTTTTAAATAAAGAAACAAATAAAGTGGTATTATGAAAACTAAAAATACAAGTTACTAAATTTTCAAATAAAAGAATATAACAAAACAATAATAAAGAAAAAAAATAAGAGCATTGGTAAAAACAACTAATAAATTATAAAGTATGAAAAAACCAACTTGAAAATTGAAACGTTGAATTTTAATTTATACACTTGAGTATTTGAACTCCACTTGAGCACTTCACCACTTTATTTTAGATAAATCTCCAAATCTTCAATTGAGCTCTCCACTTGAGAGTAATTTTAAATTCCTAAAATAGTATATATTATAATTTAAGTAGTATGAAAGAAATTATAATAGCACTTCGAGATAGAGTTAGATAGTAGAAAGATTAAATAAGAGAAAGTAAAGAGAATTTGTTGTGTGAATTATTGGAAAAAATTGGGTGGTATCATAAATTTAAATTTATAAGAAAAATTTTCCAACATTACCCCCAAAAACTAGCCGTTTTATAGTTGTTGGAGGAGTAAAATAGTCATTCAAAGCCTTAAAAATTAAAAAAAATAAAAAATTTCCAGCAAGTGGCCCGTGGACTCCAACGATTGACTGGACAGGTTGACATGCGGGCTAAACCCTTTCGATTGGGGACGGCTAGTTTTTGGTCCAATTCAACAGGTTGAACCATTGATCGAGTCGATTATCGGTTAAAGATACAACCCGCATCGAGAGCTAGAACTCCCTGGCCAGGCATGGCCCTATACATGGTCCTGAGTTACGGCCGGGTTGCTGCAATAATTTACAGGTAAGGCCAGTTAAAATGGGCTGATCGACCCTACCCACTATCGTCTCTAACTTTTACTGTAGTTCCAAGAACTTCAATTTCCGTCTAGTTACAGAATTGTGGATAAACAAAGTAAAGAATATGCAAATATAGATAATACTTTGCCTAGTGAGGTTACACATTCATATCCCATGAATGAACAAATTATATAGAGATTGTTCGACTAAAACAACCCCAACAGGGTTCTTAAATCCAAGTTCGAAAAGCACATATTTTTTAGATTGGAAAACGATTTACAAAGTTATAAATTCATAATTACTAGTCAAAATTACTCTTATGGCAAGATCAAATTGAATTACAAATTTCTGATTTTAGATACTCGATCAAATTTTGTTTCTTTTTTCTCGAATCTACTAATACGTTAGTGACTTTGTCACTTTGTGACTCTGTATAGATGTATTGTTTTAATTATTAATATTTACGAATAACATTTTTGTTAACTTGTAATAAGTAGATTCTAATAAAAAAGCTCTTTTTTTTTTTGTGGAAATGTATTCTCGTTTCCTTTTCACTTCTTATTTTAATTACTTTTTTTTTTGGAACAACCAGTAGACACGATTTTACGAATTTTTTCTGGTCAAGTCAGTATTATTCTAACTCAAATTACTCTAAAGAGGAGATCCAACTGGGCACTATTAATGGATGAAGGTTGGATGAAGGACCTTCAAGACCAGGTAATGGTACTTTGGCACCTGCCTAGATTTCTACAAAACCTGCTTGAACCCAAATCTCACAGTGAAAAATGTCTTATGAGGCATATCTTGACTAACTCCACTATGTGGTGTTTGTTAAATACCATTTTACGAAACTTGAAAAATAAAATTACTGCCTAATTACAAGTTTTTCGGTGAACATTTTACTAAATATCTTCTAAAGAACTAAATAGAGGAAACCAGACACTAAAATCAAAATCAGTTTCTATGCGTGTGGATTATGTACTTCCAACCTTTTTCTATAGTACGTTCTAACTTTGGATCCCAATCAAACGGAAAGCATTTAGGTTTAGAAACATTCCTTGTACGAATAAAACTAAAAGCATTTTAATCTGAACTTAGTTGGGATTAGAACTCCAAATGCAATAAATTAGTAGTAAATTCATGTGAAACATATCATAATCACCGGTTTTAATGAAAGTCCAAAAAATATTAGGTTGCGACTTTAGATCCAAGATGGATTTGAATTTTTTTTTTTATATGATCACATACCCCACAATGTCGGGATTGAATATAAGGAAGCACAAAAATTCACATATTGTGAGACAAATACTAGCACGTAATTAGATCAAATTTACATTTATATAATGAGACTATACTACCTACACTACTCGTAATGTACTACTACGATACTATAGTTGTACCTAACTTGTGTGCTTCTTTCTTTTCCTATTGAGGTTGCTTTCTAGTCCATAATGCTAATTGTTTTGACTGCAAGTGTCATAATTTGACCTCTAGACCTCCAATCTCAGGAGGAACTTAAACTCCTGGTAGCCAACAGTCCAATGTAAGGGTGTCAATGAGTTTTGTTGGGTTGTTATTGTATCGGTCCTTATTAGTTTCGTATTAGAAATCTTGAATTCAGACATGACCCATTAAGTTTTCGTGTCGTGTCAGGCTATGACTCGTTTGTTAATGGGTTGACTCAACACGATCCATATAACCTGTTACCCTATATAGTAACTTTTTCACTATAACTACAATCACTTAATTTATTCGAATAACACGATAACCCGTTGACCCGTTGACCCAAATGACACAATAACCCTTAACCTGTTATTACTAGGGTTGGCAAGGGTGTGTTTGTTATTATATTTATTGGGTCGAGTCGGGTGACCCAAATTTTAATGGATTAAACGGGTTGTATCGGTTACTCGATATTTTAACAGGGATTGACACGATACGACCCGTTTAATTTCGAATCATTAATGAGTCAACCTGAAAGTAACCCAATTAAATTCGGATCATATTTAGACTTGTTAATTTTGTGTCGAGTTTGTGTCGTATCCGAAATTACCACATCTAGTTTTTGAATTGAGTAGTTTTGAAATGATACGAAATTTGAATAAATTTAAAATTCACTTATTCAATCATTAAAATCTAATTTTTTAAAATTTCAATTAAATCATTTAATTTGTTTGGATGATATATAATAAAACCCAAATCTATTCAAATTCCTCAGACCACTCCAAACCCAACCTCATTGCAAGCACAATCCAACCCAAAAGCACTTAGTCACATCTTAGTAGACCTACGCCTAATTAAAAAGTCAATCAAAGCCAAAGTTGCAGCAAATGCACGTAACCAGGAAGAGCAAATAAACAATACTGTCAGTATGAAGAAGGAAACAATGCAAAAACACTGGGAA
Organism: Cinchona pubescens; assembly: GCA_025175665.1. Lineage (NCBI taxonomy): Eukaryota > Viridiplantae > Streptophyta > Magnoliopsida > Gentianales > Rubiaceae > Cinchona > Cinchona pubescens. Next base: position 420,521 of record JANKKI010000105.1, read on the forward strand.
CTGTAGCCTGATCTGGAGATAAGGACGAGAGAGAGAGAGAGTTGTTGCTTGGACCACGGTCCAACCTCTCAGAGACTCTGCAGAGGAATCCATGTGACGACCAGCCTCCCCTCGGAAAGTACATATTACCGGGCAATTCTATCGTACAAACATATTTAGACTTCTTTTTTTTTTGTCCAATCGTATCTAGACATTTATAGTCGGTATTAATTGCATTGTGCACCCTTTCACGAATTTGCAGTTTGTTGCTTAAATTATCAATTTGAACACTTTAGTAACTTTTATTATCAATTTTGGTACATTGCTCAAATCAATTAAAAATTTATTGAATTTCAATAATATGTTTTAATGAAAATACTTTAATAACAATAGGTGGAAAAAAGAAATTACACATATTAAAGTTTTTTTTTTTTTTTTTTAAAGATGATGTACAGTAGATTTTCACTTTTCCCTGATGGCTCGAGTCCATCGAGTCCATAACTTAAATCATAAGTGAAATGTAGTTTTACTATTTGACTTATATTTTGTTGTGTTTGCAGTGAGAAAACAATTAGAAAGTTTACTGATTTCAACCAAATTGAATAATGTGTCAAAATCGATAGTATAAAGTCTTAATGTACTAAAATTGATAATTTAAAGAGCAAAGTACAAATCAGTGAAAATTCAAAGATGCATGTTGCAATTACACTTATAATTATAGACGTTTTACGTAAATGAATATCTCGAACTATATGGTACGTAAAATGTATTTATACATAATTATACATGTATATATTTCTCAAGATATAAAATAACATCAATAGTGTGATGTATACAACTTATTTTTTGTCTCAGTTTATAATTTATATCCTGATGTAACATATTTTTTAAGGAAAAATCATCAAAATAGTCCCTCAATTTTTTTACTTTAGTCAAAATAGTCTCTTAACTTTTTTTTTTAGCTAGAATAGTCCTTCAATTTTTATTTTTTTAGCCAAAAAAGTCCTTTTATGGTGGAGCCACTATAAAAAAATTTTTCTTTTTTTTGATAAATTTCACATAAAATGACTATTTTGGCTAAAAAATAAAAGTTGAAAGACCATGTTGGCTACAAAAAAAGTTGAGAGATTATTTCGGTTAAAGTAAAAAAGTTGAAGGACTATTTCAACGATTTTCCCTTTTTTTTTTACTAAAACATGTCTACACTCCAAAATAAATTTGCCACATAATACCAATCATCCAAAAAATATATGAGAAATTCTATGGTACAGGCAATTATACTGTAGACATTAGGACGTAAAAAGTAACACCGTGATAAATATACAAGTATATATTTTTGCGATGGATCCAACTACAATAGCGACAAGTTGTTTTGTCGTCATTCACCTACAGACATGCATTGTCCACCACTTGTCCTGTCATGTAGGATAACTTTTCAACTTTTACAATCAATTAAATAATAGCAGAAAACCAGCTACATGCAAAGCCTAGCTAATAATAATTAATTGCACACATATTCCTACAACTTTGTGAAATTTTATTTTGAACACATAATTTGCTTTTAGGCGAACGGCCTAGCGGATGGATTAATAAAATTCATTTGTCTAAAACTTTCTGTCATACATCAGTTGGCATTTTACAATAAATGTAATATCATAACCATGCACTATAATATTTATAATTTGATCATCTCCGACAAATGTGTATACCATAACAATGAAGTAATTACCTTTCATAAATACTCATATTTTACTTAGTTAAAAAATTGTTAAAGTTTTTACTCATTTATTAATTCATCATCCTTTTTAGTGTAGTTTTCATTTTTGCGGTAATATAAATAGTGTAGTGATATGACTTTTAATTTCCTCATTAGAGGCTTATCTGGACTTTTAAATTCCTCAATAAATACTTATATGACTTTTAACCTCCTCATCTAATTAGTGGATACATGAATGTTATCCTTCTTATATGTAATTTATATATATATATTAAAAAAATATTCTCATCTATACTATATATAAAGGGAGAATGATGGGTTTGGTATTCGTCATTTTATATTTTGCCATTTTTACCTTTATTATATGTGTAACTAACCAAAATCTCTTTCTACTCATAATTTTCTTCAATCCTCCGCCACTTATATTATTTTTAAAAAATTTTCATATCACTTTTTTACTAGCATTCTATTACTATATTAGTGATGAAGGGTACACCCAATGGGTGTGAAATTAAAAAAAAAAAAAATTGAAGTAAATCTTTTTTTTTTTTTTTTAATTTCACACCCATTGGGTGTACCTTTCATCACTAATATAAAATATATAAAACGTCAGCCATATTTGAATATAATAGGTATTATTATTAAAGTATCAGAGAGTATTCGTTAACAAGTGGGGATAAATGTGGTGGTAGTGGAAAAGAATAAGAGAGAGACGTGAGAAAAATTTAGATAATAATTATAGCAATAATAATTACTACTTTCATAAATCATCAACCTTTAGAATAATTTTGTTGTTTAATGAAGTAATTTTAAATTTTAGTATAAACTCTTTTTTCTCTTAACCTCTTTGACTCGCTAAGAAAATAAACCTCCGCAAATCTTTTTTTTACTTAGCAATAGAATTATAATTGGATTAAATATATATTATATTAAATTCAAGCATAGAAAGTGGTTATATTACTTGTTGTAAAGTGCAATGTACGTGTGCGCAATATAGCGGGTTAAAATGATTTGGTGTGGGTTAAAAAGATTTAATTGGTAGGGAGTTGAAGAATATGATAATTTACCGTATGATTAAGCAACTTAAAAGCTAAACAAAATTTTTTAATTTTACATGGTAAAGGTGTGATATATATTGATTGGCGAAATTTTTTTGGAATTAATTATTTTTTAGGTATGTAATGATCTTATGGATGAGATGTAGGTAACAAGATCTTCATAATAAATTTTTAAGTAATAATTATTAAAAGATAAGTAAATAGACAATAATTGGATGGAAACTTATTCGAGGGAATGTTGTCCCGTTAAAAACAGTATTTTCTTAAATTTATGTATTTTACGAAATTAGTATTTTTTATTGAGTTTTAATATCTACCTACATATATTATATATAAAACAAGAGCCCCTATTTGGTGTGATGTCATATTCGTTCTTCCTATTATACCGTTCAAGAAAGTTATTCTACTAAAAAACTAATAACCCATTATAACTTTTACTAACTTTCACTTTTTTCTTTATATATTTATCTTTTAATTAGCACACACATTGTGTGTGTCTTACCCTCTAATATATTAATATTTAAAAGGTTAAGCGATTAAACAAAAAACTATATGCAATTAATTAAGAATAATGTTGTAAAAACGGCCGACAGTAACCTAAGCGGTCATTCGTGACGGTTGGCTTGATGCGTCCATGTATGTGTTAGGGTTGTGAAACAAGTAAAACGCGTGAGTTGTTTTTGAATGAAAATAGGGTGATGAACGGTTGCAACTATTGATGCACCTTGGTTATAAATAGTCAAGAATCCAACCATAAAACAATACTTATTAGAATTACCAATCAACCGGCCACAGCATAAAAAAACCATCTTGTAAAATGTTGTTCCACAGTGTTTTGTTATCGAGAATGATAGGATGTGTTCATATATAAAAAGTTACTATTCCCTTGGGAATCAAGTGAGCGCTAGGAGGATGAAGGAGAAATTTCGAGTTGATTTTTGTAAAGTCCCGGAGAAGTACTTTGACCATGCAATGTTTATCTCTGTTAGAAGCATGCATGACGAATACCAAAACACCGCCGCTATCCATTCTCCCGCAGAATGGGGTGGTGTTGACTCCCATTCATACCCCTAATAAACTCCATTAACATGGTTACTTATGATAGTTGGGGAATGATGAAAAATCAGGACATTATGGATCACTTTAATGCCATTAAACCACATGCCCAAATGGATTTGTGGATGTCTTTGGGGTTGGTGTTAGACAATTTGAATGCGGCTGATTTTATGAAGTGTCACGAATTCACAAATAATATGAAATATGGCATTGCAATCGAAGACTAGCAGAATGTAGTGAAAATATTTTAGGATCCATTGAAAGTGGATGTGAAATCCAAGACCCGTACAGAGAATGATGAAATGGCCATAATCGTGAGCAGGGTCAATTACAAAGATTACATTACCAAAGCATTCAATCAAGCAAAAGAGGATCCTGTGACTACTTGTATTAAGGATATCCTTTAGTGAATTAAGTACCCATTAGTCTGATTAATATAAATGTTTTGAAGTTGAGAACGAAACTCAATTGTTATGTGGACATCTTTTTTTATTTAATTTTTTTATTGTTATCCTCATATGTTTTTGTATAAGTTCTATAGTTACTATAAGAGTTTCTATGTTCTGTTCGAAAGTGTAATAATTAATTGTTGTTAAATTTATGTCGTAATTTTTGTTTAACAGGTTATATTCATGTGTCTTATAAATTAATTTAATTTTGTTTGCTATTTTGTGATTAACTATCACTGTTTAAAGTAGATGTGTTCAATTTTTAACCTCCATGTATAAAAAAATGAACGTATACTTTACTACTATGTTCATGTGACTGTATTTTTGGTGTAATTTTTGTCCGTAGTTAAAAAATAAATAAAAAATACAGGGTATTTCAGTGTAATAATGTAGTTAAAAGAAAGAAACATAATAAACCAATTAATGTCGCAATAACCACCTACAAGCCCTCCTTGTAATTTATCATTTTTAATCCTATTTTGAGAGTTGTAACTTTCCACTTCTCAATTTCCACTCCCACACCACTACCGAATTAATAGGGGTACAACTATTCGGTTAATCGAATTTTAAACCAATTTTGAATTCAATTATGTTAATATGGTGTACTGAATTCGAATTTGGTTAATTAGTTTTTCTTAAACCAAAATGTATTTCAAATCAAAAGTGGTTAAAATTTTTATAACATTGTTCATTATTATAACAGGTATTATTAAGCGATCGGTTAATCAATCCACACCTTTACCAATAAATTCCCATCCAACTTGAAAATTGCACACAAAAATCACTAGTTCTGGTATGTTAAGTAATTAAATTAGCTAAGAGACACGACCCATACAGTGTATTTGAAAGTTTGTACAACTTCGTGAAGTTGAAAACATTAATGATTAGTGTCAATAATATTAAATTTAGTGTTGATTAATTTATAAGAGTTTTATTGCTAATTTATATAGCGGCCTTCCACTTAGCGTCCATTTAGACAAATTAGTTTCCAGCGAATAATACTGAACCATCATATATTATTATTATTTTCATTTAAGATGTATCATTTCAGTTTAAATAAATTGCCCTTTAACTACGTAACAAACGCAACTAATGTCTTTCCCACCAATAAGTAGTGCACACACACCAAAAAAAAAAACAAAATAAAATTCATTCGAGTACCAAACCAATACTTGTAAGAATTTCAAATACTTTTATAAGGTTCTTCATAATAAAGCACCCATTAGTAGATGATTTTAGAAATATTAAAGTCTACTACGATGTCGAAACCATGGATAGTTCCACTATTCAACGTGATCGAGAATGGTGGAAAGTGTTCTTATTTGTAGTGATATTCTCCATGCAGCCAAGTTTGCACTAGGTGGATTAACGAGACGGTGTGGGTTAAAGTCCATCGATTTCAAAATAAGTACTTCACACAATGAATGCTTATTTATGTAGAAAGTATGCATGATGAAAACAATAATACGGTCTTCATCAATTCGATTGTGGAGTAGGAAGGTGTTGATCTCCCTTTTATGCCCCAACTAAATTCTGTGAATATGGTTACCTATGATGGGCGGGGGAATGACAGAAAATCAGTTCATGGATCACTATTGTGCTATGAAACCTTATATTTCCAGTAATGTGTTCGTCCTTTTTGGACCTCAAATATTTGAGAATTGGCATATGGAGGATTTTATGAAGAGGAAAGGCTTTACCAAGAGTATGAGATGTGAAATTGAATTGGAACATATATCCGCGATAGGATTGATTGATTACTTAAATACTAGACATAATTATGATAAGATTATGGATGATTTATATAGTTGAGGGTTTTTTAAATTTATTTTTAAGTTATGTAGATTGATGTGTAGTTAATATAGGTCCGTGGATGTTTAGCGTAAACGTTGTGTTTAATTTATTCTATATTAGGTATGTGAAATAGATTTGTTATAATTTATGTTTAATAATTTATGTCGTATTGAGCCAATACAAATGAAATGGGCTAACACTATTGAAATGGACAAGTGAGATGTATTTTTTGGATTTGTTAATTAAATGGCTTAGGTCATCCCTATAATAACACATAAGGGCAGCCATACTATAGCCACTCTTAGTGGCAAAAGCGATGAGCAGACAAAGCATTGATAGAAGCACCAAACCATAGACACAAAACATGAGTATCTCCCGAAGAGGACACATATAGGAAAGGTATTGGACATTATTTCCATTTTGAGAGAATGATTAACAATAAGTCACCACTAGAAATTATAAGTGTGCACTCGTCAGAAAGTGATTTTCAGTACATGTTTCCTAAGGCGTTTGTCAATCAAGATGAAATAGAATAAGATCATACCACTATGGAAGTGATGGATAACTAGTTGATCCTATATGATTACGAGTTTTCTGGAGACAAAATGATGAATGTGAAGAGAGGTCGCTGGACCAAGAATCAGGAGCAAATGGCTTTCGAGCACATAAGTATATCAATAGAAGAAGCTATCCCATCAAACAATGGATGGACAGTAAAAGTGATGATTTGTACATCAAAATTCTTTTTTTTTTTTTTATCTTTTAATGACACAACTAACAAAAACGTTATTTTCAATAGGTTGGAGTTGTGAAAGACAAACAACCAAGCAACGAAATGCAAAAATGATATGATGCATTAGAGAAGTGTACGAGAGAGATGAAAGACCAAATGCAAGAAGTATTAGAGAGTGTTACTGGAATGGCTAGATGCTTGGATTGCATTAGACTCATTTGATTAAGGAGTTGAAAACTTTTAAGGAGGAACTAAAACCTAGTGGTACTTAAAAGGACTTGCAATAAACCAAGGACATGTACGAAGCAATTCTATGGAAATAGTTCGGGTAGATAGTGGTAAATTTTCAGAGGATATAACATCGCCGATTAAGGAGACCAAACCTCCGTGCATTCATGTATGAGAAATAACCAAGCTTGCGGAGGACAAGATTGCGCTTGGAAAAAAAAAAAAGAAAGCACAGAAACTTAGGACAAAACTGTTAAAGTCACATAGTAGAAATGGGTCAAGAATATAGTTAATATGCAAGATTTTGAAGAGAAAAGAAAGATTTAAGGTAGGTGCTAACAGATTGCAAAAGGTACTATTATTCATGAAATGTGAAATTTTGTAGAAATTAATTGAAATATTTATAGTGATTCATTAAATGATAACATATTTTAGGTTGTTGAGTGCTTATGTATCCCCAGATAAGCACGACAAAGGTTGTAAAGGAAGAAAGCATCCTACAAGCAGGAACCGTATCAATGGTTTCTAATCTAGGGTTATTTGTTTGTTGCTTGACCTGTGGAAGGAAGAAATGTAAGAACTATTGTCATTATCGTTTTAAAAATCTTTATATGACTACCATGATTCGGATACTTGGTCAAATAGTAACAAGGGAAAATTTGTGAACTTTATTGCCTAAACAATGGGTCCACGCAGAGGCAAATATTATAACGATTAAAGTAAAGATGAGGGGTGGAAATATACTAAGTAGTTGCATTATCTCTGAGCAAGTCATAAATTGTTTTTGTACCATGCTTACTTTGCGTGTCTAGTATAAGGAAAGGTGATCAGAAGGTGAACAGTAATAGTGTAATACATTTTTTTTTGGAAATGGCTTTGTCCAAAAGAAGGTGAAAGGTTGAATTGCCATGCATAGATCAGGATAATAGAGTAAGAGAGCCTAAGGCAATTACTCATGTGAATTGTCCTGCGTGTTTCAAAATTACATGTGATAAACGTGTGGAAAATATTTGGTCACTGAATTTGTACGACAAAATTACATGTGATAAACATGTGGAAAATATTTGGTCACTGAATTTGTACGAGAACACACGCACAGATTGGCCAAACCATCCATAATTTCATTATTGCAATGGTACAGATATGTTTCTGAAGCCGATTATTCTCAAGCAAATTCTTTATGACAAGTGGGTGCCCGAACAAGCCAAATCATGAATCTTTTTGTTATTCAATCCGGGAGCTATGACAATGTCAGCTTCACCATGAAAGACTTGTCTAATAAATTTACTATTCAATGTGGCAAAAGGATTTCGGATAGAGACGGTGAGGTAGCTATTGGATATTTGGCTGCCAAAAAAAACAATGATATGAATTTCTATTTCACCTACGACATCGACAATCAGTCACGACTGTTCAGAAGGTTTTCTAGGCTGATTCATAGTCAAGATATGATTATAGTGGCTTTAGTGATGCATTAATGTTTGATACCACATACAAGATAAATGACAATAATTATCCGTTTCTTGTGTTATGTGGCATAAATATCACTTCTCAACTACCACTTTTGCATCTACTTTGGTACGAGAAGAAAAGATTGATACTTATGATTGGGTCCTTACCAAAATCTTAGAGGCAATGGGTAGGAGAAAACCAGTTATAGTGCTTACAGACAGAGATGAGGCAATGCGAAAGAAGATAAAGAAATATTTTCCAAAAACAAACCAGAGGTTATGTTCCAGGCATTTATCACAGAATACTTTTAATGGTGAGAATAACAACTAATAGAATCAAACTATAGTAATCCACAATCAAGATAATCTCATGACCTCATGTATAAGGAATTTGTCGCTGCTATGAATGGTTGTTTGTTAAAAAATTGTTCACCCAATGAATTTGATACGTGTTGGCAATCTTTGGTACAAAGCCTTTGGATTGGGAAAAATGTCTGGGTCAACAAAGCATTTTGCAGGAAAGGGCTTTGGGCTACAGCACATTTGAGGGGTAATTACTTTGCAGGGATGAGGGCCACACAACGTGTGGAAAAATGCACGATTTTTTGAAGGCATATGTCAAGAGAACCATGAATTTTTATGAGTTCTTCCAAAATTTTGACTTGGGGCTAGCACGGCTTAGAAGTGACAAAGAAAAAATGATAATTTGATTGAGAATATTAGCTTATTGCCCAGAACTGAGCTTCTGTGGCTTGAGCAACATGCACAAAATGTCTACACAAGAAATATTTTTGTCAAGGTTAGGGACCATATGAGAAGTATTGAACTGTATAGCAAGGATGATTGGATGGACTATGGTTATCAATGCATATATTTATTATCTTGAGCATACTCTAACATGAGGTGAAGAGTGATGCTCAATAGACAAACACCACATATTAAATGCTTTTGCATGCAGTTTGTGTCCCTTGGTCTATTATCATGCTCACATATGTTTCGGGTCATGTTAATTGAGAATCTGAAAGAAATCCCAGAGTCATGCATTTTATCGCGATGGACTCCTAAGGCAAAGAAATAATCAAATCTCACCTTCCTTGAATACACCCCTATAGATGCCATGACAGAGACTACAAGATTTTGCATTTTGTCCGACAAATGCAGTACAATGTGTTGATGTGTTATTATGCCTCCAAAACTAATATGGCATACAATGAAATGAGAGAATTCATTGAACACCAAACCAGATACATGAAACAATTTTATCTTTCAAATGCATCTAATAACCATGACAACACCAATTAAACAAGGATAGGCATTCGAGATCCAGAGCATTCAAAAGCCAAGGGGGGTCACGGTTGCAACATATGGACAAAATAGTTGCAAAACAAATGCGGAAAATGCAGTTAAGCATTACAATGTTTTTGCATTATTACATGACACATAATTACATAAATAATTTACTGGTTGCCCACTACGCCCTTTCTGTGACAGGTAGACTAACATATGTACATCATACATACAATTACTACTATATTTTGTATCCCCACCTTACAGGGAAACAACTCGGCATAACAAGCGCACATGCAAGAAACCTGATGGAAGAAAACATGATGCAGGCCTATCCAAAATTTATTTAGAAATTTTGCCGCACACAAGCTAGACACCACAAATGATTCAAATCTTCTATTAGATAATACACAGACCATGCCTGAGTGGTGGGAATCCGTGGATATTGAAGTAACCTCGATGGAATGATGATAAAATTTATTCAACTACTCATTCCTATTTACAAAATATTGAAATATATGCTAACTTGATCATTATTCAACTACAGGGTGCAAATTGGGTTGCCAATGTTATATCTAACCACTTCTAAGGATTTGAAGATGTTGATTGGTAAAAGAACTATGGTCTTCTTCTTATTGTGATAGTTTGATTTACATTATTCAGTCTAAGTGTAGCGGCATTCCTCTATTCTTATGTTCCAATCTATTAAGTATGAATTGTATTTGTAAATTATTTATATAATGATTTAGACAATTTTCATTAAACAATTTGTATGTGCGACATTCTCATTTTAATTGTGCTTTGTATGACCCTTTTATCGCAATACCAAACAATACCTCCTCAATTTTTTTACGCATTTCCACTGAAATCTTTGGGGCTTTAAAGCAACAAAATCAATTTACTTGGCTCTGCAGTTTTGCATTAAGATGACATGCACATGGACGCCCACTTGCCATTCTACTTCACATCCATGCCATCCACATTACACAGAACCAAAAACATCTAGAAAACATGCATTACCTTAATACAGCAACTTGCCATTCAATTGGCTTTCCAGATAACATCTGTATGTTCATTCTACACAACCAAATGTATCCCAAATTATCTAGAAAGTAGTACATTACTACATCATTTGGCACCTACTTGTCTTTCTAGAGACAATACATAAATTATTTCAAAATATTCATAAATACAAGCTATAACTTCAATATAAACCAAAGTTAATGTTACATCAAAAGCTAAAGCTAATATGTCCCAACCACAAAATCCATTAAAAGGGTTACATCTGTTAAAAGTCACAAAATCAAAATCAATTAAGTTCATATAACTTAACATTTTCCAGCATAGAGGATTTTCATCAGCTGTTCAAAAGGCAATTACTAATGATTATCATGTCTTACCTTTTTGAGTTGTTCCCTTCCTTCGCTCGCCTCTATAGAATTACTCTCTGCTTCTTCTTCAGGTGACTAAATCACTTTGACATAATTGATTATATAGTCATCAAACAAGGCAAATTAAATTGTTCCATCACAAACTCCACTTTGATTTCGATCATACCAATCTGCTTTTTAAAGCCTCTCAAGTTTAAGAATCAGCCTTTTGGAATAAGGCGACGGCCTGAAAAATCCTTTCCAATCGTCTTCTCCCTTTATCTAGCTTTTTGTAAATTTTCTCTCAAACAGAAACGCTGATTACTTCTCTCAGACTATTATGGATATTAGTGTGCCAAGCCAAGCCTCTAAAGGCCTCAAAACCTATTGTCTGTCCCTGCTAATTTTGAGATGGCTATTGTTCATTTTCATTTGATTCTTATACCTGTTGATTTGCATTTGCATTTTGCCCCATAGAGCCATTTCCTGCTCTAGTGTCATCATGTATAAACTCCGATAGATCATGACCAGGAGATATTGCTAATTGCTTTCCACTTAGGCAATACATCCAACGATCATTCACAAAAATCATGTTCAGCTTTTTTATCGAATCATTACAGATACAATCAACATTTGTGGCAGCATATTTTGGATCTTTAAGATTAAGGGAACATTGAATTTCTTCATAATCAATGTAATGATTCTTCCAAAACACAAGCTTTTTGACCCTACTGACACAACAGCATATAAGCCATGATGAATGAACTGTAATTCACTTGTACATGATTCAAGACATCATACATGAAATGATTTCTAATGTGAAATACAGTGGTCTTGTACATGATTCAAGACATCATACATGAAATGATTTCTATTTGTGGGAAATACAGTGGTCCTATGACCTTTTGTGGGAGCTAGAATTCGAGTTATAATTAGATAAAGAACTGTACGACAAGGCATAAAACCTTTCATGGTCAGTAGCTTGATACCATTGGTGGGTTTATTCTTTAGGAAACAACTTCGCATAAACTCCACTATATTAATGATGGGGGAAAGCATTTTAGGTGCAAAATACTCATTGCCTTTGTTTGGACAGTCGAGCATAGAGTTTAAAGTCTCAACATCAATCTGAATTCAAACTTTCTCAACCAACAAAATCAAATATTTATCAAGTTTAAACATGTTGGCAAAAAATTGTTTAACTAAATCTTTATAAACTGCCTCTTTCATAGTAAGCAATTTTAACCAGTTCAATGTCTTAAACCCAGTCAATATGTCTTTAAATCCAGCATCTAAGTCAGCCAAATTGCACCATTGTCCACAAATTACACTTTTGGAGCAATAAGATCGGTACCTTTTAGCACAATCAAAGGTGAAGAAGCTGAGCTTTGCCACTGACCAAGCAGTTTGTCTCGGGGAAACGCGCACGACCACTTTCACTGCCGCTAGCTCTGACCTTACCAGTGATTTTTTGACTTCTGGTATTGGCCATTTCACTTCTCTGTGATACTGTTCTTTTAGAATCGTAGCTATAATATGGAAATTAGAGATAATTTTTGTCACGCCCCAAAAACGGGACCGTAACACGCCGCGCTAATGGCACACCGGTCCAAAGCGCAAGGCACAAACGAACAGAGCAACAAACTTAACCGCAATGTAATAGAACCATCAAACCATTTCTTAACTATAAAACCGAATAAGTTCATTTTTACACAAAAATACGAATTACAAAATTCCTTCTTAGTACAAAAGATGCTACAACAAAAACAAAGTTCATCAATACAAAACCTATCTAATACACTACCCCTCTCCAAACAAAAGAGAAGCTTGGAAGATTATCCGCAGAGTCCTACCAGTAATGTGGAATCTGGAGACAATCTAAAAGCTGCTAACGAACGGTGGAGAGTCAAAAATGAGCACCTAATCTGAAAAATTATAAATCACGTGGGGTGAGCATAACTAGCTCAGTGGATATCATAAAAGCTCTTCAAATGGGGCCAAACATTTAGATAAAAAGAAAACATAAAGATAATAACATTTGTGAAAACCATAGTCATGAAGCAGTTTCTAAAATGTCTCATGCCATTTAAACGTCAATAAACCATAATCATAAGTAGTTTCTAAAATGTCTCATGCCATTTAAACGTCAGGCATGTCCAAAACATAGTCAAAAAGATCCAATCATTTCAAAACATAGTATGCTAAAGCATAGCGTAGCCAAAAAGATCCAATCATTTCAAAACATAGTATGCTAAAGCATAGCGTAGCCAAAAAGATCCAATCATTTCAAAACATAGTATGCTAAAGCATAGCGAACAAATCCAAGTACAGTTTCAAATCCAGAATATAATAAAATAGCATGAGTATCTTTTAGGCTCGAAAGTATGACCTTCTAGAGACACCTGACATCACACAATTGTTTCATCTTAAACATGACCGGGAGGTCAAGTTATCCCATCACAAGACCCCGCAGTCAATTAGTTCAAAACATTCACAGCAGTCACCATGGCGTCCCATGGATGACTATAGAACCGGTTCTCCACAAATCAAACATTTCCAAACACATCCAAAATTATATACCTAGGTCACCTATGAGCCAAAACAGTCATAAAATGCTTTCATATCAAAAGAGTTTGCAAACATATCATGAACCTAATAGCTTGGTCCCGATTTCATATGTAATAGTTCCAAAACTTGGTAAAAGTGCAGTTCCAAACATCATACACATTTTAAAATCCATCCAAACATATTTCGAAAGTCGTTAAACAAAATACAAGTGGAAGAGGGTCTATGTTACCCACCTATCAAAGCAAAAACTGCACAATGATCACTGAACGCGATCGCCGGCGGTAGGTGGCGTGGTACCTAAAACAGATATAAGAGGACTCTTAGAAGAGATGTAGAAGTTAAAGAATGACTAGGGAAGCGAAAACGACGCAAAACGATAGAAAACGACACCAACAGCTCTTTGGTAAAAAATGACCTTTTCACAATTTCTGACCAACTTCGACAAGCTCAAACCCCAGTCAAAACACTTAGTTAATCCCTCAAATTTGTATTACAGCTAGATTAGGAGATAATAAGCCTTTTCCGAAAAACCGAAAAACTTCGCCTCTCCTAGACTATAAGTAGGCTATCCTCCCCGCCAACAAAATCCAATTCCAAGGTATTCAAGGTCTCTTATACACATCTAACTCAAAACAACATATTCAACCAACCAACAAAATCCATTTCCAAGGTATTCAAGGGACCTTGGTTACAACCCAACTCAAAACAACATATTCAACCAACAAAATCCAATGCAATCTTTCACCGAGCAATAGCCGGGACTATATCAATAGCATTCCACAACAATGGAAAACACCTAAAACCATCAAAAGATCATTAAAGACGTTCCTTTAAACATAACCAATTATCCAAATTATCCTAGTTGCGCCAAACTTCCGCTTACTTACAAAATGAAGGGAAATCAATTCCACTTGGTTTCAAGTCTCAATTCCTATCCAAACTAACCTTAAACCACTCTTAAAACATCATTATGTGCATAGACATAAGCATTCATAGCATAACATTCTAGGGCACATATGGAAGACAAAACCCTAACTCATAATCTTAAAATTTGTAATCTAACCATGGAAAGTTGTTAAAAATCAACCCCAATCACTTCCCAACCTCCAAAACACTAAAAACAACCCATAACATACATAAATCATAACTTATAAGGCTGCAAAGAGGGTTTATTTTCAGCCATAAAGAATCCTACAAAACTTGAAATTAAAGCTTGGATCATAAAGCCCATAAGTCATAAATGCTAAAATACATAAAATCTTACCTTCCAAGTGATTCCTACTTGAAATCCAAGAAAATTTTTGGAGAAAAAGGAGGAAGAGAGTTCTTAGCCAGCAGCTGGAGAAAATGAGGGTGTTAAGAGACAGAAGAATATTTTAACAAGGGTACAGATCTAGATGTGTATACAAGACCATTGTATGAATAGTCTGGCTCTTGACTATTAGACCCAAAAACTAATTTTTGCTACTAAATTATCATGTGTTTCTGAATAATTCAGCCATCATACAACACTCACACACCACAATGCACTAATTACACTTAATCCAACTTTTGACCCGTTTACCCGCCGGTACCGAAATCGCGTAAATCGAAAAATTTGTCGAATTGAAAAACGAATAAGTTGAAGTACTTAATGACTAAAAATAATATGAAAAACATTTTAAACCAGTTAAAAATCAAAGAACAATGCTAGTAAAATACTGGGTTTCACAATTTTCACAAACCCTAAATACTTTTTAACCCTAGATTGTAAATCCAATAATAGACAAGCGATTGCAATGTTCTGAAGCTAATTCTTCTTTATTTTGCAATCACTAACCCCAGCACCACAATGTACAATAGCAAGCGAAGAAGGAACTGAAAGTTCAAATTCGCCACGTGCATGTTGGTAAATGAATGATTTCACAAATGTTAGACCCAAATCAATTTTATTTAATACTAAAAAAACCATTTTGTCCGGGGAAATTTCTATTTTTCAAATAATTTTAAAACATTTTATTATCATGTCATTCGTTATACAAATTTTTAATTTTAAACTAATAATTTTAAGGAAATAACATGTGCAGAGTATTGGTATTTTGTACATTTCATAATTTAAACTTTTAAAAATATACCAACCAAGAGATCACCATCCAAAATGCCAACAGTGCATTTTTTAAAAAATATATATATATACAAAATTTATTGAAAATAGTATTCTCTCCATCCTATTTTATTTGACATGGTCAAATTTGCACACAATTTAAAGAAATTGATGTTTGACCAACTAATAAAATATTATTTCATAATAATCCCTCAATTAAAATTCAAAATTTGTTAGTTTATTTTAGAGTTTCAAATTTTGAAATGTATAACATTTTGTGAGAGTAATTAACATTGAAACATGAATTTAATGCTATTGTTTGAGGCTTGCATGAAGGGCAAAATAGGTCAAATGACCTTTGTAAACTTGCTTTTTAAGGAGTGACAAATAATTTAAAATAAAGCAAAATAGAAAGAGAAAGATATAAAATGAGAAGGAGGAAGTACTAGTAATATTTTAAAAATTATTCAAAAATTTACAAATATATGTAGTGGAGAGTTGAGGGTGGGAAAAAAAATTATGATTAGAATAAATTCTAATAGGTAGTTGTTTGGGCCAAATTAAAAGTTAATGTATTAAATTGAGAACAAATAAAATGCCAGGGGTTGAAGGACAAAATATTTTTAAGTGGGTCATTTTAACCTACAAGAAAACATCCATTCTAATTCCTAAACCACTTTGATTTCCGAAAATGCTTACGTGACGCACATGTGGCATTCAATTATTGGCTGTTTTTAACTTTCTATCGCTACCGTAGTCACTTCCTTTTGGGACAGACAAAAAATAATTGCTCAATTGACATACAACTTATTTTATCTATCAATTACACGCGCATATAACATTTTTTTCTCCCCCAATGTTTCCATGTCTGTAGGTGCAGAAATAAAACATGCTTGTGTTTAAAAATTTACTTGAATATATTCACAATCCCAACTAATTAGTTAACTCTCCAAATTGCTTTGGACAAAGGAATTCAAAAGAATACAAATTGGTCAATGGCATTTAGGTTTCGATTTTGTCTTTAGTTTCCTTTACTTTGTACCACTCTTACAATAGTAATACAGCTTAATATTTTGGTGTATACATTTATAAGATACAAAATTTGTAAGTCTTACGTGAATTTTTACTGTTAATTCATGCATTCGTAAAATACAAAATCCGTAAATTCTACGAATTTCATGTGAAACCCAAAGAATTTATATTTTATGCGTGCATAATATTAGTCCATATTGGAATTTTTTCTTAATGTCTCGTGAGTAGGATAAAAGGCAATCTAGCAATGTATAAAATATGAAAAGTGTATGGACAAATAATTTTAAGAGAAAAAGGGACGTGCAACCCAACTCTTATGAGTGTGTATAATACAATAACCCTATTAGGCAAATGATACTTGAGCTTATGCAATAGGCAATTCAACACAAACTCCTTTTATGCAAATAATTATGCTAAACTTTACTTTGTATTCTCAGATTTTCAATTGTATCGTAAAACTTTTTTTTTAGGACGCTTTACACTTTAAACTGTCTAATTGTTCTCATTTTAATTCAAAATCTAACTCTATTAACAAAATTAAGGGATCTAAGGCGTGTGATCACAATTTCTATTACAATCATAGATAAGCCTTTACAAAATAAGACCAAATAATAGTTAGCAATGTACTTCTAAATATTTTAGACCATGAACAAAATAAGATAGAAAAATACACTAAAATTACACTATAACCACAAACAAAAGATATAGAGATCAATTTCACATGAACAAAACATTCTTTATATGTTTATATTTGGTCACCTTCACCAGCAGAAGTTGTGGATCACGTGTCTTAAATCCGTTAATTTTGTTGACAGAGCTAGGTTTTAGATTTAAGTAGAAAGAATTAGTCAGTTCAGAGTGTAAAGTGTCCAAAATAAAAGCTTATGGTGTAAAATGAGAATCTGATATAAATTGGGAATACAAAATGGAGTTAGGCCCAAATGATTACTCGAAACTTTCTCTCAGGTTGGACACAATTGTCTCAAGCAGGAATTGAAATTCCAATGAATAAAAGTCTATACAAGTCAAGGAAATTCCTTGAGAAGCAAATTTGTGTAGAAAAAGTTGTGACAATCTCATTGGTATGAAATGTGACACGGTTCTATAGCGATAAATAATCAAACTACAAAGAAAAATTTTCAGTTGTTAGTCTAAATAAACACTTCATAAAAGATCAAATTAGTAGAGCAAAAATTAGGTCTGCTACCGAAAATTTCAACTTGATGCCAAAAAAAAAGTGTGCTAATCCGACAAAAATTTAGGCACATAAAGTAATTGCATAGACAATATTATGAAATAAAGTATGTATCAATGGACAAGTTTACTAACCCGGTCAGCACGTTAGCTCGCAGGTAAAGACAAATGTCATTCACTTGATCTCCAGGAAGAGTGCGAGGAAAAATAATTTAGTAAAATATGAAATATGAGTTACGAATACGGAGTGATACTTGCATTGGAAAGTAAAATATATTCGAAAATCGAAATTATGATGAAAATTATAATCGAAATTAGAATGAAAATTATAAATTTTATTATTGATATAAGTTTATATCATTTTTTTTTTGTTTATTTAGTTTTATTTATGAATGAATTTGATTATGTTGATAGATTAATTTATTTGAAACCTAAGTCACAGGTAAAGAATAAAAATAATTATTTTTAACACTTTTATTTTTATAGAATAATAATCCCATAATTATTAACAAACAATAGTTGTAATATCATTAACTTTAATTCCCATTTTTTCTCTCCTAATGCATAAACCAATCACATCTCCGGAATTCCCTATAGCTTTGGATATGTGAAAGTGAATATCGCTCCTCTAGATTGACTTCCATTACTGATTGTGTTCTTATTGTTTTTTATTATCCTTTTAATCAAACTATTTACATCATATTATTACCAGCTTCAATTGAACCGGGTTGACGCAAACCTTGGCTTCTGAGTCATTCTCAACCAGTTACTAATGTTAATAAATTCTTGCTGCTGCCCCAAATAGAACAAACTCATCGTCTGATCTAATTCCATTTGTATAGTTCATTTCCTTCTGAAAATCCATCTTTTGAGTATGTATAAATTTCTCATTTCCATAACCCTTAGTAGTTTAGTATCATGTTTCTAAATGTTTTTCAAGAACTGAAGCCCAGAAACAAATTTAATTTCACATTCCACATTTACTTGCAACCAATTCTCGACTCAACCATTAGATACAAAAACATTCTTTGCAAGATTGCTTAAGAACTTTCTAGTGTACTTCAAATATTTATGGAGCGCGTTTATGTGACCTACAAGTTCGATTGTTGTACAACAACTGATGACTAACTACCAAATTATTGGGTTGAAAAATTATAAAAGAGCCCATTAAAAGAAACTCAATAAATAAATTGGAACCCAATCTTGACTTAAAAGGTTAAACTAGTATGTCTTGGGCACAATATATATATTTAAGTGCTCTTTATTTCTCTCTCAAACTAATGTAAGACTACTTAAATTTATCCATGAACCCAACAATCTCTCGCTTCATATGCATACTCCCACATTAAAATTAAGTTTCTCATCAAATTCACCTTAATACTACACACAAGCCCAAATTCTTCATTAACAAACTCATAGACTCACTCGTCTTGAATTTCACTCTTGCTATGAACAAACCAAACCCATAGCCAAACCCCTGGCCCATGGTCTATGGGCCACTCTTCTTAACTCCATGGCCCGACAATAAGAAGAGCACAATTATGACCCAATTCCAAGAATAGAACATTTAACTAGCCCAAAAATGAGAAGACAATATACTGTCTCTTATATACATATATATGTTTTTTATTTCTTTCTCAAACTAATGTGGAACAAGTTAAATCTACCCATACACCCAAAAAGTTTGATGTGCGCCATTCTTTCTCAATTGGAGCCTACAAGTCAAATTAAAATTCAAAATCAAGAAAGAAAAGGTTTAGTTAAATTCGTGCATGTGTGCATGTGTAGTTTTAGTAGTAGATTTGGAAATGGATTCAAAGATTAAAAAGGAATTATAAAAGACATAACAGGCATATAACACGGCTTGGTCAACTGTGAGCGAGTTAGAAAAGAATGCAGATAATTCTTTTTTTGGACAATAGCGAAAAACCGTTTCAACTTTAGGAGGGAAAATCAACAATTTTATATTTCGATCCGATAGTGAATTTTGTTCCGTTTATTGTGAAATTTCAATATAGTGTTCTTGATATTGTGAGCGACATTCTGTATGGTCAGACCATTATTCCTCTTGTCTATTGGTTGGGTTTTTATACTTGTGATTAAAACTGTTTTGTACTATTGATTTTTTTTATTTGTTTTACTTTTGATAATCAGTAGGGACGTGTTTGAATTTTAGGTATTTACTAGAGATTCGTTTTGCTATAGTCAATGATCTGTGGATAGTAGAATATTTCTAGACTAGGTCTAGTAATTTTTACTTTTCACATTGTAGGGATTTTCCACGTAAAAATCCTATATGTTAGTACTTGTTAATTTTATATGTTGATTTATTTGCTTTTTGGATCTATCCTATGATTTATTCATTTTGTGAGAAAAAAATTTTGGGTGATTATTTCGCTTTCATTATTCCAATTTTTTCCTAGCAATAGTATCAGCACACTTTAAGAGCAGGATTATACCTGCTCGGGATTTTTGCTTAATTAAATATGGAACCAGATCTCAGTAAGATGATCAGTTTAAATGACCCTAACTATCATAAATGTAAGGGCAAGATGAAGGATTTACTATTTGTGAAGAAGTTACACTTATCGATATTTTCTGATAAGAAATTTGAATCCATGTCTGATTTGGATTGGGCTTTGAGTATGAGATGGTTTGTGACTTCATTTGGCAGCAGGTAGATGATAGTTTTTTGAATCATATCGCCAACGAGAAACATGCTATAACTCTGTCGAAGAAGTTTGGGTCCTTGTATGCTTCAAAATCATGCAATAACAATTTATTCCTATTGAAACAGGCTATGAATTTGAAGTACAAATAAGCAAGTTTTATATCTGACTACATGAATAAATTTCAAGGGTGTTTTGACTAGTTGTCAGGCTTGGGTGTCAAATTTGAGTATTAGATTATGAGACTTTGGTGGTTGAATGCTCTACTAGATTTTTGAGAGAATTGATTTTCATTTCACGTTGACCAGTTCTATTCTTGGTGGTGTTGTAGCCTTGAGTTACGTAAAGAAGGTAGTTTTGAATGAAGAGGTGAGACAAAAAACACAAGATGCAACTACTTAACAGTTCGAGGTATTAATTATGAAAAATCAAGACATACGCAGAAATAAAGATAAGGGAGGATCCAACAGAGGCAAGAGTAGAGGCAAATCAAAATGAATGTATAAGAACCTTGAGTGTTATCATTATGGAAAGATTGGACAAATCAAGAGGTTCTATAGTAAGCTGAAGAAGAAGAAGAGAAAAATAGGAAAAGGAAGATAGTGACAATGATAATTGTGTAACTTCCACTACTACAAAGGATTTGGTGTTTGTCTGGAATGAATTTAATCAATGGTGCGAGTGATTAATCAAATTGGGTCATCAATAGTGGTGCCTACTTCCATGTCACATCAAGGAAGGATTTCTTTATAACTTATACTCCCAATGACTTCGGATATTAAAGATGGATAATTGATAGTCAGTCGTGAGTAGTTGGCTTAGGAACTGTTGTATTGAAGACTTGTACTAGAATGACGTTGGTTATGAGAGATGTCAAACATGCACTAGATGTTCATCTGAATTTGATTTTGACTGAAGAGTTGGATGATAAGGGTTATATTAGCATCCAAGATAATAGACAGTGCAAGATAACTAAGGGTTCTTTGATTGTAGTTCGTGGGAAGAAGTGTCCTGGCTTGTATTGGACCAAGGCTTCTGTGTACATTAATAATGTCAATGTAGTTGAAGATAGTGCCTCTCCAGCATTATTGTAGAAGAGTCTTAGCCATATCAATAAGATGGGATTTAGTTGTTTGGCCAAGAAAATTTTCTTTTCGGATTAAAAACTAATCAACTAGAAAGGTTGCACACTGCTTGATAGAGAAACAAAACATGGTCTCTTTCAAGAGTCATCCTCCACCAAGAAAATCAGAGTTGCTTGAACTAGTGCATTTAGAACTTTGTGGTCCAATGAAAACGTTGTGAAGACGTTTGGTGATGCATTCTACTTTGTCATATTTATTAATGACTGTACAAGGAAACAGTGGGTGTAAGTCTTGTATTCAAAAGATCAAGTGTTTGGTGCCTTTAGATAGTTTCAGGCTTCTGTTGAGAGGGAAATAGGTAAGAAGCTGAAACATATTCCCATTGACAATGGTGGCTAATATGTTGGATCATTTGATGACTACTACTGACAGCGGGATATAAGACATTAGAAGACTACTCCCAAAACTCCTCAATTGAATGGCCAGGCAGAGAGGATAAATAGAACATTGGTGGAGTGAGTCAGATATTTGCTTTCTAAAACAAAATTACCACATGTATTTTGGGGAGGCATTACCGACTGTTGCAAATTTTATTAATTTATCTCCAGTTATTGCTTTGCAGGCTGATCTTCCTGATCGTGTGTGGTATGACAAGGAGGTATCCTATGACCACTTGAACATATTTACTTTCAAAGCATTCCTGCATGTGCCTAAAGATGAGAGGTCGGCCAAGTTGGAAATCAATACTAAACAGTGCATTTTTGTTAGCTATGGTCATGATGAGTTTGGCTATATACTTTAGGATCCAGTGTCCAAGAAACTTGTAAGAAGCCATGATGTTATCTTCATGAAGGATCAGACCATTGAAGATATTGGCAAAGAAAAGAAATTAGAGTCTACAAGTAAAGATGGTCTGTTAGACTTAAATCCAGTTCCTGCTTCTGTAACGTGTGTGACTTGTATAGTTGATGATGAAAATCATGACAAGATACGACATTAGGATAACCATGGTGAGGATGATGATGACTATACTACTAATGAGGTAGATGATCTTGTTAGTGAAGTCGATGAACCTGAAATTCCACCAAGGAGGTCGATAATGGCTAGAGTTCCTTTTACCTATTATTCATCAAATGAATATGTGGTCATTACTAACGGGAGAGATCCAAATAGTTGCAATAAGGCAATGACAAGTGAATAGAACAAGAAGGTCGACAATTATTTGTTTGGTTGTATCGGTTTGACAAATGCCTCCACTTGAGTTAGAGAGGGAGTTTGAGGAACAGTTCCTTCTCAGTTGGGGCCCACAAGTCAAATTAACATTCAAAAACAGGAAAGAAAAGGTTTTGTTAAATCCATGCATGTGTGCTTGTGTAGTTTTAGTAGTAGATTAGGAAACGGATTGAAAGATTAAAAAGGAATTATAAAAGACATAAAGGGCATATAACACGGCTTGGTTAGTTGTGAGTAAGTTAGAGAAGAATGCAGAAAATTCTTTTCTTGGGTAGTAGTGACGTTTCAACTTTAGGGGCAAAATCAATAATTTTATGTTTCAATCCGACGGTAAATTTTGCTCATTTTACAGTGAGATTTCAATATAGTGTTCTTGGCATTCTTAGTTACATTCTATACAGTCAGATCATTGTTTCCTCTTATATATTGGTTGGACTTTTATACTTGTGATTCGGATTATTTTGTATACTGTTTTTATTTATTTCACTTTTGGTAGTGAGTAGGGGCGAATTAATTGTTTGAGTTTTAGGTATTCACTAGAGACTCATTTTGCCGTAGATAGTGGAAATTTTCTAGACTAAATCCTATAATTTTTACTTTTAGCATTGTAGGGTTTTTTCACATAAAAATACTATATATTTTGTATTTGTTGATTTTATATGTTGATTTATTTACTTTTTGGGTCTATATCACGATTTGAATTTATTACTTTTTGGGTCTATATCACGATTTGAATAAATCGTGAAAAAAATTTCTTGGCTGATTATTTCGCTTCCGTTATTTTCGTTTTTTCCGAATACAAATATGCTTTGCAAATTAGAAGTAGACATACATAACATCTATTAACATCTGATATCCTGCATTCTACTTTTTTCTACAAATTTGTAGTAGTAACTCTGAATTAAAGTATTACCGTTTGTTTGACTTAGTAACATGTAATTGACTTAGTCCAAGTTTGTTTTTATCTTTCCTTAAATTTATGAAATCTTGTTGAAATCACACTAATTTAGTGCCAATGGCCTACATATTTCTACTTATTTGCTGTGATTTAGTTGCTATGTAAAGCATATTTAAAGGCATCTTTGGACAAGAATTAAGTTCACTAAGTAGTAATAAATTTCCAACATGTCTATGCCCACCAAGCGTTTGATTATATTCCTCTTAAAAATATTTCACTGTTTGTTCATTGTTTCAGCTCCTATTTTTCAATAATTAAGAGTTCATTGCGTGTGTTTGAGGTCTTTCACCAACACAAAAATGCTAACACAATATAAGAGACTTATTGATTCATTCTTTATTTGTATTATTTACTTTCCTTACGTGTGTCTATATACATACACATATTTATACACATATATATACATACATACACAAACACATGTATACATATATGTATGTGTACACACAAACACATATATATACACATATATATATGCACTCCCTTAGTCTCATTTTATTTGTCCCTCTTTCTATTTTTAGTTTATCTCAAATTATTTGTCACTCTTTAAAAAGGTAAGTAAATAAATGAATGAGACTAAGGGCCAATTTACCTAATTTACACTTCATGCAAGTTCCAAAAAAGAAGCATTAATGTCATGTTTTAATATTAATTACTCTCATAAATCATTTCAATTTTTGAAAACCCAAAACCAATTAACAAATTCTGAATTTTAATTGAGGACAATAATGGAAAAAAAATTCTACTAGTTGGTCAAATTTTAACTTTCTTAAACTATGTGCAAAATTGACCATATCAAATAAAATGTGATGGAGGGAGTTACATATCAATTGGAGCACAACAACCTGAAGTCCAATTCAATATACAACAAAATTGGGGAATATGTCAAGTTTGCAAAGAGCAAATTCCCCGAATCAGATAAACTCTGCATGCCAAACATCCGAATTAAGTCCAAAAAATTCACACCTGGTCAAATAGACGTCTGGCACTACAGGTCTACAATACCAGAAAGGGCCGTGTACAAGTCCTCCTTCTCCAGTACCCAAACAATCCAAAGAACAAGCAGCATACTCATTGCCGGACCATGACATACTTATGCCTCAGATATTGCGAGTCCATCTAACCTATCCGTAGACAGATTCTTACTAGACATGCTGCAAACCAAGAAGCTAGAAGAATGGGCTCACATAACTCAAGCCAACATATACAGTTAGGCCCAGATCAAATAGGCCAGCTAATAGGCTCTGTTGTAAATGCCGTAAAAGTCGAGTGCTTAAAATCGGCAACATCAAAACCCAAATGCTAATAAATATTTACCGATTTATTCAAAACAACTTTTTGTTTGCAAATCTATAATTATGCTACGCTAACCTTTGCACAATTAGTTAACTATAGCCGTTCTATAATGACACATCACATCCAAGTTAATGATAATATTTCATTCTGGTATTCATGATAAATTGTAAATTACATTCTTTCCTGAAGTTCAAAACCCTGTTCACTGCCAGGCCACCAAATTATATCAGAGTTGCACAGGAATTCCACGAAGACGGTTCTCCCCACCTGCACTGTTTCCTTCAATTTCCATACAAGTTCGAAGCCTTATCCAAAATTAAAGGCTATTCGACCTCACCCATCCCAGAACCTCTGCAATTTTTCACCCTAACATCGAAGGGGCAAAAAATGCCGCGACAGTCAAAGAATAAATAGCCAAATATGGCGATTACTGTGAAAAGGGAAATTTCACTAGCAAACTAGCGAAGGGGGACAAGGAATCATACGCAGCTGCTCTCAATGTAGGTAATAAACAGAAAGCACTTAATATTATTAAAGCTGTTGATTCTAAATCCTTCGTTTTAAGTTAAGAAAAGATTAACTATCACTTTGATCTTATTTTCAAACCCCTTCCAGTCCAATACCAGAACCCAATCCCTATAGAATATCAGGTCCCAGATGCATTACGTGAATGGGTCCAGAACAATATAAAAAAGGCCCATACGAGACCGTACCCGCCCAAAAGCTTAATCATAGAAGGCTTATCCAAAATAGGCAAAACTTCCTGGGCATGCAGCTTAGGACGACACAACTACTATGCCGGACAAGTGGACCTCGAGGTCCTAGTCACGATGACGATGCCCTGTATAACATCATAGATGATGTCGCACCACAGTATCTAAAACACTAGAAAGAGTTCATAGGAAGCCAACACAACTGGTACTCTAATTTAAAATATGGCAAGCCCCGCATTATAAAAGGCGGGATCCCATCTATTATCCTATGCAATCCTGATGGCAACAGCTCCTACGTCCAATACCTAAAAAAAAGAAGAGAACAAGGGCCTTAGGGACTGGACCCTCTAGAATGCCACCTTCATTTTCCTTGAAGAAACCCTCTTCCCTACCTAAAATCAAACTGTAACTCCACCAACAGAAGAGGCGGAAGAGCAGCAAGGCTAGTTTTTTTAATTTACCACTACGCGGACCTTTTACAAATAGATGGATGCCGAGTCCCAAGATTACTACAACATTCGGTGCATGCGAGATACCTAGATTTGGAACCTCGCAAATCCAGTACACGTGAAGAGTCTCATGGCCATCAAGCACCAACAGAACTAGATTATGGACGTCAATCTAGTTCCTGATGAATTACAATCCTCGTAAATAGATGAAGGTGGCCAGTTTCTTTTGTACATGGCGTAAATGGATGAGCCCCAGGATCCAGAACACCTCCTTGATGTTGGTCCCAAAGCAACCTAAGAGGGGGGGTGAATTAGATTTCTTAAAAATTATGCTTTCAGAAAATAGTGAGCTTTTTAATTTAAATGCAGATATAATAAATTTACTAGAACGGTAAAGTAAAGAGAGAAAAATTGAACAAACAATACTTCCAAGCTAGCAAGCTTGAAGTATCAAATCTTTTGAATGCTTCACACACTTGGTGAGCCAATAATCTTTACAAAGTTGGGAAGTTCTTGCTCACACTAAAACTCTTTTTAGTTGAGCCAAGGATCTTACTTACAACCACACTTTCATACAAGATTATCACTCCACTCAAAGTTGAATTTGCACTCACAACTTCACACTAATACAACAAAGCACTATAGTCAATTTGCACTCAAATTACTCTTTTCTAAGGCTTGTACATTCTTACTTCACTGTATTAGATGATCTTTTCAGGTTATTAAAGCACCTATTTATAAGAGCAATAAATAGTGGTTTCAACTACTTCCTAACGGCTAAGTAATAAATGCACAAAAAATAGCCGTTGGGGTTTCGGACGTCCGAGAGAGATTAAATGCGTCCGAGGCAGCGTCCGATCTTCTTTCAGTTTTGTTGAGAGGCTTCGTTCGGACGTCCGTGCATGCGTTCGGTCCTTCGTCCGACAGAGGTTTCGGACGGTCTGAGCGTCATGAAGGAAAGGCTGTAGGATCCTATTCTTTCTGCTAGTTTGTTAAGACGATGCAATGCGTCCGAGGAGCTTTGACCTAGTTCGGACGGTTCTGTGCGTTTGAAAGATCTGTTCCTGCAAAAGCTTGTTTTACCGAGTTAAGTGTTCATGTCATCATCAAAATAAGGTTTGGAAAACATCAATCTCTCCCTTTTTGATGATGACAAACCTCAATTGGATATGACTAATCAATTTGCAATATATCATAATTGGATACCTTCAATTATCAACATATCAATCATATCAAAGCACAATAATATAACTACTCCCCCTTTTGACATCAATCAAAAAGACTCCCCCTTAGATCATGCAAGTAGTTTGATAGAAATGAAACAAGTTTAATACATCCAACTGAAAAGTTCTAATGGTGCTAGAGTCAAGTAAATACATAACCAAGCCACGAGTGCGGAAAACCAAAAGAAATACTGAAAGGTTCTAATAAGCGAGAATCTGAAAACAAAGTACAAAAGAACTAATATGAGTCATTGCACTTTTGGAGCGCTTTTCAGTCTTTTGTCGTTTGGATGGAATATCTTCGGTGGCTTCACTGTCATCCTCCTCCCTAGTACGACGTTGCATGATAAAGTCAAACGTATCGTCAACATCTTCGTCATCGTCGTCATCATCATCGGCAGCTCCTTGAGCAGCTTCTGCATTGTCTTCACGTGTATGTTCATTTTCTTATACATCATCTAGATGATGTATCAAGTGGATATTGGGACTGAAGAATTAGCAAATTGAACTTGAGCCGAAGCAGACATGCCAAGACTGAGTCCCTCTTGGAGAATCATTTGACGAGTTTCAAGTCGTTTTAACTTTCGATTTGTGCGACGTTGAAATGAACTGACTTGAGTACTCAGAGAGGTGAGAAGTCCACAGATATGGGAAAGAGATGGTTCAGAAGTAGATGGTTCAGATGTAAGTGGAGGTTGTTGAGGAGTAGGAGAGTGAGGGATAGCAAAATCAGAGGTGGAGGGATGGGATTGTGATTGTGCAATATCAAAGGCTGCCTTAGTTAGCCATTGATCGTTGAAAAAATGGAGGCCTTTGCGTTCAATGTAGGATTTGTTAAAATATTGCAAACAAGTTGTTTGTTTCATTGAAAGGAATGTGCATGATCTAAGGGCTGTCTCTTATACACATCTGTTTGATCTGTGATGAAGTTGAGAAAGAGTTCCCATAGGGAACAAAAAAGATACCCAAAATCAAGAGGAATACCCTTGAAAACACAAAAAAATAAATAAAGTTGCATTTTTTCGGGCTCAGTACGATGCCCGTCAGTTGGCAATAACAGATTTGTGACAAGGGTGTACAGGATATTAAGTTCAGGAGCGAGCAATATAGTTTTGGCTTCCGAGGCCTGTTTAAAATGAATGTTAAAAATTGCTCTAACTTCATCAATATCAAACTGAGTATCATCAGCAGGCCATTTGTCTAACGAAAAGAAATAGGAAAAATCAGTGGGGTTTGAGACTTCACATTCAAAAATGGTGTTAATGATGTTTGATGAAATCTCAAGATCAGTGTTGTTAACATGAGAAATGAGAGTGCGAACAGTAGGACCTTTTCGAAGATTGGTCGTGAACTGAAGCACCATGTCATGATAAACAGGTAAATCAAGATGCACAAGATGACCCCAATTTTGTTTTCCAAAACAAGATTTGATAATGGGAAGATTATATTCATCAAATAGACTATGAGAAGCAGGACGTTGAACGATTATAGATTTACTTACGAAGGGAAGTATAGTTTCCTCGGATGCCTTGGCATCGATAAATTTTGATAAAATTGGAGTGGTGGAGACTTGAGGATTGGTTGATGATTCTCCTCGTACTGGAGCCTTCCCTTTAGTTTTTTGACCCCGATTTGCTGTAGAGGAACCTCCGCGAGATTTCACCATTGTAATAAAAGAAGAGAAAATTGAAAAAATTTGAGGATTGGTGAGATTTTGAGGAAATGAGATGGTGGATGGGGGAAATGAGATGTGATTTAGGTGATAAGGGCTTTGGGTAGGATGATTTTCCAATCAATTTTGGAAGAGAGAGTGGGAATTTGGAGGGTTGTGGAGACCAAAAAATTCGCCTGAGGGTTTTCGGGGGAAAGAGTAAGTCCGAAAAGGGGAATTTGGACGATTTTAATCAAACAGGGGTACCTTTCGGACGGCCGAACGTTTAGTGTGTGTCCAACAAAGTGTCCGAAAGCTGAAGAACGGACTGCCGAAGGAGGAGCCAGTGCGTCCTAAGTTCGGGGATCTCTTTTCGGACGATGCTGCGCGTCCGGAAGATTTCCAGAGAGTTTAGGAAAAAAAAGAATGTTGTTCAGACGAAAATGAGCGTTTGAGAGGTAATAGATGCTTTCGGACGATCCAGAGCGTCCGAAAGAAAAGTTGTTCGTGTTGGTCCCAAAGCAACCTAAGAGGGGGGGTGAATTAGGTTTCTTAAAAATACTTTAAGAAATATTGAGATTTTCAAAGTAAAATCAGTTATAACAAAACTAGTTATAACAAAATCAATAGAACAGTAAATTAAAGAGAGAATAAATTTGAACAATAACTACTTCCAAGCTAGCAAGCTTGAAGTATCAAATTTCTTTAATGCTTCACACACTTGGTGAGCCAATAATCTTTACAAAGTTGGGAAGTTCTTGCTCACACTAAAACTCTTTTAGTAGAGCCAAGAATCTCACTTACAACCACACTTTTATACAAGATTATCACTCCACTCAATGTTGAATTTCACTCACAATTTCACACTAATACAAGATACAGCATCAAAGCTCTAAAGTCAATTTGCACTCAAATTACTCTTTTCTAAGGCTTGTATTCAATGTATTAGATGATATATTCAGGTTATTAAAGCCCTTATTTATAAGAGCAATAAATAGTGGTTTCAACCACTTCCTAACGGCTAAGTAATAAATGCACAAAAAATAGCCGTTGGGGTTTCGGACGTCCTAGAGGGATTGAATGCGTCCGAGGAAGCGTCCGATCTTCTTTCAGTGTTCTTGAGAGACTACGTTCGGACGTCCGAGCATGCGTCCGGTCCTTCGTCCGACAGAGGCTTCTGAGGGTCCTGAGCGTCCAAAAGAAAGGCTGTAGGATCCCATTCTTTCTGTCACTTTGTTCGGACGATGCACTGCGACCGAGAAATTTTGTCCTGGTTCGGACGGTCCTGTGCATCCGAAAGATCTGTTCCTGCAAAAGCTTGTTTTACATAGTTAAGTGTTTATGTCATCATCAAAATAAGGTTTGGAAAACATCAGTTCGGACGAAGTAGCACTTGCGTCCGAAATCTGAACCTATGCCAAATTTATCTGTAAAATCCCCAGACATTTTCTGAGCGATTCAAAGCGATCTAGAGCTAAGGATTTTGTAAAAATATCAGCCAATTGATCTGAAGTAGGCACAAAATCAACACGAATTTCCTTTTTACAAACGAGATCTCTAATGAAATGATACTTAACATCAATGTGTTTGGTTCTAGAGTGCATAACAGGATTTTTTGTGAGATTAATTGCACTAGTGTTGTCACACAATATAGGAACACAATCAAAAATTACACCAAAATCTTTCAGAGTATGTTTCATCCAAAGAAGTTGAGCACAACAATTTCCGGCGGCAATGTATTCGGCTTCAACCGTAGAAAGAGAAATGGAATTTTGTTTTTTACTAAACCAAGACACAAGACAATTTTCCAGAAAATAACACATACCACTGGTACTTTTTCTATCAATTTTACACCCAAAGAAAGTCAGGCATCGAATAGCTAATCAGATCAAATGTAGAGATTAAGTAATCCTGTTCCGATCATACCTCTATAGTGTTTTTCATCAACACTATTACCTTCTTCGTCTTTATCAAGTTTGGTTGAAGTACACATTGGCGTACCAACTTGTTTGCAATCTTCTATACCAAATCGTTTGAGCAGCTCCTTTGTGTACTTGATTTGTGTAATAAATGTTCCTTCCTTAGTTTGATGAACTTGTAGTCCGAGGAAGAATTGCAACTTGCCCATCATACTCATCTCAAACTCTTCTTGCATTAATTGTGAAAAATCCTTGCACAAACTTTTATTAGTTGCTCCAAAAATAATATCATCAACATAAATTTGAACAATTAACAATCCTTTTAAATCTGTTTTTGTAAGAAAATGTGGTGTCAACTATACCTCTTTTGAAACCATTTTCTATCAAGAAGCCACTTAATCTTTCATACCAAGCTCTTGGAGCTTGTTTCAAACCATATAAAGCTTTGGAAAGTTTGAAAATATAATTTGGAAGATTCTTATTTTCAAAGCCCGGAGGTTGTTCGACGAAAACTTCTTGGTCGATAAAACCATTTAAAAAAGCACTTTTGACATCCATTTGAAATAATTTTAAATTATTGAAACATGCAAATGCAAGAAACATGCGGATGGATTCTAATCTAGCCACGGGTGCAAAGGTTTCATCAAAGTCAATACCTTCTTCTTGAGCGTAACCTTTTGCAACAAATCTAGCTTTGTTTCTTATGATCTCACCTTTGTCATTTAATTTGTTTCTAAAAACCCATTTAGTACCAATAACGGGATGAGAAGAAGGTCTTTCAACTAAGGTCCATACATTATTTTTCTCAAATTGACTAAGTTCACCTTGCATAGCATTAACCCAAGATTCATCACTCAAAGCAACATCTATATGTTTAGGTTCAATATGAGAGAGTAATGCACAATTACTATTCAAAGGTTTATGAGAACGAGTAGTTACCCCATCGGATAGATCACCTATGATTAAATCTTGAGGATGACTAGAGACGAATCTCCAAGCTTTTAATAGATCATTTTGAGCATCCTCATTCTTTTCATCATCAATTTGATGGTTGTTGACATCAACGCTTGATGTAGTCTCTTGATGATCTTCATGAATAACGAGCTTTTCAAGCTCCTTTAAAATACCTGCATCTTCTTCTTCACATATATTCTTTGAGATAACATCATTAGTTTCATCAAATGTAACATGCACAACTTCTTCAATTAAAAGTGTTCTTCTATTGTAAACTCGGTATGCCTTCTTGTCACTAGAATATCCTAGAAAAATTCCTTCATCCAATTTTTTGTCAAATTTTCCAAGGTTCTCTTTGATTTTTAAAATAAAGCATTTGCAACCAAAAACTAAGTTGAAATAGCTCCAACGGATTTTCTACAAAAAAAGGAGTTCATAAGGAGTTTTATTTAAAGAGGATCTTAATAAAACTCGATTCATAACATAACAGATGTGTTAAAGAGACTTAGCCCAAAAGTATTGTGAAGTAAGTCACATTCACTAATCATAGTTCTAGCCGTTTCTTGAAGAGTCCTATTTTTCCTTTCAACAACACCATTTTGTTGCGGGACTCTAACAACCGAAAACTCATGAAAGATACCGTTGTGATCACAAAAGTCGGGAAAACCCCCAAACTTAAATTCTGCACCATTGTCACTCCTTACACGAACAATTTTTGTATCCAATAAATTTTGAATTTTGGAAAACAATTTTACAAATTTTTCAAATGCTTCATTTTTGTGAACAAGAAATAATACCCAAGTAAACCTAGAGTAGTCATTTACGATAACAAATGCATATTTGCAACCACCTAGACTAGCATATTGAGTAGGTCCAAATAAGTTTAAATGCAACAATTCTAATTAAGGTTTATGAGTAGACACAAAATTCTTTGGTTTAAAAGAAACTTTGACTTGTTTACCAAATTGGCAAGCATCACAAACTTTATTTTTCAAAATTTTAGTTTTGGCAAACCTCTTACCAAATCTTTCTTGGCAAGTTTTTCAATCAAATCCATATTAAAATGACAAAGTCTTCTATGCCAAAGCCATGGATCATCTATGGAAGCGGTAAGACATTTTACATTGCTATTGCTAATTTTATCAAGATGAATCACATACACATCATTGTGCCTAGTGCCCTTGAATAAAACAATATGATTTTTATCAAGGATAAGACATTCATGCTTGGTAAAAAATACATATAAATTTTTATCACAAAGTTGACTAACACTTAATAAATTATAGTTCAAATTATCAACAAGAAGCACATTCTTAATCAAAGTTTCACCATTTTTACCTACATCACCAATGCCGATTGATTTTGCTTTATTGTTATCTCCAAAAGTGACTTTTCCACTATTTTTGATTGTGGATGTGAGATTTGTGAAGAGAGAAGCATCACCCGTCATGTGCCTTGAACATCCACTATCTATGAACCACTTAGCATTGTTGGTGATGTTAAGTACCTACACAATAAATCAATTGATGACTTTTGGTACCCATATTTTCTTGGGTCCATTTGAGTTAGTGAAATTGCTTTCCATCCATGCAACTTTCATTCCAAGTTTTTCGTTCTTCTTAACATAACACATATTCTTAACATGTCCATGTTTTTGGCAATATCTACAAATAATGCTTTTATTACCATTCAACAATGATTTTGGTTTTACAATACATAAGTCATTCCTTCTAAACATGACAAAATTTTTGTTGATAGCTATATTTCTATTTCTTTTCATATCAACAATATTTTCTTTCTTTCTAATTAGGAGAGTATTCAAATCATCCATTCTTTTCTTCAAGGAGGCTTGTTCTTCCTTGACCTTTGATCTCACATGCATTCTTTTCTTCAAATCACGATTTTCTTGTGCCAGGATAGCCTATTGTTTTCATTCACAAGTTTAGAGTTAGGCATTCAATAAAGCATTTGATTTTTTAACTAACTCCTTATTTCTAGCATATGATTCCTTTAAGCTATCATGTAATTTCAAAATGAAAGCTTCAAGATCATCTTCACCATTTTCATCATTAGAGTCATAGTTAGAATTTACCTCATCATCTCTAATGGCCATGAAGGCCATTTGTGCCGACTCCATTTCTTCTTCAAATTCTCCTTCGGAGTTGCAATCATCCCACGTGATTTGAAAGTTGTTGAATCTTGGTTTTCTTCCTTCTTTATTTTTCTTGGAAGGACACTCATTTGCAAAATGTCCGAGTTGATCGCATTCAAAGCATTTATCATTTTGCTTCTTTATTTCAAGCCTTGACCTCCCTTTGAAATTATTTGTGTTTGTAGCTCCGCCTCTTCTCATTCTTCGTTTGTTGATGTAATGTTTAAGAAAACCTTTGGTGATGAGTGCAAGATCTCCTTCATCATTTCTAGATCTTCATCTTCTAGATTGATGGAGCTGTTTTCATCTTCCTCTTGAGAGGTCTTTAGAGCAATGCTCCTTCTTGGCCTTGCTTCTTCATCATCCACAACCTTGGCCTTCAGCTTGAGTTCATAAGATGTAAGAGAATTGATTAGTGATTCAATAGGCATTAAATTTAAATTCTTGGCTTCCTCTATAGCAATTGTTTTGGCATCCCATTCTTTGGATAGAGCATTTAGGATTTTTCTATTTTTTCACCCAGCGAGTACTCCTTACTCAAGGCTTCAAGATCCTTTATAATGTCATTGAACCTGCAGTACATTTTGTCTATGTTCTCATGTGGTTCCATCTTGAAGGATTCATACTTGGCAACAAGTAGAGATTTCTTTTGCTCACGAACATCATCGCTCCCTTCATGGATTTCTTTCAACTTATATATGTATATAAGAATATGTAACCCTTCATCGAGTTGATTCATTTGCATCCAAGGCATTATATAACACATTCATGGCTTTTGCATTTAATGTCAAGTTTGCCTTGTCTTGTGGAGTGAGCTCATTCCTTGTCTTTTCTCTTCTTCTATTTGTGTGATCATCAATGATAGAAGCTTCAAATGGACCTTCATTGACAACATACCACAAATCAATGTCAATAGATTGCAGAAATATTTTCATTCTATCTCTCCAACTAATAAAATTTGCCCCATTAAACATGGGGGGGGGGCTAGTAACAGATTGGCCTTCAAAAAATAGAGCATTGTTGGTTGCCATATTTCTTTACTCAATAGCAGTTTAAGCAATATAATGAGACCAAGCTCTGATACCAATTGTTGGTCCCAAAGCAACCTAAGAGGGGGGGTGAATTAGATTTCTTAAAAATTATGCTTTCAGAAAATAGTGAGCTTTTTAATTTAAATGCAGATATAATAAATTTACTAGAACGGTAAAGTAAAGAGAGAAAAATTGAACAAACAATACTTCCAAGCTAGCAAGCTTGAAGTATCTAATCTTTTGAATGAGATCTTCACACACTTGGTGAGCCAATAATCTTTACAAAGTTGGGAAGTTCTTGCTCACACTAAAACTCTTTTTAGTTGAGCCAAGGATCTTACTTACAACCACACTTTCATACAAGATTATCACTCCACTCAAAGTTGAATTTGCACTCACAACTTCACACTAATACAACAAAGCACTATAGTCAATTTGCACTCAAATTACTCTTTTCTAAGGCCTGTATTTCTTGTGTATTAGATTACTAAGAAGTTTATTATTGCTGCTATTAATTATTATAAATAGTGGTAATACAACTACTTCATACGGCTAAGTAATATTTTCACATCCCCTCTATTGTATATGTGTCTGTTCTTACACACATCAAGGAGGTGTTCTGGTCCGATCTTCTTTCGATTTGTTGAGAGGCTTCGTTCGGACGTCCGTGCATGCGTTCGGTCCTTCGTCCGACAGAGGTTTCGGACGGTCTGGCGTCGAAGGCTTCTAGATGTGTATAAGAGACTTTCGCTATTAAGGGTTCAGACGATGCAATGCGTCCGAGGAGCTTTGACCTAGTTCGGACGGTTCTGTGCGTTTGAAAGATCTGTTCCTGCAAAAGCTTGTTTTACCGAGTTAAGTGTTCATGTCATCATCAAAATAAGGTTTGGAAAACATCACTTGATACCTAGGAGGTTCTAACATTCTGTACTCAGATACCTAAATAATCTAGGAATAATCAACGTGATTTGTATATTACAGCCATTAAGTACATAATTACCAACTACCACGTTGTAATTTCTTCCAAATATACAAGGCAATAGATTAATTTTCAATAAAGTTTTTATTCCTAACAATTTTTTTTGTCAACTGAGGAATTACATGTACACTGGCCCACCAAGGGCCACCAATTAAGCACATCCCAAACTAAGCAGAAACCAGGGTTCTCCATTATTCAGGACCGTCTGACCCCTGAGATCCTGGTGCAGAATGAAAGCCATTAACCCGCGAAGCAGTGGATAAGCCTAAAAACAACGTGCCTATATTTTTGAATGGAGCAAATTAATCCATGCCACCAGGCAGAGAGGTCTCGTTTCCAGCATGGACATAGTAATCTCCCTTAAAAGTTCTCGAACACTGCGAACTCCCCCACCAAGTGTAACAATCAAATGTAGTCTCGTAACCCCCAGCATCTTCCAAGAATACCAGGGAAAATCAAATGCCCAGTTTAATACCCCCAGTGAAAACTGTTAATTCCCTCCTCTCCAAGTAAGTAGCTGCACACAGCGAGAACTCCAAAATTTGAATTGAGAATCTACAGTCCTGCCAATTACCAAGGACAGGGAAAAACTTCAAGGAAGCAATCATTACCCCCAACAACGAGTACAAAAGGACTGCAGAGGACAACTGCTTTGAGTACAAAAGTGAGCCCCGCAGCCTGTCCTTTCACTTTAAAATTTTGAAATTTGAAACCTACAGCCCCCACTAACTCCCTCCCCACTACAGGATACTCCATTCGTCTCTCTCTATAACTGTACCACTATTTGCCTAACAGAGTGACACTTTGACTACTCCCTCTGTCCCTCTCTGTAACATTACCCAATTTAATTGCAACCCCAGTCCTCCATAAACAAAATAGTCCCGACGTGCTCTGACACAAAAAGCAAGGAAGGACGGACAACTCAGAAGCTTCCTCAACTCACATCCTTACTATAACCAGGACAGTTCTTGGCCC
This sequence comes from Cinchona pubescens, assembly GCA_025175665.1. Taxonomy (NCBI): domain Eukaryota; kingdom Viridiplantae; phylum Streptophyta; class Magnoliopsida; order Gentianales; family Rubiaceae; genus Cinchona; species Cinchona pubescens. The sequence goes on from JANKKI010000105.1 coordinate 457,807, forward strand.
ATCTATCATGGATGAACACCACGTCATCACCCCAAATACATCCAACGGCACAAATATCTTTTTTAAAAAAGATTCCAGTCCAGACACATTGGTCCCACATGTATTATATATATATATAGGCACATATACATACATATGTGTAGATATACATATAAATATATATATACGTATATATACATATATACGTATACATATACATATATTTATAAATACATATATATATAAGTATATATGTATATATATGTACTTATATATGTATATATATAAATATATATATGTATATATGTATATATGTGTATACATACATATATATATGTATGTATATGTGTATTATAATGCATATACATATATATATATGTATATATGTGTGTTTATGTGTGTGAGTCTGTATATAGACACACACACACACACATATATATGCACATATATATAGACACACACACAGATATATATATATGTGTGTGTGTGTATGTATATGTGTGTGTTTGTATATATATGTATACATACATACATATATATATATATATTTATACACACTCACATATATAATATGTCCGTTCTGGAAACCGGACCTCTCCGCTTGGTGGCATGGATTAATTTGCTCGAGTTAGAAACCAGGCAATTGTTTTTAGGCTTATCCTCTGCTTCGCTGGTTAATGGCGTTCGTTCTGCACAGGGATCTCAGGGGGCAAACGTTCCTGAATAATGGAGAACTGAGTTTCTGCTTAGTTTGGGAAGTATTTAATTGGTGGCCCTCGGTGGGCCAGTGTACTTGAAATTCATCAATTGACAAAAAGATTGTTGTGAATAAAAAGTTTATTAAAAATTAATATATTGCCTTGTACATTCAGAAGAAATTAATGCTGTACAATGTGGTAGTTGGTAATTACGTAGTTAATGGCCCTAGTGTACAAATCAACACTGATTATTCTTTGATTATTTAGGTATCTGAGTACAGAATGCTAGAACCTCCTGGGTATCATGGAGGTGTTCTGGATTCTAGGGCTAATCCATATACGCCATGTACAAAAGAAACTGGCCACCTTCAACTCTTTGCGAGGGTTGTAATTGAACATCCATAATCCAGTTCTGTTGGTGCTTGATGGCCATGAGGCTCTTCACGTGTACAGGATTTGCGAGGTTCCAAATCCAGGTCCCTCACATGCACCGAAGGCTGTATTACTCTTGGGACTCTGGATCCATCTATTTGTAAAAGGTCTAAGCAGCAGGAAATAAAGAGACTTGCCTTGCTGCTCTTCTGCCTTTTCTATTGGCAGAGTTGCAGTTTGATTGCCGATGGGGAAGAGGGTTTCTTCAAGGAAAGTGAAGGTGGCATACTTGAGGGATCAGTCCTTAAGGCCCTTGTTGTCTTCATTTTTCTAGGTATTGGACGTAGGAGCTGTTGCCACAAAATTTCATAGGATAATAGATGGGATCCCGCCTTTTCTAATGCGGGACTTGCCGGATTTTAAATTGGAGTACCAGTTGTGCAAGCTTTCTATGAACTCTTTCCAGTGCTTCAAATACTGTGGTGTGGTGTCATCTATGATGTTATACAGGGCATCATCATCGTGACTACGGAGGTCCACATGTCCGGCATAGTAGTTGTGCTATCCTAAACTGCGTGCCTAGGAAGTTTTGCCTATTCTAGATGGGCCTTCGATGATTAGGCTTTTGAGCCGGTGCGGTCTCGTAAAGTCCTCTTGTATATTGTTCTAGACCCATTCCCGTAATGGATCCGGGACTTGATATTCTACAGGGAATGGGTTTTGGTATTGGACTGGAGGGGTTTTGAAAATAAGATCAAAGTGATAGTTGATTTTTCGTAATTTAAAACGAAAGATTTAGGATCAACAATTTTAATAATATTAAGCGCTCGAATACCAAAACCCATTCTTGTTTATTACCGGTATTGAGAGCAGCTGCATATGATTCCTCGTCCCCCTTTGTTGTTTCGCCAATGAAATTTCCCTCCTCACAGTAATTGCAGTATTTTGCTATGTGTTCTTTGACTGCCGTGGCATTTTTTGCCCCTTGGATATTAGGGTGAAAAATTGCAGAGGTTCTGGGATGGGTGAGGTCGATTAACCTTTGATTCTAGGTTTCGAACTTGTATGGAAATTGAAGACAACAGTGCAGATGGGGAGAACCGTCTTCGTGGAATTCCCGTACGACTCTAATATAATTTGGTAGCCTGGCAGTGAACAAGGTTTTTAGTTTCAGGAGAGCTTCTTCTTTGCCTATGGAGTAATGGGGAAAAGTGAGGAAGATGTTCTTATTTCGTAAAAGGACAGCGTGGCATTTTTGTAAATAATGGCTTCCAGATAGAGGGAGGGAGCCTCCGATGACGATGAGATGCCAGTTTAGGGACGAAGGGAGTTAGTAGGGCCTGTAGGCGTATGGAGGAGGGAGTTAGTAGGGCTATACCCTGTAGCAGGGAGAGAGTTAGTGGGAACTGCAGGTTTGAAAATTAGAAATTTGAAAATGAAAAGACAGGCTATGGGGCCCAATTCTGTACATAAAGCAGCTGTCATCTGCTGTCCTTTTGTACTCTTTGTCGGGGGTAATGATTGCTTCGTGAAATTTTCTCCTTGTCCTTGGAATAGGTGGGACTGTTGATTCCCAATTCTATTTTTGAAGTTCCCGCGGTGTGTTGCTGCTTACTTGAATAAGAGGGAATTAACAAGGTTCTCCGGGGTATTAAACTTGGCATTTGATTTTTCCTGGTATTCTTGGAAGATGCCGGGGATTGCGAGACTGCGTTTGACTATTACGCTTGGTAGGGGAGTTTACAGTGTTCTGAACTTTTAAGGGAGATTACTATGCCTGTTCTGGAAAAGGAACCTCTCGACCTTGTGGCATGGATTAATTTGCTCTAGTCAGAAACTAGGCAATTGCTTTTAGGCTTATCCTCTGCTTTGCTGAGTTAATGGCGTTCGTTCTGCACCATGATCTCAGGGGGTAGATGGTCCTGAATAATGGAGAACCCGGGTTTTTGCTTAGTTTGGGAAGTGTTAATTGGTAGCCCTTGGTAGGCCAGTGTACTTTTAATTCATCAATTGACAAAAAGATTATTGTAAATAAAAAGTTTATTAAAAATTAATATATTGCCTTGTACATTCAGAAAAAATTACAATGTGGTAGTTGGTAATTACGTAGTTAATGGCCCTAATGTACATATCAACGCTGATGATTCCTAGATCATTTAGGTATCTAAGAACAGAATGTTGGAACCTCCTGGGTATCATGGAAGTGTTCGGGATCCTGAGGCTGATTCATATACGCCATGTACAAAAGAAACTGGCCACCTTCAGCTCTTTGCTAGTGTTATAAGTTCATCATGAAGCACTTAATATTATTAAAACTGCTGATCTTAAATCTTTTGTTTTAAATTACGAAAAGATTAACTATCACTTTGGTCTTATTTTCAAATGGGCCAGCCCCTACAGTCCAATACCAGAACACATTCCTTGTAGAATATCAAGTCCCGAATGCATTACGGGAATGGGTCTAGAACAATATACAAGAGGCCCTTACGAGACCGCACTGGCCCAAAAGCCTAATCATAGAAGGCCCATCTAGAATAGGCAAAACTTCCTGGGCACGCAGTTTAGAACGACACAACTACTATGTCGGACATGTGGACCTCCGTAGTCACAATGAGGATGCCCTGTATAACGTCATAGATGACGTCGCACCACAGTATCTGAAGCACTGGAAAGAGTTCATAGGAAGTCAGCACAACTGATACTCCAATTTAAAATACGGCAAGCCCCGCATTATAAAATGCGGGATCCCATATATTATCCTATGCAATCCCGATGGCAATAGCTCCTACGTCCAATACATAGAAAAAGAAGACGATAAAGGCCTTAAGGACTGGACCCTCAAGAATGCTACCTTCATTTTCCTTGAAGAAACCCTCTTCCCCACCGGCAATCAAACTGCATATACACATACACACACACACACACATATATATATATATGTATGTATGTATGTATGTATGTATTTGTATATATATGTATATGTGTATATATATGTATACGTAGATACATATATATATTTTATATGTGTATATATATATACAAACACAAACATTATACACATATATATATATATTTGTATATAGATGTATATATATGTGTATATGTGTGTGTATGTGTGTGCGTATATATATATATATGTATATATATGTATACATACATACATATACATATTTATACACACACACACACACATATATATATATATGTGTGTGTGTGTGTATGTATGTATGTATAGACACAAATATATATATATATATATATATATGTATGTATGTATGTATATATATATAAGTATGTATATGTGTAGACACAAATATAGATATATATATATATATATGTATGTATGTAGTATATGTATATGTGTAGACACGAATATATATATATATATATGTATATATATAAGTATATGTGTAGACGCGAATATATATATATATATGTATGTATATACATACATACATACATATATATATATATACACACACACACATATATGTATATATGTGTATATATGTACATATATATATACACATATATATGTATATATATGCATATATACATATATGTATGTATGCATGTACATATACATATATATACGTATATGTGTTTGTATATATATATATATATATATTCATACGTATATGTATGTATATATGTATGTGTGTGTGTGTGTGTATATATATATATATATGTGTGTGTGTGTGTATATACATACAGATATACATATATCTACACATATACTTATATACATACATATATGTATGTATATATATACATATATTAACTTATATACTTATATGTATAAGTGTGTGTGTGTATATACATATATTTATATATAAATATGTATACATAGACATATATGTGTGTGTGTCTGTGTCTACTTATATATTTATATATACATGTATATATACATGACATATATATATATATTTATGAAAAATTTTACAGTCCCTATACATATATATACACATATACTTATATGCATACATATATGTATGTATATATATACATATATTAACTTATATACTTATATGTATAAGTGTGTGTGTATATACATATATTTATAAATAAATATGTATAAATACACATATATATGTGTGTGTCTGTGTCTACTTATATATTTATATATACATGTATATATACATATATACATATATATATATATTTATAAAAAAATTTACAGTCCCTTTTAGGGAACCATTCCCTTATGCTTTAAATGCTTGTACAATACAACACCATGTTCTTTAAATGTTTATACTGTATAAGATTTTAAAGTTAAGGGAATAGTTCCTTATAAGGGAGTGTAGAATTCTCCCGTATTTATATATATGTGTGTATATAAAGACACACACACACTTATATACCCAGGATATGATACTTAGAAATAGAGTGCTTGAAATAAAATAATTAATAAAAATAGCTATTCTTATAAATAATGTAAATAAGGATCAACAAGATTAAAGATTTATAGAAAATAAAAGAATAAATCAAGTAATATGTATAAATATTCTGCAATATGTATTAATATTAAAGATTTATTAATTAAAAGGATAAAATTAAGCATGGGATATGAGTAAAACTTACTTGATATTTAAAATAGATTTGAAGGATACAATAGGCAAGAATTCTAAAATTTTGAAAAAAAGCTCTCTCTTTTTCCTTGCTTCATCCTAATAGTTAAGTTCCTTTCCGTTTATAATGCATTGAAGGAATTTTTTGAAACATAATTATTTTTTCTTTTGACAAATAGAGTAGCCACTTTTAAAATATGACAAATAATTATCATGGTTGAACAATAAAAGTCTTGAAAACATTTTACAAAGGGACAAACAACTATTATTTTTGAGCAAAAATAATCTTGAATATCTTGTTTCCAATCTGAATATCTTGTTTGCAATCACTCCCAATCTTGAATATTTTTCTTCCAATCACTAACTCTATCTTAAGGAAGATGACTCATGATTCAACAAATCATGAGTCATCTTCCTCTTAGTGACTTTGCTGAACTTAGTGACTTCGTTGAACTTTGTTGAATCATGAGTCATCTTCTTGCTAGTGACTTTGTTAAACCATGAATCATCTTGCACCTTGACTTTATCGAGTCATGAGTTATCTTCAATCTTTAATTATAATTATACAATTTTAAATTTTTTTAAGATACACCAAAACAGTCATCTTCATCTTGACTTGGATCTATACTACTTGAGACATGATCTTTTTCATCAGAATCAATTTCAGATAGAGTATTTTGTAATTGTTTTTTAAATTCTGCTTTGTTCATTGTAGCTTCCACAGAACTCTAAATTCTGCTTTTGAAATTAAAAGATACAACTTCTTCAGGATTTTTTGTAATAACTCTGTCATCGATGGTTTGCCACCATTTGATCTTATACTTTCTCACTGATGTAGCGATACCATGAATACTTTTTTTTTGAAAAATTCCAACAAAATACATAAGGAAGCTGATTTTGATTAAAGAAATGAAAGCATTTGGTATGATTTGCCAAATGGATATAACTTGAATCTTGAATAAATTTATCATATTCTGCCTTGAATCCAGGAGGTAGTATAAGTTAAGTAGCACTAAATTCATCCCACCAGTCATAGAACCATCTTGGGTATGCAATAGAATTTTTGATGAATTGAATAAACCAGGAATGAGTAAATGGTCTGAAAAAGGAAATTACACCAAACTTTAATGTATTCATAATAATTGTAAGTTGGAGGATAATAGTTTTGAGAATATGATAAAGGGGAAGAAAAGTTTTGTACGGGCCAAACAGATGGTTGAATTACTTTGAGTATTTTTAGTTTATGGTAATCAATAATAGTAGGATTTATTGCATTTGGTTCTAGAGTGATTTCAATAGAATCAGTATCTATGAGAATAAATTCATAAAATTTTCTCATTTTTCTTTAAGTATCTGAAATAAAGTAATTTCCTGGAGTAAAAAGCATTTGGAATAATTCTGAATGTGAGAGAAAAAAAAGGATTTGGAATAATTCTGAATGTGAGAGAACGTTTTGACCATGTTCTAAGTTTACTAAAGGTTTGATATTTTCTTTTATAATATAATCAGTAGTTTCAGAAGAAGAAAAAGCTGTTGATGATGGAGGAGTAGTTGGATGTTGAGAGACTGTTTGAGAAGACATTGGAGAAAGTTGTACTCAAGTAGAGGGAGATGATGGTTAATTTAAATATTATCCAAAAAAAATTTAATAATTTTAATTATGCGTTTTAAATTACTATAATAATAAGGTTAGTATTAATAATTGTTTGAGTTATTAAATAATCAAAATTTGAGATTTTAACTCAAATGGATCGTAAGTTATGTAATTGTTAAATAGGCTAATACTCTCTGTCAATAGTAAATGGATCATACACGAACACAACACAAATCCAAATGGATCAGACACGAACACGACACGATAACCTGATAATCTGATTCATTGACAACCCTATTGTTTTGGCATAATGAAGCTTTTATTCTTGGACCTTCAAATTGAGGTGTTCTAGGAATTGCTGGAGTTGGTAATTGAGGAAACTAAGGAATAATAGGTTGAATGCCTGACGGTCTTATATCAGCTCTTACCCTTCTTGCATCCATCATTATTTTCCTGTAAAAATTCTCTCGTAAAGAAATCTGGAAGAAAGTTGATGCGAACCCCGTGCGCAATCAACTTGATGCCACGAAACCCAACAATTCAAGATGGTACCAAAACTCCAATTATCGTCTCCAAAGTTGGTCACAAGAATTTGGACAACAAACACACACAAACAAGAAGGAAAAAGAATACACATAATCAAGAAAGAATTCAACCCGTTGTCTATAACGAGACAAGAACCAAACTCTTAACAAGATTTAAAGCGAGAATTGACCCATTGCCTATATGAATCAGGCAAGAACCAAATCTATAAGTCAGTTAGAACAATCATTGTTACTCAAGTGATGATCCCAACAAAGTCTTAATCCAATGACTAAAAGAAAGAACTTTTTCCTCACGAAAAAGACAATTTTTATTGATAAAAACATGTTGAAATTCATCCACATGATGATGCCTCTTTATAGGCTTAATGAAGTCCTAAAAACCAGTTAAAAACTCCTAAAACATAGTGCTAGGGTTCGGGCATAAGTAGCGCCAAAATTTGGGCTAAATAGGCCTTAATAAGGCTAATTAATAACCCTAAAAACTAAAAATTAAATCAACACCTAAACCCGACTTAAACAAGCCCAATTTACACAATACTTTAAACTACTATTCGGCTTTACACAATAATGGAATTAAACAAATAAAAAGCCAAGTAACAATATAACATGATATTCAACTCTTGGATTTAAAAGAATCTCCACTTGTGCTTCACTTTGAAGAATTAGACTTTATATATTAATGAATTGAGGATAGTCTAATCCGACTTTCTCAAAGCACCACGAATCTGCTTGAATTTTGGCATGCTCGAGTCCATACTTGCTCTAGCCTCATACATCTCCTCAACTTGACACATTTTTAACCTCTCCAAATTCGTATCATTCCTTCCTTCCACGAAAGGATTCATCCGCAAATCTGAACCTGGATAAGAAAGATATGGGTTAGTCGAATGGGCACAAGACTGGAAGAAGATAGGCCTTGAAGCCATGCACTATTGTGAACACAACAAAGTTTTGCAAAGTAATTATCCAAACAGTTTAACAAATGTACACGCCAAAGTACAAAATAATTTAGTTTTGATAAGTTAAACATAATTTGATCAATTACCAGAAAACACTTATTTTGACAAAAACTGGAAGTTATTTGACCGAAAACAAAAATTTGAATCAATGTGTTTTGAGGCAAAATTGATATGATTTCATTCTTACAAAGTATTGAACCTAAATCACACAAGTTAGGTTGCTCAAAAACTAAGTAAGAAATAAAAATTTGGATGGCGTGTCTAACTAAAATGAAATCAAACAAATTATCATGCCATAACAAAAACTTAACTTGAGTTGTTCTTGGACAAAATTTGAATATTTTGAAGTTAACTTTACTTGAAATTCGAAATTTATAAAAGAAGTTAACCAAAATAACAAAGTTAACCAAGTTATTTTGAACAAAAGTGAAATGTTGAAAATGATGTAGCATGCTAACACAACTACTCAAATTAGATTCGATGGCATGTAAATGATTATCAACTAAAGTTTGGACAGATTTATCCAAACAATACTCTACAAATTGGAATTGAAGTCCAAGAATTTGAATGCCTTTTCTGTTCAAAACAACAACCAAGTCAAAAACCAAGTCAAAGGAATTAATTTTAAACAAGAAATAAACAAAATGTACAGTAGAAATAATTCTAAGTTCAGAATTAAATTTGTACAATTTCTTAAGATGCTCAAATCTAAGAATTTCAGCACAAAAAGCAGAAAGAAATTCATACCTTTGAGATAGGAAACTGACTATCATATCTTCATGATCTCGCTTTGGTTGGAATAATGAGGTACTCAAATGGGAGTGTTAGTGCATAATGACTTACACCTTTGAAGGGTTGCACATTAGAAAGAAAACTAAACAACGACAAATCAAGGTTAGGCATGACAAAATAAATTCTCTTGACATCTCCCTTTTTTCTCTCTTTTTTCTTGGCCTATGGTCGGAGCTTTTACAATCTTGTTATCTTGACTTTTGGCTGCTATTTGGTTTTTCCCACTTTGCTTTTTTCCTTTTATTCCATTCAAGAAATTTTCTTTGAATTTCTAATCTTTCTTCATTTATTTGATGTCGTGTCAGAGAAATAAATTTATACTTTTTACCCTTTTTACACAAGTGATACACCTTACTATAACTATCATAAAAACCATTTTCAGATAATTCCCATAACTGACCAAGTTGTAAATGACATGTGTGCAAAGGTGCTACATTACAAATTACCTTATTGGAATACTTACCAATAGTGAAGGATACAATAACTTGCTCAGTTACCTCAAATGCTTCACTTTCAGTTGACCATCAAAACTTATACATTGAGGTTTTGGATGTGGCAAAGTAGGCAAATTCAACTTTTCAACAAGATATGTACTTGCCATATTAATCCGGATGCTACTATCAATTACAGTATCACAAACCCTTTCACTCACAAGAACTTTAGTGAAGAAAGTATCTTCCCGCCTGTAAGACATCACAAATAAAACTCACAAAACAAAGTGGTTAGTGTTAGAAAAAGAAATAATTAGAATTCTTCCTTACCACTTGGCTTTATTCTTTGGAGAATAATTCACTCAAGTTGTATCACTCAGTCCCTCGTTTTTACCTTCAATTGAGTGGCTTTCATCAGTCAAATGATCTCACACACTGCCTTTTTCCTCTTTTTTGTCCGCTTTCAAAGTCTTTGGAAGACTATGAGGACCAAAGTGAGTTCCAATTATGTCTTAGCCACTTAATTGGTTGGAAGTCAAAGAAAATAAATAATCACGGGCCAACGACAAATAAGAGATACAAACTTTCCGATTTAAGCTTCAAAAAACAACAGATGTGCAACAAAATATCCGAGACTACTTGAAGCAACAAAAGGTATAGAAAGCAAATAAGAATTTGGTAAGCAAATTTACCAAATAAAAAAGAAACTAAGCACACAAAAACAAACAAGTAGCACTTAAGACCAACAAAGAAATTAAAAGAACCAACAAAAATTAAGTGCTTTTGAACAAAATTACAAATTTGGAAGTAAACCTTGATTTAGAAAGTTTCCAAAAATAAAAATTTTCAAAAGTGGAAAGTGCCAAATTTAGTGGATTTCCTAATTCAATTGGGATTAGAGTAAGTAATCCAAATCCTACTAGGATTAGGATTAGTTTTACGAGTCCAACTGGAATTAGGATAATTTTCCTAAGTCAACTTGGATTAGGGCTTTTCAAATCCGATTAGGGTTAGTATTAGAAACCAATTCCGAATAGGATTAGGATATGAAACCAATTCCAAATAGGATTGGAATAAGGAAACCAAGTATAATTAAGATTGGAATAAGGAATACCAAACACATATAAAGTAGGGAAAAGGTAAGAAACCAAAACCTTTTGAGATCAAGAAATAAACAAATAATTGCCTATATTTATAAACAACTAAATATGCAAACCCTAAAATTATTTTTTCCTCCTTCTCAATAGCCGATTCTTCTTCTTCCTTTTTTTCACCTTTTTTTTTTCAACGCTTTTTTTTTCACTTTTCGACCAAACAAATTTTTTTTTTTCAATCAACCAAGAACAGTTTTTTTTTTTTTTTTGAATTCGGCTAAGAAAAGATTTTTTTTTATAGCAGCAACTTAAAGAGAACAATAAGGAACAATAACAAAGAAGCAACAATATGGCTGGAATTTTTTTTTTTTTTTTTATCTCAATAAGAACAAGGAAGCAACAAACAACCAAGATTGAATAACAATCAAGAATCAAGGTATGGCACAAGAAGAACAAGGTACACGATTAAAAACAATACAAGAAGCAATAAGAAAAAAATTATTTTGGATGAACAGTAATAGTGAACAATACGGTAAATAGTAACGGTGAATAGTGTCTGTACGTGAACAAGTAATAATTTTATATATATATATATATATATATATATTGCAGAAACTAAGATATGATTTTCTTTGAAAGAAAATCTGGAAAAATTAAAGAGAAAAATAAATAAAACTGACCAGAATTGGACCAACATTAATACCAATCTGATGCAAACCCAGTGTGCAATCAACTTGATGCCAGGAAACCTAACAATTCAAGATGGCACCAAAACCCCAAGGATCGACTCCAAGTTGGTCACAAGAATTTGGACAGCAAACACACACAAATAAGAAGGTAAAATAACACACAGAATCAAGTAAGAATTCAACCTGTTGTCTATAGCAAGACAAGAATCAAACTCTTAACAATATTTAAAGCAAGAATTGACCAGTTGCCCCTATGAATCAGGCAAGAACCAAATCTGTAATTCAGTTAGAACAATCAACATTGATCAAACGATGATCCCAAAAAGTTTTAATCCAAAGACTAAAAGAAAGAATATTTTCCTCATGAAAAGACTTAAATTTTTATTGATAAAAATACGCTGAAATTTGTCCCGCCCAATTTAAACTGCAATTCGGCTTTACACAATAATGGACTTAAACAAATAAAATGCCAAGTAATAATATAGCATAATATTCAGCTCTTGGACTTGAAGAATCTCCATTTGTGCTTCACTTTGAAGAATTGGACTTTGTGTATTAATGAATTGAGGATAGTCTAATCAAACTTTATCAAAACACCACGAATGTGCTTGAATCTTGGCATGCTCAGGTCCATGCTTGCTGTAGCCTCCTTCTCCTCAACTTGATACATTTTTAGCCTCTCCAAATTCGTATGAAGAGTTTTGCTCACCCTTAATGTATTCAATCCAAAAATCAAAATTAGAAAGAACTGCTTTCCATCTTACAAATTTTTTTTTGTAAACTAAGTTTTTGACATTCAAAACTTCTTTTGCTACTTTACAATCAATACGTAAAAGAAAATTTTTATTTATCAATCATCTTGAAATTGGGATATACATAATACGATATATAAAATTTCTTTCTTAATAGTTGAATAGTTTCGTTGGGCCCAAATCTAAATTCTTGAGTGAAAAAGAACCAACTATTTAGGAGAAGTAGGAGAAAATTTCTGTTTAAGAATATCCCATATCCTATATCTGAAGCATTTGTTTATATTATCATGAATGCAAGAGACTGTGGAATTCCTAGACATGTAAGTTAACGACTAATTTTTAAGTTTTTAAACAATTAAAGTATGTTCAAAAGACCATGCAGTTGGATTTTTTCTCAATTATTGATAAAGTGGTTCACACATTTGTCTAAGATGAGAAATAAAATCTGAAATATAATTAAGGCATCCTAAAAATCTTTGCAATCGTGTCTTATCAATAATTTCATATGGGAATTTAGAGGAGAATTCTAATGCTCTACTTATTGGTTTATAATTACTATGATGCAATTCAAGACCTAAAAATCAAATATGTGTTTGAAATAATTTCATTTTTGATGCAGATAATACTAAACCATGTTTTTCTTTATTATTTCAACAAAAAAAAAAATGTAGATATTTAAAATGTTGATCAATTGTTTAAAAAAAATGAGTACATCATCAATATAAACAATTGAAAAAGATGAATATGGATTAAGTAATGTATTCATTATATTTTGAAATTCAGAAGGAACATTTTTAATCCAAAAGGCATAACATTCTATTAGTAGTGACCGAATAGAACAGTAAAAGCAATCTTACATTTGTCTTGTTCAGCTATTTAAACTTGCCAAAATCCAGATTTCATATCAAATTTAGAATAAATAGTATCTTGAAAAGTTCTTTTGAGTAAATCTCTTTTGTTGGGAATTGGATAACATATCCATTGTAGAACTTTATTTAATTGTTTATAATTTATAACAAGTCTTGGAGCACCTCTTTCTATTTCAACTTGATTATTGGCATAAAATGTTGAACAATTCCATGGAGATTTAGAAGGTCTAATAATTTTTTTGGGTAAATTACTCTAAACCCCCCTGTGGTATGGCCAGAACATTCAACCCCTATCCCTCATGTGTTTTAGAAATATACCTTAAACCCCCTCATGTGGTCTGAATTAAATAGTAAAGTGGACAGAAATCATCCAAACTAACGGTAACGCGCTCCGAAGTGAGTATTTAATGAAAAATATAATTTTCCCACAAAAGTTTTAGGGTGAATTACCGTAAACCCCCATGTGGTCTGGACCAAATGGTATAGCAGACATAAATCATCAAAACTATTCATATTTACTATACACGCTCTCCTACTACGAGTTGTTGCTTGAAAATTCGTTTTTCCTCCCAAAAAATTTAAAATTGTATACCCAACCTATACTTATTATTATTTACATAAACTTATTCTCAAATTGCTACACTTATCTGTACTTTTACAACCAAAAAGTACAACTACAAGGATGCATAAGGTACTTTTTTGTAATTTTTTTCTGCATTAATTTACGGATTTGTAATTGTAAAAATAAACTAATATCATTTTCTTTATTTTAAATCATGAAAATTAAAAGCTATAAAGTATTTCTGAAAATAGGGAGAAATGAATTATCTAAAAATTTTGATATTAAATTACATATCGGGTAAAAGTATAATTTCGAAAATCGTGACTTTGAATGATTTTTGTCTGTTTATTAGTCTAGGCCACATGGGGGTTTAGGCTATTTTTTTTCGGGTTCACCTTAATATCACATGGATGTTTATAGTAATTTAATACAATTTAAATATAGGGTAAGAACGTAATTTCAACGAAAACTGTTAGTTTGGACGATTTCTATCCACTTTACCATTTTTTCAGACCACATGGGGGTTTAAGGTATATTTTCAAAACATATGGAGGTTATAGGTCAAATGACTATACCACATGGGGATTTACGGTAATTTACCCTTCTTTTTTTTTTATCAAGAAGTGTAGTTATTTCTTTTACAATAATCCATAAGATCATGATTCATTTGAGTAGGATGAGCTTTTGTAGGAATATTTCTTTCATCAAATCCTTTGAAGTACGGAGGAATGTTGATTATCCAGTAAAATCCAATTTTAATTGATCCAAAAAAATCAATCTTCAAAAACCCACGGCATAAGGCTTCCATAGAGGGCCTACTCCTCATGAATTTGCCTACCAAGGCGAATCGCAGATGATTGGCTAATTTCTGGACTTGTTTTGTAGAGAAATAAATGGCTGGTTCACCTCTTTAGGTTGATGGAGGCGCTAATGGGATGTCTACGTCAATGGAAGAGCAAACTGAAGCACAAGAACTAATAGGGGGAGGGGGCAGCCATGATTAGCGTTTAGAAAAGGTTAGACGATGAATAAGGAGATGGAGAAGATAGGAAAGAGCATTTTTTGTTAATTTAATTGTTATTGTTTAAGCTTGTAGAGAATTATAGTTTTCTAAATATAAAAATTACTATATTTGTGAAGTTAAATTATTTCATATGGCTAAATGGAAATAATTCAACTTAAGAGATAAAAGCTGTCAAAAGAGAGAGAACATCAAAAAATTTGATTGATTAGTTAATAAAGAAGATTTAAAAAACTATTTGGATAAAACCCAAGATCCATTAATCTACCAATTATCTTCATCTAGTTATGTCACATAGGGGAGAGAAATCCCTTAATTAAAATAAGCTCTCAAATATATGTATTAAGATAATTACCCGAGCAGTTGCATGGGACTTCTTTTATTTTCCTAAATTTTTGAAAAGATAATTTAGTTTTAAAAGTTAGTGAAATTTTAATTGGTTTTTTTTTGAATTATTGAACACATTTGATCTTATCCAATAACATAGTAAGCTTTTAAAATTTCTAAAAAAAAAAATGAGTATGATTATAAATGGGTGTATAAACCCGGTATTCAAATTTTGTTCACTCAAGTTTTTCCCAGTTATCTATGCCACCAAACAAAAAGAAAAATTTTGATTGAATTTATTGTCTAATCTTAATTAAATATCATACACTAATTTCAATATTTACTAACCAAATTATTTTATATGGTAAAAATTATTTGTAAACTAGAAATATTATTTCTAAAATAACATAGCACCATGGTAAATTTTTAAAAATCTACAAGAAAATATGGGTTTGATTATAAACCGGTGCATAAACATGGTAAAATTCAAATTGCTTTACTCAATTTTTTCCTCAACTGTCTATGCCACCTAAGAAAAAGAAAATTTTTAGTTGAATTTATTATCTAACTTTAATTAAATATCGATGTACTGATTCTAGTATTTAATGACACAGTTACTTTATATGGTAAAAAATAAATAATTCAAATGAAAAGATAAAAATTTGTTAGAAGAAAGAGAATGAAAACTTTTTGATTTGATAAGAGATTTGTGATAGAATATTTAAATAGAAATGGGTTGAGTTATGCCAGATAGGAGAGAGAAATTATTTGATTAGTAGATTTTATATATATACCATCCAATTTTTCGTCTCTTCTTTTCGTTTTCAAAATTTTTGTTATTCTTTTTATAATTTGTACATGCTTATTTAAAGATAAATAGGAGGTTAATGGGATTTGACCTTTTGCTTTGAGATTTTTGGCCTTGGTGGTTATAAAATTTGACAATAGATCAACCCTACCTTTCTGTCTTGTCGAGAGTTGATATGCATTTGATACGTTTCTTTATTTTTCACTTCTTTCTTTTTTTTTTAAAGATTTTACTCTATAAAGTTTCTTCTACTTTTTATGTTTATTTTGTGACAACTAACGGTTCTTTTGGTTTTCATTTTGCATGAAATATTTGCTTCTAAAAGTATTCTTTTCTCCAAAATGTTAAGTGCTGCCCTTTTCCTTGTATTTTAGTTATTGTTACAATTATTTTTCTTTCATTTTTTTATGCATAAACTATATGAATTTATGTTTAATGATTGATAGAGAAGGGCTAGAGTTGTTGATTGTTGGGCTTTTACTTATACATGGCACATATTCGACTAAATGTCTAAGAGATTAAAACTTTTATTTTAAGAATATAATTAAATCTGCAGGATTGAATTCTTTCTTGCCTCTTCTAAACTTGATTTCCAGGTAAATTTTTGCTCTTTTTTTTTTTCTAGCTAATTTTACCTACAAGAAGTAAAAGGCCAAAAAATTCTATTATACACTTTGTTGGGGGGTTTGCAGTGAATAAAAATAACAACATAGAAAGGATAAAAATAGAAATATCAACTTAAACATTTACTTATGTAGGAAATTATGAGAATTTAGGGATTCGTAGAGGATAAAAATAACAAAATAGATAAAAAGGCAGTGATGATATTATAGTTAAGTTGCAATTTTGGAATGGACCTAATCATATTATTTCTTGAAAGGGTAACCTTTATGGCATTTGGGGATTCTCCCTTGAAAGCAACTTGGTGTGCAACCATAATGGTTTACTTATTTTGCCTGATTTTTAGCATATCTATATTTACCAATTTTTTAATAAGTAGATTCTATTTGGATAGAGTCTTTTTTCATAAATTCTTCCTGAGCTTTATATGCTCTGTCCTTTAGGTAATCAATTACAATAAGCAATTTATAATGATTTACCCATTAATTTTATTTTAATTGTAGTAATATAATTCCCCCTTTTCAGTAACATGCCAATTGACAAGGAAAAAATCATAGGCGAAATGCAAAGAGGCAAGAGTATATTCTCTTCTGCACAAGGATCATCAATTACTAATGTTTTGCACAATTAATTTGTTTAAAACATTATATGACTAAGGTATGAAATTATGAGTTTGTTCATTGCTATGACTGCTCATGCTGGATTTTCATATGGTAGGCCTCAATCTATTTTAGTGAAGCCAAAGAGAATGGCGATGGTGAGGGTTGAAATGATAAGCGCCTCATTTCTTTTTTTTTTGGCGGCTTTTTTGGTCATGAATGCACTAATATGATATAAAATTACTTTCAGCTTCATCATGCTCTGTGAAGTACGAACAACGCATTGTCGGCTTAAGTAAGATGCTGTTTTAGGCACTTTCCATTGACTACTAAACTACTCCAAAATTTGATGAAGCTGATTTTTTACACTTCACAAGAAACACATAATATGCCAAATGATATTAATGACTCATATTGTTTTTAACAATATTTGATATTTTGGTGTATACCCTTGGATAAAAGGTTTTGTTTAAATAGTTTATTATAATCAGGTGAATGAATTTTGTGCTAAACAAACGTGTTTGACATTTTTTTTTTGTTTTCATCCTTTTGTTTTGTTTTGTTTTTTTTTTTTGTTCTAAATACACACAAGAACTTTGATACCAATTTTACCACAGGTAATGTTGGAAATGTGTATTTTGTGTTGAGAATTACCAGTTGAACCCACTTCAATTAAACGCGACAATTCCTTCATGAACCAAACCAAAAATATCATATAAGAAACCACAAATATATAAACTTTGCTTGGCCTGAACCTTCCCCTTTCACCAATTTGCTCTGTTTAGGCTTTTGCATTTGGTCAGCATTTTTTCCCTCTTCTTCTAGTATCTTTTTTACATTGAAAATCTACTAATGTATTTTTTTAACAATGTTGTTACTTAGTTCTCAGTGGTAGACAAATTATAGAAGACAAAATGAAGAAAAAAAAAAAAATGGTTAGGTCTGTCTCTATAAGATATGCAACTTTTTCATTGATGTCTTAATATGATTGTATCTTAATTATTGTGTTTGATTTTGTGTGTATGAAAGCTTTTTGCTTTGTCTTCTGCATAATTAATTAGTTATTTGATACTCATTATTAAGCTTATTGCTTATTAAAATAAATCATGCTGCACTTTAAAGTAGATTTAAGTTTGATTTATATGTTTATGCTTTCAATTCTTTATCTTTAATTGTCCTCACAAGGGCTTTTAGCTTGCTACAGGAGTACCACAATGCCTTAAAAGCAAAACTGGGACAAAGAAGGTCAATGGACAGACAATTTTGGATAAAACCTGCTGGGTTTGTCCAAATGGGTCAAAGGATTTTCTTGTCTATGGTTAGCTAAATGTTTGGCCACTAGAGCAGTAGTTAGCCTTGTGATGCAATCACCCCACATGGGGTTTATTTTGGAAGGGGATAAGACTGAGGTGATTTCTTCCTTAACTGACCAGGAGGATGACCTGTCCTTATACACTCCACCATACAACTCATAGTGGAAGAGGTGAGAGGTTTACTAGGTAGAAGGTTGGGGGAGGAGGTGAGCTGGGTCAGTCAGGTGGGAAATCAGGCAGCAGATTTGTTGGCAATGCAAGCTAGATTTTTGGACAATAGTCGATAGTAGTTCTTGGAGACTAAACTAGACTCTAATTTGATGTCTTCAGTCTTTTGTTCTCCATGAATGTTTTCTGTTAGCTCATTATCCAAATAAAAAAGCAAATAACTTTTTTCATTCTCTTGAATAGTTTGAGTGACCTTATAATGTTGTATATATCACCAAAAGTCTGCATATGCAGGAAATCCAAAATATTATCTAGCCTATCCTATACGTACATATATAGGAAAATTTCTATATATATGCCATGTTTCAAATGTGTTCTAATTGTATGCTATTTCAAAGTTGTGTTCCGAATGCGAGTTCCAAAAAAAAAATTAAAAAAAAAAAAAAAAATTAGTGTTGAGGAATGCGAGGTCAGTCAACATAAATGACGGCAATCACTTATCTTCTGCGAGCCCTGGAGGCCTCGCAGAAGATAAGTCCCCAAATTAATAAATAGGGGAGAATGTTTGTAAAATAGGGGAGGTTTTGTCAAAATTTTATAAAAAATACGATAAATTAATAAATTAACGGGTTTACACATTTCATTCGCGTACTATTTCGTTAATGTTATAGTTTATGATTTAAAGATAATGGTTTACTATTCCCAAATATATTACAACTTCGTTAATGTTATAGTTTATAATTTACGATTTACTATTTAAATGATTTTATCAATGTCAAATCCTTCATTTTTCTATTTTTGTAATAGTCCACGATTTCCATTCGCAATATACATAGTCAAATTTCCGAAATCATTCATTTTTTCTATTTTTGTAATAGTGCACGATTTCCATTCGCAATATACATAGTCAAATTTGACTAAATTCTAAATATATATATATATATATACATAGTCAAATTAGCTATAACCAAACAAAAAAAACAAAACAAAGCAATTCATTACAACGCATTTTTTTAAAATAATAAAAAATAAATAAATAAATAAATAGGACCTCGCATTCTCAGAATGCGAGGTCTTTGACTGACCTCGCATTCGTCAAGAACAAATAAATTTTTTTTTTTTTTTTTTTGAAAAAAATTTCTGTCAACTGATTCGGAACACCACTTTCAAATAGGCACACAAATAGAATGAATTTGGAAAACAGGTATATTGTTAGAATTTCCTCTACATATATATATATATATGGGGCTAATTACAAACTATGTTTCCCCAGAAGTAATCACCCTAACATTATCTTGAAAAATGAGCTACGGTTGTAAAGAACCAAAAAGTGAGGGCGAATAATGAGTATAAAGCTTTAAGAATTCTATAAGGTTGCCTTTGGATGAAAGAATTTGGGTGAATGTAGATTTGAAATCTAGATTTATGTTATTTTATCCAAACAAGTTAAGATATTTAATTAAGAATTTAAAATCTATCAATATGTGGGTGTGAATTTTATTGCTAAAATAAATAAATGCATTTCAAGTTTACCTAAATTTCATATTATTTTAAATTCACTTATTTCAAATTCATTAATTTCAAATCTACTAACCAAATGTAGACTAAGACTCTTTTAGCTAACATAATTGTACAATTATTTGATTACCTCCAAAGAAAATAAATACTACAAGGCCAATCATTTGTATGATTTGATTGATCAAACACACTATAATAAAACACAATAAATAAAATCTGTATTCGTAAGCAACCCTAGGAATCTATTTCGACCACAATACTCAATAGCCCTCTCTCAGGTTACTTCAATAGGTTTGTTTTCATAACAAAGAGACTAATTAAACATTTGTTTAAGACATCAAATTTAATTTACACCAAAAAAATTATTCTCCTTCGTAGCTAACAAACAGAAATAGAAAATTTTCTTCAAAAAAAGTACAGAGAACATAATTTGTCACGCCACACATTTCATGATTTTTTTCTATTGAATTGGAAATTTGCTTCAACAAATGCTAATTCATAAGTCACAATCATCACCAATCATCAAAAAGCAAGATGAATAAGTTAAAATGTTTTGCAATGAACCAACATAAATAAATAAATTTATGTTTAAGAACTTACGTGAAGCATCATATATAGAATAAATAAAGATGCCAATATAATTAAGGATGGTGCCACTAAAATGTGCAAAATGTGGGAACATCTCTATGATGGACGCGTATATATATATATATCAGATAAGACAAAAATAGGGAGGAAAAGGGATTAAAAAAAGAAAATAAAGAAATCTCTGAAGAAAAATTAGAAAGTGGGAACACATATAGCTCAAGAAGAGACAAGAGAAAAGCAATAATTAATATACTCAAACCTTTTTGTTTTTGTAGGTAACATACTCATACTTTGTTGATGTTTCCAACTGATAAGCTTGAAACTTCTCCAAAACCACTATTTCCTGTGGTTTCTTGGCTTTTATATTCTCCAAATGTGGTGCAACTTTTGGTTGCATTATGTCCCTTAATAATATTTTCTTGAATTTTCTCTGGCAATCTCAAAGTAAACCTATCTTGATCTTCTTCCTTAGTCCTAACTATTGAATGTCCTGTTGAATGTGATCTTGAAAATTTCACTGACTTAGAATTAACATTCTGCCTTTCAACTTGTAGCTCAGCAACCGTGGCAGAAGTCGTTCTTTCGCTGTGATCACTGTCTTCTCCTCTTTCATCTTCACCCTCATCCTTTATTGCAATGGACAAACTATCATGCAATGGCTCATTCTTATTTATGAGGTGCATGGTATTGGTGAATGATATCGGACTTTTTTCGGGTGATTCCAAGACTATGTCAAGACTTCTTCGACATACAGGGCAAGTTGTATGTTTTTCAAGCCATAAATCAATGCATTCTTGATGAAAAACATGACAACATGGAGTCAAAAGACGAAGAACATCATCATCTCCAAATTCAACCAAACAAATAGCACATTCTAGGCCATATTTTTCCTTCCTGTAATCTTTGACACTTGATCGTGAATATGTGAATGTAGGGAAAGATTCTATGATTTTGGGATCAATCCCGAGATTATTTTGTGGATTTGTTGGAAAAATTGGTGAGTCGATTGGACTTTGCCCGAGGTGCCAAGAATAGAGTAAATTTTGCATGAAACATCTACAAAAATATATTGAGAAAAATCCCACGAAGAAAAACACAAGAAGAATAATTGTAATGATTATTGTTATTGGTGGAGTGTCGTATGATTCTGGAGTTGGAACCAATTGCTGGAAATTCCCATTAGTCGACATTGCCTGAAAAAAAAAATAATAATAGGCAAATTAAAGGGGAAAAAAAAAACTTCTTTTGGGGTTGGCCAGATATTGACTAGTCCGGCTTTGGCGCCTTTTATTTTGTACGGACGAAAGAAAATTACAAGAAGTTAATTAATCACCCAAAAAGGAGAAAAATCTAAGGAGTTTAATTTAAGTACTGTACTGATTATTTTGTTGTTAATTTTTCATGTTTGGTGAGAATTATGTGTTACACGCGTTTGCTTAAGATGGAGAAAATGAAGGAGTGACATGCATGTGTTTATTTGAAAGAATATAGAAAATGGGAGATTTAATATGGTTCGGTAATGTGGCCAAGTTTTATTTTTCATCTTTGGCCAGAATTGAATGAATCCTATGAGGAAGTTGAGAGGTTTTGTCTTCATATAAGCATTTTTGTCTTGCAACCATCAATTGACATGTCTTAAATTTGTTGCCATGTATAAAGGTACTCTTATAACTAAATTAATTTTGGAACAAAAAAAAAGAAAGATTTGGGAACTCAATGATGAATTATTCTACTATGTGAACATTGTCATATCCTTAACATGGTCCGTTCTCTACTTATTTTTACTTCTCTTCCTGAAAATTTGGGGTAAGTCTGCTCTTACTGCTATATATACCATCAATTGTGCTCCATCACCTATAATTCAAAACAAATCTCCATATGAGAAATTATTTGGTGGTATTCCTGATTACTCTCAACTTCGAGTTTTCAGTCAATGTGCCTTAGATCTCTCAAGACCGTGTTGGCCTAACTAATAGCAAGACTACCTCAACAGCAATTGAGTCCAATGGTCATCTCATTCCTTTTGATGGAGTACTCTTAGATGATCGACTAGCTATGTTCAATTAGTATACAGTCTTTTCTATTTGATAGTCACTTGACCTAATATAGCGTATGCATTTCATATTATCAGTCAGCTCATGATTGTACCTATCTCAACTAACTATGATGCAGTTCTTCGCATTCTTCTCTATATTGAAGACATTCTCGTCCAAGTTATATTCTTCTAGTCATTCCTTTCTTGAATTATGTGCTTACTTTTTGATATTGATTGAGTTGGGGATCTTATTAATTGGCGCTATATTACATACTTCTATTTTTTCTTAGGTGATTCTCTGATCTCTTGGCAAAATAAAAAATAGTCTGTCACTGCTCGTTTTAATTTTGAAGCTAAATATTAGGTTTTCGTTGATACCTCTCAAGAACTGGTTCGACTCCGTTAATATTCGGTTATTAGCAGATATGGGCATAACTCACTCCTCTCCTACTATTCTTTATTGTGATAATCGAAATGCTACATAAATCTTTTAAATGATGTTTTTTATGAACGAGCTTAGATATTGAGATTGATTGTCATTTTGTGCGTTAATATCTTACTTATAACATCTTACGTCTCTCTTTAGTCTCTTGTGTGGATCATACTCCTGATATTTTCACCGAAAATCTCTTTTCTGATTGTTTTCAAGATCTCATTTGCAAACTAAAGTTTGCTCCTCCGCAACTACTTGAGTTTGAGGGAATTATTAATATAAATCAATTATGTAAATTAATTAATCAATTAATTATCTAATCTTGCCGTTATTAGATTAGAATTTCCTATGGTTTCATTATCCTTAGATTATTTGGTTCTCAATCCTTTTAACCCTATAAGTATAGGCTTGCATCATTGTTAGTAATATATTCAACATTTCATTCAACGAGATTGAAACATGTTCTTTTTAGTTTGACTGTCAATTGGATGAGATTTCAATCAAGATTGAAATGGGAATTCGGACGTACTCCCTCCTCCGTCCCATTAAAAGTATTATATTTTTCATTTTTTTATTTTAAAATATTTATCATATTCAAAAAGATCAAAATATAATTATTACATATTTTTTATTTTTATCTTTTGTCTTTTTATGGAGACAAAAATTATGTCATGCAAAATTTGAATTTGGGAAAATAAAATAGAAAAAATTTAACAATTATCATTATCAATACATTATTCTTAATAAATTAGATTTTTAAAAAAACAACAAAAATTATAGAAGGGATGGAATATTAACTAATCTGGAAAGATGTTAAGAATACAAAAATGCCACGTTTTAGTGAATGCACTGGAGTAATCAGGGGCAGAGTTTTTAAAGATAAAAGGGTTGAAGAAAAAGTTTAGTCTGCATTTGAATGGAGGGATTAGGTCAATTTAAATTTTTTAAATCCATGAATTTAAAATATATCTACAAGTGAGTAAAATTTTAAGTTAATTAAATGAATAAATTTCAAATTTATTCAAATTTTGTACCATTTCGAATTTATTTATTTCAAATCCTTCTCACAATTCAAATCTACTAATCCAAACACAAACTTAAAGAATTCATTATTAGTCCGGTCGAACCAAGAACGAATCATGGCATGATTCACTAACATCGGAGAAAGGTACACAAAGAAAAGATATTGTTGCATCAAAAAACGTAATCCATAATACAAGGACAGAACGAACAAAACGCACAAAGCTAAAAGCAGCAATAGGAGAGAATCATCTCTTTTTTCTTTCCTTCTGTAAACTAACTACACGAGAGAAGTTTGAAGTTACATACTGTTCTAGGCTTCTAGCAAGTCACGATCAACCCAAATGGTAGAGAGCAGAAAACAGAAAAAAGCAAGAACACCACGTTTTGACAAACTACAATACATGGTCAATCCAAAAGCTTACAAGTTTACCAACCAAAAAAAAAAAGCCTTATTAGTAACTCAAGCTACAACAATGTGAAGAACTTCCAATACTAAGCTTGTCTTCCGGGATACCATACCACCACCATACAGTAGTTTCCTATTCAAGCTTCCAACTCTATCCTAATCTTAAGGTAGATAGATAATTTGACTTACCATAAACGACTACAACATCACCACTTTTTTCAGAGCATTGAACGGAATCTATTATCTACTCAAGATCATCGATCCAGTCGCCATATATTTTGCTGATTTTGTCAGGACCCTTCCATTTTAGATGGGGTTTCTGTCCAGTCTTCTGAATTACATTGGACAACTTTTGCGACGGAACTCCAATGTGATAACTATCTGAATGAGGCATAGGAGTTGCAGTTCCAACAACAGCATCGCCAACAGTTTTTGAAGGCACTGCCACCTGTTTTGTGTCTGAGGGAGTTATAGGTGCTTCTGCTTCGGCAGCTCCCACACCAAATTGATGCAGTTCTGTAACAAAGATACCAAATTTAAGTTCATTCTACAAAACAAATGGCTTTTCTGGTACAAGGTAGGGACAACCAGGTCCTTTTTAGTAGCAGGGCTCCAGTATACCTAACTATGCAACAAAACCAAAAGGATCCGACTACAAATTTGGGACCAAACAAGACATAGTAAAGTTAGTGCAACCTGTCAATACAATAAAGACATTAGAGCCCACTCTAAGCACTATATGTTCAACAAAAGAGAAATCATTTAATAACAGATCAGAATTGGACCAGTTCTGAGCCAGAAAATGAAAACTTACAAGCTTGATTCCCACACAAGGTAAGACCAAGTATGGAGGACAGAGAACTAAAAAATCCACTGCATACCTGTTTGCCAAGTCCAGAGGATCAAAATTTAGGAATAGAAAACAAAACCCAAAGCTTATGATTATTTTAAGATCATAATCATCCTTATTCCTGATATACAGATCGATAAAACCACCTCCAATTCTGTTTTTTTTTGCAATATAAAGAAGTTGACTGTTGCCTCCATGTTCGGGATGCACACACACACACACACTAAGAGTTATAAAACAGAAAAAATCGCTGATATCTCTTTGTATACAACCAGTCTACTATTCCACGTCTACAATTCTTAAGACACTCCTATCATGGATCTTCATGCTACAAAAAACCTACCCTTTTCTTTCCTATAAATAAATGCTCAATATCTTTTTGTATGTTTTTTCTTCCCTTTACTGGTTATAGTGAAGTCTTACATCCAAACACAATAATCAAAATGCAAGAAGCGTGCAAAAAAGAATGTTGAGGGATTAGGTCTACATATTAGTCTAGCAGATGCTAGGTAAACAATGGTTTGATTACGGTAGTAATCTATAAGAAAAGAGACAAAGCAAACTCAGAGACAGGAGAGATAGAGAGCGAGCCTGAAAGGGTAAGAATAAGACAAGGAGAATGAATAACTAATCTGATTTGCAGAAGGAAAGCACTGATATTTATTGATGGAAAAAGAATCCTTGGGCTTAAGATCTTGATTTCATCAGAATCCATCAGTTAAGGTTGCACTTGTGCCTCTATACCTAGTCTAATGCCAGAACCAAGAAAGTTCAAAATCTGTTAATTATCCAAAGACACCCTTCATCTGCCTTTTCTTTCACAAATATTTTCAGTATCTCTTGGGTATGTTATATGGAGTCGGGTGGGAGTATCGAGTACTGGTGCATATCTAGGTGTCAAGTTCATCAATTCTAAAATGCAAGATACAGGGACACGGCCAAAAGTTTAGACATGGGAACTTGGACATGGCAGAAAACATAAACTTTGTATGTACACATTGTAACATCACACTTGTTGTAGCTGATTTAGGTATTTCATTAAACAAAAGCAATACACCTCGGAGGAGCATGCCATACTTGCACCATTAGTGTCTTTTACTGGTGGTCACTAATAACAAGATGTATGAGAAGAACATCTCAAGTCAGAGTACCCGACTATGTTTGACCAAATTCTTCACACATTCCATACCAGCACCCATGTCATATCCTGTGGACATGGGTACTTTGAGGTCGATAATAAAGAGTCCGTGTAACAGATGTTAATATGATCATTACTTGTCTTGCATCTTTTTCTTACTTTTGGTATTTAGGTGAAATTTTGATTACTAAATAGTAAATCTTTCTTTTCATAAAGATTTCTATAGATGCTAATTCTTGGAAGAATATCATTTCATCCAACAAAAACTAGGATGAAAAATATATCATCACTATGCAGAAGTTATCTAAGGCTTCTGTACTAACCCTTCTTTGTAAAGCACGCTCCTCTTCCATGACCATGACTTGGTACTGGTTATAAGGTTCTGAAGGGAATACCTAAGACTCAAGGCATCATACTTCCACTGAATTATCCAGTCAGTTGACCTTGACGTTCTGCCAGCCTAATGTTTATATTTTTCCAAAACAGGCGACAAAATCAATTCTGCACTATCCTAAGGCTACCAACAAGACAACCTGTTTGATGCTTTCTATATCTCCAAACTCGGGACAAAACAGTTTTTCAAATCAGTTGATACTTTGCGAAGCCTCCTTATATTACTTCCCTGAATATCTGACTCTTGCTTAGTGCCATCAATTCCAAATTAGCAAAACTTCATCTTGTCGAATTTAAGAATCTTGCAATTCTCTTCTCATATGGCTCAGCACACAAGACTTGAGAAAGTATATGAAGTGCACGACGACGATGCATGAAATGCAAGCACCATGCTTTTCTCAAATGTGAAGTGCAATTCAAATGTTTGCATTCGTCACAATAGACCACAAACACCAGCCCAAGGCACCAAAACAGAACCAGTTTGAAGCTTTCCACATCTGAAGTGAATCAGGACCGGATAATTTCTCACAACAATTAAAACTTTCGAAACTCCTTTATAGTACTCCTTGGATTGGAATAGCTGTCGGTTCATTAGTTCCATCAATCCAAATTGTAAACTTTCATGGTGCTGGATCTAAGAAACTTGCAATTTCCATCCAGATAGAGCTCAGTAAACAAGTACATGAAAATTGGATAGTAACTAAAAGCCTATGCAAGTTATGTGCACGGACGCAAGAAAAGCAAGAATTATACTTTTCTCACATGTGAACTGCAATACATTTTACAAAACCCAGAGAAGTCCCCACTTTAAAGGAAGCAAACAAAGCAGAAAGCTTGTTTTATAATCTTTTTTGGACCTTTAGTTTAATAGTATATTTGGACCATTCGATTGATAATTTGCTTTATAATCCTCTTTGGACCTTTAGTTCAATAGTATATTTGGACCATTCGACTGATAATTGATTTGCATTTTTGTCCAGACTCCACCTTCATAATTCCTTCCCCATTTTTATCAAAATAAATTTTTCTCTCTCTTCTCCATACTTCACCACTTTCAACCCTAACCACCCATAAAGTAAACCCAAACCAAAATAAATCTCTCACCACTTCTATTTTCCCCCCCTTCCTTTTCAAAATTTGAATATTGACAGCATATTTGGTATGGCAACATAGAGTCTCTATGAAGGGAAACTTGTGTGTTGTAAACAGATCGAGAGTGTTGAGTCAAGTATCTCTTGTCCAGACTTGGCTCATTAATTACTCAAACAAGGCTTGAATTTGTTCAGAGAATTGGCAAGCTAAACCTTTTGTTTGAGCTTGAAAAGTTTAGAATAGATAAAGCTAGAACTCAAGCTAGACTTGTTAACACAAAGCTTGTTGACGATTACATGTACAAATTTTCTTCAATTGCAGCTATTTCACTAGTATAGAAAATATAAGGTTTTCCAAGAACAAACTAAAAAGGGCATTAACAAAGCATGCAGCACAGTTCTGGATATACTAATAACTTTAAGAAGAAATTCACAAAGTCTTTACACCTCCAAACATAGATCAAAGAGAAGAGCATACAAACTCTTAGCAAGGATATAGTATCCACCCAGTTAAATTTATTTACAACATCTAATCAAACCAGAAAGGAATCACTGATAATTTCATGCCGATCCATGTAGAAGCAAAGAAAAGAAACCATACTTAAGGAAGAAGTTCCACTCCAGATTGAATTTTAGATGATGAAGTTAAAAGGACACGACCAAGTATAAAAATGTGAACTTCAAAATTATCACATGAATACCTGCTAAAAACAATATGAAATAGGAAGCCTTTAGAAACTCTAGTGCTTATTCCATTCTGGTAAGAGTAAGGCTGCAAAGCATATTGAATGTTTGCAATAGAATGTTTGTGTGAATTCTCCATATATCTTCATAGCCATTTTATTTCTTTCCAATGTGGTCGTATTAATTCTTCCAAGAAAGAAGTGTATGCTGCCTTGATCTTTCTTTGTTTCGATCCCCATACCCCTATAATAATGGTAGAGTAAGAGGCGGCCCAAAAGCGAGTTGATTTGTTGGATTGGGTTATCGGTTGGATTGGGTATCAATAGTATTAGGAAAAAGACCTCAATCTCAGCCTTTCATCACATCCCTGTAGAGCAACCGAACAGCTTTTCAATGACCTGCTTCAGGCCGACCTGAGGCTGATGGCTGTTGGTCACAACTACTACCAAAAAGCTCTAGATCAGTCATCACGATGAATATTTCACTTGGAGGAGAGTGAATATAGCGTTGTTGAGCAATTGGAAAAGAGGCCGGCCCCTCTTTCTGATTCAGATCATCTTTTGCCATCACGAAATTAATCACCAAAAAGAACCTGGATCTGACACATGGCAACTTTAAACATCTTCAGGCATGTCGCCAATTTGGAAATAGACAGCTTCCAAAAGAGTTCTTATACACATTAGATGTTGACCCGGGTCTCTTTCAAAAGAAAAATCCTTAGCAATGGAAGAATCCTTCCCTAGGCACTTCTAAGAAAAATCCTTAGCAATGGAAGAATCCTTCCTAGGCACTTCTTACCATCTACATTTTTTTCTCAAATATTGATTTCTTAAAACAGAGTTAGTTTAGCAAGAATAAAAGCAGACATAGAATAGGTGTTTGAATTGAAGAGCAAGAGATACCATAAGTGAACATTTTCAGTCCTTAGGCTCAATTCTTCAAAATGATGGTGATATAGATAGTGATGTTACACATCAGGATACAAGCGAGTTGGATGAAATGAAGAATAGCATCGGGAATATTATGCAACCGCAAAATTCTTTTAAAACTAATGGGTAAATTTTATAGAACGGCAACCAAACTAGCGATGCTCTACGTGTGTGGCTCTTTGGCAGTGATTTATGCACATGAGCAAAAGATGAAAGTAGCAGAAATGTGAATGTTAAGATGGATGTGTGGGTTTACTAAGATGGGTAAGATACGCAATGAGCATATTCGAGAGAAGATTGAAGTAGCACCTACCTATAAGAAGATGAGAGAAACACGCTTAAGATGGTAAGATCATGTGCCAAAACGGCCAAGAGAAGCGCCTATAAGAATAGCTGAGTTGATTTTAGAGATGGTAGTAAAAGAGACTTTGTGGGGTAACCTATAAGAAAGATACAGATCCTTTAGGAATCAATGTGGATATGGCTCATGACAGAGCACATTGGCATAAATGAGAAGGATTCATGCAGCCGACCCCACTTAGTGGGAAGGTAAGGTAAGGCTTGGTATGTTTGTGTTTATATTGATTTCTTTAAGAAAAAAAAAACCTTCTTTACTTTCCCAGCTTCCCAGCCTAATCTAAGAAAGAAATATAAAATCTGTTATATTCTTCTTACCTTGCACGAGGCAAGCACTTATCTAAAAAGTGGAAGTATATGAATGAGTGGACTTAGAAAAAAATACATAAAGTGCACGACATGCACTCTGAAGCATGAAATGCAGGTACCATGCTTATCTAATATGCTGATGTACAATGCATTAAATAAAACACGTTCTCATTTTAAAGGAAGCAGCAAAAAGAGCATAACGCCCTTTTGTTCAATCATACTTTTACCATCGGATATTGAAAGGCATTTTTCTCTTATCCTCACTTTCATAAATCCATGCCATTACCATCAAAAGTAGTCAATTTTCCAAAAACAAAAAAAAAAAAACTCTTCTGTCTTTTTTCTTCTCAAAATATTTTATCATTATCCATTGCTTAATTTTAATTAGCTCTCAGCGTATATGATTCTCCTCTTTGTATTTATCCCTTGGTGTTTCATGAAGTTTCAAATAAAAAAATAGTACTTTTCATTCCTCAGTTTCTCTAGGTGCTAATTCTTGGAAGAAGATCATCCAATCCAACAAAACTAGGACAGAAAATATCACCACTAAGCAGACGTCATCCGAGGCTTTTGTACCAACTCTTCTTTGCAAAGCAAGCACCTCTTAATTGCTATGGGTTTATAAGGTTCTGAAGGCATCATACTTCTCAGAAATACGAAGTCACTTAACCTTGAGTTTATGCCAGAATAAGGTTTGTATTCTTCCAATAGCACACACACCAGCCCAAGGCTCTGAAACAGACAACCTGTTTGAAGTTTTCCACTTCAGGTTGAATCGGGGCTGGGCAATTACTTATATCAATTATGACTTCCAAAACCTCCCTTCTCCTTCAAATGGCCCTCAGTTAAAAGGGGCAATCAATTCCAAATTGATAGAACTTCACATTGCTTGGTCTAAGAAGCTCAAGCAATCTTCTGCAATTTATTTTTTTAAAAAAAAAGATTGCTTGCAATTCCCTTCTGGATGCAGCTCACTACATATATACATGATGAATTTCAGGTAGTATTAAAAGTGCATGGCATGCACATGGAAGCAAGAAATGCAAGTATTATACTTTTCTCAAATGTGAGGAGAAATGCATTTAATAAAGCCCAGCCAAGTCCCCACTTCAAAGGAAAAGGCAAAGCACAAAGCTTGCTTTGTTGTAAATTTTTCTTTTTGGACCTTCAGTTCAATAGTATTCTTTAAACATTCGATTGGATATTGGCTTACATTTTGTCCGGACCACAGCTTTATAAATCCTTACCCATTTCCATCAGAATAAGTCTTTCTTTTACCCTTCTTTACACTTCACCACTCCCAACCCCAAACCACAAGATATATCTCTCCACTTCTCTTTCCTCCTTTTTTCTTTTCTAAAATTGAACTAACTGCAGGTTTGAAACGAGTATTTTGTTCAAACTCAATTCATTAATTACTCATAATAAAACAAGGCTTGAATTTGTTCAAAGAATTGGCGAGCTAAACCTTTTGTTTGAGCTTGACAACTTTACAATAGATAAAGCTAGAACTCGAGCTTGACTCGTTAAAATCAACAAATTGAGATCGAATTCGAGTTCAGCTCATATATAGCTTGTTTAACGATTACATATACATTAGTTTTTTTCTATTGCAACTAATTCATTAGTATAGATAAGGTAAAGCTTTCCCAGAACAAACTAAAAGGGGCATTAACAATCATGCCATGCTTGTTCTAGAACTAATAACTTTAAGAAGAAATTCAGATAGCTTTTATACTTGCAAACATACATCAAATTGAGGAGAATACAAATTCTAAGCAAGCATCCAGTACTTACTCCTGTTAAATTTAGTTACACTAGAACATTTAATCAAATCATAAAGGAAGTCATTGCTCATTTCATGCTGATTCGCGTAGAAACCAAAAAGAACCGTAAATTCAAGGAAGAAATTTCACTCAAGATTCAAAGTGAAATAAAATGACACAACCAATTACAAACATGTGAACATCAAAATTATCAACATGAATACCAAATTAAAACAACATGAAAAGGGAAGCCTTTAGAAACTGATTCAGATCATCTTTGCATCTGTGACCGGAAATCAATCACCAAAAAGAACCCAGATCTGCCACATAGCAACTTTTAACATCTTCATGCATTTTGCAATTTGGAAACAGATTCCAAAAGTTTTCAAACAAGTCATGGTCCGGGTCTCTTTCAAAAGAATAGCATCCTTCCTAAACTCTTTTTGCAATTTTTTTTTTTTCCGAATCTTGATTTCCTACAAAATGCTTGCTCCCTCTCCTGGCCTTCCCAGGCAAATATAAAAAAAATAAAAATACAAAAGTGCAAAAAAATAAATAAATAAATAAATTCTACTTCCCATGCACTAGGCACACACTTATGTAAAAAGAACACATGCAACACTTTTTACATGTGAAGTGAAATGCATTTAATAAAGCACACTAAAGCATTCACTGCCTTCTTGTAAAAAGTACGACAATGGAAAACCAACACACATGTTCTGTTATATTTTGAAGATTTTATCTCTTAATTTCTATGCCTTGGAAAATCAGTAGGTATTTTTTCCTTCTCCCTCTTGATATATATATTCCCTTGAAGACCAAAACATATTTTGTTTCTAGGTTACTTATGCATGAAAACCAACCAACCAAAACCAAAAGAAGAAGTACTCCATGTACGGTTGACATTGTTCATTTACCTAAAATACCCATCATTTACTTCATCCAACACCTATCGCCTATCTGAATCATGAGAACAAGCTGATGTTACCATATACATACCCCCAAACCTTCTTCTTCAGCAGGACATTCCTCCATTTGTATTTCATCAATGCCTACTTGAATAATTGATTTTCAAAAAGGTTCTCGACCCCCCCCCCCCCCCCCTTCTTTCTTCTTCTCTCCCCAACACCCTTCTTGCCCCTCTAACTTGTTGGTTTGTCTTCTTACCCTCATCTACCAATTAAACTTAAGTGGAAATAAATTGGTACTTTTTTCTTTTCTTCTTCATATTTCCATCCCCCTTGCCCATCCAACACATGTTTCTTTCTCAAATTTTTAATGCTCCCACACCACCAAACACACACTGAAAGATGTATTCATTTTTCTATTCTTCCCCTTGCTCAAAAACATGAATGCTGATTTAAATTCAGCATGTCCATTGACTTGTTAGTCTTCGTGATGATACCAGAGTAAAAATAACTTCTTTTACAAAAACTTTATATCCACTTCACTTCATAGGGTTGTATCATTTATCTACTCTCAGATAAATGCAAGAAACAAATAATTTTAGCAGAGATTATTATTTTCCTAGTCCTCAAGATAAGGAATTCTCTTCCATGTGCCGAAAGAGTAACTTGCTCTTGCCACTACCTGGCAAATTGGTTTTCTTAATGCATTCCACATGCACCATTTTTGTTGACCCGTAAGAATACAAGTAGCTTGCTAGTTATGAATACAGCATTTGATGGAAGTAACGATAATATTTAATGCAAATCCAAAATGGACATAGGAGAAAGAACAAAGGAATAAATAACTTCATTTCAATCAAGAATAAATTATAATGAGCTTAATCCAAATGGTAATTATATGTTGCGGAAATGGAAATAGAATCATACCTTCGGCCCCATGAGCAAAATGACACTTGCTTCCAAATGGACAATATCCAGTCAATTCCCATTTGTTACAAATTCTTGTTTTCCAATTTGAAGGCTTCAAAGTTGATCCAGTTGCATTACCAGCATACCCACCTCCCATGCCTGGGCCCAAACTTATTGCCTCACTTTCTCGAGCTTTTGAATGCTCATCATGAAGAAATGTGCAATTATCACCGTATGGACAGCCCTCTTCAGTATAAAACTTCTTGCAGTGTCGCCCTTTTGAAGATCTCTGAGACTCCACACCACCCACAAGTGATGGTATCTGAAATTCTTCCCTTGGCTCCAATGAAGATGCCCTTTCTTCCTCATGAGCAGCAACAATCTTCTCTTGCCAATTGGGAGGTGGTTTCCTAAGTTCTTCAATACTATGTGCAAAATTACAATTGGTGACATAGGGACAAGTCCCAGCACGAAATTTGCAGCATAATTTGGTTTTATAGAACATTTTCCCTATTGCCTTTGATCGATTCGAACCAGTCAAATCCTCCATCTGGGAACTCCTAGATTTTTTATTGGGCGGTTCACCTCCAGAAAATGACTGTGATTGCCGTCCATCATAATTAGAGTTCGAATCAGTCTCAACCGAAGCTTCCCTATTCCAAACCCTATAATCATCTTCAGTCGCCCACACCATCTGATCAGCCAACCCTCGGCCCCAATTCCCGGCAGCCCCATTCCCAGAGCCGGAACTCCCAGAGAGTACTTGAACAACATTTCCACTAGAAAATCCACTTTCCCTATTGTAATCCATGGAATCCAAATACTACCACCACCAATTTATTTCCAATTGAAACTACTTAAATTCCAAAATTCTACTAACGACTTTAGCCATAGCTCATAAATCCAAATCCCTCAAAACCAACATCAAGTTTAAATCTTTAACAAGGGAATTGAAACAAAAGGTGGCAAATTATCAAAGTACAGTGAGATCCCATCGAACTCCTATAAAAAGAATAAAAATAAAAAACTAAAGATTACAAAATTTCTACAGCAATAAAACCCCAAGATATTATTTTTGCATCACAAATTATAAAAGGTACAAGAAATTCATAGTAATAATCGAATTCTTTTTATTGAACCCCAAGAATGCATCCCATTATAGCAAAAAAATACTAACTTTTACTCCCAAACAAGAAAAACCCAGAAGACTGAAAGTGATAGAAATGCATAAAAAGGGAGAAAAATAAAGAGCCTACTCAGTAATAGGAGAACAACCAACTAATTCTTGCAAAATGAAGATTAAACTGAATTATAATATAATAATAAACCTTAAATTCTTGAAGGTTAAAAAGAGGTGACTGACACACTGGAGATGGAGAATTAGGTCGATGCAGAAGAGGAAATCAAAGAGGCAAAGTTGATTAGAACAGCTAAGAAATGAGAACCGTTATTTATTTATTTTATTTTCATTTTTTTGAGACATCTTTTTTTTTTTTTTGGCCTTTTTCTGTAGCCAGTTCCAACTTCCAAGATCATTTTTGGGTAATTTACAAACTGGCCCACTAATAAGTTGTATTTTATCAAGAAAGTTTCAGAGTGACCAAATTGACGTTAACATCTTTTGTCCCACCCCCTATCTTATTTTTATCATACTATTAAATGAATTGTGGAGGTGTTTGGTTTATGAGTATAAGTTGAAGAAATGAGAATTAAAATTAATGATACCTATAAATATTGTTTAGTTAATCACTATGGGAATCATTATAGGAATGAAAGTATTAGAAAATGTTCACTTTCATTCCCCACTTATGACATAAGTTTTAAATTTATTAATTTATCAATATAATAAAACACATTTCTTATTCAAACCAAACAAGTGAAGGGAAATGAAATAAAATCATACCGATAGTAGGAGTTTATGATTTTTCATTCTGATTCCGATCCCGATTCCAATTTCCGAATGCGAACCAAACACTTCCTATCAAAATTATTTCATTAAAATTAATTCACAAATTCTGACAATTTATTAAGTCGTGAGACAAAGATTGGTACAGCACATGAGATAGAAGATCCTGTGGCCCAAAATGCTAAGGATTTTCTGTCTCACACCCTGTCTCAACTTCTATCACACTACCAAATGAACTGTTAAAATTACTTTATTAAAATTATTTCACATAATCCTGACAGTTTATTAGGTAATAAAACAGAGATTGGTACAGGATGTGAGACAGAAGATCCTGTGGTCCAAACGCTAAAGATCTTCTGTCCACACCCTGTCTCATTCCCTGTCACACTACCAAATGAACTGTTTAGATTACTTTACTAAAATTATCACAGGATCCTGACAGTTTGTTAGGCAGTGGGACAAAGATTGGTATAGGATGTGGGACAGAAGATCCTGTGGCCCAAACGCTAAGGATCTTCATAATTATTTCCCATACCCTGTCTCACCTTCTATCATACTATCAAGTGAACTGTTGTAATTACTTCA
This sequence comes from Cinchona pubescens, assembly GCA_025175665.1. Classification (NCBI taxonomy): domain Eukaryota; kingdom Viridiplantae; phylum Streptophyta; class Magnoliopsida; order Gentianales; family Rubiaceae; genus Cinchona; species Cinchona pubescens. Next base: position 494,396 of record JANKKI010000105.1, read on the forward strand.
CTAAAATTATTTCACAAAATCTTGGCAGTTTATTAGGTAATAAAACAGAGATTGGTACAGGATGTGGGACAGAAGAACCTATGGCCCAAATGTTAAGAATCTTCTGTCTCACACATTGTCTCATCCCTCTGTCACACTGTCAAATGAACTGTCAAGATTACTTCACTAAAATTACTTCACAGAATTCTGGCAGTTTGTTAGATAGTAGGACAGAGATTGGTACAGGATGTAGGACAGAAGATCCTATGGCCCAAACGCTAAGGATCTTCTATCCCACACCTTGTCTCACCTTTTGTTACACTACCAAATGAACTATTAAGATTACTTCACTAAAATTATTTCATAGAATCTTGACAGTTTATTAGGTATTAAAACAAAGATTGGTACAAGATGTGGGACAGAAGATCATGTGGCCCAAACGCTAAGGATCTTCTGTCCCATACCCTATCTCACCCTCGTCACGCTACCAAATGAACTATCAAGATTATTTCACTAAAATTACTTCACAGAATTTTGACAATTTATTAGATAGTAGGATAGAGATTGGTACAGGATGTGGGACAGAAAATCATGTGGCTCAAACGCTAAGCATCTTCTAAATAATGTTTGAATGAGAACTTAAAAATATGTGATTTTTAAATAATACCACTAAATTTTATTCATGTATTTTATGTAGTGTTGTGCCATTTAAATGTATGATAAATTTTATTTGTGTATTTTATGTAGTATTGTGCCATTTAAATGTATGATCAATTGTTAGCAAATTAGTGGGAAAGACACATATCATGTGTGTATAATTTTTAAAAAATATGCGTGTGATTTTTTTAAAAAAATTAATTAACTAATAAATATGAAGAGTTTTATGGAGAGTTATGGGTAGAAGTTTTAAAACTAACTTAAAAGGGGTAAAATAGGAAATATATAAAATGATATCACACCAAACTCTCCATCATGGTTTATATATAAACTAGTAGGGAATTTTTTTTTTTTTTTAAAAAAAAAAAAATTTGCTCACAATTTCAAAAAAGAAAAAAAAAAAGGTTATGGAAATGCTAACAAAAAATTAAAAGGATAATTTAGGGAGTGGAAAGTGAAATATGGGAGGGGGGTTATAAGAAGAAGTTATAAGTAGTTAATTAAAAGATAATAAAGGGGGGAAGGGTAAATTTGATATATCATAAAGTGACGGATACCAAAACCCTCCCTCATACTTTATATATAGTATAAATAGATAGATAGAGATATCTAAAATAAAAACATTCATGGATGAGATTGTAGTTGACAATAAAATGTAGTTCAAATGGTAAAATTATGCTTCCTCTATAATCTATACACTGTAGATCCTCTTTTCTTTTTTAAAAAAAAATCAAATCGTAGTCAAAAAAATATCTAAAATTAAACTGAGGAAAACTCAACGAATTAAAAAAGAAAACCACTAGCTTATAATATAATTACTTTGGTGCATGTTTGTAAACTTATCCATAGGTGTAACATCCACGTGTAGGGGTATTGATAGGTTGGGTTGTCAGGTTACCGTATCGTGTCAGGTGTGACCCATTTCTTATCATGTCATATTCGTGTCGTATCATGTGCAGCCCGATTCTTTATCATGTCATATTGACATTCTAACCCATTCGGATTTATGTCGTATTCGTGTCTGACCCATTTATTATTGACAGAGAATATCAGCCTATTTAACAAATTATATAACTTGCAATTCATTTGAATTAAAATATCAAATTTTAATTATTTAATACATTAAATAATTATTAATACTAACCTTGTTATCATAGTAATTTAAAACACTAAATTAAAACTATTGAAATTTTTTGGATAATATTAAAAATAATTATTGTGTTTGATTTAATAATCAAATATTAAATCTATTATTCACAATTTAAAAGTATACTATATTAAATTATAATAAAAATAAAACTTCAGCAAAATTTGTTCATACAGTAATTTAATGGGTTATCATGTCAATTCATGGGTTGACCCAACTCCAATCCGTTTAATTTCTTGTCATAAGCGAATTGACCCAATAATAACGCGATAAATTTCAAGTCATGTCATAACCTGTTAATTTCACATCGTGTTCATATTATATTATCGGGTCGTGTCAGAAATTGTCAATCCTTGTCACGTGATTATCAGTGTGCATACAATATGTGTGCAAATGAATACAAATGTGCAATTTTATTGTTATGGAATTATTTTTATTCTTTGACTTGTAATATCAAAATTCATTGTGCTTCATCTTTATTTATGTTTGTGTTTGTGGCAATACTAATATTTTTAAACCAGAAGGGAAAGGTGAACTGGAAGTAACCGATTATCGGTTTCACTACTTAAACTGATTCAGCCGGTAGGATTACCTTTTTTTTTTCAAGTAATTCTATTTAGTTTTATTTGTAAAAAAAGAATACGTATTCAAACTCATTACCAATAGATTATAGGAGAAATATATTACCATTTAAACTGCACTTCGTTATAAAAATAGCATCCAAGTAGCATAGCAAAGTCGTGATGGCTTGGAATTGGTGGTATAAGATACTAGACTTAAACCCTTCCCTTTTCCTTTCCCCTCCTTCTCCTTTCTCCTCTTCTGCTGCTCTGCCCATGCTATGTTTTTCTTTTCAACACATGCATATGTGTTTGTGTGAGGGTTTGTCTCCGGCGTGCACGATTGTATGCAAATGAATACACAATTGGTTTTACATTGTGACTTAAAAGTAGAGTTAATAACACTTTGCCCCCTAAATTAGGTGGGTAATTACACTTTACCTTTTAAACTATAAAAATATACTCATTGCTCCCCATTCACAGTATTCATTCTTTATAAATTTTAAAATATCAAGAAAATCTAGTTAAATGATTGAAATGCACTTAGTATTATTTTTTGATTTTTCATGTATTTAATTGATTTTCGATAGTTATAAAAGAATTAGAAAAAATAAAATATAATAACACATTAATATCTTGGACTTTAGGGAGTGAAAATATGAGAACATGTTGAATTATATAATAATATATGATATCCTAATTTACATATGTTAAGCCAAATATTAAAGTATAAAATACTAATGATAGCAAAAAATCACAAAGTTTTATAGAAAAATATATTTTCATACAATACCTTTAAAGAAAAATTTTCAATAGAAAATAAGTCTATTTGAGAATTGTTTTACCACTATAGTTAAACATTCAAATTCGAAATAATATAAAATGAAATCCAATATTTTTAAAATTTGACCAAGATATGTATTGATAAGATTATATTAAAATATTATATAGTTTATTTTTACTTATTTTTAAATAATTCTCACATCACTATCAAATTTTAAATACACAAAAAATGAAAATATAGTGCCAAGGGTATTTTAGTCATTTAACTAGATTATCTTAATGATTTTAATATTGATAATAGATTAAAAGTGTTAATGGGGGAAAATATATATATTTTTATAGTTTAGGAGAGCAAAGTATAATTCGTTAAAAAAAAAAGTTAATGATTACTTAAGGTTGTGATTCACATCTAATCTAAGGGTTGCATTTATTAAATTGATATCTATTCATGAATTGATACTTATTCATGTATAGATGCCTATTCATGAAGTGATATCAAATTCAAACAAATAGTTGCATTGTTCAAATGGAATGTCCCTTCATGAAATAGCGCCCATTCAAACAAGAAGTTGTAATTGTTGAATGGTGACTAAATACAATCTATAAATATGACTTCTTGTCAAAAGTTTTAGAACATGAAATCTTGAAGACTTTCTACATCCAAATATATAATAGTATTTTGTATTTTTTCTTCTTGCTCTTTGTGAAGAATTTTGATTTTGCTATTCAAGTCTTGTTTGGCTTTGTTTATTCCTAGAGAGGTATTGCCATAATACCCAGTAAGCAACATAGTGGGGGCAATAATTTCTTAAGGAAAGTGTCCTACACAATTCAAAGCCGTTTGTTCTATTCAATTATTACTATTCAATATAACAATTTTAAAGAATTATTGATTATCATGGAGGGAACTAGCCCTCACCAATCCTTCAAGTTCAGAGACTACATTTAATAAGATGTTTAATCTAGATGTGATTAAACTGGAAAGGCTTGATGGCATGAACTTCACGCGTTGGAAAGACAAAATTCTATTCCTACTCACCGAATTAGGAATTGCCTATATCTTGGGTGAAAAGTTGCCGCCAATTCCTGATCATTCAGACGATGATACTAATACATTAAGGGCTTCAAGGAAGAAACATGAGGATGATGAGAGGTTTCATTTTGAACTCACTTTCTAATCGACTTTATGACTTGTTCCAACCAATCAAATCACCACAAGAAATCTAGAAGGCATTAGAGAAAAAATACACTTCGATGAAACAAGGTACGGACAGATTTCTTAGTATGAAATTCTTTGAATTTTAAATGGTTAATAATAAATCGGTAATGGATCAAGTTGAGAATTGTTGGTTTTAGTGTCTAGAATGAAAGACATGAAAGTTGAAGTGTCTGAGCATCTTCAAGTGGCAGCGGTGATTGCAAAATTATCCTCCTCTTGGAATGAATATAGAAAGAAATTATAGCACACTTCAGAAGAATCTACTATAGACTAACTTCTAAAGCATATATGAATTGAAGAGGAAACTCGAATTCGAGAAAATAATTTTCTTTAGAAAATGGTAATAAAGTAAACAATGTTGAATCTAACACCAACAGAATTGGAAAAGGAAAAAATAAGAGAAAATTCATTGAATATCTTCTACTTCTGAGTCTAATGCCAATGGCAAGAAAAACAAGACATGTTTCTTTTGTGGTAAAAAGGGACATTTCAAAAAAGAATGCAGATTTTACAAAAAACTAAAGATGGAAGAATCTGCTTCACAAAAGACGGCAAATATGATTGAAAATCAACCAAGTCCATCAGAAATTGTTGCAATGATTGCTCATCTCAACATTGGTATGGTAACGGAGAGCAACATTACAACAATTGCAAAATCTGAAAATTGGTGATTGACTCGGGAGCAACAGTCCATAGATGCAACATCAAGTAGGATTTCTTCAAGACATATGAAGATAACAAATTTGAAGAAAATGACTTCATGGGAAATCATGATGCCACAAAAATTCTTCGTAAAGGGACTATAGAGTTACTTCTCACATCCAATAATAAATTAATATTAACTAACGTTTTTTATGTACCTGATGTGAAAAAAAAATTAATTTCTGCTAACTTGTTGTGTAAGGAAGGCTTGAAGGTTGTGATAGAAGCCGACAAAGTGATTTTCTCTAAAAATGAAATATTTGTTGGACAAGCTTATGCTTGTGATGGAATGTACAAACTAAGTATTAATAAAATTAATATTTTTATTTATTTGCTTGAGTCTTCTTTTGAATTATGGCATGCTCGTTTATCACATGTGAATTATAAATCACTAAAATATATGTCCAAACATGATTTAATCACTTGTGAAAATGAAAATATTAGAAAGTATGAAACTTGTATTAAAAAAAAAATGACAAAAAGACCTTTTCCAAAGAATGAAAAGACAACTAGTTTATCTACTGGAAATAATGGAAATCTACGTTCTGATATTTGTGAACTTAATGGTCATTTAACAAAATGTGGTAATAGATATTTTATTACTTTTTATAGATGATCATTCTAGATTTGCTTATGTATATTTGATGAAAACAAAAGATCAAGCATATGATTTATTTGAATGCTATAAAGCTTTGGTTGAAAGTCAAATAGAGAAAAAAGATTAAAATTTTTCGAAGAGATCGAGAAGATGAACATTTTTCAACTAAATTTTCTATTTTTGGTGAAAAAATGGACTGATTCATCAAAAAGTGCCCTATATACCCCACAACAAAATGGTTTAGTCGAAAGAAAAAATAAAACTTTGGTAGACATAGTTAATTCTATGTTGATACATTCAAAATTACCAAATAATTTATGGGGGAAGCCTTGTTGACTGCTTGTCATATACACCAATAGAATACCCTCAAAGAAGACTAGAATCTTTTCATATGAAATATGGAAAGGAAGGAACCAAATTTACATTATTTAAGAGTATCGGGGTTGTATAGCATAATATAGAATTCCTGATCCTAAAAGGGTTAAATTGGGAGCAAAAAGTCTTAAAAGTATCTTTGTAGGATATGCTGAAAATTCTAAAGCATATAGATTATTGGATATAGATTCTAATGTAATTGTAGAATCTAGAGATGTTGAATTTTTAAAAACTAGTTTTCTAAAAGATATAAACATCAATTCACAAGAAGTTAGAAGTGACTCTAGTGTTACAAGGACATATAATGGTCAGAATTCTAGTACTTTGTTAAATGACAAGAGGAAAGAAGTTGATACTCCAATTGAACTAAGGAGGAGTGAAAGAGCTAGAAAAGAAAAGACTCTAGACTCTGATTTTATTTCTTCACAAGCAATAATTTTTTTAGTTGAAGGAAGTAGAGAACAAATAATAAATAAAATTCCTATAGTACTAAATTTTGAAGAGGGTCCAAAAATATATGGTGAAGCAATGGCTTCAACAGATTGTACTTTTTGGAAAGAGGCAGTTAATGATGAAATGGATTCTCTTATATCAAATGGTAGGAATTGGTTGATTTGCCTCCTAATGCTAAACCTATTGGCTGTAAGTGGTTATTTAGGAGAAAATATAATACCGATGGATTTTTACAAAGCTTCAAAGCAAGACAAGTTGCAAAAGATTTAAAACAAAGAACATGAGTTGATTATTTTAATACATATGCTTTTGTAGCAAGGATTACTTCAATAAGAGTTTTATTTGCATTAGCATCTATTTATAAATTATATGTACATCAAATGGATGTTAAAACTGCCTTTTTGAATGGTGATCTTGATGAGGAAATATATACATGGAACAACTTGAAGTGTTTGTACATCCAAGAAATGAAAAGAAAGTTTGCAAATTAGTTAAATATTTATACGGATTAAAACAAGCTTCTAAATAGTGGCATGAAAAGTTTGATAGTGTGATATTATCACATGGCTTCAAACATAATGGAGCAGATAAATTCATATATTCTAAATTCACTAAGGAATGTTTTTCAATGGTGTAATAGTATGTCTATATGTTGATGACATGCTAATAATAGGAACTAATATGCACGGTATAAATGATACTAAAAAATATTTATCTTCTCAATTCAAAATAAAAAATATGGGAGAAGTTGATACCATTTTAGGCATTAAAATTAAGAAACATAGTGGGGGTTTTGCTTTATGTTAATCTTATTATATTGACAAGGTACTCACCAAGTTTAATCACTTGAATATTAATGAGTACAATCCTCCACTAGATGTTTCTAATAAGTTGATTGAAAATCCGGGAAGATCTATAAGTCAATTGGAATATGCTGAAGCAATTGGTAGTTTAATATATGCCATGTATTGTACTAGACAAGATATTGCTTACGTTGTATGCAAACTTTCTAGATTTATACATAATCCTGGTGCTTGTTGGTCCCAAAGCAACTTAAGAGAGGGGGTGAATTAGGTTTCTAAATTTTTTTTTAGAAAGATTAATCTTATTAAGATTTTTCAATTAATAATTGATAGGATAATAGAATCAATGAAACAGTGAACTAAGAAAGAGAGGAAATTAAGCAGCCAAAACTTCCAAGCTAACAAGCTTGAAGTATCAAATCACTTCACACACTTGGTGAGCCAATAATCTTTACAAAGTAGGGAAATTCTTGCTCACACTAAAACTCTTTTAGTTGAGCCAAAAATTTTACTCACAACATCACTTTCGTACAAGATTATTACTCCACTCAAAATTGAATTGCACTCTAAACTGCACACTAATACAATAAAGCACTATAGCCCATTTGTACTAAAATTGCTCTTTTCTAAGGCTTGTATTCAATGTATTAGATGATTTTTATAGAATATCAGAGCAGTTATTTATAGGAGTAATAAATGATAGTTGCAACTACTTCCTAACGGGTAAATAATAAATGCACAGAAAGTAGCCGTTGGGGTTTTGGACGTCCGAGATAAGTAGGATGTGTCCGACACAGCGTCCGATCTCCATGCAGTTGGTGAGGAACATCATTCGGACGATCGCTGTGCATGCGTCCGTTCCATCGTCCGAATGGAGTTTCGGACGGTCATGTTCGTCCGAAAGAGACTTTGTTCGGACAGTTGTGTGCTTCCGTTAGAGAAGCAGTAAGATCCTTGCTTTCTGCCTGTTGGTTCAGATGGTGGAATGCGTCTGAGAAGCTTGGCATAGTTCGGACGGTATAATGCATCCGAACACCCTGTCTTCAGCAAAACAAGTAACAGACTTGCAAAATTTGTTTACAGAATTAAGTGCTTATGTCATCATCAAAATAAGGTTTGGCAAACATCAATCTCCCCATTTTTGATGATGACAAACATTCATGGAATAATTATGTAAAATCAACAAATATGAGTGATGACCAATCATTTTGCAATATAAATTACTACTCCCCCTTTTGACATCATCAAACAAAGCCCTCCTTGAGAACGTGCAAATATTCAACAAAAATAGTGCAAAAATTCATAAAAAGGATAAAATTCAAATATAAAGCCCAAATATTCAATAGGATAAAATCATCTACTATCCCAAATATTCAACAGGACTAGTTCAAAGTAATAAATAAAAGGGTAAATCTGAGAGAAATGCCAAAACTAAAAAATAGATTATTAAAGGATCTAATTCGAGTCATTTTCCTTTTTGGAGCGCTTTTCGATCTTACGGCATTTGGAAGGAGCATCATCATCAGTAGCCTCACTATCTTTATCTTCTTCAGTACGGCGTTGCATGATAAAATTGAACGTATCGTCAACATCCTTATCGTCGCCTTCATCTTCATTGGCAGCACCTTGATTATTTGTGTCCTCTTCGTCGTCCTCACGAACATCCCCATCTTCAGCATTGTCATCACTGTCGATAGAGGAGTCAAGTGGATATTGTGATTGAATGTTGGCAAATTGAACCTGAGCCGAAGCAGACATGTCTAAGCTAAGTGCCTCTTAGAGAATCACCTGACGAGTTTCAAGTCGTTTTAACTTACGATTAGTGCAACATTGAAAGGAACTTACTTGAGTGCTCAAGGAAGTGAGAAAGCCACAGATTTGAGAAAGTGAGGGTTCAGAAGAAGATAGATGAGGATCATGGAATGGTGAAAGTGTTTGAGGAGGCGAAGAATGTGAATTGCCAAACCAAAGGCAGAGGCCTGGGATTTTGAACTTTCAATATCAAAATCTGCCTTAGTTAACCATTGATCGTTGAAAAAATGGAGACCTTTTCGTTCAACATAAGATTTGTTGAAATAAGGGGAAAATTGTTTGTTGCCGCTGAAAGGTACATCAAGGAAATCAAAAATTGGTGAGAAATTTTCCAAAAAGAATGTTTCTTCGCGTATCAATAAGAAAGAGTTCCCACAGGGAGCAGAAGAGATACCCAAGGTCAAGAGAAATGCCCTTGAAAACACAAAAAAATAAGTAAAGCTGCATTTTTTCGGGTTCAGTGCGATACCCATCGGTTGGTAACAACAAATTCGTAACAAGAGTGTACAATATGCTTAGTTCAGGAGTTAGCAATGTAGTTTTGGCTTCCGAGGCCTATTTGAAATTGATGTTCAAAAAAATAGCTCTGACCTCGTCAATGTCAAATCGAGTATCAATAGCGGGTCATTTATCTAAAGAAAAGAAATAAGAGAAATCATTCAGATTTGAGACTTCACATTCAAAAATAGTGTTGATGATGTTGGAGAAAATCTCAAGATTGGTGCTGTTTACATGAGAATTTAATGTGCGAACAGTGGGGCCTTTCCGGAGATTGGCTGTGAATTGAAGCACTATGTCATGATAAACGGGTAAATCAATATGCACTAGGTGACCCCAATTTTGTTTTTCAAAGCATGATTTGACAATGGGAAGATTATATTTATCAAAAAGACTCTGAGAAGCAGGTCGTTGAACAATTATAGATTTGCTCAGAAGAGATGTATACCGTTCGAATGCCTTGGCATCGATGAATTTTGGTAAGGTTGGATTTGAGGAGACTTGAGGATTAGCAGAAGATTCCCCACGCATCGGACCTTTCCCTTTTGCTTTTCGTCCACGAGTTGCTGTAGAAGAACCTCCAACGGGATTTAACCATTGTGAATGAAAGGAAGGAAGAGGAGAAAAAATATAATTTTTTTGAAAGGTTGGTGGGAATTTGATAAAATGAGATGGTAGATGGGTGGAATTAGGTACAATAATGGTGATGAATACTTTGGGAATGATAATTTTTCAAGCAATTTGTGGAGAGAAGGAAGAAATTTGGAGGAGTTTTTTGGAGAAAAAATTTCGCCAGAGAGGGTTTCGGGGGTTAGGGTGAGTCCAAAATAGGGGAAAGTGGACGGTTTTAATCGAACAGGGAGACCGTTCGAACGGCCGAACGATTGGTGTGCGTCCGATGAAGCGTCCGATGAAGCGTCCGAAAGCTGAAGAACAGACGGCCGATTGAAGAGCCAGTGCGTCCGATGTTCTTCCGAACGATGGTAAGCGTCCAGAAGATTTCCAGAGAATAAGGGAAGAAATTGAATAGCGTTCAGACGATTATAAGCGTCCGAGACAGAGAGGAGGTTTTCGAACAAGAGAGAGCGCCTGAGAGATGGCTAGTGTTGTTCGGACGATCGAGTGCGTCTGAACAAAGAGATTATGCCAAATTGATCTGTAAAATCTCCAAACATTTTTTGAGAGATTCAAAGCGATCTAGAGCCAAGGATTTTGCAAAAATATCAGCCAATTGATCTGAAGTAAGCACGAAATCAACACGAATTTCTTTTTTACAAACAAGATCTCTAATAAAATGATGCTTAACATCAATGTGTTTGGTTTCAGAGTGCATAACATGATTTTTTGTGAGATTAATTCCACTAGTGTTGTCACAGTTTATAGGCACACAATAAAAAACAACACCAAAATCTTTCAGAATATGTTTCATCCAAAGAAGTTGAGCACAATAATTTTCAGCAGCAATGTATTCGGCTTCAGCCGTAGAAAGAGAAATAGAATTTTGTTTTTTGCTAAACTAAGACACAAGACAATTTTCCAGGAAATGACACATACCACTGGTACTTTTTCTATCAATTTTACATCCAGCAAAGTCAGCGTCAGAATAACTAATTTATGTCAAATCAAATGTAGAGGACTTTGGATACCACAAACCAAAATTTATTGTACCCTTCAAATATCTAAAAATTCTTTTTACAGCTATCAAGTGCGATTCTTTGGGGCAAGATTGAAATCTAGCACATAAATAAACAGCAAACATAATATTTGGTCTACTGGCTGTTAAGTAAAGTAGGCTTCCGATCATACCTCTATAGTGTTTTTCATCAACACCATTACCTCCTTCATCTTTATCAAGTTTGGTTGAAGTGCACATAGGCGTACCAACTTGTTTGCAATCTTCCATTCCAAATTGTTTGAGTAGTTTCTTTGTATACTTGATTTGTGTAATAAACGTTCCTTCCTTTGTTTGGTGAACTTGTAATCCGAGGATAAATTGTAACTTGCCCATCATACTCATCTCAAACTCTTTTTGCATTAAATGTGAAAAGTCCTTGCACAAGCTTTCATTAGTTGCTCCAAAAATAATATCATCAACATAAATTTGAACAATTAACAAACCATTTAACTACACATCTATTTTTGTGAAAAGAGTGGTGTCAACTACACCTTTTTTAAATCCATTTTCAATCAAGAAATCACTTAATCTTTCATACCAAGCTCTTGGAGCTTGTTTCAAACCATATAAAGCTTTAGAAAGTTTGAAAACATAATTTGGAAGATTTTTATTTTCAAAACTCGGAGGTTGTTCAACGAAAACTTCTTGATCGATAAAACCATTTAAAAATGCACTTTTGACATCCATTTGAAATAATTTGAAATCATTGAAACATGCAAATGGATTCTAATCTAGTCACGGGTGCAAAGGTTTCATCAAAGTCAATACCTTATTCTTGAGCATAACCTTTTGCAACAAGTCTAGCTTTGTTTCTTATGATTTCAACTTGTCATTTAATTTGTTTCTAAAAACCTATTTTGTTCCAGTTACGGGATGAGAAGATGGTCTTTCAACCAATGTCCATACGTTATTTTTCTCAAATTGACTAAGTTCATCTTGCATGGCATCAATCCAAGATTCATCATTCGAAACAACATCTATGTGTTTAGGTTCAATGTGAGAAAGTAATGCACAATTACTATTCAAAGGTTTATGTGAACGAGTAGTTATCCCATCGGATAGATCACCTATGATTAAATCTTGAGGGTGACTAGAGACGAATCTCCAAGCTTTCGGAAGATCTTTAGGAGTATCCTCGTTCTTTTCTTTGTCATCATCTATTTGATGGTCGTTGACATCATTGCTTGATGTGATCTCTTGATGATCTTCATGAATAGTGAGCTTTTCGAGCTCCTTTAGAATACCTACATCTTCATCTTGACACAAATTCTTTGAGATGACATCATTAGCTTCATCAAATGTAAATGCACAACTTTTTCAATCAAGAGCATTCTTCTATTGTAAATTCGGTATGCTTTCTTGTCACTAGAATATCCTAGAAAGATCCCTTCATCCGATTTTTTGTCAAATTTACCAAGATTATTTTTAAAATAAAATATTTGCAATCAAAAACTTTGAAAATAGCTTACAACGGATTTTTTTTACAAAAAAGGAGTTCATAAGGGGTTTTGTTTAAAAAGGATCTTAATAAAACTCGATTCATGACATAACAAGCCGTGTTAACAGTTTCGGCCCAAAAGTATTGTGGTAAGTCGCATTCTCTAATCATAGTTCTAGTGGTTTCTTGAAGAGTCCTATTTTTTCTTTCAACAACACCATTTTGTTGAGGGAGTCTAACAACCGAAAATTCATGAAAAATACCGTTGTTATCACAAAAATCAGGAAAACCTCCAAATTTAAATTCGGCACCATTGTCACTTCTTAAACGAATGATCTTTAAATTCAAAAAATTTTGAATTTTGGAAAATAATTTTACAAATTTTTCAAAAACCTCATTTTTGTGTACAAGAAATAATACCCAAGTGTACCTAGAATAGTCATCTACAATAACAAAGGCATATTTGCAACCACCAAGACTAGCATGTTGAGTAGGTCCAAATAAGTCTAAATGCAACAATTCTAAACCTTGCTTAGGTTTATGAATGGACACAAAATTCTTTGGTTTAAAAGAAATTTTGACTTATTTACCAAATTGGCATGCATTGCAAATTTTATTTTTCAAAAATTTTAGTTTTGGCAAACCTCTTACCAAATCCTTCTTAGCAAGTTTTTCAATCAAATCCTTGTTAAAATGACAAAATCTTCTATGCCAAAGCCAAGAATCATCTATGGAAGCGGTAAGACATTTTACATTGCTATTGCTAATTTTATCAAGAAAAATCACATAAACATCATTGTGCCTAGTACCCTTGAATAAAACAACATGATTTTTATCAAGGATAAGACATTCATGCTTGGTAAAAAATACATATAAATTTTTATCACAAAGTTGACTTACACTTAATAAATTATAGTTCAAATTATCAACAAGAAGCACATTCTTAATCAAGGTTTCACCATTTTTACCTACATCACCAATGCCGATTGATTTTGCTTTATTGTTATCTCCAAATGTGACTTTTTCACTGTTTTTGTTGATATGAGATTTGTGAAGAGAGAAGCATCATCCGTCATGTGCCTTGAATATCTACTGTCTATGAACCACTTAGCATTGTTGGTGATGTTAAGTACCTACACAATAAATCAATTGATAACTTTTGGTACCCACATTTTCTTGGGTCCATTTGAGTTAGTGAAATTGAAATCAATCCATGCGACTTTCATTCCAAGTTTTTCATTCTTCTTGACATAGCACATATTCTTAACATGTCCATGTTGTTGGCAATATCTACAAATAGTATCTTTATTTCCATATAAAGATGATTTTGATTTTACAAAACATAAGTCATCCCTTCTAAACATGATAAGATTTTTGTTGATTAATACATTTATATTTCTTTTCAAATCAACAACATTTTCTTTCTTTCTAGTCAATAGAACATCCAAATTATCCAATCTTTTCTTCAAGGAGGCTTGTTCTTCCTTGACCTTTGATCTCACATGCATTCTTTTCTTCAAGTCACAATTTTCTTGTGAGATAGTTAGCCTATTATTTTCATTCACAAGTTTAGAGTTAGCATTCAATAGAGCATTTGATTTCTTCACTAACTCCTTATTTCTAGCATATGATTCCTTTAAACTATCATGCAATTTCAAAATGAAAGCTTCAAGATCACTTTCATCATTTTCATCATTAGAGTCATAGTTACAATTTACCTCATCATCTCCAATGGCCATCAAGGCCATTTGTGCCGACTCCATTTCTTCTTCGACTTCTCCTTCGGAGTTGCAATCATCCCATGTTATTTGAAAGTTATTGAATCTAGGTTTTCTTCCTTCCTTGTTTTTCTTGGAAGGGCACTCATTTGCATAGTGTCCGAGTTGACTGCATTCAAAACATTTTTCGTTTTGCTTCTTCATTTCTAGCCTAGTCTTTCCTTTGAAATTATTTGAATTTCTAGCTCCACCTCTTCTCATTCTTCGTTTGTTGATGTAATGTTTAAGAAATCCTTTGGTGATGAGTGCAAGATCTCCTTCATCAACGATTATCTTCATCTTCTAGATTGATGGAGCTATTTTCATCCTCTTCTTGAGAGGTCTTTAGAGCAATGCTCCTTCTTGGCCTTGCTTCTTCATCATCCGCCACTTTGGCCTTCAAATTCAATTCATAAGATGTAAGAGAATTGATTAGCGATTCAATAGGCATTGAATTTAAATTCTTGGCTTCCTCTATAGCAATTGTTTTGGCATCCCATTCTTTGGATAGAGCATTTAAGATTTTTCTATTTTTTTCACCCAAAGAATACTCCTTACCCAAGGTTTCAAGATCCTTAATGATGTCATTGAACCTACAATACATTTTGTCAATATTTTCATGTGGTTCCATCTTGAAGGACTCATACTTGGCAACAAGTAAGGATTTCTTTTGCTCACAAACATCGTCGCTCCCTTCATGAATTTCCTTCAATTTATCCCAGATTTCTTTAGCGGAAATGCATCCCTTCACACGAGTTGATTCATTTGCATCCAAGGCATTATATAGCACATTGACATGACTTTTGCATTTAATGTCAAGTTTGCCTTGTCTTGTGGAGTGAGCTCATCCCTTGTCTTTTCTCTTCTTCTATTTGTGTGATCATCAATGATAGTAGCTTCAAAAGGACCTTCATTAACAACATACCATAAGTCAATGTCAATAGATTGCAAAAATATTTTCATTCTATCTCTCCAACTAATAAAATTTGTCCCATTAAACATAGGGGGCCTAGTAACGGATTGACCCTCAAAAAATATAGCATTGTTGGCTGCCATAATAGTTCTTTTCTCAAAAGCACTTTAAGCAATAAAATGAGACCAAGCTCTGATACCAATTGTTGGTCCCAAAGCAACCTAAGAGAGGGGGTGAATTAAGTTTCTAAAAAAACTTTTAGAAAGATTAATCTTATTAAGATTTTTCAATTAATAATTGATATAATAGAATCAATGAAACAGTGAAGTAAGAAAGAAAGGAAATTAAATAGCCAATACTTCCAAGCTAACAAGCTTGAAGTATCAAACTCACTAGAATGCTTCACACACTTGGTGACCCAATAATTTTTACAAAGTAGGGAAATTCTTGCTCACACTAAAACTCTTTTAGTTGAGCCAAGAATTTTACTCACAACCTCACTTTCGTACAAGATTATTACTCCACTCAAAATTGAATTGCACTCTAAATTGCACACTAATACAATAAAGCACTATAGCCAATTTGTACTAAAATTGCTCTTTTCTAAGGCTTGTATTCAGTGTATTAGATGATTTTTATAGAATATCAGAGCAGTTATTTATAGGAGTAATAAATGGTGGTTGCAACTACTTCCTAACGGCTAAATAATAAATGCACAAAAAGTAGCTGTTGGGGTTTCGGATGTTCGAGATAAGTAGGATGCATCCAACACAGCGTCCGATCTCCATGCAGTTGGTGAGGAACACCATTCGGACGGCTGTGCATGCGTCCGTTCCATCGTCCGAATAGAGTTTCAGACGGTCATGTTTCGTCCGAAAGAGACTTTGTTCGGAGCATCAGTTGTGTGCGTCCGTTAGAGAAGCAGTAAGATCCTTGCTTTCTGCCTATTGGTTCGGACGGTGGGATGCGTCCGAGAAGCTGACATAGTTCAGACGGTACAATGCGTCCGAACACCCTGTCGTCAGCAAAACAAGTAACAGACCTGCAAAACTTGTTTACAGAGTTAAGTGCTTATGTCATCATCAAAATAAGGTTTGAAAAACATCAGTGCTAACCATTGGAAAGTTATTGGAAGAGTGCTTGATTATCTTAAAAGGACAAAATCTTTTGCCTTGTATTATAATGAATTTTCTTTAGTTCTAGAAGGGTTTAGTGATGCTAGTTGGATAACTAGTGTGAATGACAATAAATCAACGTCTGGCTGGATATTCACTTTGGCAGGAGGTGCGATATCATAGGCATCTAAAAAGCAGACATGTATAACTCACTCAACTATAGAGTCCGAGTTTATTGCTTTGGCAGCGACAGGGAAGGAAGCTGAATGGTTGAGAAATATGTTATTAGATATCTGAGTTGTGGCCACAACCAATGCCAGAAGTTTCTATATATTTGGAAAGTGAAGCAACCATTTCAAGAGCTTTTAACAAAATTTATAATGGAAAGTCTAGACATATAGCTTTAAGACATGAGTATATTAGACAATTAATTTCTGATGGCATAATTACAGTTGTTTATGTAAGGTCGAAGAATAATCTTGTTGATCCATTAACAAAAAGGACTCTCAAGAGATATGGTGAAAATCACCACTTACACAATGGGTCTTAGACCAATATGAATAAGTTACTAATAGCATAAACCTTACCTTTTTTTATTGTCAAGAAACTCTAAATGTTTAATAGGTAACATCAAGTTGTTGGTAATGGTGAGCAAGTGTATAGGAAAAGTACTTAAGAAAAGGAGGTTTTGTATATAATACACTTAATGAAAATAATTTTCTTCACCTATATAAACACATGAAGTGGTACCGCTTTAAGCAAAGTATGGATCAAAATTTTGTAAGTGTTTTTGAATCTACAGGAAGTATCATAAGGCTATTATAGGGTGTTAAAGCTCACGGTGAACAAGTAGAAAAATAAATAAGATTTATGTGGGTGGTATTTTCCATTTTGTCATAAAGAATTGTAGTTTAATACTCGTATAACCGTTAATTCTGACAGAGTTCTGAAATATTTACTCTAATAGTTGGTTTAAGTTGAAAAACACCAACTAAATGGATAAATCTGAATATTGATTGATTGCAAATAGTATCACTAACTAAGCGTGGGATTGTTAAAAAAAAAAAATAGTTAGTGACTACGTAGGGATGTGATTAAATCTAAGGGTTGCATTTATTAAATTGATGTCTATTCATGAATTGATACTTATTCATGTATAGATGCCTATTCATGAAGTGATATCAAATTCAAACAGATAGTTGCATTGTTCAAATGGAATGTCTCTTCATGAAATGGTGCCCATTCAAACAAGAAGTTGTATTTGTTGAATGGTGACTAAATGCAATCTATAAATATGACTTCTTGTTTCAAAAGTTTCAGAACATGAAATCTTGAAGACTTTCTACATCCTAATATATAATAGTATTTTCTATTTTTTTCTTCTTGTTCTTTGTGAAGCATTTGGATTTTGTTATTCAAGTCTTGTTTGGCTTTGTTTATTCTTGGAGGGATATTGCCATAATACCCAGTAAGCAACATAGTAGGGGCAATAATTTCTTAAGGAAAGTGTCCTACATGATTCAAAGCTGTTTGTTCTATTCAATTATTACTTTTTGATATAACATAATTTCCTACCTAGTTTAGGAGGGCAAAGTTTTGTTAACCCTTAAAAGTATGGGACACAACTGTGCTTCGGTTTTGTACTTGTGTTTGTTGTAAGATCAATATTTTTTAATTCGGAGAACTAGTTAAGTGATCTATTTTCAGTTTTACAAGTTAAACCACTTCAGAGGGTAGGGTCACCCTGATTTATTATTTTTTTAAAGTTTAAAGCTTAGTCATAGTTTTCCCTCGTAAATAAGGGATAGTTACAAGCTTGTTTTTCCCTCCTATATTTATTTTATCTACAAATTACCTCCTATATTTATTTTATCTACAAATTACCTCCCGAGATCTAATGAAATTAAAATTGTCATATAAAGAAAGTAGTAAATATTATAGTTGCTCTCAATATTTTTAGTTACACCGTGAATTTCTTTACTAAAATTCTTTTCTTAAATTTGAAAATGATAATAAAATAAATTTATTATTTTAAATTTTTTCTTTTTTCTAGGTAGAATGAGGAAGTGAGTTAGTTGATCAATTTAAATTTATTTAAAATATATATTGATTATATCTCAAAGTAGTATATTTAGTCAAATAATGTGATTTTTAAATACAAAATGATGAATTAATTATTGATAATAGAGTGTATAAAGTAAACAATAATAAAACTAAAATATTATGATTAAATAAATAAAATACTTTATTCTAGATATAAAAATAATAATGACGAAATAAGTATGTGATGTCATGCTAAAAATAGATGCAAAGACTAGAAGTAACATAAAAAAATAAACTAATTCATACAATCAATAGTGAAGCGTAAAAAAAAATTAATAAAGTTGGATGAAAAAACACATTATTTTTGTATAACAGATTGCTAATAAAATAAAAGTAAATACCAAGTACGACTCACCATAATTTTATGTTGGTTAATGCAAATAAAAGATTGAGGGCAATTATGACATTTTACTACCCCTTTAGATGAAAATTTTAACTTAATTTAACCTTGAAGAGAAATTTATAAATAAAATAAATATAAGAATACATAGCCATAGTTTAATTAATAGTAAAAAGTGCAAGAAACTAGCAAAGTCGAGTGACTTGATGTCTGCTATATAAAACTTATAACCTTTCCTCTATCCTTTTGCACGCCTCTTGCTCCTTTCCTTTCTCCCTTCTTCTGCCTTCATCCTCTTTTAGTTCCCTCCCTCACCTCTTCTGCCCGCCTGTCACCATTCCTTTCCCTGGCCTCCTCCACCCTCTACCCAATCCTTTTCTAGGCCTGATAAACGAGTTAGATTTGGGTCAAACTTAGTCGATCCAGACCTCAATTCGATTAATATATCTGGATTTGGATTTGAATCTAGATATCCATTGGGTATACAAAAGTAAATCCACACCTGGATTTATTGAATCTCATCAGATTTGGATCCGAATCCAGTTCTTATAATTTTTTTAACTTTTAAAATTTTTTATATAAATTTAATAATTTATAGAATTTTTTTTTGTAATTATAAAAATATTTATCTGAAAATTTATATTTATCATGTGTAATACAATATAATATAATTTATATTGATAATTTACACAACATATATGTATATGTATATATAGAACAACACTAATTGTATATAATTTTATTATATGTTAAATATTTTAATCGGATCACTATCTGTCAGAACAACGAGATCCATATCTAATGCATTTGTTATAATAGCTAAACAAATTCGAATCAAATCTGGGTAATCGATATTTCTCATGAATCTGGATCCGAATAAACGAGTCTGAATCAAGTCGGACTCAAATTCGAGTCTAAAGCCGATTCATTGACAGAACTACCGTTCCTACCTTCACTTTCCCTTTCTTCTCTAGCCCCACCTTGCCCCATCCATCCTCTTCTTGGATTTTTCTTTTTTTTTAAAGTTTAATACAAATTTTCTACTACTCCACAAAATATTTATGGTTTTTAGGGGTTTGAATTTTGGGATTGATTTTCAGGTTTAAACCATGAGATTGATTTTTTTTTTTAAATTGATTGATACTCATTTGTGGGCTTGATTTTCGGGATCGATTGAGTTGATTTTTTTTGATAGGCTAGGTATTTGGGCCCAATTGATTTTTTCAGCGGTTTTGTATAGGATATTCAAAAACCGGATTCGACCGATTCATTGGTTTTTGTTGAGTTAATAAACTTTGACCGTACTAGTTTAACCATTCATATATCTAATTAAATATTGATTTACTTGGCTTTTTTCATTGAGTTATGAGTAAAAATATTAAATCATTGTGTTTAGATAGAGATATTTTGATGAATTTGAATTTCAAATCCAGATCCCTCTTATGTATCCAAACAACTGAGGCACTTAGTTGGTATTGAAATATACCAAGAAGGGAATGTGAGATTTTAATGATTAAGATAGATAGATTTTAAATTCATCTAAATTTCAAATTATTTCAATCCACCACCTCAAATATATTAAATTGAAATCCTTCCTACAACTCAAATCCACCAATCTAAACAAACCGAAGTAAATTGCCGTGTACAATATTCAAAGCAATTTTAGTTCTTAACAAAATAAATGAAGATGGATTACCATAGATATCTCAGGTTCCATTTACTTAAAAGTTGGTGAGACAAAATGCTAGAAGGTACGATTTTATTACTAGAAGAATATTATACTAAAGTGTGAATTAGGCTTTATTATTGCTGAGCTCAGGAGCGTGGGTTTGTGACCAGTGGGACATTACATTGGCTGAATAGTGTAATGCATAAGGACTAAGACAGGGAAAACCTAAACCTGTGCTTGAAAGATAGTTCGCCCCTACTAGTCCATCATACACTGATAAGGGGCCTTCTAGAAGCTTTGCAAAAAGCAACTAGAATGCCTCTTTACTTTAATATAGTCTAGTTTATTTTTGCCTCTTTCCTTGCCGCGTAACATCATCTTCAACCACGTAACTTTCGATGCGATCACTAAATAATTGCTTATACACAAAACAAGTACGCTTTTTTCAACTACCAATTCCCAACCCACTGTGGATAGGGTTCGCATACTATAATCTATTGTAATAGGAGCCTAATGGGGAGGGCTCCAAATCTTGGAATAGGCCAAGTGTGTAATTCATCCAGACTCTTTTTTGTTTTGTTTTGTTTTGTTTTTTTTGACCTTTTGGCATAGACATTAAATTATGGGTTAAATACATTAAACTCCTCAAGGTTTAGGCAGTTTTGCAGTAAATTTTCTAACGTTATTTTTTTCTACTTTATCTCTTTGGCAAACACTCAAATGTAACTCTACCATTAGTCTTTTCAAAAAGATAAATTTACCCTAAAGTAGTTAATTGCGGTTAACCCCCTTAAGATTAAAGCAAGATTTCACTTTAGTCCCTTATATAACGTATATATCATTTAATGCTTTAGGCTAACAATCAAATACAATAGTGTTGTCAATATTATTAAAAATATAAGTATGCTAGAAATTCATTAATTTTCTATTTCTCAAATATGCTTTCTTTAATATTTAAAATTCAAAGAATATGGTGAAATAATTAATTTTAAATTTTTTTATGAATTATTAAATATATTTCATCTAAATTATTTAAATTTGAGTTTATAAGTATGGAGTTACTTCATACATATTTTGATGATAGTTAAATTATATTAATGATGAACAAAAAAAGAAAAAATTATTTTTAATAACATAAAGAAAAGAGAAGGTTGGAACTTTAATAGTTGATTATGAGTATTGTATATTTAAATTAAATTCAACATATATTTTGGTGTCATTTTTTTTCTTTCAAAATGAATTATTTTTACATGAAATAAAATATGACGAAAAAACTGAAAATAAAAAAAGCGATAGTGTTAGGAAATTTTTGTCTTTAAAATTGGTTTTACAACGCAAGCATTAAAAATTCACTAGTATTGGTGGGCATTTTTATGTTGTTTTGACAATATTTTTATATAAATTAATGACTAAAGTGAGTTAATTGATACAAAACTTGAGTTAGGGACTATAATGACAAATACAATAAACTTTATTTTGTATTCTCTTGCAGTGTCTAGGGGAAAATGTCTTTTTTCATTTTTTTAATAGTTTAAATACATTAAACCCCTATAATTTTTGTGCTGTTTTGCAATAAACCCGCTAATGTTATTTTTTTTCTCATTTTACTCGTTTGACTAACAGTCAAATGTAACTCTGTTGTTAGTCTTTTTAAAAAGACAAATTTACCCCTAAAAGGTTAATTGCAGTAGACCCCTTAAGATTGAAGTGAGATTTCACTTTAGTCCCTCATGTAAATTATATATCATTTAATGCTTTAGGCTAACTATAAAATTCAATAGTGTTGTCAATCAATTATAAAAAATATAAGTATGCTCATTAATTAATATTCTATTTCTTCAATTATGTTTTCTTCAATATTTAAAACCAAAAAACATGGTGAAATAATTAATTTCAAAACTTTCGATGAATTATTAAAGATATTTCATCTAAGTTATTTAAATTTAAATTTTAGTTTATATTTATGGAGTTACTTCACATATATTTAGGTGATAGTTGAATTATATTAATAATGAAAAAAGAAAGAAGAAAAATATTTTTAATGATATAAAGAAAAGATAAGGTTGGAACTTTAATAGATAATTATGAGTATCGTATATTTAAATTAAATTCAAACCTTCCAAAATAAAATTTATTTTTACATAAAATAAAATACGATGAAAAAACCAAAAAGGTATCGATAGTGTTAGGAATTTTTGTATTCAAAATTATTTTCAAAATACAAGTATTAAAAAAATCACTGGTATTGGTAGGTATCTTTATGTTTCTAGTTGCTTTGACAGTATTTTTATACTGATAATATGACTAAAGTGGGTTAATTGACGTAGAACTTGAGTTAGAGACTATAATGACAATTACAATAAACTTTAAGGGTCAATTTTATAATTTCTTATAGTGTCTAGGAGTAAAAATATCTTTTTTAGAATTTTAGTAGCCAAATTGCTTATGTGTACTAATGGAAGGGACAAAGTGAAAAAAAATAATGTTAGGGGATTTACTGCAAAATAGCCAAAATCTTAAGAGAATTACTGTATTTAACCCTTTTTAATAATCAAATTGCTGATTTATACTAATGGAAGGGGCAAAATGGGAAAAAAATAATATTTTAGGGTTTACTACAAAACAGTCTTAACTTTAAGAAGGTTTACTGTATTTAACCCTTAAAATTACCATTGTTTACCTATACTAGAAAGGGTTAATTTCACTTTATCCCCTTAACATTTAGTGTCACTATCACTTTATTCCCTAACATTAGTTTTTAAGCACTTTAGTTCCTGGACTAACGGTCAAACCTAATGAGATTAACAGATAATTTTCAGTCTAAAATAACATTTGTACCCTCAAATTAGACGTATGGATAAATTTTTCCTTGAAATCCAAAATATCTTATTTTCTTTTCGTAAATAGAGTTTGATAAAATTTAAGAGATGGTGATAAATGATAAAAAATTATTAAACATGTCAACAAAATAAGAGAGAATTAAAATGAATCAAGTAAAAATGTGAAAAAGTAAGAAGAAGAAGAAGAGAAAATAAAGGTATTTTTGTCGAAGAGACAATGAATGTTGAGTTAGATTTAATGAAGGACTTAAGTATTTAAAACATAATATCAAAGACTGAAATGATAGTGAACATAAATATTAAGGGGGTAAAGTAAAATTAACCCTACTAGAAATGACATGAGGTTAGTATTTGACATTAATCCGGATAATCATTATTCATTTGGATTTGCATTATTTGCACATTTATTATGTATATTATTTGTCATTATTTTAACTATTCAATTTTCCATGAATATCTCTTTTGCACTATTGGGATCATTGTCAATATTCATTTCATCTAATAGTAGCTTTGCAATTAGGGTTGTAAACGGGTCGGATCCAGGTCGGATCCGGCATATCCAGACCCGGATCCGATTAATATTACTAGTTCCAGATTCAGATTCGGATCCGAACGGGTCTACAAAAGTAGATCCGTATCCGGATCCGTCGGGTCTTATCGGATCCGGATCCGGATCCGAGTCTTAATAATTTTTTTTAAAATTATATGTAAAACTATTACAATTTATCGAATTTTCTCTTTTTTTTTTTAATTATACAAAAATATTGAGTTGATAATTAATATTTATGTATGTATTTTATATTAAATATAAATTACATGGGCAATTTACACAACATATATGTAGATATACATATAAAATAACACTAATATACAATAATTTTATTATATATTAAATATTTTAATCGGATCGGAACACCAAGATCCAAATCCCACCCGTTTATTATAATAGCTAAACGGGTCCGGATCAGATCCGGGTAACGAAATTCTGCTGTCATAGATCCAGACCCGGATAAACGGGTCCAGATCGGGTCGGGTCCGGGTCTAGACCCGACCCATTGACAGGCGTATTTGCAATGATGGATTTTTTTTTTTTTTGGATTGTTTTGATACATGTTAACTCAAAATGGGGTTAGGCCAGTAACAAATTCAAAATTGAACTGCCAATCGGGTTAAAATTCTTTCATTTGTCTTAATTTTTTGATTAGGCTTGACTATTTTTGTTTCTCTTACTTTATAACAAGTTCTTCTAAATAAATAAAGGATTGGCTTTCTTGTATTTTATATTTCAATTTGCATTAATTAGTCTTCTAGGTTAGGATAGTCTTTTTCATTCTCCTCAATTTATAATGGGTTGGGCCGATACAAATTCAGAAGGGTTAAATACATCAAAC
This sequence comes from Cinchona pubescens, assembly GCA_025175665.1. Lineage (NCBI taxonomy): Eukaryota > Viridiplantae > Streptophyta > Magnoliopsida > Gentianales > Rubiaceae > Cinchona > Cinchona pubescens. The sequence goes on from JANKKI010000105.1 coordinate 519,223, forward strand.
CCCTTAAGGTTATGGCAGTTTTGCGATAAATTTCTTAATGTTATTTTTTTTTTTACTTTCTCTCTTTGACTAACGATCAAATGTAACTCTACCGTTAGCCTTTTCAAAAGGACAAATTTGTCCTAAAGGTTAATTGTAGTAAACCCCCTTAAGGTTTAAGTGAGATTTCACTTTAGTCCTTCATATAACTTTTGTATCAATTAATGCTTTAGACTAATAATAAAATGTAATAGTATTGTTAATATTGTTAAAAATATAAGTATACTCGAAATTAATTAATTTTTTATTTTTCAAATTATGTTTTCTTCAATATTTAAAACTCAAAGAACACGGAGAAATAATTAATTTTAAACTTCTTGATAGATTACTAAAGATATTTCATCTAAGTTATTTGAATTTGTGTTTTAGTTTATGTGCATGGAGTTATTTCATACATATTTAGGTGATAGTTGAATTATATTTGTAATGAAAAAAAAATAAAATCAATTTTAATAACATAAAGAAAAGAGAATGTTGGAACTTTAATAGATGATTATGAGCATTGTATATTTAATTTAAATTCAACATATTTTTTGGTTTCTGTTTCTTTCCTTTCAAAATGATTTTTTTTACATGAGAAAGAAATAAAATATGACGAAAAAATCGAAAAACTAGCAATAGTGTTAGGAAATTTTTATATTTAAAATTATTTTCACAATGCAACTATTAAAAAAATTACTGCTGTTGGTGGGCATCTTTATGTTTTTAGTTGTTTTAACAATATTATTATATTAATTAATAACTAAGGCGGGTTAATTAACACAAAACTTGAGTTAGGGACTATAATGACAAATACAATAAACTTTAAAGGGTTAATTTTATTTTTTTATAATGTCTAGGGGTAAAAATGTGTACTAACAAAAGAGACAAAGTAAGAAAAAGACAACGTTAAGAGATTTACTGCAAAACTATCCAAACTTTTAGGGGGTTTACTATATTTAACCCAATTCAAAATTAAGACGTCAATTTGGCTATAACTTTTTTTAACTTGCTTAATTTTCTAGGTTAGGCTTGAATCTTTTTTTTTTAGTTCTGCCTGTTCTCCTATCCCTTAGCAGTTTGAACTCATGATTATAGTGGAAGTATCCTTATCACATAAACCACATTTTGTCATTGTGTGAGTCTTTTTATTCTTTAAGTTTATAATAAGTCGACCAATAATAAACTAAGGATTAGGTCGCCTATACTTTTAGAATTTTTTTTTATTTACCTTACTTTTGTTGGCTAGGCTAGATTTTTCTTTATTTTCCGGAATTTATTATGGGTTGGGTCGATAATAAATTAAAAATTGAACGGCCTATTTGGCCATAACTTTTTTATTTACTATAATATTTTATTGGTTAGCCTTCATGCTTTTATTTCCTTTATTTATAACTAGTCGGTCAGAAAATAAAATATGGATTGATTATTTATTCTTTTAGAAAAATTTTATTCACTTTCTATGGCATGAGCAGGAGAAATAAAAATTGCAGGTGAAGGTATTAAGGTAAAGTGCCTCCTTTCTTGATAACTAGTTTTCTGGGCTGTACTTTGCCCGAGCGTGTCTGAATTTTTGTAATATTCGGATATCAAATTTGGAGATATATACATATCAAATAGCCAATATCGATGCATATTCATAAGTTCAATCCTATCAAAATCAAAATTTCCTTTGGTAAGTACAAAGATAGTTAGCAGTAATGAACTATCATAGAAATACATGTCTATTACTAATATGTAATCTAATCCTACTAAGAAGTTCAACAATCTTGTAAACATTAAAAGTATACTATAGATAATGCTAAGGATTCGAAGCAAAATATAATATAAAAAAGAGCAACATATGAAGCATGAATTGTCTAGTTTGCTTTGAAGTGCTTCTTGTACATGTTAGGCTCAAGAGTGATGCTTCTTTTTCCAGATGGTTGGTAGTATCTTGTCCAGAGGCTTTTGCAAAAAAGCCTGACAAATCTAATCCTGTTGGAGGAACAGACAGTGAAAAGATAGAGGTACGTATAATGCTTGTTTGAATTGCACCAATGACTTGTAATGGTTCATCTTGATTAGTTCTAGATGTTTCAATACAACTTTTTTTTTTTACTCCAATCGATAAATGCATGTAAATATATGCTATATACGCACAGATAAAGAGAAAAAAAAAAGGTATTGTCAAAAGTTTTGCATATGAATTTAACATATTCTTTCCTAATAACAAAACAGATATGAGCCTATATGCATGAAAATAAAAAAGACTTGTTGAAACTAAATCTTACATTAAAACATCTTTTAAAATTAAATTATCCAGGTATCAAAGAATTATTCATAATTATCAGCATCTAAGCAAACAACAAATTCAGGAATTAGATAAAGAACAAAATCAGTTATCTATACAGCATAGTAAAAGTTAAGAATCTATTAAAAAAAAGCTTCATGCATGCTTTTGTAAAATATCAAGTACGACCTATGCTAATCTACATGTGTATTCTATCTATGTACCTAACTTTTGAAGATAGTTTTGCATAAACGCACATAAGCATATTTACAGGCAATTAAAAAAAAAACAATCTAACTGAACTAAAAGTTTAAGAAGCAATTCAGTTATCAACATTCAATCCAAATCTAAAAGTCACTCTTATCTATAATACAATCAAAATCTTCTAATGAAACTAAAAAAATAGTTTAATTAAGGTAAAATATAGAAAATTAATTTCTTTTGTTCAAATTTAAGCCAAATCCAGAATCCTTACTCAAGAATTCTTGCTAAGCATCAATAATGATTTAACATAACCAATTGTTTCAATAAGAACTTGCATGCAATTTTCATTCAATGTATACATATCAAGCAGCTACTACTCCTAAAAAGACACAAAAAAAGGCCATTAGGGAAGTTGAATAATGAAACACTGGACCAATTGCAAGAAAGCTTCCAGTAGCCTGAATTTGATGCAGAACAGCCGCATCAAAACTAAAGACTTTGGTGAACTACTCTCTGTTGCCTTGCATATTGGAAAACTATAATTTTACTATAAAATGTTCATGCCAATTCTAAGTTACATAATAAAGTCATAAAGATAAAATAAAAGTTACATTTCATATCAATAACCTTCTTAACTTTTTTACTTTAACCTATATTCCCATTGAGGCAAATATTTAACTTTATAATCAAGTGCAGAGCAGTTCAAGATAAAACATCAACCCAAAAAAAAAAAAAAAAATTTCAAAGAAATATTTACCTCGATTCATATACAATCAACTCCAACAATTGAAGTTGATTATGACGTACAAATTTTTCACAACATGTTAACTAATATATCTCAACTGCCTTAGTTATACACACAAACATCACTAATCCCCTCCCACCAGAAAAACACACATACATACGCAAATGCATTCCCCTAAAAATGCAGAAAATATAATTATATATAGTTTTTTTAACTCAGAAATCTAGATTTCAAGGTAGTATATCTTTCGTTTTCTAATAAAGCTTGGACTTTTACCACACTTTGTCCAAAGTAAATGCTGAAACTATCTAAGACCTTTCTAGCCTTAGTCAGACAACTAAATATGGTAAACGACATAAGACCATAAGAAGAATATGTATAATAGAAGAGAATCCCTAAATAACCTAAAATTCCATTCTGCTCATGTGAAAAAAATGCTTTTTTTTCTACCATGAGTACACATAAATTGAGTATTTAAAAGGTCTAGTAGACCACAATTATTTCCTTAACTTGTAAAAATACAAATTATGATGAATTCAGTCAGTTCTGTAAGTCATCTTTGTAGACAATACATGATGAATTTAAAGGAGTCTCATCATTAATTCGAGTGGTATTAGAATTCTTAGCAAGACACCTCTTTATCATCCAAGATACCACTATCCATAATGTTATGAAATTTCCATATCATGAAAATCCCACTTGAGAAACAGGAACTCCAAACACAAAAGAAAAGATTGGATTTTTAACTATATCAATTTTTGCCTCCCTTAGTCATTTGAACAAAAAACGAAAAACCCAATATAAACCCAATATAAACCCAAATATTTTCTCCTTGATTTGCACAAAGTTATGGTCCAAAAAAGTAGAAATTCAACACTTTTCTCAAAACCAACATCAACTTTATAATATAGCAAACAAAAGAAAAGATAAACATGAATAATTTCAGTCATAATTATCAAGATTAATTGTATTCATTCATAAATCTTTTGATACAAAAATTATTGCATAACAATTGTAGGAATTGGAAAAATATAATACACTAACTATTCATTTAAATAAGCTAAAATAGTGATTTTGTGAAAAAATTGGATCAAGATAAATATAACCATTCAAGAAAACTAAACTTGGTTCTTTCATTCTTGTTGAATTCAAATTTATGCATGCCTACATCCCCTTCTCCTCTTCTTGTATCCTCTGTTTAAAAACAATGCCTTTTTCACTCTTCGTATAATTGAAGAAAAATCAGATTTTTGTCCTCCCAAATCGTTATGAATGAAATTAAAAGATTGAGAAAATTTTGCCCCCAAAAAAAAAAAAAAAAAAATCCGCATGCATGGCATATTTTCATGATTTAATCTTGTTCTTTGGATTTTTAACCTCTCAGATCTTTACAAATATAACAAAAAAGGGAGCGAATTCTACCAAAAATTCACAGGGTAAAAAAAAAACAGCTGGAATACATGGCATATTTTCGTGATCTAATTTATTCTTTGGGTTTTAACCTCTCAATCTTTACAAATGTAATAAAAAAGAGAGAATTATATCCAAAAAATCATAGGTATACCATATATTTAAGATCTAATCTTTATCTTTATAGAGTATATTTTCATATTAGTAGCAAATTTTGTGTGTGAAAAAGAAGAAGAATTTTGTGTGCAAAGAAGAAGAAGAAGAAAAAGAAGAAGGAAGAGAAGGAGAAAAAGGAGGAGAATAAGAAGGAGGAGAAGAAGAAGGAGGAAGAGGAGAAGGAGAAGAAGTAGTAGAAAAAAGAGAAGAATGGTGAGGAGGAAGAAGAGGAAAGAAGAAAAAGAAGAAGAAGGATGAGGAGGATAAGGAGGAAAGGCAGAGAATTAAGAAGAGAGGGAAGGAAGAAGATTAAGTTGAGTAACTCGGAACCTCTAGCATCCCTCGCTACTTCAGTCCAAATTACCAAAATGGCCTCCACAAGTCAAAAAATAGCCGAATGCATACGACACAATTCACCTTCAGGTGTGTAACTGACACTTTATATATTGTAGATAGATACAACATTTGAAAGTGTCCCAAAGTGGAGATAGAAGAGTGGAAGGCAGTGTTGATAGGATTACTGCTATAATTTATGTTGTCTATAGGAAGGAGAAAACTATCAATTTCGTACTTAAGACATCGGTTCCAATTCGAAAAGTCTCAAAAAGTATTGGCACATTAGTAAATATCATGTGTCAGTGCTATATTTGCAATAGTATAAATCCATTGGTATGTCATTTTACGCTAAATACATAGATAATGAAGTATAAATCAAATGATAAAACTATACTTCCCTTATGATCTAAGTCATGGGTTCGAGTCATCAAGGGAGTAAGTGGAGGTTTACTTTAGATCCTCTTTAAAAAAATGTTAAATACATCAATAAACTTTATTTTGTTTCTTTAAACTCCATGTTTTGAGTAAATTTTATTTTGTTCATAAAGTAATTATCAAAAGAACTACAAAAGAACTATTTTGTCAAAGTCTAGAGTGAATGATTTCACAATTCAGTAGGTTAAGATGTATAAGTTAGGTTAGATGCTGATTGCTGATAATAGACATTTTAATGGATGAATTAATTAACGTGCATCCTCTATCATGCCTTTTTTTGCGTTGATTACTGATATTGGTTAATGCAATAGACTTTTCCCTGAATTAAAAGTTCAAGTTATATCAACCTACCACAACAAACAAATTATTACTAGAGTTTAATCCTTGTCCTGCAAATCCATGCAAATCCATGGCCTTAGCGATATAACATGATACTTTGCATATGGAATATAAAATCCAAAACATGTTAAAGCAGTTTTTCTTTCTTGGGCCTAAGAAAAAAGTTAATTAACATAAAGATCTTGGACAAGTATCTTGAAAATTATCAGAGCAAACCATTCCATGTAAATTTGGAACAGCAACGATAATAGTGTAGTTAATATCCAACAGAGGCGGCTCAAAAATTTTGGAACCTTTAAAGCTAACTTAAACTTGAAGTTTTATTATCTTCTAAACAAAATTAATATAAATTCTCATATAAAATTTATTTTCCTAACTTTTTGAGATGCAAAATTGCTAATTAAAATTTTTAATCATTTTTTAATATTTTTTATCAATTGATAATATAACTAATTCGTTTAATCTTTCTTGAGACATTATTGATATTAGGTAAGATTGTGTTAATTTAAGTTTTCAAAAAAAGGTTAAATACAGAAAACTCCCTTGAACTTATATTGCAGTTGTAATTTGCCCCGTAAACTATTTGATGAGCACTTTACCCCCTCTTTTATGTTTTGGAACAAAATTACCCCTATTATTTAAATTATTATTTTTCCTTCTTTTTTTCCCTTTTATTTATTTTCTCTATGTTGTGTTTCTTTTTATTTATTTTTTACTATTCTCTCTTAATACGACTAAACAATTATATTACTTTTAATAATTAATTAATTAATTAAAGTTCTAACTTTTCACACGTGTCTAAAAAAAAATTTTAATTTATAGATTAATCATACTTTAATACAATAAATACACCTGTTGTAATGTAATGTTTAACTATTAATAATAAGATTAATAAATAAAAAATAAAATTTTGAGTTAGAGAAAATAAAAAAATTATTTTAGTACACAAATAAAACTATAGAATGAAAAAACGTGGACAACCTTTTATTTATGGTGTCATATCAACAAAATATAGTAAAAAAAAATATTATGGCTGCCAAATGTAAGAGTTTTTGGAGTTACTTGAGTCCATAACGTTGTTTTTGACAATAAAGTTGCTCGGTTACACTTACTAGATACTTGACAATTATAATCCTATTTATTTTAATATCTTTTTTTTTTTTGTTTATTTTGGTTTTATGAATATATATTTTCTCTAGAGAAAATTTGAATTAATTATGAACAAATACCTCAAAATTTAATTCAACGTATTTACTGGACTTTTTTGTCTGAATTAGTCACTTGTGTGCCTTGCAATTTAAATAGGATGCACATAATGCATTATAAATGATGTATAATAATATAAGAAAATGAGGATGTGTCTCTAAATTTAACCACGTGTTCCACAGGTAAGACCGTGAATCGGACATATAAGAACTTTTTCATAATTAGTGGAGGAATTTAGATTGAATGGAGGCAACAATATAAAATAATAAAATAGAATAGGGATAGAATGATGAAAACGTTGAATTGGCACAAGCGAAGGGGGTAAAATGTTAGTGACACTAAAGTTTAATTGGGTAAAGTGTTATTAATCCTTTTATAAATTATTTATACACATGTAAAAAAATTAGACATTTAACTAACCAATTATTAGTAGTATAATAGTTTGGCAGTAACAAGAAAGAATGGGTAAGAAGATATAAGTAAAAATATGAGAGAGAAAATAAGTAAATTGGTAACAAGAGGAAAAAAAAAAAACAAAATTATTAAAATAGAAAGGGTAATGTTGTCCCAAAATATAAGAAGAAAGGAGAAGGAAGTAACGTACTCATTAAATAAGTTCGAGGGGGGAAACTTCAATTGGAGTGTAAGTTCAGAGGAGATTTCTGCATTTAACCCTTTCAAAAATTTCCTTTTGCTGAAGGCAACTAAAGCAAAATTGTTACCATCCTATAGATAATGTATGACTATCAAAATGATAAATTCTTCTTATATAATTAAGTATGTCAATTAAAGTCTTATCTTCTATTTGTCAATTTCTCTTAAAACTTTTAATTTTGGAATAAATCAATATAAGAATAATTAATGTATTTTATATTTTATGATTTTAACTATTAAGTTAGCGGTCTTGTAATTTTTATTATCTAATGATCTCAAACTTTCAATGAAAAATAGAAAATTAAAAATATTTTAATGTACTTTGAATTGTTTAAATTTACTTTAAAGTGAATAAATTGCTTTGTCTACTCTATAAGAATTTCTAAAAGATTATGTTATTTCAGTCTTCTAATCACACATTTCGCATCAAATTGATGTTTCTCACGAAATTTAGGTTGTGAATTTATAATTTAAGAAAAATGTTTAGTGTAAGAGAAGATTAAATGTGATTAAAATATTTAATCATGAGATATATGGAAGAGTAAATTAAGAGTTGAGGAAGGTTGAAGAGTTGTCAGGTTGTGGCTGATTAATTAGTATTGAATCATGGTTATTAAAAGAATTCTTAAAAAAATTAGTTTATTATTTTTTTTCTTAAATTTACCTCTTCCTCAAACTCTCAGTGACTCAAACCAACCATCACTAACCTAATCTATGACTAATAAGTCATAGAAATGCGTCTTACCAACTAACATGCACTTTATTTATAACAACTATTAGGGTAAACTACTCTGTTGGTCCTCGATCTATTAGGTTGGATCATTTTAATCTCCAGACTTTTAAAGCACCGATTAAGTTCCCAAACTCTTACATTTGATTTTAAATAATCCCTAGATCAAATTCTGTCCAAATTGACTAAAGTGAACGTTAGATAAATTGTTGTTAAAACAATTATACCCTTACATTAATGACACCATCTTAAGAAAAAACAAAATAGAAAATGCAATCCCAACCCATTAACCCAAAACTACATATTTCTTACCCTATTCAACTCGACCCCTTACATATCCAGATCCAAATCAGATTACACTAGGATCTGCCTTATTTATAGTCATCTAGAACAAATTCCTGCCAAAATGGTCACAAATGTGACAGATTCAAGTTTTCAGTATTTTCTTATATCTCTTCATGCATGGAATTTGCTCTTGACCAAAAATTCATCTATGAGGTAAAAATAAATAGAAAAAAAAAAAAAAGAGAATTAAGATCACAAAAAAAATTAAGAACCAATACTAATTTGCCACCAATCACAAAGCAATCATTCTCTCATCATCTCGACCGCTGTTATAACACATCAATCTAAAAATTTCCCGGACCATCAATTCATCATTTTCTTGCAAAAAACTAGCAATAGTTGTATCCATGTGATCATATTCAACTTGACTCCTAGCAGCTTCATTTCTTGAACAAAATGAAATGCCTACTAACCACCCGGACTGTTAAACATATCCAGAAACCATAGCACTAAGAGAAACTAAATCTTCATTCTCTATACCATTGAAAACCTTTTCACACTCTCAAAATCATCTCACATTTTGATTATAAATCAATTAACTCACTTGTCACAAAAGCATCAGAATCAAAATCTCACTACCAAAGCATATCAAAGTCTTATACTCTGTAATTGGATTCATTATACCCATTTCAATTAATCTATAAAATTGTCGATTTACCAACAACAGAGTGAATGTCATCAAGAACTTTGACGATGGCGCTCATAACCCCTTACGGTTAATTGTTGGTTGTTGGGTATAGTATGGCGTCGCTACAAGTGAAAAGGCATTATAGTCTTGACAATAATTTACCGTCTGTCTTCTTCACTTGGATGTAATTTGGTATAGGGACCATTTAAAAGCAAATGTGAGAGTTTGAGGATTTAATAAGTGCTTTTTAAAGTTTGGAGACCAAATAGAATCCTACCTAATAAATGAGGGAACAATGAAACATAGTTTACCCCTAACCTTGTCACATTTATCACATTGCACCTTTATCTAATTTTTTGATCACTTTGTCCTCTAAAATTTTTGTTTTCTTGAAACTTCATCCCAAATTAAAACTAACGGAATATTTGTGAGTTCTATGCACGTATCTTTAGTGTATGTTATGGTATTTAACAAAACATTTTGTTTTATTAAGGCCCTTGATAGTCCACTAATAACGTGTGCATAGAACTTACGAACATTCTGCTAATTTTATACATTTTGTTAAAATTTGGAGTGAAGTATCAAGAAACAAAAAGTATAGGTGCAAAATGATCAAAAAATTAGTTTAGGAAGCAATGTAGTGAATGGTGATAAGTTTAGAGGGTCAAAGTGATTTTGACCCAAAATATAAAGATGTAAAATAGGGAAATAAATATAAGTAACAGACTAAATTGCATGGTCAGATTTGCTAGGAAAAAAAAAAGAGAAAAAAGAACATAGAAAAGTTTGGGATATTATGACGAGACAAAACTACCAGCCCGCCGTTATTATTCTTTCTTCTCCATTTCGCTTTTCTTTCCCATTTCATTTTCATTCTTGATAATGCCGAAATAATAAATCTAATGATAATATTACACTGGCTTCGGGCCTGGGTCCATTAGTTGTATTTTAGTAATTTTACCCTCGTGGTCCAGATAGACCTAAATGGGTCAAATAATAAATGTTCTACTAGCAGATTGATTTGATCCATCGACCTCAGGTATAGATACCAAAATAGCAAGTCAGGTTCATGAATCATTTTTAATATTTCAAAAGCTGTTAATTCTATTGAATTTTATTCTCTAATTTAAATACTGATTTGAGTGTCGGAGCCTACTTTGGAGGACAAAGCCTTGCAATTTATTTTTAGATGATCCAAACGTGGCTACTATGTGTGGTGGTGAACTCAACCGTTGGACAACACTACACTTGAACTTAAGACCTTACAAATTGCATCACTATTTGGTACTGTCTTTGGACAATTTTACTAAAAATGAGGCTCATCCTATGTAATGACAACTAGAATGCGTTACACTCATTGGAGCAATAATAACAAAGGCAAAGAAGTAGTTTCTTAGCATAGCTTGGGTCATATCTTGCATGTGCCTTTTGAGTCGTAACTTATTCACGAGGATGAGCACTGCCACAGAAGCAATAAGTGGTCTATTTGAGGTCTTTTGGTTGAGCAGGAGTCTAATCGAGGTTTCTTATTTTAGAAGTAGTTCGGTCGTGGTCTCTTGGTTGAGCAGCAGCTCGAACGAGGTCTCCAATGGTCAGTTGAGGTTTGCAACAATCCAACTGAGATATGCAATAGTCCAGCTGAAGTCTACAATAGTTTGACCAAGATATTTTAGTTAAGAAGTAGTCTGGCCCAGGTCTGCAATAGCCTATACTGGTCAGTCCTTCTAGGGTTACGAACGATTGATATCCTCTGGAGTAAGCCTTGCTTGTGCCTTTTTTGGTTGTTCCCTACTTAGGTCTTTGTGTTCAAGCTTTTAAAACACTCTTCTCTAGAGACGCTTCCTACTCTCGCCCTCCGGGGTAGAGACTTTCTTATACCTTTCGGGGTTGAGCCTTGTTGAAATCCTCTAGGGTCACACTGTACTCATGCCTTCTGAGGTGCTCTTTGCTTACTCTTCTAAGGGTAAAAAATCTCAACCTACGGGATCATCTTATCCCTTTGGTGACATGTCTAAGTATTTCAAAGTGAAGGCTTCTATAAGCTAAGTCTCACCTCAAGAGTAAGGCTTACCTTCTCGAAGGTTAAAAATTTCATCCTCTAGAATCACCTTACCTTTTTGCGGTAAGCCTAAGTCTTCCCAAGTGAAGGATTCTATAAACTAAGTCTCACACCAAGAGTAAAGCTCACCCTTCGAAGGGTTAAAAATCTTACCCTCGAGGAGCAAGCCTAAGTCTTCCCAAAGTGAAGGCTTCTACAAGCTAACCTCATCCAAAGAGCGAGGCTTACCTTTGCTAGGGTAAAAAATCTCATCCTCCGAACCAAGATCAATGGGTAAAGATTACCCCTTCGGGGGTTAAAATAAGCTTACATAGGATAAACTTGTGTATAGGCTAAATTTGGTCAAAAAATCAAGGTTTACTACCTATTCAAGAGTGAAAATATGCTTACCTAGAAGAAGGTGTGCCTATGCTAAGTTTAGTCCCAAAACCAATGCTTATCCTTCAGGAGGCAAATATATGCTTACCTAGGAGAACAGTGCATAGGAAAGGCTTGCTTCCAAAACCAAGGCTTTCTCCTTTAGGGCAAGATACGATTACCTAGTAGTGCAGTCCATAGGCTAAATTTGTCACAAAGCCAACGATTACCCATCTGGGAGAAAAATAAGCTTACGTGGAAGATGAAAGCCTAAACCAAGTCTCATCTTAAGAGAAAGGCTCGGCCTTCCAAGGGTCAAAAATCTCATCATCTGGGACCACTTAACCCCTTTGGGAACAAGATATGCTTACCTAGTGTTGAACTCCAGTTATGATAATCATGTTTTGATGATGACCAAATCATACTAAACGCAAACAAGTGTGCAGAAAAACAGGAAGGATCGGATGAAAATGATCATCCCAACACAATCAAGAAAAACAACCAAAAGTTGAACAACACCTTTCGGACAATGAAGAGTGTCCGAAAGAAAGGAGATCGGACAAAATGAAGCGTCCGAAAAAAGGAGCTCAAAATCAAGTAAGTTTCTGTCAGAACTGTAGGACGCATATGACCGTCCGAGATCTCTCCAAATAGCTCTTAGGACGCATGAACAGACGTCCGAACCCACCGTCCGAACCCCTAACGGCTAGTTTTTAACAGCTAGTTTTTTGACCGTTAGAGCTCAAATTTCAGCACATCTTTCATCTATAAATAGCCCAAGGACTTCCAAATGATGTAAGGAACAATTACATTCAATACAAACACTTGTAAGAGCTATTTGGAGAGAAATAGGCTAAAATATTGTGGGTTGTATTGGTTTGAGTAGTATAGTTCTCCTGGCTCAACTAGTGGGAATTAGTGTGAGCAAGAGTAGACTAGTGAGTGATCTTCAAGTGTAAGAGTGGAGGGATAACAAGTGTACAAAAGTGAGGTTGTAATGTAAAACCCTTTGGCTCAACTAGAGGAACTTAGTTGGTGCAAGGGTGAGCCTACTTTGTGTACAAGAAGGTTGTTGCCTCACCTTCTTTGAAGAGGCACTACTAGTGGATGTACTCCAAGCTTGAGAAGTTTGGGAATTTGGTTTAATATTCTTTATCTCAATCTTTTATTTGTTCTTTAAGCTTTGATTGCTAAATATTTATCTTTGATCATTTGTGTTTAAGTATTCATTTGTTGCACAAAGTTTGTATTTTCATTAAGCACTTCAAAAGGTTTATTTTTTGAGACAACCTAATTCACCCCCCCTCTTAGGTTGCTTTGGGGCCAACACCTAAGAGAATAGTCCATAGGCTAATTTTGGTCCCAAGACAAACACTTACCCATCCTGGGGAAAAATAAAGCTTACATAGAAGATGTGTGCCTAAGTCTCAGCCCAAGAGTAAGGCTTGTGCCCTTTCGGGAGTCAGAAATCTCATCTTCTAGGATCACCAAACCCCTCCAGGAGCAAGACTAAGTCTTTTCAAGTGAAGGGTTCTATAAGATAAATCTCACCAAGAGTAAAGCTCACCTTTCCAAGGGTAAAAACTGTCATCCTTCGAAATCTCTTCATCTCTCCGGGAGGCAAGCCTAAGTCTCAACCCAAGAGTGAGGCTCGATCTTCCGAGGGTAAAAATTTTGCCATCTGGGATCATCTAACCCCTCTAGGGGCAAGATATGCTTACCTAGGAGAGTAGTCCCTAGGCTAAGTTTGGTCCAAAGACCAACTCTTACCTATGTGAGAGAAAAATAAGCTTATGTATGAGATGAGTACACAAGCTAAGTCTCACCCCAAGCGTGAGACTTGCCCTTCCAATAGTCAAAAATCTCATCATCAAAGATCATCGAAACCCTGAAGCAAGACTAAGTCTTTTGAAGTGAAGGGTTCTGCAAGCTAAATCTCACCCAAGAGTGAGTAGCTCACCCTTCCGAGGGTTGAAAACCTCATCCTCCAGTATTTTCTCACTCCTCAGGGGGGCAAGCCTAAGTCTTACCCAAAGAGTGAGGCTCGTTCTTTTAGTGGTAAAAAATCTCATCATCTGGGATCACTTAACCTCTTTGGGGACAAGGTATGCTTACCTATAAGAATAGTCCCTAGGGTAAGTTTGGTCCAAAACCAATGGTTAACCATTTGAGGAAAAAAAAATAAGCTTACATAGGAGATCAATGCCTAAGCTAAGTCTCACCCCAAGAGTGAGGCTCGCCCTTCGAAGGGTCAAAAATATCATCACCTAAGTCACCTAACCCTTCTGGGGGTAAGACTAAGTCTTTCCATGTGAAGGGTTCTACAAGCAAAATCTCACCCAAGAGTGAGACTTACCTTTCCAATATCGTGTCAAAAATGTCATATTCCGGAATCTCCTTACCCTTCCGAGGATAAGTCTAAGTCGTTCTAAGTAAAGGATTCTACAAGCTAAGTCTTACCCTAGGGAAGAGTGAGGATCACCCTTCCAATAGTAAAAATAGAATCCTGTATGCTTAAGTCATACCCTCTGAAATGAAAGACTTGTGCAGGCCTTGCAAGATTGAGCCCGATTGACACCTTCCGAGGTCAAGCCTTAAACGCACCTTCCAAGGTCGCTCTCACTTTACACCCTTCGGGATTGAACTTGGCTAATACCTGTTGAGGTCACGCCTTACCTGCACCTTCCAGGGTCGCCTCTTACTTCACTCACTTTGAGATTAAGCCTTAAATGCATCTTTCAAGATCGCTTTCACTTCATAGCCTCTTGGGTTGAGCTTGGCAGACATCCTTCCGAGTCGCACCATACCTGCACCTTTCGAGGTACCTCTTACTTCGCACTTTCACCCTCTGGGTCATGCCTTAACTGTGGCTCTTTTAAGTATTCAGTTTCTTGAAATAATTTTTTAATATCAAAGTCGCCTTGTGGAAATATCCTTTGACTTATTTTCCTCACTTAAGGCATATCTTACTATAGATTTTTCTATATCCATGGTTCTGAACCACCTTATTATTATGTTTGAGACTCCGGTGAAAAATTCCCACAAGAAATTTATCACTTTTACAAAAAAAAAAGATTCGTTTTTTTTTTTTTCAAAAAAAAATAGTAGCAATGATAGGCATCGTTATGCATGCCATAGCTGCCAAGGGGTTTAATAAAAATAAATTAAGCACTTGATCAGTGCTATGTGCTTCTATTCCTCCACATCACTAAGGAACAAATCATAAACTTAGCCTTTCAATTGCAAAAGAGAAAAAAGAGCATCTAATGGCAGTTTACACCAAAACTTATTTGTATTTTGAATTCACAACCTAGTAACATATGAATGTGACTTTCATATGTCAGTATACTTTTTTTTTTTTTTTTTTTTGGTCATCACGTGGTCTTGTTGGACATAAGTCTATATATCATTATACAAAGCTCCAGGACTTCAAACTCCAGTCATCATCTTCCACAAGTGTTGTATCATCGTCACGTTGGGGTCTATGGCTACTTTTACCAGCATAAGCATTTTGCGTTATCCCCTTGACTTGTGGGAACGACGTCTTCCATGGTCACAAGATTATCAAAGAAATACTCTGTTGTGGCATGAAATTCCACAGGAGTGGAACCGCAAGGAGTGGCAACAATGCCATCAATAGCAACACCTTTATCATTCCTTGAAACAGAAGCATTAACCTCGGCTTCAATCCCAACCTCAGCGAGTCGTGGGGTGGCACAGCAACTCCTTCTAGCAACATGGCTGGTCGAAGATGGCCCTAGTCTAGGCCAGTGTGTCAGTAGAAGGCTAGCCGGAGGCAGTAGTCGGATGATCAGCACGGCTACTATTCCTAGTATCACGGCCAAGCTATATGGTTCTTTATCTAACAAGCTCCGCTACTATCAGGTCGTCATCCTCCTCGACATAGTAGTGGAGTTCATGGCTTCAGTAGCATACGCCGAGTTGCCATATGTGGTAACGGAGTAGGCCACGAACACCACGGCCAGAGATAGTAGGAGGAGCTGTGGCAGCACTGGTCACCAATGATGGTGGATGGATGATAGGCAGTGGTGGCGATGCGGTTGGCACTTGGCAAAGCTTATGCCTTTCTCTGAAGTCCTTTTTATAAGGTGCATGAAACAAAAAGCCCTAGGGACTACTTGGCCGACACTGAGGATATTCATGGATTTGGTACTCAATCCATATTTTAAATACACTATCCAACTCGATTCTACCAGATTATGAATAATTTACAGTAATCCGTCTATTCATATGATCAGGTAACCGAAAAAAAGAAGTCGGGTAGACAAAGTACGCGACTTTGTAAATTAATCTGTAAAAATATCCAATCTTGATTCATCATTGATCTATTCTTGATTAAAAAAATACTAATCTAGTGGTCTTTGAGATAATCTGGTGGTCTTGATTTACCATGTACACTAGATATGAAGTAAATTTCTTGTCTAATATCAAACAGAAATCATTGCACGACGGGCTGCAATAATTGACCAAATGATAGACTCAATAGAAGATTTGTATTTGATATTCGAAGTGGCTTATCTACTGCCAATGCACTACCGAAGCTTGGTTAGTACAATGATCAAATCTGATCTGACAATTCAGATGATAGGAATCTGACCTTGTCTTTGAGACAAGGTGATTATTTGTGTTAAAACTAAAAAATTATAAAATTATATATATATATATATTTACATTTGAATAATTAAATTATATAACTTAATTTTTTGAATGTAAAAAATTTAATTTTTTGAATGCAAATAAAAATTTAATATAATTTTATAACTTTTTAACATTATATTGTATAATATAACTACTTTATCTTAGTGATAAAAAATTATAAACAACAATATTATGCATTCAAATCATTATATTGTACAATTTATCAATTTATCCTAATGATAAAAAATTAAAAAATGCATATTAAATTTATTTACATTCAAATAATTAAATTATATAATATCTTATTTATTTATAAAGTAATAAGATTACACTATGTAACTAAAATATAATTGAATAAAATTTGAAAAAAAAAATTAGATAAATTTGACATATCGTAAATTTCTCTTTTTAAATTGAAGTTAAAAAGAGCTTTCCTCAAGTTTTTTTGAGGAATGGCTTTTCAGGATATAGTGAGAATGAACTTTCCTTGTGGAATGACTTTTACAACTTAAATTTTTTATACCAAACATGAAATGGAAAGAATAAATTGAAAAGATCTTTCTATTCTAATCCATTCCAGCGTACCAAATGTGGGGAAAGAGTTAATCCACAGTATATAACGCAAAGATCAGTTCAAGGCTTTGGTTTTCCGTTCTTACTGCTCGAGTATTCTTCATGCATAGGATCCTATTTTTAGACTTTGGTGTGTTCACGTGGTAAAAAAAAGAACGTGGCAAGTCTTAAGAAAAATAATAACAATATGATGAGGAAAGGTTTGGGGACAATGGCCGAGCCATATCGAAATAGAGAGGGCACTTGCTCCCCCAAACTTTGAAAAATTATTAAAAAAAAAAGTATGGAGGAAATTTTTTAAAAATTTTAATTTTATCCTATAACTATTAAAATTTATTAACTGTTTCTTTTTTTTTTTTCCCACATTGACCCCTCAAAAATTTGAAATCCCTAGATCATGCAAATTAAAAATATGGCATATTCAAAATAAGAATAAGTGTCACTTATAAACATAAAAATTTCAAAATCTTTTGAAGTTTAATACATAAAATTGACATATAATTTTTATTTTAAATTTGTCTTTCAAGTACATGTTGTATTAAAAAGTTACCTCAATTCCAAATTATCTATACTACTATATTTTTTATTTTGTAAAAGGTTATTATAATGACCACTAGATCTCAATAATTGCATATAAAGTTATTACTGTATAAAAAAATTCATTATATTTTAACGATGGTTAAACACTCATAGAAGTCACTGCACCACTTAACGTCAGGGTCCTGACTCTACCTCTGTTCGGGGACTTATTTGGTAGAGACAAATCAAGTAAAGGATTAGCTGCAGTTGCGAGGATAGACTGGATCTTGGGGGTACTCCCTGGCTTAGGAAAATTTTCAAACAATAGTTAAAGTCATGGCTTAAATACACTTCGGTGAAACTAACCTTTTATTTCTCCACTCTGGTGGATAGAATATTTACACGACCTTCAAGTACAAAATAATATTTTCCTCCGAGTAAATAATTTTTGAGGTATTAAAATTGGTTTTGGTCAATATTACGATTTCAGTCGGAGTGCAAATACGATATCAGATACTATGCAATCTCAACATGAAAAATTTGACTTGAGATGAGGGGTAAGTAATAATGACAAAATAATACCCTTAATGATAATACTACATGTGGTTCTGGACTCAGGTACATTAAGAGTATTTTAGTAATTTATCCTTGCAGTACAAATAAGTCTAAACGGGTCAAATAATAAATATTCTACTTGTCAATCGATCCGACCCATCGACCATAAGTATAAATATCAAAAAAATAGGTCAAGTTCATGAATCACTTTTCATATTTCATAAGCTCTGAAGTATTTTTCTCTTGAATTTTACTCTCAAATCTAAGTATTAACTTGAGCCGTCGGAGCCTAGTTCAGGAGACGAAACCCACAAGTAATCTGGACGTGAATATGTCAAACTCTACTGTTGAACAGCACTGCACTGAGACTTAAAACCTTACAAAAAAATTGCATCAACACTGCTCTTTCCTTATAATTTCATTAGATATAGTAGTTCTTTATCTACAGCTACTTTCTTGAAACATATTTACCCATAACTTATTAAAATATGTATAAAAAAAATTGGGTGATTGACTAAAACCATGCACAATTCATATTGCTTGCGTCATATTGTTTGTGTTTGAAGCGTATCAATTGTAGCTAAATTTTTGCGATATGTATGAGCATGCTGAAACAAAAAATCAACTATTAATAGTGAAAAGTTACAAATAAGTATATTGCACTAATAGTGGGAAGATCAGCTAAAGCAAATCAAAATTTCAAGCATATATGTAAAGTATAAATAAGTGGTTGGAAAGTAGATGGCATGATAGAATGACACTGGCGGAGCTAGCAGGGGGTGAGCAGGGCCAACCGCACCATACATGTTGACAAATTTCTGACTTTTTGTTAGTAAAATTTAAAAATTATTTATTTGCTCCCCTAAATTTTTTTAAACTTACACTATTTCTTTCTCTATCTCTAAATCTTAGTTCTGCCATTGGAATGAAACAGGAAAAAGAAAAGCCACTAAAGAGATAAGAAAAAAAAAGGAAATGGGAAAAATGAAAAAAAGTGGCTATACGCGGCAGTGTGTATTTGTCCAATACACATTTAATTCAAATAAATGGGAGTTAAGTCATAGCAAGTATGGTGTTCATGGACTGAGTATCAGCTTATATGGCCATTATTCGATCTAACTCGATTATATTAGACTAAGAAAAAATGACTCAATATTTGGTCCATATATCGGGTACCCACTAGAAGTGGGTAGGATGATTAGGTATCGGACTCAATATAATTATTAAATTTTTTAGTGTTAAAACTTTAGATAAAAATAAAAATGACTACTATTTACACAAATATCCTATGAATGGGAAGAGGAAGAGAAAAAATTCATTAATATTAGGCCATAATATGCAAAATTATATAATTATCCCTGTATGTGGATTGACTCGAGTACCCGTCGGATCATGAATTGTTGACGAGCTACCTGACCCGTGACCCTGCCTGGTAATGTTAACAGGTTCAGATACCCTATTTTTACTATTCGAATTTGATCGGTTTAGTGAATTTTTTAGGTTCATGGATCAAGATCAACACCCCTAGTAGCAAGAAAAACTAAAGGATGAAAATAGAAATACCCTATAAATAGTAGTTAACTGTTATAACTAATAATTAGGGTTAGCAATTTCTTACACAACATGACAACACAATACGACCCAAATTTTATTAGGTCATTATTGGATTAACCCGTTTATGACAGATAAGTACATGAGTCTAGATTTGGGTCAACCTGTGGGTTGACACAATAAGCCCTTAAGTTGTTGAATGAATAGATCTCAACATTTGGTAAAGAATTACCTCGATTATAATTTAATATGAATAATAGTTTTAATGTAAGATTATTAAATCAAACCTAATAATTATTTTAAATATTATTAAAAAATTTCAATAATTTTAATAATTTATCCTAAATTGCTGTGAGAATAATATTAGTACTAATAATTGATTAAGGTATTAAAAAAAATTAAAATTTTAGATTTTAATTCAAATGGATCGCAAGTTATTTAACTTCTCAAATAGACTGGTACATCTCTGGTTGGAGTAAACGGGTTAAATGAGTTAGACATGAATACGATCTGAAATAAACGGGTCAAACACGAATACGATACGATAAGAAATGGATCCCACACTACATGAAATAAAAATGGGTTAGACACGAAACAACCCATTACAACCCCTATTAATAGCTTTGCCGAGAAAAAAATGACGATTTAGCTGAAGAGACAATATGCTATAAAAAGTTAATTTTCAAATGCAAGTTGAAAGATTTTGTTTCAGAAAGGATACAGTCTATTTTTAGTATTCATAACAACTCACATAAATCTATGATTTTATTAGTCTAGGAGATAGTGATTTACAAAGTTTTGGTGGAATATTGCTAGATCGGTTTGACTACCTATTTTTTTAGTGTCAGATAAAAGGAATTTGTGATCGTGTTTAGAAGATATTATCAAAATAATAACATTATCCAAATAGAGTCATTCCATACTCATTTAAATATCAGGTTGCATTGCATGACAGAATAAAAAACCAAATTAATTTTGTAAGATATAGCCAATTTATTAAAAAGATTGTTCATACACGAACTACTCATTTAAATGCCAGGTTGTATTGCATGAAAAATAATTCATTTTGTAAGATATAATGGTTTTTGAGAAAAAAAAAAAAAAAACAGATTTTTCATAATATACAACACATTCCATATCGAATGACTAGGTAGCAAATTCAATTCGTCGATTTGAAATAAATTCTTAGGCAATTGAATGCTAACCAATCCTTTGTGGGTAACCGCGACCATTGAGAAATAAGACATTTCTCTTAGTTCAGTCGGTGGGCAACATGTTAATATTCTCTTAGCACCGTCATAACTCTTATCCATAAAAAATAAATAAATAAATAAATAAATAAACCATGTGCTCTTGATCCCGAAATTCTACTTCGAAAACTCGTCTTTTCCTAAGACGAATCAAAGGGTGTTCCAAATCTGTTTAGCTCATCGAATTTAACCTGTTTTTGCTTACATAGAACCATTACCGCGAATAATTAGAGATGTCAATTGCATCGTATCGTGTTTAATATATCTATCTTTACTATTATATATATACGAGTTATTTCTTCTAATTTTTGTTTCTCCCCTTAATGTATTTCTCCCTTTTTTTATAATGACTAAAATACCGGCTCTTAATGAAATACAATTACCAATTCACAATAGAAAACATATATAAGTGTTTCTTCATTTTTTTTGTAATGTTTAAAATACTCGCCCTTAATAAAATATAATTTCCAATACCTAATAGGAAAACATATATAAGGAAGTGTTTCTCTACTTTTTTGTAATGCCTAAAATACCCGCTTTTAATGAAATATATCTAATTCCCAATAGGAAAATATAATTAAATTACTAATTATTTATTTTACTTATTTTTTAGGATACAACCACCTATTTTGGCATAAATATATAATAAGATGGAAGATTTTTATTTGTATAAAAATATTTATTATAATTAAAATTTCAAAAAATAAAAAAAATGAATCATATAATTTCTAATTGCCAATAAGAAAACATAATTAATTAAATTACTCATAATCTATTTTATCTATTGCTTAGAATACAACCATCTATTTCGACATAAATACATAATAACATGGAAGACTTTTATTTGTATAAAAATATTTATTATAATTAAAATTTTAAAAAATAAAAAATGAATGTAATTAAAATTTAATGACTAAATTAATCAAACAAAAATTATGTCTTATGTATAAGAAATTAAACATATTAAACTAATATGTTTTCCATATTATGGATAGATATAATATAGCATATTAAATTCATTACAAAAAATTGAAATAATAATTTGTTCTTTTGTCTTACTTTAAAATGTATCGAATGTTCATTAAAACATCCTTTATCTTATTCTAAAATATATGATATGCTAATGAAATATATTATTTATTCCTTAACTTATTACAAAATTTTGGCATAAATACATAATAAGAATGAATATAATTCTAAGAGTAGAAAAATCATTTATATTTCAACAAAGAATAAAATAAAAATATTATATTTTGTAATATATATTCAAATTGTTTCTTTTTTTTATTCATAATAAAAATAATCTTTTTTAACTATTATAAATATTACAAATTCACTACAATTTATTCCTTTTCTCTAATTGTTCATTCATGTATGCACGGGAAACTTAATTAGATCCTTTCCCCTACGTGCTTTATATATAAGGTTAATTACACTTCACTGCTTTTTTTAGTGTCGCTAATAAGTTAATACTTAACATTATCTATTTACCAGTAAAATGCTTCTATTATACGTTGTCAACTAAACATGTTGACTATTTTACCCCATTATATTTTAATTTTTTTTGTTAAATTTTTTCTGATGAATAAACTTTTTATACAGAGAATATTTGATTCATATAAAATTTGATGAAAAGATGTATTGAAGTTGAATTTGGCATTTTGCTTGCCTTTTTGGTTAGGATTAGTTGAAGAAGATGACAAATATGGCCGATATCATTTTTTAAGCATAATTTTCTTTAACTGACAGTCAACAATAATAGTTTCACGACTTTAGATTATAATGACTTTTTTAACTTGAAATTTTAGTTAATATGAGAGATATATCCATGAGTATAGAATTTTTGAGTATATTCTAACCTAAAAATCACAAAGTTAATAATCATACAAATAAATAATTAAATTTATATAAAGTGAAAAAATAGTGAAATATATAACACTAATTTCTCATTTCTTTTAAGTCTGTATTACGATTAATTTAGATTTGTTTTTTCTATCCTACATGAAGAAAAGAAAATTAACCAAGTACCAATGAAAGTAAAGCTCAAGAACAAAATAAAAAACTCACAATTTTTAATCGTTATAAAAGTATTTGTTAATTTTAAACCTCTTTATAGTATTTCTACTAGTAAATCTTTATTTTTAATAATATCATTTTGTATAATATTAGTTTAGATGAACTATTGATGAGTTAGGAAATAAATTCAACCCATGATACAATGCATATACCCAAAATATTCTGAAATAATGATTGTAACAATACTCTAAATAGTTATTGGTATATAATGAGTTTAAATGTCAAATTCAAAAATTACAATACCGGTTGTTACAGTATATGCTATAACAATAAAGAAATATTGATTTGGACTAGCTAGCTATTGATAAGGTAAAAAATGTTAAACCAATTATATGATTCATGCTCAAAATAGTTTAGAATAATTATTACAAGACTTATAAAAATACTACGTTTAAGGAATGACAATATAGAAAAAAATAAACGGGTAATTACTCTAAAAGACAACATATATTATTCTAAATAATAAATATAGTCATACTATTAAATACTCTAAAATAATTACAAATATAGATTAATTTTACATGCCGATTTTGAAAATTACAATGTAATTCTTCAATATTTAACAAAATAATAAAGACGAAAATTAAATATCCTGGTATATAATAAAAGGAGTTAATTGAACAAGTACAAAAAATAAAAAAATAAATTCATACACTTTTATTAGCCCTCATTTTGTTTATATATTTAATAAATACAAATTTAATTTCATACTAAAATATTGTATCAAAATATAATTTTGGAATTAATCTCATCAGATACCATTCAGGATGAATGAAAGAGTTCAGAATATCAATATTATCATAAGATTAAGAAACACGAAAAATACAAATATATCCTCTATCTGGATACATAATTAATTTACACAATATGTTAAAAAATTAATTAGAATACAAATTATAAAAATTACATATTATTTTGGATGTCTTTAGAATTAAATATTTTTCATTCGAGTTGCGTGCATTTAGACAGTAATATAGAGGGTTTTTTCATTAATTTTCTTTACATTTCAGAGCAAGATAAAAGAATAAATTTTTATTTTCTCCTTTTGATTATGATCTTAATATACTACGTGATACCTGTCCATATTATACAAAACATATTAGTTTAATTTGTTGGTTTTCTTATACAGGAAACATAATTTTTGTTTGATATATTTATTCTTTATATTTGGGTTTATTTTCTTATATTTTGAAATTTTATTTAATCATTTTTGTAATTATTACTGTATATTATTTAATCTCTTGTAAATATTTTTATTACAAAAGAATTTTGACACGCTTCATCTATTAAATGATGTTTGATATTTGATGGTGATTTTATCCTTTACAAATGATAAAGAATATATAGATATATTTCAAAAAAAATTACTATTATGGAAAAAGTCTTTGTCTATAATTGATTAAGTTATTGGTG
The DNA here is from genome assembly GCA_025175665.1 of Cinchona pubescens. Taxonomy (NCBI): domain Eukaryota; kingdom Viridiplantae; phylum Streptophyta; class Magnoliopsida; order Gentianales; family Rubiaceae; genus Cinchona; species Cinchona pubescens. The sequence goes on from JANKKI010000105.1 coordinate 543,713, forward strand.
ATGTCGCCATTAGAAATTATAACCCATGAATCTAATAGGAAAATAAAAACTATTTTAGATGCTTAGACCGGAGTTAACTACATTTTATGCCATTAAAGATGAATAAAGAGCTTAGAACGTCAATTAAGTATTAAGTGAATGTTATCAAAACTTTAAGAGATAACATCATAATATATTTTCTATATGTATATATATATTTTACATAATGTGTTAGCAAAAAATTAATTCTGATACAATATATATATAAAATCTCACTTAAAGTAATAACGTGTTACTTTAGTTATATTTAAAACTACAATTTCATTAGCATTTTATAGCATTAGTATTAACAATCATTGCTTTTTATAGCAAGACAAAAGAACAATTTATTATTTTAATTTTTTATAATGATTTAATAAATTATATAATACCTATTTATAATATGAAGAATATAATAGTTGATCTGTTTAGTTATCCTATACATAAGGCATAATTTTTGTTTGATTTATATATTATTTACATTTTAATTAGATTCATTTTTATTATTTTTTGAAATTTTTATTAATCATTTTTTTTGTAATTATTATCCATATATACATCCGATTACCTATTAATATTTTCGCTACTAATAAAATTTCAAAATACTTCATCTTTATAATGTTGATACTTGATAATGGTATTATCTTTTTTTTTGTAATGACAAAGAATATGCACATATATTTAAAAAGTTCAATCCTATGAAAAATATCTTAATCTTTAATTGTTTAATTAATTCATGGTGACACTATATGAAAATTATAATCAGGCACCTAGAAGAGAAATATAAAAAAATACAATTATCATACGTTGTTCTCATAAAAGAGAAAATTTATTTAATTTTTAAGAAAAAAATGAAATTTATATATAATTTTGTAACAAATAACAAATAATATTGAAAAATAAAAAAAGACAGGTGAAAATAAATATAATGAAAAAGAGCAAATGTATTAAAAATATATTTAAAATATATAAATTTTGTATAAAAAACTCAACAGTCAAAATTTTCATACTTGGTTATCATTCATTGATTACTCATTTATTTTTTTCAAAAATAAAAATTTTCAATAAACAAATTATAAGTGTTACATGTGCGAAACACGTGCTTTTTTCTAGTTTATTGTTAAATTTTATTATGTTTGATTTGTTTAACTCGTTTACCATTAATAGAATTAAACTAACCCATAAAAAAATTTAAAGACAAACACACTGACCCTCTCAAGGTTTTACGCGAATACAAAAAATTTTCCCCCCCACATTTTTACAGTTTTATGACCTTAATTATCTAAAATTTTATGAAATGTCACATAAGCATATTTTAGGTTTGTATATGCATTTGCACCTATCAAAGTCTAATGTTAAAAGTCTTATTTAATAAAAAAATTTAATGTAAACAATTAATAGAAAATAAATTACATATGAAAGTTAATAGAAGTTATACTACAATTTTACCAAATATATTACATATGAAAGTTAATAGAAGTTATACTATAATTTTAGCAAATATCTTAACATATTTCATATTTTATTGCATATAACATAGTAAACGTGTCAAATGAGTTGATCTGCTTTTCTTAGTTAGAGGTTGACCCATTTATCCACTTTACATGGATCTTGGCCAACATAGTCTAAACTATTTATGTGTGTAATTAGAATTGTCCCTTTAATGAGCTTGACATATAGTACAACCGTATGGGTGCTCTATTTTGTATCATCAGTAGTCCCCCAGTTTGGTGTTAATTACCCTAGCAATATTATTCTAAGGTTTCTCTTGAGGCGATTTTTCAGGTCTGAGGGTGTTATTGAGAAGGATATTGCCAAGTTGGATCCTGATTTTCTTGCTACTAAGGATCATTTCTCTTGAACTCAATAGCTGCCCTCTGGATGAACTGTTGTAAATGGCCATCTTTTATAGCTCTCTCGATTCCAATCTTGAGGTGATTGCACACCCCAATATCATGGCCATGTTGACCATGAAAAACACAGTATTTTGACTTATGCCTCTAATCAAGACCACTTTGTATTGGATAAGGGGGCTCCAAAATTTTAGTATGATGGACCTAATAAAAGATTTCGTTCTTGGTGGTCAGTTCAAAGGGTTGAAGCTAGTGTTAGGCAATATCTTTGTTCAGATTGGCTTGTGCCTAACATTATTCTTTGGAAATGTTACCCTGTCAGCAAGGGGCCTTCAGCTATGATAGCTCATCCGTTAGAAATTTTTGCTCTTTGGACGAGGATGGGTCCAAAGTAGTCTTTTCTTTGTTCTTTCTAGGCTCGTAGAGCTCTCTTTTAGTCCTGTTGTACTCTTTTCTTTGAATGTGGTCAAATGCTCCTTCCAGCAGTTCCAGGAACATGGAGATTATTTTCTTGGCCAACTCAACATTGAAGGCACTAGGCCGAACTTCACTGTAGAAGGTAGTGATATTGATTTTTTCACCTATATTTTTAATTTGTGTGCCTCGTCATTGAAGCGGTTTGCATACTAGCTTGGAGTTTCATAAGATCTCTGTTTGATATTCATCAAATGTTAGGTGTCGTTTAGCATGATGGATTTTCTATGGAAGTGGCTTAAGAATGATTTGGCAAGGTAAAGAATTTAATGAAATGTAGCCATCGAGTTAACTGGCAACTCATGGAACCACTTTTGAACTAAACCTCAGAGTGTAGTGGCAAATAACTTGCATCTTATGGCATCATTGTAGTAACTATACAAACTGGTGACAGCTACCACATGAGAAATATGGTCAGAGGGATCAGAGTCTTCTTTGTCCTTGTCGAGGTTAGGTTGTTTAAATTGAACAGGCAAAGGTTCTATTCTAATGGACATTATGAATGGATCCTTGTCCAACTCCGAGGGGAATAAAGAATGAGTGACTAAATTGTTTTTCTTTAGGATCTCCTTAACTTTTCATTCTAATTACTACTCCTTGAGTTGTTTAGAAATAGCTGGGGAGAGACCTGACCTCTTCAAAGACTTGGAACTCATATGAGGGTCCAATCAATCTTGAATTGTTGGCTTCCTCGTTTTGCTAGTGATAGAGTGACTGTTCAGGCTTGTCTAGAGATTGAGACTGGATGATTTTATGCCTTAGGTCAATCTTAGCTCATCACGGCAGCTTTAGACTTCTTGTCGGAGTGGTGATCAAGGCGTCCTGCTCATTATGTTGTTGCTCTGATGGATTTTGTTGAGAAGAAGGTGTGTGGTTCTCTCGATGCTTGATGAAGGCTTGAAAGAACTCAAAATGATCAAAAATGTAATGGAGTACATTTTCCTGCCATTATTGCATCTTCAAAGAGGCTCCAACCTCATCATAACCGTTAGTTTCAATCTTGAGTTGATGATTATCTCCTTTAACCTCTTTACTATTGGCATTAGAAGAAGCAGCATGATTCTTCATTTTTTCTTCCAAAATCCAAACCAATAGAAGTGTAGAAAAATGAAAAAAATGAGCAAATCAAAAAAATAAGAATTTCAGATGAAACATTGACTTTTCGTCACAAATTGCAATAGACAGTGCTAAATGATGAATATAGAAAGCTAGAGAGACAAAATAAATAAATTGTCTTGGATTGAGTGTGAATTATAAGTGAATTGAATACAAATTGCAGTATGGCCAAAGAACCCCTTATTTATAGGCACTAATGAAGGATGTCTTGGCTGTCTAAAGCTAGCCATATAGTGGCTGATTACATAAATGTCTTTAATGAAACTGCCACGTAGACAACTTTACATAAATATCTAATACCATGTAGGTAGCCGGCCTTGATATCATCACTAAGTGTCAAAGTTATTAATTAAAATTAAGTGGGCCTATGTGTCTTTTTGTTATTGGTTTGATTTAGTGATTGTATAGTTCAAGTAGTGGTAGTGGTTGCATAAGATAATAGCCTATGCGTGTTTAGTAATTTGCGTTTGATGCCCTATTCAGATATAATTGGTTATATTGCTGCTGCGCCTTGTGTGAGCCTTTGAGGAAATAAAATATTGATCGATTACTACCATTTTATTCCTTGAGCTGTTGCTCTATTTCTTATATTTGCCATCGTTAACAATTGTTCTCCAGCCATCATTGTTATTCTATTCTTGTGGGTTAATTTATTTGGTGGATTTTATTAAATCCTACAAAGTGATATCAGAGCTTTGTGTTTGATCCTAGAGAAAAAAAATATTAATCTATGGATAGTTCTTATTTCTTACACAGTTGTCCTGATTTTGTCCTTAATGGCAAAAATTATTTTGAGACTTGGCAAAAATAGATGAAGAATTTTTTTCAATTATATTGGGTTATTGCATATTATTGATTAAGGATTTGAAGAACCCCAAGAAGTCACCGAATTGACAGTTGAAGTAATTAGAAGTTGGAGAAAAATAGACAGTTAGATTGTAGGGCATGCCACTATCTAAACACCAAAGTCCAGTTGCATGTATCAACATAATTATGAATGAAAAGACTACAAAGAAGCTTGGACAATTTTGGTGAATTCCAATCACAGTTTTGCTGACGTGAGAAAAATCAAGTTTTAAGAACCCAAGAGGCAATACGAGTTGGTCCGGATGAAACTAAACGAAGCAGTTAAAGATTTTACTAGCAGAATTAATGACTTAGCCAATGATATGAGAACAGAACTAATGGCTAGGTTTTTCAAGGAGTTAGAGTTGTCAAAAAGATCCTAAGGTAATTGACTACAAAGTTTGACACAAAAAAGACAGTTATTAAGGCGACCAAGTACCTGAATTCTTTGAAACTCGATAAACTAGAGGGTGACTTATAAGAGATCCATAAGTTAACAGACAACTGATATAGTTGAGGAACTGTTGCAAGCCAAGATAGAATAACCTAAACAAAAGGAGGAGATGGCGAATCTCGTCGAAACAAATCAAAGAGGTCAAAATTTCAGAGGTACAGCACATGGAGGCTAAGGTAATTTTAAAGGTCATGGTAGAGATAATTTTACTTACTAGTAGATAAATAAGAATGATAATTTTAAGAGGGTCCAACAGAATAATTAGCCGAATAATAATTTTCAAAGGCTTGATATATCTAAAATTCAATGTTATTTTTGTGGTAAAATTGGACATTATCAAAGTGAATGTTGACATAATAAAAATCGTGATGGAGAACAACAAGCAAGTAATGTGGTTAAAAATAATGCTGATAAACAAAAGATTGTTTTGTTTTCTTTTTCCAGGTCTGAAGAAGATAAAAAGAATGAATGGTTTATTAATTCTGGTTGTAATAATCATATGCGTGGAAAAAAGAATTATTTGCTTTTTTGGATAAATCTTTTAAATCTTATGTAAAGTTCGGAAATAATGAAAAAATGTTTGTTCTTGGAAATGGAAAAATTTGTATTATCTGAAAGATGAGTCTTTCAATTTTATATCTCATGTATTTTATGTGCCAAGTTTATATCATAATTTATTGAGTTTGGGCAGTTTAAACATAGTGTCAGTACTATTTTTGATGGCAAATTAGGACTAATTATCGAGGTAAATATGAATCATAGTGGTTTGTAGCCTATTTCTCTTAACTGTGATGATTTACCTTACTTTAGATATGTGACTTTGATAATATTTGGTTGCGGCATTTACGTTTTTGGTACTTGAATTTTGCCAGTTTGAATTTTCTTGCAAGAAAAAAGATTTTGGTAGTTGGTTTACCTTTTATTAATTATCCTTACAAATAATGTGAGTCTTGTATTTTGGAAAAGAAGTATAGAGATCATTTTCTAAAAGGCAAGTCTTGGAGGGCAAAGAAATCGTTATAGTAGATTCATTCAGATTTGTGGTTAGTAGAGGTTCCTTCCAATGGTGGTAGTTAGTCTTTTATCAGCTTTATTGATGATTTTAGCATAAAGACTTGGGTATATTTTTATAAAAATAAATCTGATGCATGTGATTTGTTCAAGAAGTTCAAGTATTATGTAGAAAAGCAAAATGAATATTTTATTATAATTTTGAGATCTAATAGGGGTACTAAATTTCTTGTATGCGATGATTATCTACAAAAGCATAGTATTAAACATCAATTGACAATTAGAAATACTTAGAAAAATGGTGTTGCTGAGATAAAAATAAAATTGTAATGGACATGGTGAGGTCCATGATGCACTCTAAAGCTATGCCTAAAGATTTTTGTGCCATAGCACTGTTTCTTGTACTATTTATGTATTAAACAGGTGTCCTGCAAGGCGCAGTTATGGACAAACTCCATACGAGCCTTGGGTTGGTAAGAAACCTCATATTTCTCAATTAAAAGTATTTGGTTGTCTTGCCTATGCCTAATGTTATGATGTTTTGAGGAAGAAATTGGATGACAAGGCAGAAAAATATATTTTCTTGCCTACAATCATGTGACAATCATGTGACAAAGGGGTGTAATTGTTTAATCCTGATTCAAGAAAAGTGGTTATTAGCAAGTATGTTACTTTTGATGACTAGGTTGCTTGGGATTGCTCTAAAAAGGATCCTGAGCCATCATCAAGACCTCTAATAGTATTTCCAATAATGGAAGAAGGAAGTTCTAGTAGATATCCAGATCAGCCAGTTGTAAAAGCTATCCTAGCAAAGCCATCCAATCACCCACGAAGGCAATGCCAATTGCCTGTCCATTTGCAAGATTATGTTGTTCTCATGATAATAATGTGTTTGATATGAAGATTTCATAAATGTTGCATTTTTGCAGATTGTGATCCAGTTATATTTGATGAAACTATCAAAGAAGATCATTGAGTTCAAGCAATAGATGATGAGATACATGCCATTGAGAAATATAGCACATGGGAGTTGACTACTATTCCACCTACAAAGAAGCCAACTGGAGTCAAGTGGGTATACAAGACTAAATTCAAACCAATCGGAGAGGTGCATCACTTTAAAGTGAGGTTGATTATCAAATATTACAAGCAAAAGACAAGTATTGATTATTTTAAGATCTTTGCACTTGTTGATAGACTTGACATTGTTTGTATGTTGTCTAACTTGATGTCAGTAACTGTTAGAAAATTTATCAAATGAATGTGAAATCTGTATTTTTGGATAGTGTTGTTGAAGAAGAAGTATATGTTGACCAGGTTATAGGTAATGTCAATAGGAGTCAAGAAAATAAGGTTTATAGGTTGAAGAAAACATTATATGACTTGAAACAAGTTCTCTAGGGCTTGGCATCTCATATTGATTCATATTTTGTTGATATGGATTTTAATGGTGCCCACAAATATATAATCACTAAATCAAACCAATAACAAAAAAAATCGGACATCTCGTATAGACCACATGAGCATACTTTGTATATCAAATTCAATCCTAGTGGAGATGTTCTCATCGTATGCTTATATGTGGATGATTTGCTTTTCACAGGAAATAATATCATATTAATTTTTGAATTTAAGGAATCTATGATTCGCCAGTTTGAGATAACAGATTTGGGGCTAATATTTTATTCTCTTGGTATTGAATTTTGTCAAACGGACGCTGGTATTTTTATCCCATAGAAAAATATGCTAGTGATAATTTGAAAAGGTTCAAAATGAATACTGCTAAACCAATGATGACCCTAGTTGAAGAAAAATTGAAATTGATAAAAGATGGTACTGGTGAATTTGTTGATGTTACATATTTTAGGAGATTGGTTGGGAGTTTCAGGTATTTGACTTCCTTACGAGACTTGACATTACTTGCAGAGTTGGCTTGATAGCAGATTTATGGAGTCTTCATGCCAATCCCATTTGCTGTTATCTAAAAGGATTTTGAGATACATCCGAGGTATGCAGTCTAATGGTATTTTTTATTGATATGCTGATAATTCTACACTTATTGAGTGTCTAGACAATGATTAGGTTGATGATATGATACCAATGAGTACTTCATGTTATGCATTTTATTTGAGTATTGGTGTATGTTTTTAGTCTTCAAATAAGCAGCAAGGGGTAGCTTTGTCTACAGTTGAAGTGAAGTATATGGCGGTAGCGAATAGTGCTACTCAAGTACTGTAGTCGAAAAGGATGCTTGGTTTTTTACAACACAAGCTAGATGGTCGTGAAAAAATATTGTGTGATGGCAAGTTTGCTATCAAGTTGACAAAGAATTCATTTTTTTATGCGTGCAACAAACACATTGACATCAAATTTTACTTCATTCTCGAATTAGTACAAGCCAAAGAGACATTAGCTATTTATTACGGCAAGACTTCAAATCAAGTATCTGACATTTTTACAAAGCCATTGAAGTTGGAGCCATTTATGAAGTTGAAGAAAATGTTGGGCATGCTTAACTCTGAGGATCTTAGTTTAAGGGAGGCAATATAGACTTTTAAACCAAAAATCCTAAGTGTACTAGACAAGGAGATAGCTATTTATTTCTAAAAGATTTAAAATCAAGTAGTTGACATTTTTACAAAGCCATTGAATTTGAAGTCATTTACGAAGTTGAAGAAAATATTGAGCATGTTTAACTCCAAAGATCTTAATTTAAATAAGGCAATGTAGACTATTAAACTAAGAATCCTAAGTGTCAAAGTCCTATTAATTAAAATTAAGTGGGCTTATGTGTTGTTTTGGTATTGGTTTGATTTAGTGATTGTACAGTTCAAGTAGTGGTAGTGGTTGCATAGGATAATAGCCTCTGTGTGTTTAGTAATTTGCATTTGATGCCCTATTCATGTATATAGCTATGGTTGTACTACTGCTGCATCGTGTGTGAGCCTTTGAGGAAATAAAAATTGATCGATTGCTGCCATTTTCTTCCTTGAGTCGTTGCTTTGTTTCTTCAATTTACCGCTGTTAACAAATTGTTTTCCGGCCATCATCGTTATTCTGTTCTTGCGGGTCAATTTATTTTGTAGGTTAATTTATTTGGTGGATTAAATCCTACACATTACTTCAAACAGCCCTTAACTTAACTAGGCAATGTTTGATCGTTATTCTTGTGCCGAAAAACTGATTTGTAGTGAAAAGTTTTTTTGAGCAATATTTCTAGTTTTTGGAAAAAAAAAAAAAAAAAAGAGCACAGTTGTAAGAGGTTTGAAGTAGATTTCAGAAGTACACTATATGCCAATAATGATCATTGAGACATTTCAAAGCCTTGCATTCGGCATTTAGTTGAGGTGATTAAGCTAAGAGTAGAGAAGAGCTCAATGACAATGCTGCAAGATCTCTACTTGACTGTTTGTGAATTCGCATCCATGCTGGAGTTAAAGAAAAAACTTCATGCATCTATATTTCAATGACAATGAACATGCTAATGTACAACCACCATCCCTAAAAATACAATCACCAAGATTTTTCTGTTTGAGGTTAAATGATGTTTTTAAGCCAAAGGTTAACTGTGTAAGAATATGTAATAGTAACATTTTCCTCCATTTTACTCTCATAGAACTCCCAAAGGAGAGTTCCATAGTCCTGTTGAAAGAACCATTTCGTTGATTTTAAATACTTGTACGGTACAATGTTTTAAAGTAAATAGTATTGTATGTACAAATGTCACGGGCTCACTATTTTTAGTGCTCCCAACCCGTGCGGCACTTAGGTTTTCACCCTAAGTCAGCCTTTCTCACACTCACAATAATAGAAGAGAGAGAATTGAGAGAAAATATAACTCTGTATATTCAATTGCTCAACTTCTGAGGTGTGTTACAAATGAGGGGGTTGGCCCCTTTTTATACTTGTAAGAGAGAATTCTAGAACCTACCAGAGACAGAGTGAATACAAATCTACAAGATTCTAGAGAGTTCTATACAAAGAATATAAACTTCTAGAGGATGTCTCCAAATCTACATCATTCTAGAGAAGTCTAGAATGTTCCTTTATCTTCTGGGCCTGGGCCAATCATTTGGACTTACTTTTATTTTGGGCCAAACCTCTTCGTTTAAATGGGCGGACCGTGTCACAAACCTTTAAAAAAATAACATGATGGGACTGTAGAATTTTCTACTCCCAAAACACCTAAAAGAATTGTGATATTTAATGTCATTGGGCTTTGATAAGAAGTCAATAGTTTTTTGCCACTATACAACGAAAGAGATGATAAAACAGGATGGGCTGAAAAAAGAGGTACAGGGGTTTAGATCAAAATATAGTGAAAGAGGTAAGAAAAGAGGATAGGTTGAAGAATGGGGTAAAGGGGTTTAAATCACAATATAGTGAAAGAGCTGAGAAATGAGGATAGGCTAAAGAAAGGGATAAAGGATTTTAAAGCATGATTGTGAGAAGTAACTTGTATTACCTTCCCAACCTTGATGAAGTTTATCTTCACTATTTATCACATTACACTCTAAATTAATTTTTTTTATCACTTTGCCCTTCTAAACTTTTTGTTTCTTTGTTGTTCTTTTTCCTTGAATGCCTCTTGGCTTTTATAAGCCTTTTCTATGTTTAAAAACTGCTATCAGCAACTGCTATCAGCAACTGCTATAGTCAAATTTGAACTTTTCTCTTTTTTCCTTATCCACTTGGCCATAACTAGTCATGTTCTTATTTGTTGACTGATTCTCCATACAGATTTTAGTTATGTCGTTTGTCATGGTGGTTGACCGATATCCCTTACCACTATTTTCACTAACTCTTGGATCAACACTTCGAGACGATTTGATGATACTACCTAATCGACATCACTGGTATATGCATATCTACATAGACCTATAATCTTGCCAATACGACAATAATACTCAATTTGCACAACTAATATCGAGACAACTGGTTAAATACAACTGATATCAGTATGAAGCTGTTAAATTTGTTGATATCGATAACTATATTGACTATCATCTATGTTGGTTGATTTACATCAACAAATGCCTACCAAGCACTCTATAAATGTGCGTCATAAAATTTTGATGGACTGCTTGTATTCTCAAATATTGATATAACGGTCGATGAATATTAACCGATAGTGATAAGCCCTTCTTAGATCGACACTATAACTGAATTTGTAATAAAACCTTATACATAGTCAATCATGATAATTATTTCGACCACTTATTCGAATCAGCAAAGATTTTATTACCAGGACACCATTCTTTCCCGGAGTCGATATAAGCTATTTACCGATGGTAATATTATACTGCAAGACCTTTCGACTGTTTATCCTCAACCTCAGATATATTGATTATCCCATGTTAGGTGGTTGCCTATGCATGATACCAATATTGAATATTCGATGGAACTTGTATAGATTAACATAGTGAAACTCTAATAATGAAAATTCTTTTGTGTTAGGTGGTCGTCGATGCATAATTCAATATTTATGTATCAAATGACTTATGGAGTTTAAATTATTTAAAATAATAAAACTACAAAAATGAAAATTCTACCTTGTTATGTGGCCTTTGGTGCATGACGCCAACATCAAATGGTCGAAATAACTTAGGTTGTGCAAAATATAAAACTCATCTATTATTGTTGATGAATCTAGTATATGACCCACTCTATTTCAATATCGGTATGTTGATAACAACCGATATCTACATCACTATTAAAGACATTCTGTGTAATACCCGACTTTTCTAATCATTTAAAATATTTTTGTACTTAATCTTATCCTTTTAAATACTCGTTAATATCCCTTTCAAATGTTAAATAATCATTTTACCCTTGTTAAATATTTTCTAAAGTTTTCAGGTAAAAGTATAATTTTATAGAACTTGAGGGACTAAAGTGCAAATCTTGAACACTTATTAAAACTTCCTTACAAAGCTTCTTGATTCATGGTTACCTTCATTTCCTAAGTGAATTCCAAAGAGCAAACCTATCCAAAACTCTTTAGCCCAATTTCTCAAATCAAATCACCTATTTAGAAAATTTTCCATTCAAATCAAATTGGTGATCCAGAAATACTCGTAGACCTTTAATCCAACTTCAAAATTAAGTTTTACTTTCAGATGTGTATGATTTTCATGTTAAATTTCAAGTTCCTCAAGAAATTAATTTGTTTAATTTGTTATTTTGTCAATTGATTATATTACCAAATATGTTTATGAACTACTAGGACTTGATTTATGGTTTGAAATGACTTTTTAACTATTGTTTTTGTGAGATTTGAATGAGGGTTGAAAATTCCTAAGCTGATAATATATTTAAAATTATGAACCCTAATTTTTAGATTTTTATCTTATTTTTACGAATTTAAGTCAACCCTTACTTATTTGTGTTTGATTATTGTCAAATTTGAGAATTTGGGAAATACTCAAAAGTGAACCCCTATCTCTGTTTTTATCCTAACAGTATAGCACTCTCCTGATTTAGGTGATTCGGGACTAGAATTTTAGACCGTTGAAATTAGATATGTCTGCGAAATCAATTTATAAGGTAAGTAACGTTTACGCATTTTTATCGATACCCTATATATGATTGGTTTTGCAACCCTAGAATAATTGATATTAAGGTAATTATATTTATTTTGATTAATGTTTATAAAGTAAGTGTGTTTATAAATTATACGTTCGATATGTAATGTATTATTTGTTCATTATTGTACTATATGTTAATGAATGATCACTGTGAAGGGCTCAATGAGTCACTTTAGTGGACTTGGCTATGAATGAGTGAATGAAATGATATACTGAGTACTCTACTTCATAAATGTTATACCCAATCTATCGGAAAAATAAGTGATAAACACTTCGTTATGCCTTGTCTACTCAGGCGGATAATAGTTCGACTTGGATCCAGTGTTGAGAAGACTTTTGTGAACATGAGCTCATTGATTGGCATTTGCATTTTAAATATTGATAATGTTTCGTGTAATGTGCCCCTACACTGATTATATGCGTGTTATCTATGATTAGGTTTAAATGTTATTTACTAAGTACTATGTGCTTATTCTGTTATTATTTTTCCCATTTGTTTGTAGTTGAGGATCCACAGGAGACGGTAGCAGATCCTGAGTCGAGTGCTGACTTGGGAGGAGGTTATAGTACGGACCCTAGTTTATGGAGATAGAGTTTTGCTATTTACTATCTTAGTGTGAGGTTGGTTCTTATGCTTGGCTTGTGTGCCTATGGACTTGTTAGATTTGCCTTGTGATTGAACTTCTGACTGTTGTTTGGGTTGTAGTTTGATGCTTATATATGAGTGTAAATTTGGTTATGGTGAATTGTTATGGACATGGTTGTTGAATATACCTTTGTGGTCTTGTATTAGTTGATCTTGAGATCTAATGACAGGTTTATGGTCTGTTTATTGCTCTTGTACTGTGCCGTGCATGCTTGGAGAGATCCCGAGGTGCGGCGTGTCATTGTCTCGTTTTGGGGGCGTGATATTTCTATTTTCTATTAATCTATGATAAATATTACTATCGTTAGTAAAAATGAAGTCTCTTTCCACATCTCTCTGTTGATCCTCCTATTAATGAAAAAGATTAAGAGCGCCTTCATTAGAGAAATTATCAACATCATCCGCAATATCTATATTTTCTTTATTAGTCACATGTTTCACCAAATTAGCAACCACATTTGAAAATATAGTTTTGCAACTAATTTCTCTTTAAGGATTGCTTGCTCCCTGTAGACATCTCTTTCATCTTGTAGGCGTCAGATCCATGTAAAGTTTATCATTTATCATCAGCGATACCTTTTCCAATGGATATAAACTATGCACCAACTTATTCCATTTGTAAATGCATCGATGAATTCATCTTCTTGAAGTCGATATTAAGGTGATCGGCATGACTATCATACTTCCTACTTGTATCATCAAGATCTTATCCGAAATAGGCCATATTTCAGCTAGATTCATCAGATGTTGATATCAGCACAGATGTCTAGCTATTAGAAACCTTATTGTTGTTTCTAGACATATCCTTGTTAAGCATCCTTTCAGTATAGCTTACAACTATGACTTTCAACTCCTGAATACTCTTGTTCATTGTGCCAATGGCCACTTTAAGTTGTTCTTTAGAAACCTAATATATCTATTAGCTTTCTTCTTTGCTTTATGCAAGATACTATCTTCAAAGGTATGGTTCCATCATTGTTCTTCCCCATTCCAAACATAACAAATAAACCAATACACCTAGGACGATATATCGGCAAGCATGCTGATATAAGTTGGTGATGTTATTGAGCGTGCCATTGCATAAGCAAAAGTATTAAAGAGAAAATTAAAGTGCATTGAAATGTGAATCTGACATCTAAACAATGATTGTTCATCTACTTTGAAGCCTTAAGGACTTAAAATTGTTGTGCAAGGGATTGAACTCACAATGATTGGTAAGAACATGTAGGCTGATTTTGGACTTAGAACTCATAATTGAAGAGCAATTTGCAAAAAGAAATACTTAGAACTTGAAAGAAAGTTGAATTCAACTTGTTGAAAGAGAGATTCACAAACTAGAAAGGGAAATACTTGTTGAAAATATATAAATTACTTGTTGACTTTATATAAATTGTTTATTGAAATACATATAAACTTGCTTAAATGAAATAAATTGCCTAAAGCTAGAGATTTTGAGAGGAAGTTTAAGAGGCTATGTCATTTGACTTGTTTGATTTGTTAGAGTTTGATTGTTGTTCTTTTTCCTTGAATGCCTCTTGCATTTTGTAGGCCTTCTCCACTTTTAAAATTGCTTTAGGCTACTACCATATTCAAATTTAAAATTTTCCTCCTTTTCTCATCCACTTGTCCATAACTATCCGTGTTCATATTTATGGGATAATTTGCCTCCATACAGATTTTAGTTATATCACTTGTCATGGTGGTTGACCTATGTTCATTGCCACTAATTCCATTAACTCTTGGATCAGCACTTCGGGCCGATTTGATGATAATAACCTAGTTGGCATGCTAGTATTAACATATTTGCATCGATCTATTATTTTGTTGATTTAATAATAGCACTTAATCGATACAACTAACATCAGTATAATTGGTATAAACACAATTGATATCAGCATCAATTCGTCGTGATCGGCAATTATATTTACTATCAACTATGCTGATCGATTTGCACCAACAGTGGCAATGTTTATTTAATTAAGTAATTTACGGAATAGGCTATACATGAAAAGAAAAGAAGGTATTCATAAAATTGTAATTTTATACTTCATTATTCAAAATAAACTAGTAAGTTAAATAAATGTAAACTAGATATTAACATGTATATTACATTGAATAAAATATTTATTTAACAAGTAGTCGCATTATGTTTTATGTATTTATTTATGCCATTTGACAAAATTATTTAATTAAAAAGTATAAATTACATGGCTAAATTAAATAATTTCTAAATTTAAGAGTATGTAGTCATTTCAAAAAGATATTATCTTCAAATATAGATTAGAGAAATTTTCTTATAAAAATGCATTGAATAAATAAATTAGATAAATATTCATTGTCTACTCTTTTAGAGAATTATCATATTTATCAATATATCATTTAAGTAGAATCCATTGCATGACCAATCAAAGTATGAAATATTCTTTTCCATTGTGTACAAAGTACTACAAGTACAATAATATTTTGTTCCCAAAGTGTTGGGGTTGCTGCCCTCCACACGTTCAATGATCATCCCATTGGCAAAAATTCTCTGCTTGGAGCGAGAGGCAAATGCAAAACAAAATGCTTTAAGCCCATGTTATTTGATTAACCCCAAGTAACTTGAGACTATTAATTAATGCACTAAACTTTTCCAAAATGGAAAGGAACAAAAGAGAAAATGAAGACCATGAAGTTTTCTTGGATTCTCCAGAGAATACTTCACTTCTAAATCAAGTGCAAACGGCTCTTAATTAGGTCAATCATTGCAAATTTGCAAGCCTTCTACATTCTCAAAATTTGAAAACCTTTGACTGCAGACTTGATTTTCACAAACAAAGTTTTTGAGTAGCAAAAATAATAATGGCAGAAGCTATGGTAACATTTCTACTTGACCAGCTCAAAATCTTGCTTGCTCAGAAGAGCACAATATTAGGAACAGGAGGGCTTCAGGAAGACTTCGAGTACATCAATGATGAACTTGGACAGATGAGGGCCTTGCTGAAAGTTGTAGATGAACAAGAAGAAACTGAGCCCCAACTCCAAGAATGGGTAAAGCAAGTGCGAGATGCTGCTTATGATGCTGAAGATGTCCTGGATGAGTTCATGATCCACTTTGCTTCCTATTGCACTGATGGATATGGATTCTTTGCCCAAGTCTGAAAGATATATGCATCAATCAAGAATCTAAGAGCCCTTCGTCGAATTACTCATAAGATGCGAGATGTCAAGTCCAAAGTTAAAGATGTCTCAGAGAAACATCAAAGATACCAACATAGTTATAGAATTTCCAAGCACGGCAATAATAGCTGCATCTGAATTTGATGGTGTGGAAAAAGTGGTATGATAGCAGGGGAGATGCACTTCTTCAAGAAGAAGAACACCTGGTGGGAATTGAAAGGTCAAAACAAGAGATTCTCCAGTTGCTTTTGGCAGATGGTTCTGCATTCAGGGTGCGCGCGGTGGCTGGCATGGGAGGATTGGGTAAAACCACCTTGGTGAAAAAGGCATATGATGATGTTCTTGTGCAGAAACATTTCAATCATCTTGTTTGGGTGAATGTTTCGGAATCATTCCAAGTTAAGAGTCTGCTGAGGAAAATTATTGAACAGTTGATCAAAGAAATCAAGAAACCTGCACCTAAGGAGTTTGAAGAGATGGACTCAAATATGATGAAACAATTCATCAAAGACCTCCTGCAAGATAGGAGTTATATCATTGTTTTAGATGATATTTGGCATCATGATGCATGGGAAGCTATTAAACTAGCATTTCCCACACGAAATCATGCCAGCCGAGTCTTAATCACAACGCGTTCTGATATGATGTGGCTCGCACAGCTACTGCTGAAAGCGGTGGCGTGGTGTACCATTTGCAGTTTCTATCTTATGAAGACTCTTGGCGTTTGTTTAACAAACATGCATTTCCTGTCAGCTCATGCCCTCCTTATCTGGAGGAGATAACGCACAAGATGTTGAAGAGATGTGATGGTTTGCTTCTTGCAATAGTGGTAACAGGGGGTCTATTAGCAACCAAGAATGATAGAATTGAAGAATGGGAAACATTTTATCGCAACTTTGGTGCAGAGTTGAATATAAACAACAAACTTGGAGAATTACACGGTTGCTCTCTCTTAGCTAATATGATTTGCCCGATCACTTGAAACTGTGTTACTTGTACACATGAGCATTTTTCCAGAAGATAGTGTTATTGTGCGGGGTAGACTAATTCGATGATGGACAGCTGAAGGATTTGTGCAAAAGCACGAAGGAAAGACTACAGGAGAAGTTGCTGAGAGTTACTTCACTGAACTTCGTAAGAGACAACCTAATCCAAGGAGAGTGGACAGCTTGGGATGGAAAAGTAACAGCATGTCGAGTACATGATATTTTGCATCAAATTATTGTTTCCATGTCTAGGAAACAAAACATCACTACCATATTCCGTGGAGGAAATACGGATTTGCCACAAATGGTTCAACGTATGGTGATCCATAGTTCCAGATGCATTGACAGTATGGAAGGAGGCAACCGCTTCACTCACCTTAGATCTCTGATATTTTTTGAACCAATGGATTCTTCACCGTGTAAGTCCTTACTGAACTTGTTGTCTGATGGTTATAGGCTACTAAAGGTGCTGGAGTTGGGAGGAGAACAGATAAAGATGATTCCAAGTGAAGTATTCAGGTTACTTCATCTTGAGTATCTAAGCCTGAGGGGCACAAAAGTGGAAATCATCCCCAAGTCTATTGGGAAGCTCAAGAAATTACAATGTTTGGATTTATAGGACACCAATGTGACTGAATTGCCTATTCAAATCCTAATGTATCTCCTACATTTGCAGTATTTGTCAGTGCGTCCAATTAAAGCAATTGGATTCAAGGCTCCATATGAGATTGGATCCTTGAAGTCCCTGGAAACATTGTGCTATATAAAGGCTGATTTTGATAAGATCAAGAAGTTAAAAGTTGTGAGAGAGATTGGGAAGCTAACCAAATTGAAGAAGTTAGGCATCACAGAATTGAGAAGTGAAGATGGAAAAGATCTCTGCTCTTCCCTTGAAAAGCTAACTGATCTATAATCCTTATCTATATGGTCGCGTGATCAAGATGAGACCATTGATTTGAATCCTCTATCTTCAGCGCCAAAATTCCTCGGGAAGCTGCTCCTGAAGATGCTCTTAGAGAGGATGCCAGGATGGATATCATCGCTTCATGCCTTGTCGTTTCTCAATCTTCGTTTCTGTTATTTCTTGATGATCCAATGGAATTCAAGATTTGAAAATTTAGTGCTTCTTTATTTAGAAGAACATTGTTATGAAGGAGAAGCATTGCATTTCAAGGCCGGAGGGTTTTGCAAGCTCAAAAGCTTATTGATTTCGGATTTACATAAATTAAAATGGATAATAGTGGAAAAGGGTTCAATGGAGATGCTAGAAGATTTCTCTATATTTGATTGTAAATCCATGATGACCTTGCCTAGCGGCATTGAGTACTTGTCCAGTCTATGGTCCATCCAATTGTCTAATACTTCTGATGAGTTGAGGAGAAAGCTACAGCAGCATCAGGACGCAAATATTGAAAATGAAAAATGCCTTGGGCTGAAAGGAGATGGTGTGAAATCCGAGCAAGTACCTAAAATCATCCGTGTCATCCTTAATTCCTGGAGAAATGATGAATTTATAGTGGGGACCACCGAATTCTATGTAATGAAAGACTTCAATAGGGAATAGGAACAAAGTTAATTCTACAAATGTTAATTTCCGCTAGTGTCTTCTTAAAATAGTTTTCTTACATTCTGTCGTTGTTTTGGAAATTTTGTTTCAAGACCTACTTGATCAATGCAGCTGATGATTGGTAAGGAAGATCGGCATCTGCCTACAGACAAAGTAAGACGGGGGAAAGGTGATCAATGGGGACTATTACTTGTATTCAAAGATTTTCTGACAAGGATTTTCCATTTTCTTGTACTAGTTTGTGTTTCATATTCTGTCCATGATGTTGGATATTGTTTGTTTTGATGTTAAATTGTAAACTTATGCATGTTCATTTCCTTTAGTTATCGTCCAAATAGCAAGAAATCTACTATCCTTCTTTAAATTTCTTTTCCAGCTTGAAAATTACAAGCATTGCGCATTTGAAGTGCTGAAAGATATATGCAAAAATACATCAGAGTTACTAGTATTAATTGCACATATAACTTCAGTGCTTTCAGGGATTTCTGCTTTTGTTGTTGTCTGATACCAAAGATGATTTGGGAGAGGTCAGAATGCACATCATGATGGAAATGAAGAGTTCTTTAGCAAAATCAGAAAGCCGAGAACTAGCTATATTTAGGTATGTTCACATTGCTAATATACTCCCTTATCACCACTAATAATCGTTGGAAATTAACTGAATAGAGAAGGTATTCTATCCGGTTGGTTTAGATAGTGCCACAGAGAATTTGTATATCATTTCTTAAATTTTGTCTTGGACACAAACTTGAAGTTTTTGGTATGTATAGCGTGACAAGTATTTTGCTTGTTGAATGGACAATACTAGTGAGTGATTACACTGAGGCCTCAGTTTTTTTTTTTGACACATACTGAAACTAGTAATACTCGTTATTTTTGCATGCTTTTATCAAGAGTTTCGGATGTTAAGAATGCTCAGCATATGTGTAGACAAATATGACTTTGGTTTAATCTTGCAAAGGGAAAAATTCAGTTTTGGTCCTCAATGTTTGGGAGGAGAGCAAAAGTAGTCCTCAAAATTTTACTAAAAAAATATTTGGTACCTAATGTTTCTAATTTTGGCCAAGAATGATAATTAACAGAAATTCAAGAGAGACTAATGATCAAAAACTATAAAATTGCCGTTTGTCAAAATTTTGACTTTGCATTTTTGTTTCCAATGGTTGGATTTTGGATTAATATGATTACTTAATTGTTAAATAATTATAGTTAGAATTTTAGGATGAAATGAGTTAAAAGTTGAACTAAATATATCCAGAAATGTACTGGAATTCCAAATAAATGATAATGTGAAAAAAATTAATTAAACCTTTTTTTTTTTTTTATCATATATACCATCCAATAGATAAAATGTAAGTTAATGCATTTTTTTTAGTGATAAAGTATTCATTATTATGGTGAAACTTAAGTGCATTATTTTTTTCAAAATTCCTTACAAAAATCTCTTAAAGCACTTCATATAGATTATAAATATATATATATTTTTTACATAAAATATGCCTTATTTATTAGTTTAGTTCCAATTATTAATAATACAAGTAGAACAAATAAAAAACCATAGTAAAATAGAGGGTAATTTTTTTTTTTTACTTTATTGTAACTACTATGTAATTTTATTCATTTTTGTACTTTATTGTAACTACTATTACACAAATCCTTATATGACTAGTGGATACATATTTCAAATGTTTATATTTAAGGTTCATATTTGTAATAATTAGTAAATGCAAGTTTTAAACAATTTCACCAATATGAAGCATTTTTTAGGAATTTATTTTTTTTAAAAAAATCTTTTTTATTTTATTCTCTTTCCTTTTATTAAAATATAGCATTCCAATAATAATATTTTAGATTATTTATTTTTAATATACATGTACATTGATAATTTTGATAAATAAATCAAACAAATAATGGAGTTTATTACAAGTATGTAAAATAGTAGAAACATGTGGAATACCTAGTAGCATAAAAATATAAATAAAAAGGAAAAAAAATAATAAAAGAACATTTAATTAGTATTTTCATATTTTTGGTTTAATAGGATATTTAGTACACTTTTGCTGTATATTTAATTCAACTTTTAATTCATTTTATCCTAGAATCCTAATTTTAATTAATTAAAAATGAGGTATTTAGATCATATTATACCAAAACCAAATAATGGGAACCAAATGAAAAGCCAAAAGTTTGACTAACGACAATTAATTTTAACTGTTACTTATTATTGAATTTCTATTTATTGTCTCTCTTTTTTTTGGCCAAAATCAAAACATCACGGACCAAATTTGTTTTTAGTTAAACTTCAGGGAATAGTTCAGCTCCCCTACCAAACATTAGGGGAGCAAAATTGCATTTTTCTCTTCTTCCAAAATAATTGATTTTTTACCACTTCTAGCTTGCTATTGAAAACTGCTTATAGCCTTTTTGAAATTGAAAAATTAATTTTTAAAAAAGAATTTGTTAACAAAAATTAAAATTTTTTTTTCATGCTTAGAAAAACTAAAAGCTTTTTCTTTTTTAAAAAAGAAAAAAAAAATCTAAACCTGATTTTACAAAAAATTGATATCCAAATTGATGAGTAAACACTTTTTGGCAAAGAATTAATTAGCTAAAAAAGGAATATCCAGGACCTTTGAATTTCAATAACCTAATCTTGTTTTATTTTCCCCTTATCTTCTTATTTTCTTTTCCAATGTCATAAAATAATTAATGCAGCCATTCGATTTGGAAATAAGACCTTGGTGGTGTTTGGTTTATGAGTATGAAGAGAAAGAATAAAAATTAGATGTAATGATATCCATGTTTATTGTTATGAGTAAAATGTATTTTTAGTCCCCAATGTTTGGGATAACTCATAAATCGGTCCTTAAAGTTTTAGCAAAAATAGATTTAATCCCCAAAAGTTTCAAAATTTTGAACAAATTTAGGATAATAGACGGAAAATTAAAATTTTTAATAGAAACAGACCACGTGCTGGTCATGTAGCCATTAAGTAAATGCTCAAAAAAAAAAAATTAGAAAACGTAGATAAAAGTAAAAAATTTCAAAAATAAAAAATAAAACTTGATAACCACATTTAACATTAAAATCTTATTTTACCCTAAAACATGAATCATTTTCTCCCCTTTATCCTAAAATTCCTCTTTCCTCTTTAACATTTCAAAAACCCAAAAAGAACCCTAATCCTTCAATCTCTTCTGTTCCTTTGTCTTTATTGAAGTCGATCATCAATTCCTTCCATTTCTTTTGAATGCTTATCCCACTAACATTTTTCCACAATCTTCAAAGGAAAATAGAAAGAATTTATGATCGTCTTTAAGGAAGACAAAGTGATTGAAGGTATTATTACTGAACCCAATGCTTATATTGCATTTGTGGGTGAAAGAGTAATTGAACAAATATTGAATACAGCAATACCTGAAGGTTTGGATTGGGTTCTTCTTGGCTTAAAGGGAAAAAAGAAATTTTTTATTAAAGTAGAGAAAAAGGTTTAAATCTGACTGCTATTTGTGGGTTAAAATGAGAGTTTAATGTTAAATGTGGTTTTCAAGATTTTATTTATGATTTTTTAAGTTTTTTACTTTTATCTATGATTTTTAATTTTTTTTGGGCATTTACTTAATGGCCACGTGACCAATACGTGGGCTGTTTCTATTAAAAATTCTAATTTTCGTCAATTAAAAGTCCTAAATTTGTTCAAATTTTGAAAATTTGGGGACTAAATTTGTTTCGACCGAAATTTTAGAGACCGATTTATGTAATACCCAAAAAATTGAGGACTAAAAATGTATTTTACTCTTATTGTTGTTGGTTAAATAATATGTGAATTATTTTATGCATGAAATACAATAGAAATGCAATATTTCATTTCTCATATATGATTTGGATATCAAATTAGTTAACTCGTTAATTAATATAGTGAACCCATTTTAATTTGACAACAAAGTGCAATTTAAATATTAAGATACTTCTCCTATGACCTATTGTTCATAGTTTCGAGTTATTACGGGTGGAGAGAAAATTGAGTTTTTGAAAAAAAAAAAAAAAAACCATTTTAATTTCAAACCAAATGTAAAGAAGAATATTATATAAAAGACTTTAAAATTTCCATTTCGATTCACAAATGCGAACTAAAAAACTCCTTAGTTGTATCTTCTTGTTTCATTTATTGAACGGAAATAACCATAGTAATACACATCTATTCATTTTACCAAATAACTCAAAACTATAAAGGAAACTAAAAATGACATGGAGCCATGCATGTGTAAAGTTGGAAGCTTACTTGGTCACCTGGCAAACAAGCAAAACTTGATTCCAAAGTGAAATCACATGGGAATTGGTAGCTCAACGTGAAACAAACTGCTAAATTTCCTCTTGGCATTCACGTGGGAGATCGGTCCCCAAACCACCCACAATCAAAGGAAGGAAGCTGCCAGACTCTCAAGTCAAGAAAGGAATGGGGCAAGTATGGGGAAAAGCATATGAGAACATAAAAGAGAATATGGGGCAGAGGGGGATGGATCGCAATGCGAGGATCTTGTTTATCCCTACTGTCTTGGAAAGCGATTCCAACATTTGTTTTGAATTGTTGATTACTAGAAAACAAGAGCCAATGATAAGCTTGTGGTGGCAGAATAAAAGTTCATAATATTGTATTACTAAGGGAGCACCAACAACATTTCTGTGTATTTAGATGCTTTTCACAAATGTGTCATTTGTGGCCTTTTTTTGGTTTAGGTAAATTTGTGGCATATTTTATGTAAATTGATATGTTTCCTAGTGTTACTTACATACCTGGAAAGAGGAAAAACTTGCATAACTCCCGTTTATGAGTTTATTTGTGGATAGTGTGGTATAGATTAAATTTTATAGAGGAAATTAGATGTATAAAAATGTTCAATGAAATCTAATTTTACCTCAACCGTGTGGCATATTACATGTTTTATCTGTTTAGTAGTGCTAGTTGAATATCTGACAAGAGCAAAAATTTACATGGACTCAGTTTATGATTTTATTTGTAGATCATTTAGGGTAAATTAAATTTTATGCAATAAGTGACATAAATAGATCTAAGAAAATTTTAGATTTAATTTTTGCTACATTGTATATACGGGATTTATGTAAGTATTTTTCCGAAAAAATACTTAATTTCTAAATTTCCCCTTGTACTCAAATTCAAAATATGCTGTCTTCTTTAATGTCCGTAGTAATATATATACAGACTCACCAAATACCATATGCTAGAAACCTACGACTACTTTGGTTTTGGGACATGGTTTTCCACTATAAATTTCATTTGTTATTTTGATTGGTATTCGATTGCTTGGAGATTGTGAAATTTCGAGCGTAAAGCGTTTCGAAGTTGATTTGCTGCGAAAGAAATTGCATTGCATTAGCATGAGATTTATTCTTTCCTATGTTTACTTTTTCTTTGAGTGGTTTAATAGTATGGTATGCGATTTATTGTGTCCTAAGTTTACTTTTTCTTTGAGTGGTTTAATAGTATGGTAGCACCCTCTCATCATGGATTTAAGGTTAAAGACAATTTTCTTGTACAATCTGAATGTCGTATTCAGCAATCAATTGCTGTGGGCATTAAAATCTTACCACCCCGTAGAACGTTAAAAAACTTGAGGCGAATAACATCTGCCTTTAACGTTGGAAAACATTTATATGTATATTTATATATCTGATTTTTGACCAAACTTGTAAATCTTAAGTATAATATAAATTAAATTTTATAAATCTATAATATCAGCTAATATAAATAAAATTTTATAAAATTTAATTTTAAACACAAGTTCTATAGTTGGAGTCAAGACCGGATCTATATTAATATTTTCTATTAACATTTAGATTATGAAATTTAACTCCACCTATGTTGAGTTTTTCTTAACATAGCCGGTTCCAAATTCGGGTAAAGGAGAAGAGTTGCGTTAGGTCAATTTTATGAGATGAATCTACTACAATATTGCGTTAGGTCAATTTTAGGAGAAGAGTTCCAAATTCGACAGCCAGTGTAAAACTTTGTCAATTTTATGAGATGAATCTACTACAATATTGCGCTAATGCTAGGCGTTCCCCGTAAGCGATGCGTCGCATTGCCTGAGTGCGACGAATAGTGGGCAATGTCCGCTACATCTCCATGGGGGTCCGGGTGTAGTAAAAAATATGTAAGGGTCCTCACATAATAGGGAATGGTAGTGGAGAATAAAAATGTTTTGGAAGATTAATAGAATTAGAATAGGAATTTAGAATATTAGAACTCTTACTGTTAAATCAATAGAGGTTATAGATACAATAATTAGGAGAATAATTAATATTTTATTTTTACCAGAGACAAAATGGGTAGGAGAAAAGACTAAACTTTTAGATAATTCATGATTTAAACTTTGGTACTCAAGAGTAAACAAAACTAGAAATGGGGTAGGTATTATTATAGATGGGTCGATGAAGGATGATGTAGTGTAGGTGAATAGGAAAGGAGATAGGATTATGGCCCTTAAACTAATTTTAAAACGTGACACTATTAATATTTTTAATATCTATGCGCCTCAAATAAATCTAGATGAGTCCATTAAGGCTAAATTTTGGGAGGATTTAGATGAGTTGATAAGTAGTGTCCCCCATGGAGAACAAAATTTATAAGAGGTGATCTAAATGGACATGTGGGAAGAGATAATGAGGATTATGAAGAAGTGCATGGTGGTTGTGGTTATGGGGGAAGAAATATTAAGAAAGAAAATCAATCTTGGAATTTGCAATGGCATTCGACATTTGCATTATCAATACCTTTTTTAAGAAGAGGGAGGAACATTTAATTACCTTTAAAAGTGGTTCAACATAGTCACATATTGACTTTCTCCTCACAAGAAAGAGAGATAGAAGGGTTTATAGAGATTGTAAAATTATATTTGGAGAAAATTTAATCTCACAACATAGGCTTTTGGTGGTGGACTTGAGGGTTAAACATCACAATAAGTGAAGAACCTGCTTAGATCACCTAGAATTAAGTGGAGAAATTTAAAGAAGGAAAAAGAAAAAAATTTTAAGGAAGATTTATTAGGGCAAAGTATTTGGGACTTATAAGAAGAATCTGACACCTTATGGAATGGCATGGCAATTAGAGTGAGAACAGTGGCTAAGAAGATACTTGGAGAGTCGAGATTACGCCTCCATGAACAAGGAATCTTGGTGGTGAGATGAAGGTGTACAAGATAAAATCAAAACTAAGAGGGTTAACTATAAGGCTCTATATAGTTGTAGAAGTGACGAAAATATTGAAAAATATAAGCTTGCTAAAAAGGAGACAAAAAAGACTGTAAGTAAAGTGAGGGATAGAGATTTTGAAGGCTTTTACTAAAAATTAGAATCTAAGGAGGGGGAGCAACATATTCATAAAATTACTAAAACAAGAGCCCATAGGACGAAGGACTTAAGCCAAGTCAAGTGCATTAAGGATGAAAATAATAAGGTGTTACTAAGAGATGAGAAAATTAATGAAAGATGGGAGAGATACTTCCATCAACTATTCAATGAAGACAACGGAAACGATATCATTCTAGGAGAGTTAGTTAAATTTGAGAAGTATAGAAACATAATGTTTTATCAAATGATTCAGTAATCAAAGGTGGATGAGGTTTGAAGAAGATGAAGAAAGGAAAAGCAGTTGGCCCTAATGATATCCCAATCGAGGTATGAAAATACTTAGGAAAGAAGGGCATAAGTTGGCTTACCAATGAAAAAGAAAAATTTTCAATAAAATATTTAAGACTAAAAAAATGCCGAACTAGTGGAAGAAGAGTACTCTCATATCCATATTAAAATATAAAGGGGATATACAAAATTGTGCGAATTACAGAGGTATTAAGTTAATGAACTATACAATGAAACTTTGGGAGAGGATGATAGAAAGAAGGTTAAGAAATGAGACTAAAGTGTCAAATAATCAGTTTGGTTTTATGCCAAGGAGATCGACTATTGAAACCATACATCTCTTAAGGAGATTTAACAAAAAATAACGGGATAAAGAAAAGGATTTACATATAATTTTTATTGATCTTGAAAAGGCATACGATAGAATCCATAGAGAAGTTATGTGGAGAGTTTTAGAAAAAAGAGGAGTTAGAGTAACATATATAGAATCAATGAAGGAGATGTATAGGAATGTGGTTACAAGTGTGAGAATACCAGGAGGGTTGACACAAGAGTTTCTTATAAATATAGGTTTACACCAAGGTTCAACTCTAAATCCTATTAATCATATCTATTTGTGTTGGTCATAGAGGAACTTACGAGACATATACAGGAGGAAATACTATGATGTATGTTATTTGCAGATGACATTGTGTTAGTAGATGAAACAAACGATAGGGTTAATGCTAAAATTTGAGGTTTGGAAAGAGACACTTGAAGCAAAAGGGTTTAGAATTAGTAGATCAAAAACATAATATATGGAATTTAAATTTAGTAAAAGTGCACGTAGAAATGGTATAAGGGTTAGTATCGAATGCCAAGAGATACCCATAAGTGAAAATTTTAAATATTTAGGATCAGTTATTTAGAAATGGTGGTATAGATCGAGATGTTACACATTGGATACAAGAGGGATGGACTAAATGGAGAATGGCATCGAACATATTATGTGATCGCAAAATTCCTTTACGGTTTAAGGGTAAATTCTATAGAGCGGTAATTAGGCCAGCAAAACTATATGGTTCTGAGTGTTGGGCAGCGAATCACACACATAAACAAAAGATGAGAGTAGCGCAAAAATGCAAATGTTAAGATAGAGGTGTTGGTACACTAGGATGGACAAGATACGGAATGAGCATATTCGTGAGAAGATTGGAGTAGAATCTATTGATGAAAAGATGAAAGAAACACGCTTAAGGTGGTTTGGTCATGTGTTAAGACAACCAGTAGAAGCACCTATCAGACGAGTAGATTTTAGAGAGAGTAGTCAACATAAGAGGGGTAGAGGAAAATCAAAAAAGATTTGTTGGGTAACTTGTAAGAAAAATATAGCTCATCTAGGAATTGAGGAGGATATGGCTCATGACAGAGGTAATGGCGTAACAGTATTCATGCAGCCGACCCTACTTAGTAGGATTAAGGCTTGATTTGTTGTTGTTGTATTTAGATTATGAAATTTATAGTGCATTTTTTTAAGTAATTTGGATTGCATTATCCTAGAGCATAAATGGGCATAAACAAATCTAACATTCGAATGTTTAAACTCGTTTGATTATTCTAATAAATTTGTAAATGTCTTTAAACTTGTATTATTTATCATTCGGGCAAAATTCAAACTAGCAGGAATTGAGTTCAAGTAAATTGCAATTTTATATATAATTTTAAAATTTTAAACTTATTCAATTGAGTTGGAACAGAATTTAAAAGTTTTAACGAATAATAAATCTTGTTTAATTTTTGTCTTGATTCTTAATAAATCAAATTCGAGTGAATTCTCATATTTAACGATCGATAAGTTTTGTTCAATTATAACATGATTAGTGACGAATCAAATTTAATCGAACTTTTACATAACTAAAATCGTTTCAAATATCGAGTAACTAACTTCCTCTTATGTAACGATCTAATTTTACTTTTTCCCAACTCCATATTAGTTGCTTCCTTGGTTCTACTTTAATTATCGTCCGTATAAAATGCAAAGTAAGGTTGAGAAAGAGACTCCACTAGTAATGGTCTTTGTTTTATCTGTTTTCCACCGATGGCAACTCTTCGAGAAAAGGAACAATGGAAAATAGTTTATCATCAAGTACTACACTGAAGAATAAAGATTGAATTGTATAATAATTTTGAAAATACTATCATAAATTCGTTCTTGAGTTTTACCTGTAAATTTCCCGGTCAAAATTAAATTTTATAAAATATTACTTACGTTAACTGATGTCACAGATTTCATAACATTTAACATGCACTATGAGATCTATAAGTGGGACCATAGATCAAATTTACTTAAATCTTTCCTTAATAATTTAATTGAACAAATTAACCAAAAAAATCTTAGTATAAAAATCAATCCTATAGACATATCCGGAATAATTTAAAGTGGGACCAATAGCTCCAAAAATTAAATATTTTTTTAAGTTATCATGTTATCCTGCTCCTGCTAGGGATAGATTTCCTTTGCTAGAGTCTCCATCAAACGTATCCCTTTCTATTATCCTTTTTTTTTTTTTCTTCAAAAAGGAGAAAAATTATATCCCTTTCTATTATCTGTCTGCTTGTCCATTTTTGTCATATTTATCCTTTGTCTTTACAAGCAAACATTTTTTTCACTCCATCGAACTGAAAAAATGATTGTTTTTTTTCCTTTTACGGAAAAAAATGGGAGATGTTAGACATTCGACCGAGTCAGGAGCATGAGAGGAAATTTAAATATTCGAGGACTTTAATTTTTACCAAAACAAAACAAGGGACTTTGAATCAAATGGAAATGCGTTTAAGCAAGTAACCCAATAATTCAGCTTCACGAATTAAAACTTACAAGTAACTACGAATGAGCAAATCAGATTGTATAGGTATCTACCTCAATTTAAGCGTCAGAATGGTTGTAAAAAAAGAGTTAATTATTAATTGAACATTAACAAATTTATCAAGTAACAAATTTTGTCTGAAAATAGAAATTGTAACGATTATCTGCTGTGGGCAGTCGAGTGGGTAGATAAATTCAGCTTTAATCAACTGAGTATTGTCGACCTGTCTTTTGTCATCTAAAGAAAAAGAAAATACTGTTGATGTTCTAGTAGTATTCTTACCACATATTTTATATTTGTGTCTCTAATCTTTTTTTTTTTTTAATTATTCACATTTAAAATAATATATTTTCGTCCCTCACAAATTTCAAATATGCCATTTTTATACCTCAACACAATTACAGACGTATTTTGACATAAAAAGTCACATGTGCATCAAATATTACATTTTTTAGGAAAAAATTGATAACACACAAATTCTAAACACTAATTGATATTACCTAAAATTTCTTCCGCTCATCACTCCAAAATTCCCTCTCACCATCACCACCCCCATATCCCTCCTTCGCCACTTCCCCTCTGCCACCTCCTGTACTAGCAACCCTAACCCTCTTTCTTCTTTCCTACCCGCACTAACTCTATTATATTCCTTCTCCCTCACAACTCCTATCCCTCTCTCTTCCTTCTCCATCATGCAACCCAGGCTCCTTCCCCATCCTTCCCATAGTCCTTCCTCATCTTCTTCTCTGGTAATCCTCTCTCATAGCTCTTTTCCTTCCCCATTCCTGCTCTCTCGCTCTCTCCCACAAACCCTAAGCCCCTTCCTTCCTGCAGTCATGATACCTTTCTCGTCTCTCTAGCAATTCCATTTTGCATAATCCTTTTCTCTTTCCATTAACCCAAACTCCTCACCTCTTCACAACACACACCTTAACCCTCATGCAACCTCACTCTCTTACTCTTGAATTCGACGGCTTCTTTACTATCAAAACTCCTCCTATTGTCTAATCAAACACCTTCCCATGACTGCATATTTATTTGATTTAATTTGACATAATCTTTTCGTGGCGTGAAATTAGGTATAGAAAGAGGCGAGGGAAGGGATCATTTTGGGGTGGTGATGGTAGTTAGTGCAATTGTTGTCTTGAGGATAAGGTTGAGGGATGGTGGTAGACGAGTTAGGTAGTGGGTGTTTGTGTTTAGTTTCTTTTTTTTTTTTTTTTTTTTGTGGAAGAGAGAGGGCAGGGAAGGGGGGACAATTTTAATGTTTAAGGTTGGTTCAATAGTATGTGTTTGTGTTATACATACATATATTTTCAATCCAATTTTCGACATTTACACATTCAAAAATAAAAATTTAACTAAACAATAATCTTTTGAAAATTTTCACAAAGTTTACAAATAATGAGAACAACGTGTTAGATTTAGGATATGGTTGATTATCAACTACGTAGAAGAATTTTGGGCTAGCCTTCTTCTTAGAAACAAGAGAGAATATATACAATATGTATAAATCAGGTTTTAATACAATTGGTACATAAAGTGCCTTTATATAGACTTACAAGAGAATATTTTAGATCATACAAATATGGTAAGTTTTACTGATCAAAACAATCGGATATATGGTAAGTCTTGACAATCAAGACAATCAGACTAATAAGATAATCACCTAATTTAGGAGAACAATTAAAGTAATTGCATCAATTAAATATTTACATACCATAATATAATAATTCTATATTTTTGACACTTCTAAAGAGTTGTAAAGTTTAGCAAGGTTAATTCAAGCATCTGAAGTTGTAACTGCGTACGAATACCTTGGTTTATGTTGAGCCAAAGGTCTCATTCACTGACGGATGTTTGGACAAACCTTCTAATTAACATCCAAACCCCCAATTTCTATGTTACAGGATATTTCACCCAAACATCACACAATAAACTAGAGGTGGTAATAGGCTGTGTAGTGTTATTATCGTATCGTGTCAAGTGTGATACATTTCTTATCTTATCGTGTTTATGTCGTGTTGTGGCGTCCGTTTCTTATCGTGTGATATTCGTGTCTGACCATTTGTGTTCATTTTATGTTCGTGTCTAAGTCATTTACTTCTCTAAAAAGTTTCCAACGTATTTGAGAAGTTAAATACCTTGCGACCTATTTAAATTAAAATCTCAAATTTTAATTCTTTGAACAATTAAAATAATTATTAGTACGAACCTTATCCTTATAACAACTTACAACATATAATTAAAATTTGTGAAATTTTTAAGTAGTATTTAAAATGATTATCATATTTGATTTTACATTAAAACTATTGTTCATGAACTTAAATATGTTATAATATTCAATTATAATTGAGGTAACACTTTAATAAAATCTATTTGTTCAGCAACTTAACGGGTTATTATTTCAACCCATGGGTTGATCTAACTCAACGTGTTTACTTTTGTGTCATAAATGAATTGACCCAATAATAAATTGATAAAATTCGAATCGTGGCATAATTTGTTAATTTACATCATATTCGTATCGTGTCAATGTATTGTATCAGAAATTACCAACCCTACTATAAACTCATAACATAGTCAACAACACATGCATTAGAAAATGGTTGAATATTACTTTTTCTATCCCATTTAATTTATCATAGACTTTTTTGGTCAAATAGATCAATTTTCTGATGAATAATTCACAGAGATTATTTTGATTTTAATGAATTTTTTGTAACAAAAATAAAATTTATATCAAATACTAACATATATATATATATATATATATATACTTGAAATATTAAAAAAGCTAAAGAAATCCCAACGAGATTAAGCTTTTAAAGTTAGATGCATTCTGTCCAAAAAAATCAGACGGTAACTATAAATGGGACAGAGTTAATATGTAGCATATAAATGTTACATGTTTAGACATTAACACAGTTGAAACAATAACTGCGTACACAGGCTGTGGAAATTTTTATATAAAAAGTGCCTTCTATTTATTTTGCATATAATGCTCATATATTATCTAACAGAATCCTTGCATCAAATATTTTTCCACACATTTGCATTTTTCACATAAAACATGAACATTGTAAAAAAATGAATAGTGCAAGTGACGAATAATCCAAATAATAGTAAAAGTAAATAGAACAAATAATGCACATTACAAATAATGAGGAGTAATTATTTGGACAATACACAAATAATGTATAGTGCAAATAACAAATAGGGATTATTTGGGGTGGATAGGACAAATAATATATAGTGCAAAAAATGGCTAACTTGAACAAACCGAGTTTTATTCAAACAAAATATTCTGTTTGGATTGCAAATAATCAATATTATTTACCAAATAATATAGTCTATTTTATCAGCATTAAAAGTTGTTTGTTTAGCAGATATTATTTTTCAAATAATATTTCATATTATTTATATTTTGTCTAATTCATTAATTACACTATTCACTATTTGTCCTATTCATTATTTTTATCCTCCAAATTATTCATTAATTATTTCTTTAAATCAATCAAATAAAGCACCTTAACCTTTTTTAATTGATACTTCGGTTAGAAATGTTTTTTCACGGAATTATAATTTCATGAAATTGTAAATTAACTAAAATATCATCCACTACCCTAATTGAATTCACTGCCTACACGAATGATACTGAAAGGAACTTAAGCTAAAAAATAACACAGGACAACGCACTTATCTAACATACATTTGCATATTCGTAACGCCGAAAATCTTTAACTTTTGAAGAGCAATCCTCAACAATTTAAATGAGTAAATAATGACTATTAATTGAAAAGGAAGGAATTAGATTTCTGATCGTTACTGTAATCCGATATTAATGTCTGACCAATTCTGTGATAAACTTCTCAAAGTTAACAGTTTGATTGCACTTTCAAGCGAAACAATTTTGGTCAAAAAATCGTAGATCTTCAATTTAATTTGAGGAGGCTTTGCTCAAATTTTTTGAGTCTTTGGTCCGTAAAGTTTTCATTAAGTGAGAAAGACTTAAGTAGATTGATTTATAATTTTAATTGTAAATCCTGTGATGTAAATTAAATGTTATAGAATATCTGTGACATCAGTTGATGTAAGTAAAATTTTATAATATTTAATTTTGACCGTAAGATCTACGGGTGAGAATCAAAACCGAATTTATGATAGTATTTTTCTTCATTAAGTAGGTACTCTCTTTCTCTATATTAAAATCGCTTTCCCCGCTTAACTTTTTTTATTTTTTATTTTTTGCAATATTGGGATATCTGTTACGTATTAATAAAAAAATTTTGTTGGTTGTTGAATATTATTGTATACTTTTTAAATAAGTACCATTCTAGTAATGGCCAATGATAATGCCACAACATAAATCTTATTAATTGCCACACCAGGGCTAGTTTGGTGATTTTGACATCAAATTTATTGTGGCATTATCACTGGCCTTTGATAAAAAAAAAAAAAAAAAAAAACTAATCATACATAAGGTCATGCGGTTAATGGACCCCAACTAGGTCCTATGTCCACGTCGCTCTTGATGTCACCCAATTCACGCTTTTGCCGTGACACGTGGACCAAACTTTCAGTCCAAAGTCCTATCGCTACTTCCGCCGGGGAGTCTTCACTTATTCACTTGAGCACTCACGTGCACAAGTACACGTGTTACCATCTCACTATTTTATGAAGTCAACTCATTCATTTAATCCAACGGTCCTCATTGATCTTTAGAAACCCATAAATGACGTTGTTGGATAGAAGAAGATCGCTTCACTCACAGCAGCATCACATTCAGAGTAAACGAGTCAAAATTTTCTACTAAAAGCAAATATGAAGGCTATGATAATCCGAACCGGGTCGGGTTCATTTCCGGTCCGGAATTGGACCGCTAGCCGAGCTCACCTAGAATTTCAGTTTCAATTCCGGTTCAAGAACCCGAGAAGAAACCCGGTTGTTTTGAACTCAGTCGCCGGAGCATTCGCCGGGCATCGTCAGAGCCGGACATGATCCGATCCGGAATGGGGAGAGTGAAGAGCACGAGCAACCTCGGGTCGGGATCTTTCGCGGGGAGAATACCTGAGGAAGAAGAGGAGAGCGGTGGATCGTTGACTTTGATGGAGAATCGGAGGGGATTTGCCGGTGATTGGCATCAGCGTGGAATTCCGTTGGAGGAGATGGGATTTCCCAGCGGAGGGGTTGGGAAGAACTGGAACTCCGGCGATGGAGGTGGTGGAGATCAGTTCGGAACTGGCGGGAATGCTGATCGGAGTAAGATCGGCGCCTATTATTCTGTCTCTTGATACAGTCAAACCCTACTAATTCTCTTCTCCTGAGAAATTACGGCAAATATTTGCACGAGGTACAAACGAAATTACAGAAAACCCCTGAATTTTCAATTGATAAAAAAAAATAAATATTTTTTAATTTTATAATTTCATGCCTGCTAATTTATGTAAGAGCTCTGGAGGAATTATTTTCTCAATTGAAATAAGCATTTTTTAAAAATGAATAATTTATAAAGTCGCGGATTTAGGACTAATTACCAAAATTAATTCACTAAACAAAATGATATTGAATTATCTTAGATATTTTATTACTTTGTATGCGTATACTGTATTTAAAATTTTGTAAAGTTTGAAATATTTTCCGTATTTTGGGATGTTTGGCTACTATATAATTAATAAAAATAGTTTTTTTTGTGAAAAAAAATACTAGTTGTTAGTGAAAAATAATTTTTTGCTTAATTATAATTATTTTCTTTTATTGAAGGTGGAGGGAGATTTGGCTAAAGCAGAAGAGTACTATGGGAGGGCACTATTGGCAAGTCCAGGTGACGGAGAAGTGCTATCGCTGTACGGGAAATTAATATGGGAGAATGAAAGAGATGGAAGAAGAGCAAAATCATACTTTAAATAGATGATCAAGCGGTTCAGGCTGCTCCTGATGATTGTACGGTGTTGGGATCGTATGCACATTTTATGTGGCAAGCAGATGAGGATGATGATGATGATGAAGATGATGATCAAGTAGCAAGCGTAGTCGTCGCCGCCGCCACGACGGTGGAGGCAGAGACGGCGTTGGTTGAAGCTTTTTAATCAAGTCCACAACGAACTTCCGATAACAATGTTTATTACTACTATTACTAATGTTAATTACAAGTTTATGCTAACGGTTAATGGAGGTTAAAATATAATAAATGAGCTTGATTATATTAACTTTTAACATGAGAAAATCTTCATGAGGAAACGTACAAATAAAATGTCTGGAGTCCACTCTGGAGAGCTGATGTAAGAGAGAAATTAAGAGAAGGAAAGTGAAAAATATTTGGTTGTATTTGTTTTGATGTTTTGTACAGTGTAAATGGTTGTGTTTGAGAAATCTAATTAATTAAAGCTTTGTCTATTAAAAATTGCTGCAAAGAGACAATTTTATTAAAAATTAGGAAAATTTTAATTCTTTTAGGATCATTCTATTGTGGTTTAAAAATTATATAATATAATATTATATATTTAAAGATTATGTTATTTTAAATATTATAAAAATTTGTATTGTACAAATTTTTATATCTATTAAATATTTCTCTCAATACATGAGACTTGGAAATTCCTCAATCCAAACTATATAATTGTTAAGATTTATGAAGTCAAGGAAAATCTGGCTTCCTACCCAAATAAATAGACAAATAAGGCAGTCCATATAATTCATGAGCCAATTTATTCCCAATCCTCCCAACGTGGAGACATATTCCATCACCTACACCGCTGCAACAAAACTAACTTCATCTCAGCAATAATTCGTACATTCTGATGTGTTTCATGTATTGCTTCCACTATCTAGATTAGATATGCCAAATTGGGACATTTTTATATGTATTTGGTGTGTCATACATGTCAGAAATCTCTTCATCTAAAAAAAAGTCCAAATCACGTATTTACATGAGTGATTTAACTTTTTTTAAATTAAGAAGTCTATAATATAATAGTATAAATTCGATTTATATAAAAATATTTTATGCCAAACTAAGGAGCACTCACCAGGCTTGATGTGCCAAATTGATTTAATCTCGAGTTGTCTTACTATTAGTTGATTGGATCTTGACTTTATTTTATTTTATTTTATTTTTTGGAAATTCTGGTATCATTTGTTCAATTTTTGGTTTAGAGCTGAAATTCTTCCTTTTCTAAGTATTTGTTTTTTTAGATGAGGGATTAACTGAAATTATATTGAAAGATCAAGCTTTTATTAGCCATCTAATTAGGCTGAAAAGACAAAGGAGGCTACAAAGCGATCAATATCACTTTTGACTAAATGAGCTAAAAAGTGTGAAACTTTATTGCCTAATCTAGGAGGGCAATAGGGCCACAATAGATGTCTTATTGCCACAACCTAATTTAGTAAATGATAATATTACCCCCAATATGTTTCCGACTTATTTTGTGACTGACCGCCACAAGCCTTCTATATTCTATCGTTCCCCCTTGTTCCCTCTCGTTCTCCTTTTTCAAATCCACCCTAACACAGACCAAAATCAAATAATTATTTCATGAACTACACTCCTCCTCTCCACCTCTTAACCTCTCAAATCTTGGGCGGCCTCTTTCCACCTCTCAAATCTTCAGCTACTGCAATTTGATTTGTTTCACCACCCCCATCGACTCCAATGTTATTCCTTGCACTTACAACTCACGTCCTCCTTACATGAACATTCAAGCGAAGATTAGATTTTCGGAAGGGTTTAGAGAAAAAGGATTGAGATGCGAGGAGTGACCCCAAATGCGAGAGATTGAGAAGTGTAGATAATTGGGAAGTTCTTTGGCCTTTTTCCCTCTCTCTTTGGAGGAAGGACGAAGGTGTATGATGACGGAGAAATGGAGGAAGAGAAGGAGGAAGGGACGCGGGAAGGGATGGCAGTGGTGCCAATAGAGGGCTGAAGAACAATAAGAAAGCTTTTTCTAATGGTTTACTAAACAAGAACTGGTTGAAAGGATAATTTTGTCATTAAGTAAAAATCTGTATACACTATATCATTGCCTAATCTAGGAACATAAAGTATATCAACTAATTCAAGTATACCAAACAAGACTCTGATATCCTGAATAAGGTGACCTAGAACAGAAAATAGAGCTTCATCAGATTGCAACATATTAGTAACATTTTTGGCATCACTGACCAGAGCAAATCCTGCCAGCTGAAGTTCATGTTATGAATAGAAGAAATGAAATGGCAAGAATGGAGTAGAAACAAGTGTTTTCCTTTTGTAATTTGGGAATATCAAAACCTGTAGAATTCGAGGCGTGTATATCACTTTCCTTAATGGTTTGATTGCCCCCACTATACTCAATAGTTTGCTTTTGGGTGAATAGTAATCTACCTCTAGGATACAACAAATACTTGAAGACTTTTTAAAAGCAAAATTTGAGAAATCTTCTCAAGAACAATGTATAAGAAGAGAGACAGATTTTAATGATCAATGAATAATAATGAATTAGTGGATATAACTCTCTTTTATAGAGATGGAAGTTCAGAGGAATCCATTGGGATACACATTTTCAATCCATGGAACACCTCTCTTGGACCAAAAGTTGCAACTCTCTCCATTTTACCCGTTTTCAATTTTCAAACGGTCATCTATTAATTATATAGCGCGCACATTCCCGCACTGTAGCAACGCATGTGCGCTGAACATTTCTGGCTACTGCCTTCAACACACATGTGCTACAATAGAAGCACGCATGTGCGCTGAAATACATATATATATATATATATATTTTAAAATTGCAACACATACTCACCAATTCTATTTATATCACAAACTACAAATTTACATTCCCCCACTTAGTTTGTAATATAAATACAACTCACTATCTCTTTTAACATCATGCATAAAGAAAAGTGACTATTGTCTTAAACTTTTCTGTAGTGTAAATAACTCACTAGACCTAATCAAATCAAGGTGGCATTTGTTGTGCTTAAACCATGATTTAAATTAGACTAGAATTATCACACACATGAACTTGTTAACCTTATACATATGTTCACAAAATAGCTTTAGCACTGTTACCGACCATGTGCTCTATCCTAATTCATGATCATGTACAAAAGAGAACCCAAAACTTTTAGTCTATAGGCTTTAGAATTTCCAGCATGGCCAACAAACACACGTTTAAGTGCTCTCGGTCCCAACTTTACTCTTTTAATATCCGGGACTCTACAATAGGCTATACATCCCCAAACTTTAAGATAAGTTAAGTTTGGTTTTCTCCCTTTCCATATTTCATATGGTGACACTTTAGTCTTGAGAGACGGAATTCGATTATGTAAATGACAAGCAGCCAACAAAGCTTCTCCCCACAAATTTCTTGGCAAACTAGAACTTAGAATGATGGTGTTAAACATAGCTACTAAAGTTCTATTCTTTCTTTCAGCCAAACCATTTTGTTGTGGAGTGTATGGAGCACTTGTTTGGTGTAGTATAATACCATTTGTTCACAAAATATTGAGAATTCGGTAGAAAAATATTCACCACCTCTATCACTCCTATACATTTTGATTTTCACATCCAATTAATTTTCTACAAGAGATTTATAAGATTTAAACATATCAAATGCTTCATCATTTGCTTTCATTAAATAAGCATCACATATCTTGAACAATCATCAATGAAAGTGATGAAATATATATTACCACCTCTTATTAGAAAACCATTTAATTCACAAACATCCGAATGTACAAGTTCTAATAATTGTGTATTTCTTTCAACTTTTGGAAAGGGCAACTTAGTTATTTTTGCTTGAACGCATTTTCAAATGTCTTTTCAAAATTATCTTTGATAGATATTAACCCATGTTTAGACATAAAATGAAGTATTTTATAATTAACATGTCCTAATCTACCATGCCATAAAGAATAAGAAGAATCCACAATATAAACAGAAATATTGTCCTTATTGATACTAAGTTTAAACATGCCATCAGCACAAGAGTAGCCCTTTCCTACAAATACACCATTCTTGGACAAGATAACTTAGTTTGACTCTAATACAACTTTCAGCCCTTTCTTATTCAATACATCGACTGATATAAGATTTTTCCTAATTTTCGGAACATGAAGTACATTCATTAACACAAGCTTCTTGCCGGAAGTGAATTGCAACTCCATACTTCCCTTGCCATGAACTTTGACTGAAGCATGATTTCCCAAAAGCACTTCATAGCTATCAGGAACATCTTCATAAGTCTTGAATTGAGACTTATCATTGCAAATGTGCACGGTAGCACCAGAGTCATACCACCAATCATTTGATTTGGTTGAAGTTGCCACATTTAATTCAAAAATCATACCAATGTGACAATAAGTTATCATTGCAACAATTTCAGCATCTCTTTCAACAAGATTTGCTTTAGGGGCATTGTTCTTCTTTTGTTTCTTGTTGGAATTACACTCATTTTTATAATGCTCTTCCTTGCCACAATTATAACATAAATTCTGTTCTTTTTGAACTTGTCTTTAGAAGAACTTGTAATTTGACTCTTATTTTCATTAACAAAATTCACTTTTGAAACAAGTTCTAAATCCTTCTTATGAAGATTTCTAGTATCTTCTTCGATTCTCATATGTTTCAAAACTTGATCAATTGTTAAAATTTTAGTAGTATGAAGCATTTTCATTTGATAATCATTCCAACTAGAAGGCAATTTTGCAATAATTTCCCCCACTTGCAATGATTCTGAAATTTCAACACTAAGATCTTTTAATTTTGGAACAATAATTTGAAGGTCATGAACTTGATCCAAAATTGAAGAATAGTCAATCTAGAGAGTCAAAATATTTCTTAATAAGAAATTTGTCCGCACCTTATTTTTGTGTAGCATATTTATGTTCCAAGGCAGCCCAAATTTCCTTTGGAGATTTGACCGCTGTGAAAAGATCATAGAGACGGTCTGACAGCGTATTGAGAATGTGACCTCTACACACAATCTCATCCTCATCTTCCTTTTCTCCCGTTGTGCCTTGAGTTCCTCTGAATCTCCAATAGTTGGTGCAGGAATTTCAGGCAATGCAGGGTCCAAAACATAAGCAACTTTTACTGCAGTGAGGAAAAACATCATCTTGTCTTTCCACCGGTTGAAATTTGTTCCGGTTCCATCAAGACGATCCAATTTTACGAAATCTTGATTCATTACTTTAAAGGCAGACTCACCACTTGTTTCCATGATTACTCACAATCAAAACCTTAAGATTGTTATGAATAAAAGAAATGAAATGGCAAGAATGGAGTAGAAACAAGTGTTTTCCTTTTGTAATTTGGGAATATCAAAACCTGTAGAATTTGAGGCGTGTATATCACTTTCCTTAAGGTTTTGATTGCCCCCACTATACTCAATAGTTTGCTTTTGGGTGAATAGCAATCTACCTCTAGGATACAACAAATTCTTGAAGACTTTTAAAAGCAAAATTTAAGAAATCTTCTCAAGAACAATGTATAAGAAGAGAAGACAAATTTAAATGATCAATGAATAATAATGAATTAGTGGATATAACTCTCTTTTATAGAGATGGAAGTTCAGAGGAATCCATTGGGATACACCTTTTCAATCCATGGAACATCTCTCTTGAACCAAAAGTTGCAACTCTCTCCATTTTACCCATTTTTAATTTTCAAATGGTCATCTAGATGTGTATAAGAGACAGATATATATACATCTTATGTATTTCAGCAGCACATGTGCGCTGAACATTTATACTGCCTTCAGCGCATATGCGCTGCTATAGAAGCGCGCATGTGCGCTGAAATATATATATATATATATATATATATTTAAATTTCAACACATACCCACCAAATCTATTTATATCACAAACTACAAATTTACAGTTCAACACCTAGGTCCACAGTTATTTTCACTGCCAATATTTCTACATGTTCCGGCGAAGCCATATTGCAAGCGTGAAATCCCTACTTTTTGGTAGGCTTTTGTAGAATACATTGTTATAGCAAGGGCTTAAGTTATAATTATTAAAAATTATAAGTAACTGACGTTTCAAACTAATCACATATGAATATTTTAATTATTTTTAGAGTTCTAGAATTTTGAATGAGGGAGTCAATAAGGGAGACTAACGAGAGAAAAATCTAAGCAAGTGGGTCTCATCAAATCAATGATAATCATGTTTAAACCTTTTATTAAATCGTTCGGTGTGAGTTTTGATTTGGTTTCATGTCTATAAGGTTGAATTTTTATTTTGAGTTGATTAATCATAAGGTTTTGCTATTTTGCAAGATTTAATGTTTATTGGTAGTGTATATATATAAACTGTATACTCTATTTAGGTGAAGTGTATATTTTGTTACAAGATTTTAGCTATTCATTAGTTTCCTTAGTTAGGCAGATTCAAGCCTATATAAAGGCTATTCCTATATCATTGTAAGTGTGGCATTCAATAGAATATTCCTTCACAAATCTTCACATGGTATCAGAGCCTCATTTTGGGGTCTGACCTAGTTATCTTTCAGTTGATTATCTTCCTTCAGTAAAGGTACTTGGATCTCGTTTGTTACACCATTAATCACTATCAAGCTACCATTTCCACTTCTCAATAGATCATTCTCTCGTCAATTTCATCATTTTTTTTATCTCCATAAAAATCTTTCTGCTAGTTCTCTAATCAACTACGCAAATTTTGGTAACCAAATAACCATTCATGTGCCTGCACATGCCTTTGACCTGCTATCCAATCGGGTGCAAAACAGGTCTGCAAAGAACTTGAGGTTGAAGACAACTGAAGGTGTGTTTTCAAAATCACACCTTCAGTGTCCACACATCTGAAAGGTTTCAACTAACAAGAAGCTACGTCATTAAAACCACGTCACGTGACACGTCTCTGCCAATATCAATAAAGTCAGCCACATCATCGAACACGTGGATCCACATCAATTTTTGTCCTATATTTGCCACATCATCTAACACGTCATCATTACATGTGTCAAAAATGCCATTGCCAGATCCAACTGGCATCTTTATAGTTGGACATTTTACTACCTCATCAGTATCTGGTCTATCCTAGTTCTAGTTCACTTAGTCCAATTTGGTTTGGTCTTTCATCCTGGTTCAATTAGCCTTGTTTATCTTATCTGGTTTAGCAAATTATCTTTTTTAACTCCTGTAACCACTAATAATCTTGGAATGGTCATTAAGCATGTTCTTTCTAAACTTATTCTGTCTTTTAATATGACACACTGTGTTACCCGAGCACTGGTTGGTATCTGGACTCTACTTTCTCTAATCACATGACTATTGATTCCATATTTTTCTCTTCAAAACACCACTCACACATACATTCTATCCACACAGCTAATGGTTCTATCATGTATGTTAGTCACATGAGTAATATATCTACACCATCTCTATGATTGCTAGATACTTTTCATGTTCCAAAATTGACATTAAATCTTGTTTCTATTCGTCAACTTGTTGAAATTAGAATTGGTGTCTTCTTCTAAAAACTATTACTGGTTGTCATTTATAGGATCGTTAGACTGGACAACTCCATGGAACTGATCGTAAAGTTGGACGTCTATTTGAATTAGACAATCTCGAACTTCCCTCGTCTATCCAGGTGCAATTAGCAGCTTTAACATCTTCCATTCCTTCTTTGAGTCTATGGCATTCTCGTTTGGGACATGTATCTTTGAATTGACTTAAGACATTAGCTTCTAGTAGTCAATTACGAACTGCCAAAAATGACTCTACTGATTGTGTTTCTTGTCAACTTACTAAAAGTCATACACTGCCATCCTCTTCTAATGATTCTGTCTTAAATGCACCATTTTATTTAGTACATTTAGATATTTAGGGTCCATCCCTAACACCTACTATGGGAGGTTCTAGACATTTTGTTATTTTCGTAGATGATTTTACCCGATACACATGGCTTTATCTCATGAAACATAAGTCTAAATTTCCACAAATTTATCATGATTTTGCTATTATGATCAAAAATCAATTTTGGCAGTCTCATACCATCAAAATTCTTTGTAATGATAATGCCATGTAATACAAAGAAACCTCCTTTCTTATCTTTCTTTTCCAACAAGGTACCATTTTTTTTATTGTTCTTATCCAAGTACTTCCCAACTAAATGGTTGTGCTGAACATAAATACCACAATAATCATGACACAACTCGTGATCTCTTACTTTTATCTTCTTGTCCAGAATGCTTTTGGGGTAAAGCTACTCTTACTGCTATATACCCTATCAATCGGATCCCATTCCCTTTACTGAAATCAGTCTCCTTATGAGCGTATGTCTAGTTGTCCTCCAAACTATAAAAATGTTAAAGTTTTGGTTGTTCTTGTTTTGTTCTTCTTCAACCCCAAGAGTACACCAAACTAGAAGCACGTCCTAGGCTTTGTTGTTTTATAGGATATAGTATTAAGTATAAGGGTTACCATTGTTGGGATCCTCAATCTAAACGGTTACGACATTCATGAACTCACGAGCCCTCAGCTAGTCTTTTCAAAGACATTACATTTTTGACAGGTTTCTCTCGTTATGTTATCTTTTGTGAATATCAAATGTAGAT
Source organism: Cinchona pubescens (assembly GCA_025175665.1). NCBI lineage: Eukaryota > Viridiplantae > Streptophyta > Magnoliopsida > Gentianales > Rubiaceae > Cinchona > Cinchona pubescens. Next base: position 587,510 of record JANKKI010000105.1, read on the forward strand.
GTGTGATGTCCAAGTTTAATCTCTTTCCATCTTCCTCACTGCCTCAATTTACTCTTCCCACACTCGATATTTTTCTAGAAATTGTTCCGTCAATAAGTTTTCTTCTTGAGGTATCTAACTCTGATGGTCACAATGGCATTCTATCCGAGGATCAAGGTCCAGCTAAGGGCCTTAGCATTTCCACTTCTCTTGCATCTTCTATTACATTACTACCTTTACCTCTTCGTCAATTTACTAGGGTAAGAGAAGTAGCTACTCGCCTTCATAATTTTCATTACTTCGCTACTATCCTTTGTTTACATGAACTTGATGCCTTTTAAAAAAGTCACCTAGTTATAAAATTTATAAAAACATTTAAATCCTACTACTAACTAGGCGGCACCCGCAAGTATATGGTTGTCAACTAATAGTAGAGAGAAGTAGGGATCAAACCCACAAGGAGTTGGTTGGTGATTAAAAACTATTTGGTTGGATTATTAGTTCAAGTGGTTGATCTTAAAGTGATTAAACTAAAACTAGAATTTAAAAGATTAAGAAAGCAATTTAACGGTTAACTAGTAAAGCAATTTAAAAGTGAGCATTAACATCAAAGCAAGCATTTTTAAGAAAGCAATTAAAGGAAGTATGTAAATAGATGGCATTTAAGAAAGCAGTAAAAGAAGCAAGTAAAGTGGAAAGAATCATAGTGGAGCCATTAACTAGTCAACACTACTAATTATCACTAAGCAAGAACAATTAAAGAAAACCCATTAACTATTCTAAATTACCAATTATCACTAATAACGCATTTTTAAGAAAAATTCATTAATTAATCTACCCATTAAACTAAGACAACAAGTAAAAGAAGCATTATATGAAAAGTTCAAAAATTAATCCTATTAATTAATCTAAGAAAGCACACGTAAATTATCAATTAAATTAAACTACGCTAAGTTAAGACAATTTAAGCAAATGACATTAAATATAAATTAAAGAGAACGTACACTAAGTCTTTTTAATCTACAACTAAGAAGTTTGAACCTACACTAAATTATACCTAATCTAAGAAAATCCTCCTCAAATGGGAGGAAAATGAAGAACTACTTCTACTCCTACAACTAAATCTACCCTACTTCCTACTTCTATTTCCTACTTAGTCTCCAAAGAAGTTTAAAAGAGGTATTTATATGCCTAGGGTTGGAGAAGGATGTTGCAGCTACAATTTGCAACGGAATGAACGACTTTGCACTTCAAAATTACTCATACCGTGCTCAATGACCACGGTCACTAACGGCTTGGTGACCGCCGTCAGTAAAATACTTTCTTTAATTTATTGACCGCAGTTACTAATGCTCACGTGTATTTTCCTGGTGACCGCAGTCAATTAATTTCCTTCTTCATATTAATGACTGCGGTCACTAATGCTTCTTGTTAATAACGCGGTTAACGAGTACAGTCAAATTTCTAGTAGAAATGTGGTCAATTTTTCTCTAGTGACCACAGTCAATGATTTCATTCTTCAAAATATTGACCGCGGAAAATGGCTACTTGAGGGCTTGATTTGATCCGTTTCTTGCTTGTGTCGCGTCGTTTTCTCTAATCGAATCCTACAAATAAATGCACTCTATTAATTACATAAAAATACTAAATTAAAACGACTAACACAATTTAGAACATAAAAGGAAAAATTGACAAAAACAATACTTAAAACCTAAAAATATTCGAAATTAAGACAAAAATATTCAAGTATATGGTACATAAAACTCTAGTTTCCTAGAGTTATCAAGCCTCCAAACTTAAACTTTTGTTTGTCCGGAGCAAAATAAAGAACAAAAATTACAACTAACACCAAACACATAACACCACCAATGAATTGAAATGCTAAACCATTGTGCTCTAATCAAAAATGAAAATGTGGTTTTAACTCAACAAACTCAATATTTTTAGGCATCTCTTCGTTTATGAAAGTATTTACTAGTTTTCTACATCTAGAGATCACAAAAATTACTTTGACTAATAAAGAGTTAATTGAATGCCAATTCAAATGTATGTTGATCTAGAACAAAAAAGTCAAGTTTTCCAAATATTGTCCCAAGTATAAAAAGATCATTAGGACTTATTCTAAAAAGTACAAATCAATACAATTGAACATACAAGAATATTTTTTGGCACCGCAAAGTTAAGCAAAAAACATCAATCAAAGTAATGACACATCCCCAACTTTCTAATATCTAATAGCTCAGATCACATAGGACTTTTAAAGCTTGTAATATAGGCTAAGGTAATAAGGTATGATAAATTTGTATAAGAGTGATTTAAATCACCTTAGTCAATCTAATACAAGCTCATGGACCACCACCCCAAACATATGATTCCCAAAATCAACTTTACTTAACCAATTTACACTTTGAGGCGCAAAAACATTATTTCATACTAGACCAACTTTTGAAGTCAAAATGAACCTTCTTTATTCAATAAAAACAAAACACTTGCAATTTGTTAATCTTTCCTTTTTTTTTGTACAACTATAACAATAACAATTATATGAAAATTATATAATGGAAATGTAAACAATATTCAGTTCCCAACAAATGTACAAAAATTTCTTTCAAACTATCATAAAAATTTTGAACTATTACATTGGAGACTAAGGTAGATCCACCACAATGACTGAGGTGATAGGATGAAGAAAGGATAAATAAAAGTGAAGTGACTAAGTTATATGGTTAATAAAGAAATTAGCCTATAAGGCTCGGTGAGGGCACTAAGGATAATATCAATGTAAGGGAAGATTTTTGCCTCAAACGGTCCAAGAAAATGCCTAGATCATTTCCAAAATCTGGCTAACTTGGCTAAAATAGGGAATTTACACTACCCCAATCATTATACGTGCCAAATTTCAACAAAACCCACAAACTATCTCAAAAATACAAGTCCATACAACATGATCAAATGACAGCTTAAGTCATTTCTTTTACACTCAAAATCAATTCTCAAAAATCTTTTGAAATGTTTAACCATATCAACCATTAATTGAATTTGGCATTGGAAAAACTCTACAAAAAAGTAAAGTTTGAGGTCATCAATTGAAATTGACATTGGAAAAACTCCAGTTAAGAAAACCATTTTATGAAGTAGTTGAAAATATTGTTGAGTTTCAAAGGTTAAATCTCACTTTTCACATGAAATGCAACTATGTTCAACATCTAATTTCAATTATCACAAACGAAAAAAATAACACCATTCCCAATTAACAAGACAATAGACACTGCCAAACTTGTCAACTTATTTATTGATGAGTAAAACTCATCCTACCACTCAACCATATCACAAAAAACAAAAACATACTACTAAAAACATAAAACTAGCTAGATATAATTTAAGGCAATGATTTTGAAGTATATTTGGACAACAAAAAGCTCTTCTAGAAAATAGACAACATAACAATCAAATAAATGTGACTGTGAAGAATTAAGCACAAAGTGAACTTAGAACAAGAGTGCTATTAACCTTAATTTTGAAATTCATCAAATTAAGCTCAACACTAAACAAGCTAAGCAATGAGAAATTCCAAGTAAACCATATAAATGCTATATGAATTAAGCACATAAGTCTTGAAAATTGAATTTCTCTCAACCACCAATCATGGAAACACTAATTAAGAAAAAGAGTTCTTGGGCTTCACGGGGTTCAAACAATTAAAGAAAAGATAAAACACACATAAGGGTAACAAGGTTTATCACAACAAATAGGTTATCTAAATGCCCAACTCATGCCCCCAAATTTAGTTTATCACATAATTGACTTCAAAGAAACATACAAGCCACAAGACTATTCTTCATCTATTTCAAGCATTCACATGATTTCCTCAAACTAAACTCAATTATTTAGTACATGAAATGTATCAACAACTAGAATATCCACAATTAAATGATAAAATCAAGTTTAAGTTCAACCAACAATTATTACAGAATCAAAAGAATAATATATTGTAATCAATCATTATCATCAACAGCCAACTATGTCCAAGAAAACCCAAAATCAATGACTGACATCAAAATATAAATTAACTTAAGCACAAGGGTACAAGCATTTATTACCCATTGGGTCATTAAACTTTGCTGAATAAGTACAAGAAAGCATAATAAATAAAAAGGGAAGAAATACTCCCTCAACACCAAGGAGGTTTCCCACCAATGTAGTAGTCCTTGGTAAGCTTGCTCCAATGCTTAGCTCTTCCGAAATTCTCAAGGAATTGAACTTTGGCGTTGATAGTTTGGACCTCCTTGGCCCCCTCTAGAATGTATCCTTCTTCTTTCACTTCTCCTATAATCGGCTCTTTTTCTACGAACACCACAAATGGAATCTCTTTTGTTAAAACCGGCACATACTCACACTCATGTAAAGGGAAAGTTATGATTCCTCTATATAAGTGTTGAGTGTCTTGCTTGTTGTAATTAAAAATTCAAGAGCTACTTGGGAACCGGTTTCTTCAACGATATCTCTGTTCATTTTATCTTTCCTTAAACTGGTTCTTTACCCATTGATGGAAGTGTTGGAGTCCCACGAATCCCGTTCATTGAATTTTGACAAGTTGGTCTTGTAACAGATTGTTAGATGTGGCTTGCTCTTCATAGAACCTAGCTATCTCTCCTCGAAGTTGAGCTTGCTTTTCTCAAAGTTGAGCCATTTCTTCTTGGAGTAGGGCCATTTCTTGAAGTGTCATCTTCCTTTCCACTAATCTTGTCTCATCAAATTCTTTAGTTGGTGGATGAAAGAATTGGGACTCTATTGGTTCATAAAATTGTTCTCGAGTTCTTAAACACAACAAAGCAATATAATTTGATAAAATGAAACAAAAATTCTCAAGACATTGACTTACATCGATTCATGGTGGTTCAAGAAATTAACTTACAAAGGCATTGAAGATTGTTCTAATAAAGAAAAAAAAAAGACCCTGAAAGGAAACAAAATTCAATAAAATGGATGACATATTAATTCAAAGAACAAAAGAATGATGTGAATTTGTGATAAAACTAAATCTATAAAGAGACAATTAAAAGAAATTTATCTAAGGAAAATGAGACAATAGGAATATATTTTTTATTACTCCAAATTAATGTTTTTTCCCACATTCGTTTCACCACCATCACCATCGCCACCCCAAATTGCTGCAACAACACCTTTATATATAAGCATGTTTGATTTTTTGATGGGTTGAAATTTTTTTTATTTCAAAATAGATAAAGATGCTGATAAGTTTGTGAGTTTTTTGAAATTAAAAAGAGATTTGGGATAAAGAAGAATAGAATAAGCGAGAGATGGTGAGGAAATAGAAAATTAGAGGGGAGAAAATTAGAGGGCATTAGAGAGGGAGTGTGACATACATTCCAATTAGGTCTTGCCAGATAAGAGAGAGACTGTGGCATAGATAAGTATTAAGCGTCAACTTTATTATATTTATATATGATGAGGGGCAAAAAAGTTTCGAAGTGCCAAAAAATAGATTTGCTCAATCTTATTTTTGTATATGACTTACCTCATGATATAATCAGGAAATATCTTCTTCCTCAAAATCTGTCTTCCAATAGTGATCGACCATAGAATCCTACACGGTAAATATTACAGACTTCATTATCTTCATTGGAAAGAATTAAATGAATAGAAGATTAAACTTTATATTAATACAAATGATTAAGATCAATGTATGTAGTAGTTTTGTTTCAAAGCAAAAAAAAATAAAAATGTATAGGATATGTGACAATGTTGACCTTCCCATCACTATCAACTATGAAAGCCTATATATCACATGTATTTATTCATTTATGTAGTACTACATGACCAAATAAATATTAAATTATTTCAAACTCAAATCAGATTATCAAGAGACAAAAATATATCACAAGTGATATGCTATATTAGCACAACACAAAGCTTTAAACGTTTGCATATAGATTATTAGTTACTTAGTTTATTTCAAAATGGACTAATAAATAAGAAGACTGGAATCGAATCTTTTGGCACCGTGGTGTATATTGAATTGATCTATCTCTTATTCTGTTTATTTTAATGATCAAGTTTTATGATTGGTTTGGTATGTTAATTTCTTTTTAGTCCTAGATTAATTCAAATGATTAAGATTATTATCGTACATTGTAGAAATGTGGAAGATTATATTTCAATCCACCTTTATAATATCTTAGAGAAATTATACATTACATTGTGTTTGGAAAAGAAATGCTCAAAAAACTGGGGTGTACATTTTTGAATTAGAATGAACTTAATCTTACGGATTATGTTTCAATTAATCCACCATTTTACACGCAATTGTCATAAAACCAACTAACTTAGCTACATAATTTTAAGCCTAAGCTTGATTATTGGTGGCCTTACATTTGGTTTGCTTCTTAAAACTCCATTAAATTTATATATTACAATGAGTACTACTAACTTTAAAGTCAATGAAACACATGTTATCATGCTAGCATCTTCTTTTTTTACTAATTTCATGTACTAAATGTGTATCTGATTCTTGTTTCACTTTTTGTTATCATGCTTTCCTTCAATTTTCCTCAATTTAACTCAATTCCCCTAAGCTTAAATTTTGATGATAAATATAACCTCCTGCTTTCGTTTAGGGTGGTGAAAATCTAGTACACATTTTGGAACAACAATAAAGTCTAGACGGAAGAACATTGCGACAAAGTAAGTTTTCCATCATTCTATTTGTGATACAAGTTATAAAATTCATAGAAACTTCAAGATATATTAAATTGTTGTGGATCTTTTGGATGACCCTTGCCAAGTAATGATTGATTATTTTGTTTAAAACCTTGTCAGGTCATGATTGATATTTTATGTTGCATTTTCTTTTAAAATTTCTTTTGGATGACCCTTGCCAGGTCGAGATTGTTTTATTCAATTTTAGTGATAGTAAAGCTTACTTGGTACGAAATTTATGAATCTTAAATTGTCAAGTCAACCTTTTCCGTGTCATGAATATTTATTTTGATTTGTTTTCAACTAGGGGAATGGTCTAAAGTTAGGGGATATTCTGCCAATCAAATTTTATGAAAAATACCATACTCTTGATCTAAAATATGATAACTAACAAATATGACACTTATTGATAAATTCTAAAACATTTGAATATTTGATTCTCAGATTATGGAAATGCACCGTAGTTGTAGTTGGATGTAAGAAAGGCTCTTGCCTAACCTTTCTTGTTATACTCCACAAATTGACGGTTTAAGTCAATTTGTGCAATTTGCATGCATGCAACCACAATATATAAATGATCATGAAATTCAGTGTCCCGACTCTAAGGATAAAAACATGAGACTAATGAATCCTGATAATGTGTTTGAGCATATTCTAAAATTTGGGTTTATTGAAAATTATTGGTATTGGACTGCACATGGGGAGTTTGAACCAATTGGGGTCGATATTCACATGGGTGATTCCAGTACACTTGAATTTATGAATGCACATCATTGCACATGCCAAAATATGGTATTTAATGCTATTGGTCCAAGTAATTTTGGATTTGACCACTACTATACTGAGGTCAGAACAACAAGGATGTAGATGAACCTCCAACTGGTGAGTCTACACGATTTTATGATATGTTAAAATCTATTCGATAGCAGCTGTATCTCAGTTATGAAACATTTTTTGAACTGTCCATGGCTGTTCAATTGATGAGTCTAAAATCTAATTACAACTTATCTCAAGGATGTGTGGATCGAATGTGTGATATTGTAAAATGGCAGTTCCTTCCAGTAATTGTATGCCAAATAACTTCTATGACATAAAGAAACTTGGTCTCTTTGCCATTAAATACGATTGTTGCATAAATGGGTGTATGTTGTACCATAATACTAGAGAAAAAGAATGCAAACTTTGTCATCATCCTCGCTACAAACCCCCTAAAATGGAGAGGGAAAGATGTAAACCAGTTCCTTTCAAGCGAATGCATTACATGTCACTCATTCCAAGATTGAAAAGATTGTATGCCTCATTTCATTCAGCAAAACACGTGAGATAGCATTCTAAAAATAGGATAGAGCCAGGTGTCCAGTTGTGTCATCCATCAGACGGTGAAGCATGGAAACACTTTGATCAAACGCATTCGGATTTTGCCACAGAACCAAGGAATGTTAAACTTGGCCTATGTGCAGATAGTTTTAACCCATTCAATAATAATGGAAACCATACTCATGTTGGCCTGTAATTGTTACTCCGTATAACCTTTCTCCGAAAATGTGCATGACAACTCCATATATGTTCCTAACTTGTTTAATTCTAGGTCCACAGAATTTGAAAAGTAGTATTGATGTTTATTTACAGCCTTGATTGATGAGCTTAAATTTTTATGGGAAGAAGGGGTCCCAACATATGACATCTCCAAAAACTAGAACTTCCAAGTGAAGGCAACACTCATGTGGACAATTAATGATTACCATTCTTATGGCATGCTATAGGGTGGAATAGAGTTGGAAAATTGGCATGCTGTATTTGTATGGAGAAAACCAAGGCATTCATATTGAAATTTGAAGAAAAAAATTTGCGGTTTGATTGTCATTAAGCAATTCTTGCCTATTGATCATATTTTTAGGATGAATAAAGATTCTTTTTATAAAAATCATGTCGAAAGATCAAACCCTCTTATCAGATTAAGTGGTGCTAAATTGTTTGAGCGAGTTAAAAAATTGCCCCACATACTAGAGTTGAAAGTATATCATTAAAAAATTTAAGGATATGGGGTGACACACAATTGGTCCAAACGAAGCATATTTTGGGATTTACCTTATTAGAAGCATAACTTAATCCACCACAATCTGCATGTAATGCACATAGAAAAAATATGTTTGATAATGTGTTCCACACTATGATGGACAACAACTAGACAAGACAAAAGACAATTTGAAGGCAAGGCAGGGCTTGGGTGTATATTGTAGATGAAGTGCATGAGAGTTGAAAAGTCCTACAAAATGGTAAGCTTGCCAAACCAAAAGCAAACTTTGTTTTGACAATGGAACAAAGACGAGAGATATGTTCTTGGCTTGAGGGGTTGAAGATGCCAGATGGCTATCTGCTTCAAATATAGCAAGATGTATGGACATGAATGGAGGCAAATTAGTGGGGGTGAAGAGTCATGATTGTCATATGTTTAGAACAAATATTTCCACCAAGATTTTTTGATGTAATGGAGTTTTTGCCCATGCATCTGCCTTACGAAGCACTGGTTGGAGGACCCATTCAATATAGGTATAGAACGAATATTTCCACCTAGATTTTTTGATGTAATGGAGTATTTGCCCATACATCTGCCTTACGAAGCACTGGTTGGAGGACCCGTTCAATATAGGTAGATGTATCCATTTGAGAGGTAATAATCATTTTTGTAAATTTTAATTAGCATTGACATGTTGTAAATTAACAATATCTATTTTTTGTTAAACCAAGTATAGATTTCTACACAACATGAAAGGCATAGTTAAGAATAGAGGTCATCCAGAAGGCTCAATATGTGAGGCTTATTTATTTCTTGAGACATCATACTTTTGTTCTTATTACTTTGAAGCTGATGTACAAACAAAGATCAGCCACAAGGATTGGGCAAAATGAAAATCATGGATTTGATGCAACCTTGCCTATTACTCTATCTGTTTTCAATAAAACAGGGTGACTAGATGGTAAGAGTGTACGTCGATTCTTGACCAATCAAGAGATAGCACTGCAAACTTGCACGTCCTATTAATTTGTGATGTAGTCAAGCCATTCCTGATGTACGAATAACATGCATTATTTGATTTAACTTGCTTGTATATTATCTTATTACTTATTAAAAAATATTGTGTGTAAGATATATGAGCAATCAGTGCGACGTTATTTTCCTCAACTAACTAATAAGGAAGTCAAGAAATTAGTGGAGGATAACTTTGTAGTTTGGTTTTGCTAATATGTAAGTATTAGTACAACATTCAGTAAATAGCTAATTGTAAATCTTATCTAATATTACATTTTACCTCTTATAAATAGGTTGTAAATCCACAAAACATGGTGCAAAATCAGCATTTGCATGACCTATCGTGGGGCACTAGCGGAGAGGTAGTTCAAAGATGGGTGAAATTCTTTGTTAATGGGTACATCTTCCATACTAGTGAATGGGCAAAGGATAAGAAGACAAATAATAGCAGAGTATTTGTTAAAAGTGAGGGATCCAGTAAATTTTATGGTATCGTTAAAGAGGTGCTCAAATTACAATATCCAAATCGAAAAAAGGTTGTGATTTTTAACTGTGATTGGTTTGATTCTGTGAGTAATCAAGGTATTAGGGTGCACAACCAATATGGAATTGTTGAAATTATGAGAAATGGGAGATATCCAAAATTTGACCCATTTATACTTGCACAACATGCAGCTCAAGCCTGTTGTCTTGCTTATCCTGGTAGAATACAGGACAAAGTGGATTGGTGGGTAGTCATAAAGTCAAGGCCAAGGAGTAGAATTGACAAGGAGCATAATGTAGAGAATGCGTACTAGGATCAACGTGTTCTAAATGTTCTCACAGTTTTAGATAAGGATCCCATTGGTCTTCTAGTAGACAGTGATGAGATCGGTATATGAAGAAATTGATATGCAAATTGAAATTCCTTTCGTAGATGAAAAAGGCGAGGAGGAAGAAAATGAGGATGATGATGAGGAGGAAGAAGATGAAGATGAAGATGAAGATGGCAAAGAAGAAGAAGATGAGGAGGAAGAAGATGAAAATGTCCAGTATGAGGAAGATGAAGATGATGTAGATGAGAATGAGGAAGATGACGATTGCTAACTTCTTTTCCTTTTAACATTAATTTTTAATTTTCCATAAATTTATAGGATTTGCACTTGGAACTATTACTTTTAGTATAAAGTTGATGAGCCCTTTCTTTCTCTTTTTCTTTTTTTGGTTTTGGAACTATTACTGTGTTTTTTTTTAATTAAAATTTGTGGTATTTAAAAATCTGGATCGGTGTTACATTTGAATCATTTGAGCGGTAAGTGATTTAGTCTTTTGATATTTTTTTTTCTAATTTTTTTGGGATCATTATATTGATAGATCACATTCTTTTGTTAATTTTTTTTGGCAATCAATCTGCTACTTCCTAGTAACTATTTTGTGTATCAGAGCGTTGAACTAGAATAAGGATTTTTAATGGATTTGATTTGTTCATTTGCTTTCTATGAAAATCTTGAGTTTAGATGCATATAAAAGTTAAGAGTATGTTAAAGTATGTAAATGAAATTCCTGGTGATGTTAATTACTCTTGCTGGTATAGAATGTTGATTTTATTGCAAATGCTATTTATTTTTTAATAGAACTTAGAATAAAGGTGGGCTAGCCAAAACAGAATTGCTACTTGGTGATTGAGTAGGGTATTTTGCATAAATATTTCCACGCAAGTCTTTTAAACTTGGTCTTTGGTAGTTTGTAGTTTTGATTTATGAGATTATTGTAAGTAGTATTGGAGTGGTTACTTGAATGGACTAATAATTGTAACGTTTATTGGCTCTCAATCAATGGAAGTTGTACAAAATTCCCAAAAAGCTGTAATTTTTAATTAATATTTTATTATTGAGTGCTGCTTTGTTCGACAATTATGTCTTTGGCTATATTTTTAGGTTCAATATTCCTTAATCTCTTTTTAATGTGCTACTTATGTTTGATGTTTTACCTTGATGACAAAATTTTCAAAAACCATCTAGCCTGAAATCTTAGTCATACCAGCCATCTTATTCATTGTGACGGGAAAGAGGATCTATGAGTTCTTTAGTTAATGGTGAAGCTTCTACTTGGAATAAAAGAATTGGTAAAAATATTAAAGCAATATGAATTGAGACCAAAGTCAGTTGACAACTGACATAAAAAGACTACTTATTACTAATAACCAGTCTTATTCCACGTATAATTTTGGATAGCACATGAATAAGATTATCTTTTGTTGGATCACTATCGTATTTTATTTGATAGGCACCAATTCAAAATTTGTTCTTTTTGTTACCAAGTTCATCATGTTGCTGTTTATTGCTATATTTGGGATGGTTTGGTTTCTTAACATATCTACTGCATTTTTGGAATCTATTTAGCTTTTATGGTTTGACTAATAAAATGTCCAAATGTGCAGGTTTCAGTAAAGTATAGTAATGATAATTGGCATTGTGTTCAAACATTAAGGAAAGCTACGGAGTACTACTATTTTTTTTTTCCTTTTTAATGTTTGAAACTTTTTTGTAATCATGAATTTGTTTTCTGGTGAGATTTTTTAAAAATGTTCTGTTTATGTTATCCATAGCGTATGACTAAACTAGGTGACTTGTTACAAATGGAGACTTTAACATACAAGAAAATGTGAAATCTTGTCCTCCTTCCTAAATTGCAAAAAATTAATTCAACATTGTTAACCATTTTATTGTCCTTAACTATATGGTTTGTGGTTGTTTCAATGCTTTGGCGGTGGTAATAAATGCTGGTTGTGGACATGAAGAACTTGGAGAACATGAAGCCCTTGACCAAGTCCCATACCCACGTCCCCCTTCTTCCTTCTTACAACTTATAATAGTCCATAATGATACCTAAATGAGTTGTTGTAGTCAAAATTTGACTATTAGAAGCAGAGGTGCCTACCTGATTAAACTTCTTTGGAATTTAAATTTATCTTTTCTATAGACACTTTAGTAGGACATGCAACTAGAATGAATTGGGAAGTTAACTCTAGGTTTTGAGTACATAATGTGACGCTATTCTTATTATTTGGTTAATGCACTCAATTTACTACTGATATATATATATATATATAGACGGAGGCCTAAGGGATCTGGGGAAAAGTCTTGGGATACAGAGGGATAAAGGGAAGAGGGTCACAGACGGACTACCTCAAATAAGGGATCAGGTGGCTAAGCCATCCATTAGACAGATATATAATAAACTAAATTAGACAAGATATATGAAGTTTATTAAGTATTCAAAAACTTACAAAGTTTGATGTCTTTAAAGTCTCAACTAGAGATTACAAACGTTTGTAGAAAGAAGGGAGAGAGTTTTTTAGAGAGAGAAGTGTTCTCTAAAAATTGGTGTGTGCTCGTTTAATGTGTTAGGGAGTTTATATAGCAAAAAGTTCTGATTGCTACAGTACCGCATATGCTACAGTACCGCTACAGTATACAGTATAAATTTGTTTGACGTGTTTGCACAGTGTTTGACCGAATTTAAGCAGTATTTTCCGGTGTATCTATTACAAGGTTTTTTATGGAATTTGTGAAAAAATCCCATAACAGTCATCTTCATTTTGGTTTGGATCTTCGTCTTTACTTGTTTGTTCCAACTGTGCTAGAATTTGTTGTAATTGTTTGATGTAGTCTATTTCATTTGAAACTGCTACTAATCTTGTTGCAGATTGAGCCTTCTGTTGAAGGAAGATTGAGTTTTGTTTATCTGCTAGTTTAACCCTTTGCGGGTTCTCTTGAAACCGTTTTTGAATATGTTGCTATTAAGGAATTTTTTATAGTCATATCTTTCCACCACTTTACATAACCCTGTCTGACCAAAAGGGGTAGTTGTCCTTCTGTTTGTTCAATTAGTTCAAATTTTCATTGATATACCCATGCAATGAAAAAGATGGAGAAGAAATGCAAGGATACTTCTATGTATATATGTGTTTGGTGGATTGAATTTCTGTTAAAATTCTTCATAGAACATAATTTGACTTCAGGTACCAAAATCTCCTTTTGTATCCATGGATTTTCCACCAGTTTGAAAACCATGTTGAAAATTGATACTTGTTACCTCGTTTAAAGTAAAATAAATAGGAATGAGAGTTTGTATAATTCTGAAAGGAAAAAGTTTGAAACCATGCAGGCTGGTAATCCCTATAGGTAAAGCTAGGCAGGTTAAAGAGTGCAATGAATTTTTTAGGTTGCTTAAGGTTTTGACTCCAATTAGAGGGCCTAAGAAATTTAAGAATTTGGGCTGAACAATGTATTTGAAATTCATATCATGTTTTCTTGTTAACTCCAGTGAAAGGTTTGAAGTTAACTGATTGGGTATCACAAAGAATATGATAATAATAATCTTGTGATTTTATCAATGTGGATGGTAGAAAGTTGCAGTTTAAGGGTAGGATATTTCTAGCCATTTTATTTGGATCTTAGTCGAAAGAAGAAATCAGGCTCTGTTTGTGTTACTAATATATAATTTGTAGTTTTAACATACTGGTTTGGTATTTGTGACTGTGAAGGTATTTGCTTGGATGTAGACATGGCTATAGATTCCTTGGATTGAAATCCAATTGATTGTAACCAGCTCTGGACATCTGGTAATGCAACTGTTTTAGTTTCCACCATATCTGTCCAAGTTTTTGGTATGGTCAGAGGTAGTTGTTTGGAAGAGGCTGTTGTTTGTGTTTTAGAAGGGAGGATAGGCAAGTTTATTTCTAGAGCTAACGCAAGGAATTTGTTTGATTGAATGAGGTCATCTAGGGATATTGGTTGTTTCTCTGGGTTTTTCAAATATTTGGGTGAGGTGGAGGAAGAGGAGGATGAAGGAAGTTTAGAAGTTTGGGATTGTTTTGAAGAAACAGCTGGGTGGCTATTTTTGTTCCTTTCTTTCCTGGGCATTTTATCTTCCCTGCAAAAATTCACAAGTTAGATAATCGAGAATGGAGTTTGAAGTCCTTTTAATGACATTGAATGTCAAAATCAAAAACAATAATATTGCTTGCCATCGTGCAAAAATTTGTTTGGAGGCAAGGTTTTGAACACATTTTTAGTAGATTTACAGTCGTCTCGTAATAAAATCTTTTGATTTAATAAATCTGATTGAAATTTTGAAATGCATAAAACGATTGCTAAAATTTCTTTTTTAATTGTGGAATAATTTTGTTGGGAACTATTCCAATGTTTTGAAGTAAAAGCAACAATATGCTCTTTGTTTTTGTTTGAGAATTCCACCATAACCAAGATCAGAAGCATCTGTCTCAACGATTTTAGGTGCAGAAGGATTGGGAAGGATTAAGCAAGGAATGTGTTGGACCTGAGTTTTAATTTGCTTGATTGCAGTAGTATGAATATCCGTCCAAGAGGGTTTAGGAGTATTTTTTAAGTCTATCATAGAGGAGTTTAGTAAGAGTACTAAGGTTTGGGACAAAATCTGCAATATAGTTTAAGCAACCCCTAAAAATCTTTGGAGTTGCTGTTTATCTAGAATTTGATCCGAAAATTTGTTCGCAAATTGGATAGATCTTTCTATTGGAATTATCATTCCTTGATGAATATGATGTCCAAAGAAATGGATTTTAGTTTGAAATAGGTTGATCTTTTTCTTGGAAATAGCTAAGCCATTGGTTTTGATGGTGCGGAAAAAAATATTGAGGTGTTTTAAATGCTGGACTATTGATGATGAGAAGACTAGAACATCGTCAATATATACAATAATGAATGTTGAGAATGGGTTAAATATATCATTCATGATCTTCTGGAATTCGGATGGGGCATTCTTTAATTCAAAAGGCATAACGTTCCATTTATAATGGCCAAACGGAACGGTGAATGCTATTTTATATCTGTCTGAAGGATGGATCTGTGTCTGCCAGAATCCCTACTTCATATCGAATTTTGAAAATATGCTTGCTGAATGAAGTCTTTGTAGAAGATCTCTTTTGTTTGGAATTGGATGTTTGCTGTCATCCACCTGAGAACCTTGTTTAGAGGCTTGTAGTTTATTACAAGCCTTGGTGTGCCTCGTTCTATTTCTGATTGTTTGTTAACATAACAAGCTGAGCAACTCTAGGGAGATTTGCTTGGCCTAATAAGTTCTTCTGCAAAAGATTCTGGATTTCTTGTTTACAATGTTCCATAAGTTCTTGGTTCATCTGGATAGGATGAACTTTTGTAGGAATATGTGTTTCCTCAAAATCCTTCTCGTAAGGCAGATGGACTGTATGTTGTTTTCTTTGCCAGAATGCTGTTGGTACCTCAGTACTAATATCTTGTTCAATTTGTTTTTGAATGTTTAGAATCTCGTGTTGTATCTGAGGTGTTTGAAGTTGTGTTTCAGTTCTTTTAAATGATATTTCTTCTTTGAGGAAGCGTATCTGTTGCTCCTTCAGGAATAAAAGATTAAGATTTTTGATAACTGGTTTTCTGAAAATGGGTAGAAGTGCATCCGGACCATATTTATCAGAGATTATTCCATCGATTTCTTCATATAGGGCATTAATCTGTTGATAAAATTTGTTCTCCGAATAACATTTCCAGTAAGATCTTTTGTCAAAAGGAAAGTTTCTTTAACAAAGGCCGTTCCGAACTTTACTTTAACATCAGGGAGTTTAAATTGAATGTTCAATTTGGAACCATTTGCTCCAAGAAGTCCTTCTTTTGTTTTTCCATAGAACTTGGTTGGTATAAGTCTTTCTTGAATGCAACTGAGATCAGCTGATGTATCCCATAATGCTTCAGTTTCAACAACAAAATTATTGTTGATTTCAAGCTGGATAAGAACATAATCTTTCTGATAGGTTACTTTATTTAGCTGGCTAAGAAACTGCTCATCAAAATTTTTTTGAGCAATAGAAGTTTCTGAGACATCTGTTTTGTTTGGTAAAGGATCAGTAGTGAGACTTTCCAAGATAAGGCTATCTAGATCTTGTTTAGCTTTGATTAGCCTAATTTCTTGCTTAAGATATGCTATTTCATTTTGAAGGATCTTGAATTGTAATAGATTATTTAGGTTTGGTTGGGAATCTGTTAAGGATGGTTGTCAGATTGTATGTGTTGAGTAATCTGGGATCTTTGGCTAAATGATTGTTTGAAATAGGGATCATAATGTATAATGATTCTTTGAATCTAGAAAGGTATAGCTGTCATTTTTTGGGCTCAACAATTTGTTCAATAAGATCTAAAAGAAGATCTTGTTCTTTTGTAAGAACGTTGATATCATTTGTTTCTTTTCCTGTGGTTTTGTCAGAGCTGTTTGTCAAAGCATCATCATTGTGAAGTTGGTTTACATACTCTTTTGTTTCAAGTTCCTTTTCAGAAAAGCATTCTGTCATCTTCAAGAAGAAGGTTTGTTAGTGTTGCATCTTCTAAGTTAAGGGCTCAAAGTTGTTTGTTTAATTTACAATATCTGGCAATATGTCTTGATTTTTGACATTTGTAACAAACAGGTTTAGACTGAGATTGAATTGGGATTTTGTATGAAGAGGTATGTGAATGCTTATAGATTTGGGTGGAAAGGAAAGTCTATTTCTTTTTAAATAATCTCTTTTTTATTTAAATCCTCTCCTAGATCTACTGCTTCTTCTTCTTCTTCTACTTCTTCTTCAAACTCAAACTTTAAAGAAGAAATTAACCTTCAAGATTTGACTCAATCAATAGACAACTGGAAGATCCCAAAGTATGCTAATAATGACATTTATCAAAGTCCTAGATGGAGTCTGACCTCTGATTATACAATTAAAACAGTTGAACAAACTATCACTTTAAATTCAGACCATGAAGAAATTAGACTATTATCCAAAAAAATTGTTGAAAAACATATAAAGAAATACAATTATTTGCATTTCGGACTTGTCCAAGTTGCAGCAAAACCCCTGACAAGGGAATGACTTGATACATCTCTTCTCTTATGCTTAAGGGATGGAAGATTCTTAAACTTCAGTGACTCCCTCCTTGGGATGGTTGAAACTAGCCTATGCAGAGGATCAGTTTATTTTGATTGTTTTCCACAAACTTTACAGTTTGTTTAAAAGATAAAAATATTCTAGACACTTTAACTTTAAATATAAAAATAGCAAATTATAAAACAAAGCCAGGATCTCTTCCAGTGGCAATCATTTACAGAATTCAATTCAAGGCAATGAGTTCAGCCTTTAGATCTGGAGCTATCAAAACATTTTCCAAAGGAGAAACAACGATGTTCCAAACAGATCTTGCTAGATCCAGAATGTCGATTTCGAATATATATATGTATATATGTATATGTAGGCATCCCCCGCCTTGTCTGTGGGTTAATAACTAGTATAGTATAAGTGTATGAAAATAGATTACACTTCAATTTCTTTTTTTTTTTTTAAATTTTTACATGAATTTCTTATATTACTATACCTTATTGTTTTATAATTTTGTAGATGATCAATAAAAGGAAGAAAAAAAAGCAAGGTTGGGACGAGCAAGAAGAAGACGACCCTACTCCATCATTCATACCTCATCCTATAAATACCACAGTACCACCTGAAAATACCTATATCCATTCCATCATCTGTATCCATGCCACCACCTATATCCATTCCACCGCCTATATCCATGCTATAGTCTATATTTATTCCCCCATTTATATCCATTCCCTCATGTATATTTATGCCACCACCTATATCCCAGCCGCCAAATCTTAACTCTGACTTCCATCCATCTGTGTCATTATGCCTATTCATGTTGCTCAACAAGTACCAAATAACTATTTTTCTAACCCTTCACTAATACAACCCAATACCAACAAATTATGTCACCTTCTTCACAACCATCAAGATCATCAACTTCTTCTACAAATGGTTCTCAATGTGGTACTCAAATTAGGAGCTCCAATTCTAAGACATTTATATTTCCAAAGGGAAAAAAGTAAAGAACTTACAAATTACTTATGATATTACTTATGTACTATGAATATAAATTTTAGTTTCACTTTACTTTATTTTATTTTATTTTATTTTGTATTTTATATTTACATGTATTGAATAATCATAACAAATTTTTAATTAATGGGTTTGACAAATAGAATGAATGTGCCAGGAAAATTAGTTCTATCATTAAATCTCGAGAAAAATGGTGCTTCATTATTCATAGAAAAAGGTGCCACGAGAAGTAAGAGATCTATCGTTTAGAGAGTTTGGGGTGAGTTATAAATTCTTAAAGTTATTATATATTTTCAAGTATTATACATTTTCTTTTACCTTAAAATGCTAACTCATACTATTTTTTGGTGCTACAAATTAGAACACTTATTGTTGGGTTCCGGAGAGTGAACATAGTCACATGGTATTTGAGCATCGTGGCTCTGAATAGTTAAAGAATTTGATGACGAAAGTAAGAAAGAACAAGAAGAAGTCTCATTGGATTGGGGAGTCTCATTGGCTTGACTTAGAGAAGTAGTGGAATGACAAGCATTATAAGAAAAAGTGCAAGACAAATCAAAAGAACAATGAATCTGATTGCAATGGTCAAGGAAAACCAATTCACTTTTGTGGAAGCATCACGCTGGTTATTTGACCCATCATGATAGAATGGTAATTGTATTTTTCATGTTATTATTTTACCTTTAATTGAATTTTGGTTTCATATGTCTCATATATTATTTGTTTTAATGGTAGGCAAAAGATCTTGGTGTAGCTCGAACTTTTCTACATACACATTCAAAGATGATTGATGGCCATATACGATGGGTAGATGAACATGCACAAGATTTTCATGTAAGTATTACATATTAAAATTAAACGTATTCATGAGTGGTATAAGAGATAATATTACATGTACATATTTTAATGTAAATTGGTGGTTTAACTAATTATTGATATAATCTTGGAATATGACTTCTCTTTTGTGTAATTTGGTAATATGATTTCCCTTGGACTGCTTTTACATTGTTGATGTCTAGCTAATTAAAATCTCAAAATTTTACTTAAAAAATATAATTACACCTAGAATGAATATAACTATTATGCAATTAACAGGACAAATTTACTGCAAAGTGGAATGCTATACTAAATCTGCTTATAATAGTTCACAAGTTAAGGGAGAGACATCATTACAACTGCTCTCTGAAATGGATATATGGATAAAAGAAGTTGGTGGGCCAAAAAAAGAACGAGTTTATGGACTACTAGGGAAATCCAACTAAGTCAGAAGTAGCTCCAGTTCCACGTCAGGTGTCAATTAGGAGAAAAAATGGGAACTAGTTGTACGTAAATGAGACCCTCAAGAAAACTGCTGAGCAGCTTCAGAAAGATTTGCAGCAAAAATTAGTTGAAATGAACAAATCAAGGCTAGACTAGATACAATTGAGAGAATAATGACTTCATCACAGTCCAATCTTGCATACGCTCAGTTTGGTTCAACTTCAAGCTTTGGCTTGCCACCATTTGGTCCACCACCTGGATTTCATATTTCACATCACAATAAT